>OX352700.1:3577751-4777751 GCA_947095575.1 Electrophaes corylata
TCTACCAACAAAATTATTTTTAATGACCAATAACATAACTTTTACAAATAAAAATCAATTTAGGTGGTCTTGCTACAGATAGGCATGATATTATGTTTTAGAATCTCAATTAAGGATGGCTCACTCAACAAGAAATATCCAACAAATCAATTAAGTAATGCAAAGAATTCATTCACCTTTAGTGTTGGGGTCAAAAATAATTTTGGGGAAAAGTCGATATCGATTAAAAGTTTTTTAAAGATCAAATCTTGAAAAAACTTTTAATCACTTTACTTTATTGATATAACAATAATAGGATGATGATCTGCGACATGTAGCTCGTAAAAACTGGATGAGAAGGGCCGAAGACCATACTCAGAGGCACGTCTTGGGAGAGACCTATGTACAGCAGTGGACTAATGTAGGTTGATAATGATGGCGATGTTTTACTTGTAAAAATCGTCAAAAGATAAACAATGATTAAGCTGTTGCCATCTTTTATCAATGGGTAACGACAAACAGTGACAGGAGGCATTTTAAATAGTATTTAAATAACCTTTTCATTATGGGGGTTACTTCCATTTTCTAATTAACCTAAAAAAACGCTTAAATTTTATTTATTTATCCAATAAAATAACAAGTAACACTTTGAAGGTACAAGAATCTAAGAGCCAATTCCACGCGACAAAACCAAAAAGAACAGGTAGAGTGCAATCAGTATAACTGATGGCACTTCGGTAAAATTTATTGGCAAAACTGATTGATATTATCAGCTATACCATCAGTTAAACAGTAAACAACCATAAAAACATCACAAGACAGTTTATACTATGCACATAACTAACCATAGTTTAGGTTTTTCATAAGCTTAGACTCAAAATAAGCAGTAAAGTTGTTTCATTCATAATTCAAATAGAAACTTACTGTAAATTAAATACAGTTTATCGATACAAAAGTATCACAAAAAGCGCATCTCTAATGTTATCGCGTCATCGATTAAAACATTTTGATTAACTTTCAACTTACGAGCAATGTCATAAGATGTTAACATGAACAAAACGTCTTAAAGACCATTATGGTCACTTTGGAACCTGTCTTTACGTCCCGGCTTGGGTTTTAGAAATTAAATTCCATACATTAGATGCTAATAATACTACAAATGCGTGAGTTTGGATATTTGAATATTTGTAGCTTAATCATGGCCTAACAGAACCAATTGAAACCAATTTTGGAATATATACAGTTGACAGTCAGTTACATATGACAGTGTACAGTAACCTGCGAGACAATGCTTTGTTATAGATGATGGTTACCCCTTAGCATCAGGTGGGATCATCAGCAGGTATGTTAACAAGTGGGTAAAAAAATGGGACCTTGAAAAAATATTGAAATTATTACTGCAAACATAAGCGAAGTCTCGGGATGCAGCTAGTGTTTACGATACTAGATAGTTGTAACGCAAAGATGTGATGCCACCCCAGTCAGGTGACTGTGCAGGAATGTCGATAGTGATCTGAGATGATCGTCGATAGCCTCATCCCTATTGAAATCATGAGCTTGACGATAATTTTAATGAATTGTGACTTTTAATGACGCATCTAGAAACGTCGAGTATCGACTGACAGTTTATCGATAACACGAGTCTTTTCTCTACTATTTCTGAGATAGTGACTGGTATGAAATAGTCGGATAAATTATTCGAATGAATGATATTATCTACTAATAAAACTTGGTTATGATATAATAATAGCCATTTATTCCCATACATAAAAGATTCAATATTTACAAAATTCATTTTAAAAATAATAATCCAAAACCACTTATTAAGTACATTGTTTTTTTATTTTTTTATTATAGGGCTACACATTTTTTAGCATAGGCCTCCTCTAACGGCGCGTTTAGAAGGCGCAAAAGATTTCGCTCGCCTGAAACGCGGTTAATAAAATTAGTACTGATCATCTACCGAATCTACCCATCATCTACCGAATCGTAATCAGTACCGAAAATCAGTACCATCTCCATTATTCTACGTAACAACGTTTAAATAGTGTTTAAGAGAATTGCTCCCGCGCGGTTGAGATTATCAGTACCGAATATTATGGCCGCGCGGTTGGCCGCATGACAGGAGTTTGAACCTAGAGTATAAAGACGATACTTGGTGGATAAGTGACATTGATTTTCACAACCGCGCGGCCGTTACGCGGACACTGCGCGAAAATTTTTGCATTTTTGCATTTTTTTTTTTTTTTTTTTTATATATGCTATAGGTAAACGTTTGACCGCAATCTCACCTGATGTTAAGTGATGACGCAGTCTACGGTGTAGCACGTTTACCTAGAAGATACCTATTCACTCTTCTCTTGAAGACATCCAAATTATACGAGATCGGAAAAACAGACGACGGCAACGAGTTCCATTCCTTTGCTGTACGCAAAATAAAAGTTGAGGCAAAGCGCTTGGTGCTTGGTGGTGGTTGCATCGTCTAAACAAGCTACCCTTTCCAGTCAGCTCGTTGCTGGGTTAGACGTGTCCATGTAGCACCAGCTACGCCCATCTATCATCGCGCCATCAACGTTCTGACCTTCCTCGCGGACGTATTGTGTTCCTGAAAACCTATTGTGTGGTTTATGGAAAACTACTACTTCAATAAACCGCGGCAGTCCTAGTTTAGTTTCGGGGAATAAGGGAACGCACCAGAAGATGGGCTGACACTGCAGTCACAAATCCGCCTAGAAAACGCGGTGATTATATGGATAAGGCCGTTTTAGGTACAAGTGTGATCCAAGCCAATGTTTAGCGTAGACTTCTTAAGGTTGATGATGATAAACAATAAATTTACAAAGTGTAAAAATACAGGGTGTAGCAGCGACAGCTAAATAAATAACGAAGAGAGCCTTCAAGACTAATGACCATTAAGGTAGCCACGATTGTAAAAGTTTAAATGAAGTTCAAATCAATTGTTAGCCGCGTTCGGTTCGATTGTGGAAATAATTAGTACGTCTTGAAAAATGCTCATTTACAACGCGTGATAAATATTTACGAGTTATTGTTCGTTGATGGTGGAGAAGAGTAGTATGGATATGCGGTAGCCCGGATATCCCATACAGATTTTCGCTGCTCGCATCATGAGTCTGTAAAAGTTAACTGAGCACAAGAGGAAAATGAAAAAAAAGGAATAGCATAACGACTTTAACCAGCACGATAAACATCCTATAAGATCTTTTAGTACCTACTCGAGATTCTTCGAGACTGTCTAAGGGGAGTAGCTAGAGGTACGTCCATATATGACATTTGATACATACCCACATTTTGGAGTAGTTGGTATTTCATACGTAACAGGTTGCAAATCCGTCACTGATGTTAGAATACTAACTGGTTTCCTCACGATGTTTTTTTCACCCCGTCTGAACGCTCCTTCAGCTTTGTCGTATCCACACAACTCTTTCGTCACCAACAACAAGCGCGTTTAGCATCGCAGTTACGAACGCTAACAGTAATTTCATAATAAAATAACGTAATACTATGTTTTATTGGTCGCCGTTCTCGGTGAAATGAGTTAGTTAATTAGTTTTATTTAAACAATGGTGCTTGACCGAGTTGAGTTTTATTGCCAAGTGCCTTTCTTGGCAACGTGTTTGTAATTCTTATATAGTACTAGCCATAGAACTATCCGACCGTTCTGTAGTTTTCGTGCTATAACATTACTATAAGTATCTTTTATTATATAAAAGCGTAGTCCATTCACAGTCCATATTCCTAGGTACTAGCAGACCCGACAGATATTGTCCTGTCTTAATTACGAATATTGAATTCTCTGTCAATTCTATGTGAAACGTCATAAGGTTACATTAAAAAAGTTTGTCCAAAGCGCTAAGGTTAGATTAGAAATAACTTTACATGGTGGTTAAGCATTCTTCAATTTTCTAATTTTCCGCGCAATTTTCTTAATTTTTCCTTTCATAAAAACCTTTTCCTGACAATAACAAACACAACAAAAATAAAATTAGCGAAATCGGTATAGCGGTTTACGCGTGATGGAGTGACCAAGATAAATAGGGATTCATTTTTATATTATAGATTGTAAATACATTAAATGGTAAAACATATATTTGTGGCCTTTAATATCATGCTGTATTAATAAAATATTGTTGGACATTCACATAACATCATCTAGTACTGACTGTATAGAGTTGAATAAACTTTGAACTAAAGCTCGCGACAAGACACGGACGGATTGAAAGTGTGCGGCCCTAAAAAAGATTTAGGATAATAAATATACATTAATTTTATTTTATATATAATATCCTATTTATATTATCAACGCGAAAGTTTGTCAGAATGGATAGATGTTTGTTACTCTTTCACGCTCTAACCATGAGACCGATTTAGATGAAATTTGGAATAGATATAGATTGTGGATTAACATATAGGCTACTTTTTATCTTGAAAAAATAACGAAAAAATAACGGGAACGGGAGAAAACTGCTACGCGGGCGAAGCTGCGAGCGGCCGCTAGTATGATATATATTGTAGTTATAAATATATGAAGTTTACATTTCCAGTTCACATATTTTGGAAGAGCGATCGGAACATCAGTCCACGCACATTTACGACCCGTATGATCTGATGTTCTAGCTATCTAAAGTACAGTATGGTTTCCTTTGCGGCCAACCAAAAAAATAATGACCACGCAGTACGTAGCTTAGCTTAGTCAATCAGCTTGGAATGACATAGCAAGCTACACGCCATGAGCACTTTCTATGACTCACAGCAATAATGCCATGACGCTTACATCTTTATAAGTATACCCGGTATTCCCAAATCATCAACTATTCATTAGTAGGCTGAATCACACCGTAAAAAGCTCAATTGGAATTCAGTATCTGAATCATCTGTTCCTATTACTCTTGAGAGCAATGAATCCGGGTCAATAACATAAGTCTTTATCACCCGAGCCAAGAAAGCTTATTTAAATATATATTCGTACAACCATTAATAAATTAATATTGGTGGATATTTAAAGTTGTGCTCCTAAATAAGTCCGGTTGTTATATCAGAACTTTACTTACTTGTACTTGTATAAACTTATAGAGACATTCCCACAAACCTCTCAGAACCAAGTTCCTACTCAATGTTTTTTGAGGATGGGGGTAGTCAGAGATGCGTCCCAATAATATATTATTACACATCCACATTTTGCAGTAATTGTTATTCCATACGTGGCAAATTGCAAGCCCATTGCCGCAGCTACAATACTAACTGGTTTCCTCACGATATTTTCTTTCGTCGTTTCAGAGTATTAGCATTGCGTACATACATTTTTTGATGAAAAAAATAATTTGTATGCGACCCCGACGTTTATACCTACCAGTGACACAGATTCGTTGCTCTCAAGTGTAATAAGGGGCTAGTCACGTCCAAGATATTCTGTGAAAAATTTATAGGTTTTTATATTTTCACAGTATCTTTATGACACTATTTTTAAGGGGCAAAACTCTATTGGAAAAGTTCAACGTAAAAAAAATTGTTAAGTATATAAATAAGTATTCTATCAGTTATGTGGTTATCAATAGTTCTAATCTTCCGTAACAAAGTTAAATCTTATAGTATGGACAGAACTTCAGTAAAATTGATTCGTTTGACAGGTGTCACATTTCAGTTGGTAGTAGCTTTGCCTTCTGCGATGTAAGTTTTTTTTTTGTGGACATTTTTACACAGCATAGTCTAGCCCCAAAATAAGCAAAGCTAACTAAAAGCTAAGGGCACCAGACGATTGATGTAATACTAATATTATAAATAATAACAAGATTAATATACAGTCAGCTGCACTAGAATGTATACAGTTAGTAACTTTCAAAATGGTTTCACAGCGGTGTTAAAAATATTTACACAACAACTATTCAAAAAACGAGTGAGGTCATCAACTAATTTCATGACTTTTTAGTTTTTGGGGTGTAAGAGTTTATTGTTTTGCTGTAATACAGTTATAAAAGTTACAAATTGTATACATTCTAGTGCAGCTGACTGTACAGGTTTATACACATAGATATATTTATCTCATTACATAGTACAAACTTAGCTTAGTTTGTAGAAATGGTGCCGTATGAAATGCCTGTACAATAAAAAACCCCATTTATTCCATTACATGATAAATAACAATTCATGCATATATTTTAGTTATTATTTACATCAATTACATTGATTAATTTTACTATGATTTCAGTTCAAAACTTAATTCCTGCTTGTAAAATGTCTGTATGTGTCTCCAATTAACTGACGCTCCAATACAAACTAACTCTAATGTAGGTTACCTTCGCCTAGTCTAGATGGCGCTGTAGAAAATTCCCACATTATTTTTATTTTTGAATATCTGTGTTGGTGGTTGTCATTTATAAATGTATTTAATCACCCGTTTCTGGAATTTTCTGTTTTTACAATAAAGGATTCTATCAAAGATATTCAACACACGCAGACATTTAGGCCATAAAATCATGGCTGATCCAGACTATGTCAATCACGGTTCACATACCCTATCCATACGTCACATTTCACGTTTTGATATCATCAGCACAGTGAATAAAGATAAAAGCTAGTTCACAGTGTAGGGTAGTTGTAGTGAAGGACATAAAACACTTGTACAGCGCTATATTTTAAGGTAAGTATTGTTTTTGTATCTTTAATTAATTTGGCCAATAAAATTATGTAGTTAAATATCTTATGTATGTACACCTCAACTCTTTTATCGGCGACATAGTCAATCCCAAACGTTTGCCCTAAATTTGACCACATGAAACGATGTGCCCTTTGGGGCAGGTAGAAACAAACTAATTCAACCACCGTCCAAACTCACGCAATACAGGTCCACATAAAATATCCATAATATATGATACTTGCATGCAAAATCTTGCTTACAACAACTTTAAAAAGGTTATTACGACAACAAATATTTTCCTTGACAGAGAAATTGTGCAAATGTACCTAATAAAAATAATGGAATTACCTATTATATCTACAACATCTAATTCAAAATTAAATTGACTATTACTTACCTTTTTGTTTAATACTTACTCATACATAGAAACAAAACTGAACCTCGAACAAGATAAGTGTATTTAGAATTTTTGTTAGGTTTTGGGATTATTTTTTAAACATGATATAAATACTTAATAATAGTATGTTTTATGCACCAGCTGTATGATTTAAGCTGTGCGTGAGTCACCGATACAGTCGAATGCCTGAATCTCACAGCGAATTCATTTAATTTGTCCCATTCCCATCGCCTGCTTACAGGAATATTTGTATGGGAATTTTAGCGCTTGAGTTAACAGGGCAGGTTCTCACTGCTATGAAGGAATGATGAGATTTTTGCTATACCTACGTCACGGCATTAGGCTTTCAATAATTATGTTCTTTGTGATTTTTACAAAAGTATTAATTAGCACCGGTGGTCGAGTGGGAGTGATCTTTCTGATCCTAAGGTCGTGGGTTCAAATCCGTTCGTGCATCTATAGATTTTTCTATGATAATTTTATGTGCGCAATGCCAATGCTCTTAAACGGTGAAGGACAACATCGTGAGGGAACTAGTTAGTATTCTAGTAGCGGCGATGGGCCTGCAACCTGTCACGTTTGAAATACTAGCTACTGCAAAATGTGGGTATGTATGTACGTACATACTATGTACTATCTGGACGTGCCTCGGACTACTCTCCTTAGACATTTTCGAAGAATCTCGAGTAGTTGATACTAAGAGATCGGAGGGGGGTATCTACCGTGTTTGGGGATTAAAGTCGTGATGCTATTTCTGTTTCTTTTTTTTAAGTTTTTTTTATAAAATGAGCAACAAGTTTGAGAATAAGTAAAATATACATAGGACTAATTTCTTTTGTTATTACTATCTTCAATAACTTACACCCGAAAATAGGGATCTCACAGAAAATAAAAAGTTATTGCGCAAAAAGAGAGTGCACTGCCCGGGAATCGAACCCGGGTCGCAAGAATGGGAATCTTGCATGATACCACTACACCAGCAGTGCTTGAATAATATATTTGAAATAAACGTACGCTTTTTGCATCTCGAATTCATAGGGCCCGCTAGCACAATAATCTGATCAAATTTTATTTAGATAATCACGTTTACCAAGATAAACATGTTTAGCATAAACGTAATAGCGATTTCAAATAATCGAAGTTCTTTTTTTTATACAAAGTTGTAAGCTTAAAGTTGTTGTTGGGTACCCTACGTACGAGTAGAGCGCCCACCTGATATTAAGTGGTTACCATTACCTATATCAGAGCATTGCCTCGAAGGTCACGCTCATTATAAACGTGCCCTTACGATGCATTACTCTGCGTCCATTAACCTGAGGCATACTGGTGTTAAGCCTCGTGTGCCTGTCATTACACCGGGACCCACACCCTTCAAACCGGAACACAGCAAGCTGCTTGGCGGCAGAAATAGGCATGGTGGTAGTACTTCCCCGGACGAGCCCTTCACTAAGAGCTCTACTACTTCAAAAATTATTGGATTGGAATATAATTTAGTTGTTTTTTATTAAGTTCAAATAAACTTATTACTTTATTACTTAATTTTCCTTGTGCAAGATTTTAAACGAAATCAGCTTCCTAAATGCATTTAGGGCCTCGCTACATACATTTAGTGATTTTTGTGCAAGTCGTCCTAACAGTGGAGACTTGTTATTAGCCTTTAGTGTCTAGATTAGCTTTAGTAAATATGTTTAAAAGTGCTGTAAGTTTTTCAAAAAATAAATAAATAAGCATCTAGTCTACTTAGAATATTCGTATTTCTTACAACCGACGACCGATGTGGCGCGGCGGGCGAATGTCCGCCTACGACGCAGGGGGTTGCGGGTTCGATTCCCGCCTCGGGTTAAATGTTTGTACGATCTGCATATATTTATTCCGGGTGTTCTGGGTGTTTTCTATATATAATAAAAAAAAATCTATGTACGTAATATATTGTATTAAGTATATCAGTCATCAAGTACCCATAACACAAGCTCTGCTTAGCTTGGGGCTAGATGATGATGTGTGGACTGTCGAGTATTATTATTATTCTTATTATTAATCAAAATGACACCCACATTGCTTGCCTTCCCTACCGCGCGTCACACCACGCCATCTCCACGTTCCAGATTCGTCACACCCGCCAACATTATTTGCTCAATTTATTCATTTCGTCCCAACCACATTAACATTCTAATTTATCCATCCTTACCCTGATTGGACTTATAGGATCAGAAGACAGATTATAAACTTTTTATTTTATATTTTCATCACCAGATATTAAATTCAGTTAACCTTTTTAATTACCGAAACCGGCCATAACTTTACCGGAGAGTAGCAGGTAAAATATTTTTGTGTTTATCATTTTATGTTTTTGTAAGCGACAACTTCGTATCTAGAATTAGTTTTCACACGATAATTAACGCCTATATCAGCTATTTATTATACGAGAACTTTATGGATATCCAAAAAAGTAGTTATTCCTTGTAGTGCTACCACCGGGAAAGCCGAAAGCGGACCGGACGCGTACATGTAAACACACGGATCGGCGCGAGCGCAATAAAAATGCTGTAAAATTTTGATGTTTCTATTCAACATCACACCTTTCCCTCCCACTCGGGGATTTAGCTACCTCCCTCTCTGTTACTCACCTGAGAATGGTTAAGATTATTATCAATGCACTTTACACAAAGCAGAAGTTCCGTACTGGGGCTGACATTAATGTGATTTTGAAAGTAAATTGTGTAGGTTTAGTGTCTGATAAGTGGCACGTGAATGAGGTGTCAAGCGATAAAACTAATAAATGGAGCTAGATTTTATCGGTACTCGGTTATAAAATTATGTTTATTATTGAAACATCTTGTGCGTGATAGCACAATCTCTTTCGGGGAAATTGAAATGTACACGAAAAGCGATGGCACAATAAATAAATATTTGTGGACATTTTTACACAACATCATCTAGCCCCAAACTAGATACCTAGCATAGCTTGTACTATGAGAACCAGATGACTGATAGAATACTTATATACTTTTTTTTTGTAAATACATACTTAGAATACAATATAACACCCAGACACAGAACAAACATCTATGTTCATCACACAAATGTTTGTTCTCGGTGGGAATCGAACCCACCACCTAGTGAATGTATTTTGAAATACTGCAGTGTTTCTTCAATAACTGGTTGAAAGTTCTTAAAATTTTAAAACGTAGCGGGTTTTCAATCAGTAGCCAGCCACATCCTCATTCTTCAGCGGTTTTAGTTCTACGAGCTATTCTCAAAGCTATAATGCTTTTCTAGAACAAAAATGGCAAAGTATTACTTTAAAATAATAAACAACAATAGGTAATAAGGTGATTGATGCCAGTTTGTCACACGGTGAAATCTAAATAAACTTTTCTAGAAACAAGGGGTTGTAAACTAGATAAATTTATTAAATAAAATATTCTGTAAGTTTAATATACTAACGATAGTTTAACCTTAAAATAATAATTTTTCATGTTTATTCCAAAACCAAACATTTTCACGAATTTAATGCTTTACAGCGGTAGTATTCTAGAAAAACAATCATTAAATTTTCACCGTGTGTAGACTTTAAGGTAATAATATAGACGTCATAACAGCAAGGTGTATTAAATGAATTAATTTTGGGTGCAAATTACCTGTAGCCTGTAATCGAGGGCACCGCGTGATTTCATCTCGGCTGAGCGCCATGGAATAAGAAAATATTTATGCAATTTGGATGTGCAACTTTCTTTTTTTTTTTAATAGTTTTTTTTAGGTTTAATTTTCTCAAAAGAATTTACAAATTCGCTTACAACGAAAATACAACATAATATCCTAGTAATTAGCTTATTGCCACCAAGCGTAATTCTAAATGTGAAAATTATACAGTAATGAGCAATTCCTTGCGGGTAGATTTGATAATTTGTGCACTGCGCGTTTAACGCAGATTAACGCACAGTAACTGCACTCCGTGCGTTTAGCGCGTTCTGAATAATACAATGTAGCATTTTATTTGCTACATTTTATTTATTTATTTATTTGTTTATAAGGCTCTGGTCACAGTGACGATTCAAGAGTATTCTAGTCTAATAGTGAAAAATCCTTTAAAATATATTGTTTTAGTAATTTTTTAAACGTTATTAATGAATTTACTGATTTGATGTCTTTCGAAAGCTTATTATAAAATGTAACTCCTTCGTACATTATACTATAGTTTATATACAGAACAAAACAGAAATAGCCTCACAACTTTAATAACCAGGCACAGAACATATCCCCTGAGATCTCTTAGAGTTTACCGTCGTAACTCAAGATCAGTTGAGGATGATATACATCCTCAACTGATCTTGCTCTTGAGTTGAGTTGAGAGGGGTACTCAGAGGCACGTCCAAGTAACAGTTAATATTTTATTTTGGTAATATTTAGTACATATCCACATTTTACAGTAAGTCATTATTACCAGGTTGGCCATTCCCGCTTTATTATTTCATTTTAAGGTTGTCATAAAAATGACAATTGTAGAACAACGTTTATTTTACTTAGCACCTACTATGTTATCTGAAATCTTTCTCAAGAATTTTAGGTTATTCTGACCTTAAGAAGCTAATTGAAATTTTTGTTTTATTTTATACTTTTCAATATTTATAAAGCCAGTTTATTTTTTGAGGAATTGTGCCTCACATCCCTGCGATAGCAATCGCAGTGTGTAACCTTCTGTGAATAGTATAAAAGAATAATTTAAAAAAAAAACAGAATTTATTAATAAGGCTATGTCGAATAGTAGGTGTAACCATTTGCTACCCTAAATATTTTTTGCAGACCAACCTTACTTAACTTTGCTTACAAGCGGCCTGCATAGCGTATAGCGTTTTCGATGTGTGGTGCGCTCACCAAAGCCATAGAACTGATCTGTGACGTAAGCTCGGCTTAGCTAGGCGAATCTAGGCGCCTGTTTCACAGAACCGAATACCACATCCAAAGTTTAAATTAATGTTATTCTGTCATCATGCTAAATAATGATCTGATCCCTATCTCATTACATTAGGGTACAATTTCATCGGAATGCAATCGATCTGCGGGTTTCCATACAAATTCTCATGCCTAGTGTATAATTTGATACTAATCTAGAGTTTAGTGTATTTTGTACGAGAAATTATTAGTACTCCAGAATCTGAAGTTTTTACTTCACAATCATTGTAAAAAAGTAGCAAAGTCAAAGTCAACGTCAAAAATAATTTATTCAGTAATATCCGCGCAGGGATCATCTTGAAACGTCTTAGCATCACGACTTGAATGCCTAAGTCGATATCCCTTCCAGTCTCTGATTACAAAGTTCATAATTCATCAAGTAAATACAAAGTTGCTATTATCAAAATATCATGCTGGTGGTGGTTACCACTTAACATCAGGTGGGACATTTGCTTGTTCCACCAGAAACAAGTTAAGCAGGTTGAGTTTAAAAAAAACAGATCGTACAAGCATTTATCCCAAGGTGAGAATCGAACCCGCAACCTCATGCATCGCAAGCAGACGTTCGCCCGCCGCGCCACATCGGTTCACGAAACTTACTACATGTTGCTTCCAAAGATAAAAAACTAATTTTTATAACATCTTATGTTAGTTTTTATACCTATAGCTACTTTCTGCCACTTGACATTTTGTCAAGTAGCTATACGGCAATCAAATCGATATATTAAAGCTTATTCAAGCTCGGAGAAGGCTTAGCTAAGCGAATCTAGGTGCCTGTTTCAGATCCTTACCTTACCTTCTAATCTGTTTCCCTTACAAAACACACGGAGAATTAACCGCAACGTACACAAATAAACAAAAGAAACAAAAGTGGTCCCATCACAATACCCTGACTCAGCACACTCTCACACCCTAATAAGTATATTAAATAATTAATTATAAGCATACAACCGACACCAATAATTACCCAATAATCGTAATAATCTCTACAAAATGAATACTTCTGGGCTCACTTTAAAATATTTCTCACGCATAGTGAATTGACATGATCTATCTCTATAGGATTATATAACAAAACTGGTGCATTGACTGACTGACTGACGCATTTAAAGGCGTAACGCACTATTTTAAAACTGTTTTGATATATGAACGGAAGTATTTAATTAGGTAAATCGTTCGAAAAGTTTATTATTATTTTTTTATTATTCATTATCATCATCAACTCAAATCATCACTGCTGGACATAGACCTCTCCTTTACGTTTCCAGAAAGAATAATTTTGAGCCTTTTCCTAAAGACATCCCCCGAGCCTAACCTTTCAGGATTATTTGAGGACGTTAAAGAGAGTAGTCAAAGGTACGTCTTAGTATTTCATACATGCTATTATTATGCTTGTAAGCCTATCGCCGTTGCTAGAATGCTAATGTTTTGAGTACTGGCACTGGTATTAGGGCACTGATGAACGACCAACTTTAAACCCACACCTTAGTGTTACAAGGCGGGGTTACTCCCACTAAACCACTGGTGCTTTTTTAGTCACTTTTGGTACAAAAAATGTAAACAGTAAAAGCCCTTTTATTTTTACTTGAAGGAAATAGGTTTCTAAGGAAAATAACTTGATCAAATAACTTGATCTAGTATGTACTTCCATTATCATACACATAAAAAAGAAAAGAGGAAAACATAAAAAATAGTTTCAAAAACTGTTTTGCAAAAATTGAATTATTTTTACTTTGGAAATTACGATATTTATGCAATTTTACGAGGTATAAATTAAATATTTTTTGAAATTCATTTTGGAAAGTACCTTTAAACAATTTGACTGCACAACCAAAGTCGCGGGGGAAACCTAGCTACCAATATCGAGTGTAAAAGGAGTGATTGACGCGTTAATATACGGCATACAAAAATAACCGTACCACTTTCAACCCAAAATCAACCTTAATTCAAGGTAATAAGAACTACATCGAATGCATATTAATTTGTGTGAGCGATGGGTATCACATCAGAGATATCTTTGAGAAGTTGAGACAAAGTGATTGTGACGTGTCATTATATTATAGACCATTGACTTGTCATTGTCATTGTAATTATAAAGTGGTTTAGGCTGTTGTTTTAGGCCGTTTATTTTTAGGCCAAAATGTATTTTTAGGGTTCCGTACCCAAATGGTAAAATGGGGCCCTATTACTAAGACTCCGCTGTCTGTCTGTGAGAATCAGAATAAAATAAATATTTAAGGGTCTCTTATGCAATAAAAGTGATTTTTTTGCCGTTTTACTATAGATAATGGTACGGAACCCTTCGTGCACGAGTCCGACTCGCACTTGGCCGGTTTTTTTTACGTTTTGCTAATGAAAAAAAAACTTGACGACTTTAATTCTCAGGCACGGTAGATATCCTCAGATCTTATATCACCTACGACACCCTGGTGTCCTGGGTTTGAATCTGGCCATGCACTAAATGGTGAAAACATCGTGATGCAAAATATCACGAACGCAATAACGGCTTTCGCAAAATGTGCAGGACGTATGTGCTAAAAGTAATATTTGGTAGTTTCGGACGTGACTCTGACTACCCCTCTTCAACATCCTCAAAAGTTAAGTGTGTACTTAGTTCTAAGAGATCTGAGAGGATATCTACCGTGCCTGAAGATTAAAGTCGTGAGAATGTTTTTGTTTATGATTTTTTCACACAAAACTTAATCGTATATACAATGAGCTAGTTATGGTTTTGTGTTGCAGAACTACTAACCTTTACGATCCGATCTTTAAAGTCGCGGATTCAAATCCCGCTGGTGTCACTATTTTATTTTTTAGTTCACCATAAATGATGATTTAAAGAATGAACCAGTTTTCTACTTTCATAAAATATTTAAAAAAAAAATGATTCAAAAGCTAAACATATTTTCGAATCGAACCCACGACTATTCTTCCTGATACGCAGATGTATTCGTTTTGTAATTAGGATAGAAAATAATCTTTGTAAATCTTCTAAGCGTAGAAAACTTTTATAAAGCAGAGTGTAAAAGTTTATAAAACCTACCTATACAATCTCATGTAGCTAGACCTACTAGGGCGGCCCCGCCCCGCCACGCCTCCCGCCCCCGCAACGGAATCCCCTCTTTTTTAATTCAAAATTCCAAAGTTCCAAACTTAAAATTTGAAATTTCTGACGGAACATTCCATCCCGAAGAATTCGCTCCGAAACTATGCAACTCAATAAAGTTTTTGCAATTGAACGAACGAATGAAGTATTTCCAGGCATTTTTCGTTTAAAAGCAGTATAAGGTATAGTAAAATTTCTATATTTTTATATCTACGAAACATAAGGTTAATAAATAGAATATTTGTGGACATTTTTATACATCATCTAGCCCCAAACTATGCAAAGCTTGTATTAAGGAACAAATTTCTGATAGAATACTATGTTTTTTTTTGTTAATACATACCTACTTGGAATAGAATATAACGCCCAGACAGAGAACAAACATCTATGTTCATCACACAAATGTTTGTCCTCGGTGGATCAAACCTACAACCTACAACACAGAAGGCAGGTCTATTACCAACTAAGCCGTCTAACAATAAAAAGTAATAAAAAAAAATATCAATTTACGTATTCAATTAATTTCAACATCATACAACAATGAATGAATTATTTAAATATATTTAACTTAAACAAAAATCAAAGCTAAATTATTTAAAAAACTAAATGCCATTGAACTTTCAAACACAAGGTCACAAAACAAATCTAAAGCTAGCAGTAACATTATTCCAATGCTCTTAAATACAATAGTTTTTTTTAATCGTTGAATCACTGACCACAATGGGAGGTAATTAAACTACAATCCAAATATTCTCATGTCTAGGCGGATCTCTCGCTGGTGGTCGCAATAATAAAAGCATTTTCAAAGATTACTTAACTCAAGACCATACTATAATGCCTACAAAATGCGGGCCTCCCCAATGCTTCCTCTGGTTTTTACTGGACGTTCTTAGAAAGAGCACAAGAGGGCAGCACTTTAAAGCAGAGACGAAGAACGACTAGTGCTTAGGGTAGATATCATTTTCCCTACATGATGTGCTCATAGTTTATTCAGTAGGCTAGTGATGGTACTGTTATTAAACTTTAGATATTTTTTTAAAGATCTAACATCTGAGATTTATATCAAATCGCGTCGACTAAATATGTATACGAGACTTCATTTTAATTCTTTATTAAATTACAGTAAAACATTTTGCAAAACTCTTTTAAAAAACACGCTCGTATGTGTTAAATTTAATCATGTCGTCAGCCTAAATAAGTCTGATACTGGACCTAATGTGAAGGTATCCTCATATGCCTCTTTTATTGATTTCCCCATAACATGGACGTATTTGGTATTTTTCAGGGGTTTACCGTAGTTACTACGCTGAGCAAGCGGGTTTGTAACCGCAGTGTCGGTGTTAAGTACCCATCTCCCGGTGCTTTCCCTTAGTCAACTCCTACGACATCCATGGGAGGTGATGGAGAAGTCATATTCTAAGCTGGGACCACCACGGCTAGAAGGAAATGAGGTAGATTTGAGCAATTCGCTCGAGTGAAACCTTGCACTCTACTAAACCAATTGTGCTGCTTTTAGTAGGTAAAATGTTACAGTGACTTGTCTTATCTTTAATTTGAATTAGTCTATGGCATGACTGCGCACCCGCAGTGGCGTTCCCACAGCGACCTCCATCGCTCACCGAGAGAACTGATGAAATCATATCGATTAACATGATAAATCTATCGATAGTCGATGAAACGATACCAATCGATATGCCACTGACAAATTATTACGCTCTGTCCCGTCTGTGATTGCTGTTGATCTAGATTCGATGACGTTTGATTTGTGTTATCATACTTATCAGAAATTAGTTGCACACGAAAGTTAAAAGATTACCTATGCGTAGTTAGAATACTTCAGAAGTAAATCTTAGTAAGCGTTGAATGAAAAACGTGTTATTCTAGCTTAACTAATATGAGACTAAAGTATTTTTTATAGTTTTAGAATAGACCCTCGGCTGATCAATGTTCTATTTTCACACTGCTGCTCTAGCATTTGTACGATGTTCTATTTTCAAAATATTTCTGAAAATGGAACTACGCTACTGATTTACTTATTTAATTTTGTTCTATTCTTTAAATATTTTTGAAAATGGAACTAAAAACGACCTAACCTGCAACACATCATCTTCAGATGGAATGTGAGAACTCACAAAGAGAGAGAGTAGTAGTAAAATAAAACTTTTTGGCAAAAGCACTAGCAGCAAATCATTTTGCTCTCGTGTGATACATTTTTTTTTTTACCTTACTAGCGAAAAGAAAAAAGATGTAAGGAAAATAATGGTGCATTTATTTACAATAATTATTATCTTAATTTATTCCTGCCGTAGACAGATAAAACAACTCCCGCAATTTTTTTTCGTCCATCAAATGCAGACAAAAGTCTGAAAACCAAACCACCGCCTATTCATTCGCGTTCTAAATTCAAATTACTTTTCCTCATAATGTGAGCAAAGTAGACTTCTGTTTTCTCTTCTTCTTTCCTTTCAAAGAACACTGTTTTTACGATACAAATCGCCCCTGTTTGAGTTAGTGAAGTGAAAGACACTTTTCACGATAATTTATAATATTAAGTTGTATGTAGTCTATAAGGTAGCTTTTACAGGGCTGACGTAGTCGATCAACGACTCAATTCTTTAAACGACAAAATTTATTAAAAAAAACTATTCTTGGCGGCAAAAATAGGTATACTGGTAGAACACACTTGGGGGAACTCTCCACAAAGAGAAAGCCATAAAATATGAGTTCCTGTGGTTCTAATAATATCTGTCACTAGAGGCCACTCGCAGCTTCGCCCGCGTGGCAGTTTTTTCCCGTTCCCGTATTCTTTTCGGGATAAAAAGTAGCTTATGTCCTATTCCAGATCACAATCTATATTTACTCCAAATTTCATCCAAATCGGTCCACTGGTTAGAGCGTGAAAGAGGAACAAACATCCATCCATCCATTCAAACATTCGCATCTATACAAATAAATAAAATTGAAGTGTCTGTTTGTAATATTAAAATAACCGCTTTTTACTACATGCATATGAATTTATATGCGATACATATTCCAAAATAGCATTTTTTAAAATTTTTGTCTGTCTGTCTGTCTGTCTGTCCATTTGTTCCGGGTAGTCTCTGGAACGGCTGGACCGATTTCGACGGGACTTTCACTGGCAGACAGCTGATGTAACAAGGAGTAACTTAGGCTACTTTTATCTCGAAAAAATAACGGGAACGGGAAAAAACTGCCACGCGGGCGATACTGCAAACGACCGCTATTTTATGCCGTATTAACGCCATCTGTTGGCAACATCGAGTACTACTTAGTTAAGATTTGTAAGTAAAAATGTTTACCGCCCAACGAAGTGGGCACGGGTCAGCTAGTTTATAATATTAGTAGGATTAGGGGCTACAAAACGTAGTGCCACTAAATTTAGAAGGTACCCTATAGAATCTAAAACGGTACAAACTAAACTGTAAATGTGTGAAAGCTGTAGTCAATTTTACTTTGTTTTCATATGGTTCTGCTTATAAAGTCTATAACTCTAACGTTTTATTTCCATATGTCTATAAAATATTTAACTATGTGAATGAGTAATATTCTATTCAGCAAAATTGTATTAAAACCACAATCCTATCAACACACAATTCTCATAAACCTACGCTAATTAATGCTCAAGACTAGCATGTACATCCGACTTTGCCCGCATGAAATATTGTTGCTCTTCGGTCACTGGTAATTTACCTTTTCCCTCTCTGGTTTCAGCTGAAAATCAACGTTGAGTAGTAACACACAATATTTTTGCTGTGCTGAAATCTTTAGTAATAAAAAAACGAGTGTACTTTAGATCACACGACTGAAGTAAGAAAGAGAGAAAGAACAGTGCTTTCATACCCCCTCCATGGTAGTGTTAAACGTTTAACGCAACCTTGTTGGAAGTTGCATTAGAAGTATTACTTTAAAAAAAGTACTTACTTAATTTCACCCTACTGTTACCCTACTACTGTTACCCTACTACTGTTACCCTACTGCTGATCCAGGAGCCGATGGGACACTTTTTTTCTATATTTTATGTGATAGAATCTACCTATTTACCAAATCAGGCTTGAGTTATTTACCTATGCTAAAAGTTCATTCTATTCTATTCATCAGTCTTAGTAAGTTACTGGCCATAAACATCTCCCGTATTTAGGAGGGTTTGCCATAGTCATCTTCTTAGCAGGCGGAGTGGTGACCGTAGTAACTTTTCAGAAGGAACGTACCTACACTTTACCTACACCTAAGAGAGACACCCTGAAAAATAAGTTCCTCAAATTTCCATACTGTATACCCGATTCGAATAAATTATCCTGCAAAAGTTAAGAATGATGGTACCCATAAGAGATGGAACTAACGGAGAGACATAGAGAGAGGGAGAGACGGAAATGTCATTCCTCGTAGAACTTCTCGACCTAAGTATATTTATTTATTTTATAACGGAAGTAATTTAGTATATACAAATATTTTACATCTAATATTTAACCTTATATCTACATATTTTATCATAACTTTTTCTACCTATAGTAAAAAGCGGGTCTTTACTTTAGGTAGCAAACAGAATTTAAGTCACTGACCGCAGGAAGTGTGCCCAAAAGGCTGGCAACGTTACCTCTTTGGATAGCTAAACTTATTCTCTGTAAAAAGTATAGCAATAAGATATTACTATTCTACTTGGTACTGTTTCAGTCTTGGATAAAAATTGTATAAAAAGTGCAATCCCTAGATTTTAACTAAATTATAAACAGACGGACATTTGGAAATATTATATACAAAAGCAACGCTGCATACAAACGCAATTAGAAAACTTTAGGGCCTTTATAAAGGGTCCATAAATCAGTGGAGGGTCAAACGCGATATTTAAAGGCGCGAACACGCCGAGCAACTTTTACGTCTTTCCTTTTTGTCAGATGTATTCACAATGCTCATTGACTAAAATAATATTATACTATAACCCAAATAAAGGGCTAAGAATCTCTATCCAATGTATTAATTAGCCTGCGACGCAGGAGGTTGCGGTTTCAATTCCCACCTTGGGATAAATGCCTACTCAGCTTGTGATGATAGCTGAGCAGCTAAATGATGCTGTGTGGATCGTCCAGCCTTATTATTAAAAAATCTGTCAAAAGATAAACTAATGCCTAAATTACTGCCATCTCTTATTATTAGGTAATGACAACAGTGGCAGGACTTATTTCAGGCAATACAAATAACGTTTAGAAGTATGGGAGCTAATTAAAAACAATTCAGCAACTTTTGTTGACTTAAATTTTTTTTTTTTGAGCATCCTTGTCACTTTAGTATCTTTTTATAGTCTCGTGTTGTAGCGCTTTGTCGAAATTAAAACTCATTAATTCCAATACTTTTTCAGCAACAATTTTATCTGAACGTGAAATTTCAGCAGTGCAGCAACTTTTTGTTGCCTCGTGTGTGTGGTGCTTAGATGCGTATGCGCATGAGGCGGGATCTCGTTAGCGTGTGTATGCGACATTTCACATGAGCTAATTGCGAGCATTTAGCCATCTTGATAAACTGCTTGCTGGTCAAAGAATAGACGAAGAGCCTAGCATGTGTAGTTCTGACATTTGATATTATTAATGCCTTAGGTTGGTAGTCGCTAAGCACTAGACGCTGAGTGCATTATAGGGCATGTTCCTAACGAGCGTGACTTATGTAGTGATGCTTTATTATAGACAATGGTAACCACTCAACATCGGACCAATTCTCGTAAGGATTTTTTTTTATAAAACTTGCTGATGGAACAGATGGCCCACCTGATGTTAAGTAGTTACCATTGCCTATAACAAAGTTTGCCTTGCCTCGCAGGTCGCGTTCGTTAGGAACGTGCGTGCCTTAAAATGCACTGCTCTGTGTCCATCAACCTGAGGCAAACAGGTGTTAAGCCTCATATGCCTGTAATTTCACCATTTTTGCCTGTTCTTCTAGGCTTAGGCACCTTGCTTTAAGACATTTCAAGACGATTTCTGCGGATATTACTGAATAAATGCTTTTTGATTTGTTTGACGTTTTGGTCGCGAGGAACTGGCGCTTAGATTCACTTAGCTTTAAGACGTTTCAAGACGATCCCTACGGATATTATTCAATAAAATGCTTTTTTACGTTTTTTACTTTTATTCAGACTGAGGATAATGATGCAAAAGCCCACAGCCCCTTCAGCCCCTTCTGAACCCAAACTCATCTTTGCCAAATTCTACTCATCGATTTCCTTCCATTAGCATTTTAAACACTCTCCTTGCATAGAATGATAATTGAAACACGGTCATAAACCCGACTCCGTAATAACCAACAATTTACATAGATATTTTTATTACTGCGTTCGTCTGTTGATAATTTGTTAATTTATACAAGTATGAGAATAAATTAATGTATATGGATATAGTGCAGTTTAGGCCATGTTTTATGAAGTTTGCTTTGATAAGGGGACTTTACATTATTATTGCTACTGAAGAAATATCGCTATATAAAATAAGCAAAATAAAGATATCTTGTCTCGTTGATGTCGGCGACAAGTCTGCCAGTTAAAAATGGGATTGGGCAAGCCACACCAGTCGTATGCCTAACGAAAGATGGGCAGCGGTCGTCACCCAATGGGTGCCTGCAAATGGACAACGAAGCCGGGGCAGGCAGAGGAAACGTTGACGTGACGACCTCAATACTTTTCATAAATCCTGGTGGAAAGCGGCAGAAGATAAAAAGCAGTAGAAAGAAATGGGGGAGGCGTTTGTCCAGCAGTGGGATAGCATAGGTTAAAAAAAGAGATCTCTTTTTATCTCCCTGTGCTAACACTTTTATCTATAATTTCTAAAATGTCCATCAATAGAAAAAATATCTCGTCTCGAGCGCGACACATCACACGTTGCACATCTTAGCCCGGCTGGACGCAGAACAGAACATCATAAGCACGTACCTAATAGCAATGCATTGTTATTAAGTGATCGTTACTTAACATTAGGTGGGGATATGGTTTTTCCACAAGCAGTAACATAAAAAAACGTATAGGTAGAATACAAAATTTAAATCACTGACCGCAGAAAGTGCGCCTAAAACGCTGGCAACATTATCTATTTGGATAGCTAAATAAATTCTCTGACCAAGGTAAACGCCAGCCCTTTGGTCGTTAGTCACATCTTAAATGCAGTTTTTACTCTTTATTTAACCTCAATCCGGCCTTTTTGAAGCAATACTTCTTATGCGACTTCCAACAAGGTTGCGTTAAACATTTAACACTACCATGAAGGGGGTATGAAAGCTCTGTTCTTTCTCTCTTTCCCTAATGAGCCATTTTGTTTCGTATATTAAAGAAGTTTTACTTCAGTCGTGTGGTCTAAAGCACACTCATTTTTTAATTTCTATACGGCATGCCTTATTTTTTACAATTTGTCGCATTGATCATTATTTTATCCATAGATACAACCACACGCAGTCATCAACAAACAATTCAACAAAAGGAGTATCGTAATGAAGTTCGCAAAGGTAATTTCACGAGTAAGTTGGCAACACACGCCGAGTTGCGGTGTTGCGGTGCATTCGCGCGGTAATTGATAATGATGGAAAATGATGCGTGACAGTAGCTGCGAGCTATGTGTTGTACTCCTAATAGCGTGTACGTGCTGGCAGCTATGTTGCCAGATGTAATCATTTTTCCAAGGTTCGGGTAATTTTATTTTCTATTATGCTATACTATATTTTATTGATATCCATTTTTTAACGATATTTTGCATACCTGAAAGACTTTTTATAAATTGAGACTCAGGATTTTATGTAATGTTTTTTTGGACGATGTTTTTGACTATCGATCTCAACCTGGGCTGTTGCTGTAGTAGGAGTTTCGTGATCAGGCTCCCGAATAGTCGGGAACTAAGACACTTTTATTATTTATTATAATATAATGATTAAATCGAGTCATTCGGGTCATCGGGGTCACCAAAGATTTACCTTGATTTACAGAAGACCTATGTAGTACCAACTCTAGAAATTTTAGTGCAAATACCGAAATGCAATATGAATTCGGTGTTCGGTTTTCGAACGGAAAAATCCATTCGTGCACAACTGGATTTGAACCCACGACCTTGGAATCAGAAGGCGGAATCACACCCAATAGACCGGTGTGCTCTCAGTTTGTTGGCAACACTACAGTAAATGTGGTAACCTATCTACAGAGTAATAATCGTCGCATATTTATTTAAACACTAGTGTTTACGCACTAATGACAGACAATAACTATGCGTTTGCCGACTTGAAACACCTTGTATTGTTCTACTGTAGGGATGTCCCGTGGCTAGAGTATTAATTTTGACTCTGTAGTTCAAAATAGCGGATTTTTTGTATTTCGCCCCGAACTGAGATCTCAAGATATTTTTTATAAGTCGTTATGGCCTATTGGTAGGTACAGTCAGCCACACTAGAATGTATACGATTTATAACCTTCACAACGGTATTACAGCAAAACAATAAACTCTAACACCTTAAAAATTAAAAAATCATTAGTTGATGACCTCTCTTATATTTCAATAATTGTCCTGTAAATATTTTTATACCGCTGTGAAACCATTTTGATAGTAACAAATTGTATACATTCTAGTGCAGCTGACTGTATGTTGGTATACGGAATGTCGAAAAAATACGTTCAGTGTTCATTTATATAAAAACATTGGGCTTAATGCTTATAACATTGTCTACCAGTCATTATGAACGTGTAAAATTTTTTTAATTTTTTTTTTTTAGTAAAAATAAAATAAAAAAATCACAATTATAGGTATTTTATTATATTAAATATAGAAATGATTTATGCCGTTTAGTTTATGCTACTTTCACCTTAATCTTCCTAAATCCTAAATTACATACATAAACACAACAGCCACATTAAAATTATCTACTAATTATCTACTTTTTGTTTTTACACCTACCCACCACTATAATCTGCTCTCTCTATCTTCTAAGGTTTGCTGGAATAAAACTCTTTTTAGGGTTAAGCTTGCCTTTGTACATGACCGCTGTATGTCTGTATGATTTTCGTGTACAATAAAGAATAAATAAATAAAAGTTTTTTAATCTGTATTTTTATTAGCTTTTTCTATAGGTTATCTGTGAAAAGCGCCATTAAAAAATAATGAAACCTAGCTCACTCAACTCTACAACGTCTACGGAGTCTGCATTGGGGCATCCGTAAACTAGTTAATTTTAGTAACCGTAAACCCATAACAGCAAGAATTACCGGTATTACAAATGATTAGAAATCATACCGAGAAGATTAAATTATACAGTCACAACTGCAAAGGTTTGCTAAAATCGAGTGCTATGCTATAAATATAGACAATTATTTAGTAGACCATAGACAAATAGAAAATTACAGTTTATGGACTAATAATAAAATCTGCAGCTGCTTTTGTAAAATATAGTCATTTGGCGACCGATGTGGTGCGGCAAGCGAATGTCCGCCTGCAACGCAGACGGTTGCAGGTTCGATTGCCGCCTTGGGATAAATGTTTGTACGATTTGCAAATATCTATTCTGGGTGTTCTGGGTATTTTATCTCTATACAAATAAAAAAAATTGAAGTGTCGTGAAGAATTTGTGATAGGCAATGGTAACCACTTAACATCTGGTGGACCATCTGCTTGTTCTATCAACAAGTAGTAAGTATCAAAAATAAAAACCAGTGAGCGTAGAAACTTGAAATTTTCAAGGTAGGTTTGTCTTGGTGTACAAAGGAGCCAAAAAATCTATTCGAAATTCAACCCCTAGCGGGGTACAGCGGGAGGGGTAGCTGACGAAAACTAATACAACTTCAATTCATTCCAAGCTATTAAGCTTCTAGTTCTACTATAATTTACTTTAACCCTCTTTTTGTAAATCGATATATCTAAGGAAATTCCTAAAATATACACTTGTTTTAAAAATCTTTACAAGTTAGGTAAAAATATTTATGAAAACTCATTATAGATCAAATAACTTAAATTAAGCAAATTCTATGGAAAAACTTGAAGATTGAACAAGAAGTAAGTAGGTACCTAGGTAGCTCTTATAAAGTGGTGTCACGTGCCCCAAGATCAAAGCCAGACAATTTGCATGAATTCCTGACCGCGCATAATGCTACCATAGTATGTCTAATATACCTATACCCATGGTAGGTACAGTCAGCATTAGGTTAGGTACAATGCTGATTACTTTTTTGAAGTATTTAGGAATTCCTTTCTGAGTTTTCGAGTTTCCCTTAGGCATCAAAACAAATAAACCCTGAAAATATAGTCTCTATGACTAGTTTTTTTTTTGTGGCATGTGTCATTCGGTCAATTTTGCCAATGTCAAGTGGGTTGAATAAAATACTTCTTAGTCAAGTCGAGTCGGTAAAAAAAGTAAAGTCGGCTGTCATTTGGTTTTGAAGAAAAAGATGGCGTTTTTCTTCAAAACCAAAGGATGCCACATAACACACTTTTATTTCAACTGTTCACACTTGTGCTAAGACCTCAAGTAATGATGGTAAAATACCACCAAAATTATCCATCAGAACTTAAAATAACACTAGAAAACCAAATAAAATGAAAATACAAATGTCAGTTAGTTTAGTCAGTCAAAACCATCAAAACTATCATAATTGTTTTTTTTCCAGCCGTTGTCTCTCTGCAAGGCAAAAGACTACTCTTTCATTCAACTGTTCACGTTTTAACAGATAAATTATTATTTAAGAACCCACAAAAGTATGTTTTATTTTACAGCTTGCTCAATTTTAACTTAAGTCTGACAATTACTTAAAAACACATTTCAATAACTGACAAAATCACCCTTACGTACTTAAAATAAGGGTCATCGATTAGTTTATTACGAAACGGGTATTCAATAATAGCCATAGAACACGCGACCATTCTCCCCTTTTTGGAGTTCCGTATTTTAATAAAATAAACCTTCGTTTGTATGATATCGTCTGATGGAGAATAGCTGATCGTAACACTAATAAAAATAGCAAATAATCGTACTACGCAAATATAACACTGTAGATTTCAAAACGGTTCGGACTATTTTAGAAGGGCTCTGGTTTTTGATAGATTTTACAGCAGCCAAGCATAAGTTTTTCCATAGTTCGTTGAACGAATTTCAGTTTATGGGCCGACCTTTGTAAGATACAACCACATTTGTTTTGGCAGCATGTTGACAAGACATTCTTTTTTTCATCTTCAGACTGAGAGAGACCAACACTGAGAGAGGGGGACAAGAAAACTTCACAAAGTTTTCTCTCGAATGTCGCGATGTTAATCTCGCGGAACCCTGCAGTAAGCACGCGTTTGGCACGCACTTGGTTATATATTATAATGAAGGGATCAATTCACCCTTAACCCCAACAATTGTATGTGTCTCCCTCTCGATTATTGAACCATTTGTCAACGCGTTTTACATGTCCATCACTGAGGACATTTAAGAGCCCCTTTGTTGATAGAGCTTAAAAAAGTACTGTTGATACTTATAGCGTTGTAAAAAATGATTGATTGAAATAACTAAAACATAAAAAACCACACGCATCAATATAAACTACGGGTCTAAATTCTTACACACAATAATAAAAATTATACAGAATAAAAAATAATATTTTATAAATTATGTTTATTGTGTTGTTGGAACGTTAACAAAATATTCGCACGCTATAAAACGAGGTCATTAACTAAACTAGCCAATAAACAAAAATATTTTGAATATTACCAGATTATTTAAAAGACAATTTGAATTACATTATATTAGTTATTAGCCAATTTAAAAACATCAAACAAATTTATTGTAAAGGTTCTAATAAGAAGTTGTGAGTTAACATCAATAAATTCCAGAGCCAATAAATTTCGGAGACAATGCCCAAATAACTAGTTCTTTTTTATTTTTTACCAATTCCAATCCAAAAGCTAACATCTGACAACACAATGTTACCCATGAATGGCATCAAATGCGTGGGGCGACATTTTATAGGCAGGGATTGCGTAGACCGCGCCACTGTCTGGCGAGACCTCAATGAGGGCACACGGCCGTCTATCATAACATAAAACCGCCGAAATATTGGCAATCGTGTAAATAAGGATAATGAGAGAGTAGGTGGGGCCGAGGAGAAGACGCCCATTGGTTTTTTAACGTCAGCGTCTGGGCGGGCACGCCTTGCGGCCCACGCTACTCTCGACCCGTCATGTTCGCCGGAACACGCTCGCAAGCCGACGGCACCGCGTCCCTTTAGATAATAACGTAAACAAACAAAAAATCGCCAAAAAACACGGCGAGATTTCGCGCGCTTTCCAACTGTCAAACACCACAAAGTTGTACCTAAAATACAAAGTTATCAAAAGTTTTTTTTATCGGATCGACCATCTTGTGAATTTAATTGAGTTGTTTGCAGTAAAATTTTATTAGTGAAAAGTTAAAATGATACCGCGAATAAAACTGGTGTTGCCAACATGAAGCAGCGAGTTGCCAGCGGAGAAAAACGCAGAATGCCAAAGACATTCCATGCGGCCATAGTTTTCTTGCTGTTTCTTTTGTTCAGTATGGCGTGGTAAGTACATAATTGCAGCTTTCTTATCCAGTTATTTTTTATGAGTGTTTTTTATTAAATCTTACGATTTCAACGGTTGCTTTAAGCCATTAAACATTTTCAACAAACTGATTTAATCATAAAAAAAATTTAATGTTTTATTGTTATACCTTGGTACATATCTATTACCCATCACTTAAATAACCCGTACTTATTTAATCATTCTAAATGATTTTGTTTAAAGCAAAACAATAGTTTCAAGGCTCTTATACTATCATAAAACACTCAGCTCCAAAAAAGCTCTCACTATTTCCAAACCAAAGCTTTCCCTAAACGATAACATCCAATAGCAGAATTATTGAATGCTATAAACGTATGTAAATAGATGCAAATTTAAAAGGTGACAATCAGTTTGTCGGCCACCCAATGGCCTGAGATTTACAGTATGGTAATGAGCGATATGCCGCTGTGTAATCACTGCTTGTTCGTGATTGATACAGCGCAGAGGTAATCATGACTAGAAATGCTTCAATCTTTTACTTTTTTTCAAACCGCGTAAAATATGGATCGAAAATTTAAGTATAATAGTGTTTGAATCCTGATTTGTCTGAATCAGGGGTACACACTAAAACTAACGCTCCATATCTAAATAGCAGTGTTGATATTGCCATGATGTTATTTTCACGATAAATTATCACGTTATAATTGTAACCTGTTATTGTCAATCGCCTTTATTCCTTACAACTTCGCGGATTAATAAGAGAGGTAACTGTAATAAAAATATAGGTATTCAATTTATCTGTTTTTCTAAATTCAATTTTTTTTTAAGTCTGTTTGGAGTTTATAACAATACGAAAACTGGTAACAGAGTTGTTTTAAACAAATTCTAGCTAAAAAAATCTATTCTGTTTTATATCTTGAAAACTGTGCAAACATCTAGGGTCAAACAATCTTTTAAAACGATAGACATTTGCCTATGTACAAATACAAAATGTTTTATTGCGTTTCCAAAGGGTACCTACCTAAATATGTTCACCAACCTGAGGCAAACAGGTGTTAAGCTTCATGTGCCTATAATTTCACCGGCGCGGCGCACCCTTCAAACCGAAACACAGCAATGCGAGCATTTTTTTTCTGCTTGGCGGCAGAAATAGTTACGGCGGTAGTACTTCCCCGGACGAGCCCTTTCACAAAGCTTACTTTAGAATTGTGTCATTTCCAGTGAAACATAGGCTTTTATTCAAATAGATACAGTATACACAGTGACGTTTGTGAGTTAGTTCATTTAGATGTCTTGTAGGTAATTTAGTAGGCTCTATTACACCCTGATTTATTTAGCAGATACAACTCTGTTCTACAAATTTGCTTGCGTTTGAATGAATAATTGGTTTGGACATTTTAGCTCGTGTAGGCGACGCGATCTTGTCTATACTTATATTATAAAGAAGTAAAATTTTTGAGTTTGTGAGGTTGTGGGAGGTAATCTCTGGATTTAGGTATGTACGGAACTAATTTTGAAAAATCCTGTACCAATAGAAGGCCACGTTATTGCATGAGAGACGAAAATAAAACTGTGTTACTGCCCAACGAAGTGGACACGGGTCAGATAGTTAAATATAATTATATAATGATAAAAAAATCTATATTTATTTTATCCCCGTGTTTTTTGATATAGTAAAATACCTAAAATCGTAATAAGCCTTATCAAAATTTTGTCAAAAAAAAAAAAGAAAATAGCTTTTTAAGCTGACCTAAGGCTTACTTTTCTCATAGGCTTAAAAAAAATCGTTATAAATATTATTTATTCCTCATAACTTTGAATAGCTAGCAAAAAATACCCACCATATTAGTGGAACGCAAACAGACAACCTAACCAGTCGTTAAGACTGAGTGATCCAATTAAATGTATTAAAACTCAAATAATTGCTTTAAAAATACCACATGACGAGATAAAAACAATAATTTCAAGCTTTAATACCGTCCGGTAAAAAATAATAAAGTTGAAGTCAAAAGGATGAAATGCAACGATACTCATTCAGAGCGTTATTTCAATACAAATTGTGGCTACTTGCGCGCCGACAATTCTGCAAATACTCTATTACCCCCATTGAACTTCCACAAACGCATACAAAAACGAGCTTTACATCCTTAACTATAAAGTATACAAGACTTTAAAAACTTTAGCGTGTTACGCCGTTTTTCCACGTGCGGTAAACCCCTGATTGAAATTCCGTGTACAGGCGAAGTTTATACGTACCGAACCCTATTTGTTTACTATCTTGTATGAAAAAGGTACTTGATTTGTAGGAGATTGTTCAAAAAATACCAATACGAATTACCGATAGTGTTACGGGTATAAATTCAATGAGTTTATCTAGTACTGAGCTTGCCGGTATAAATTAGCTACCTTACACTTGCCGTCCATTAGTGCAGTCCTTTACAAATCAGTCCAAGTTTTGTTTATTTATTTTGCGTGCGATTAAATCACCGGTAATTAATGAGATAAATCTAAAGAATTGTTAGATTGCGTTGTGCTAATGATCAAAGGATTTATTTTTATTCTACTTCATATTTTTCTGCGTGTTGTATGCCTAAGTGACGACCTACCTGACGACTGATGTGGCGCAGCAGGCAAATGTCCACCTGCGACGCAGGAGGTTGCGGGTTCGATTCTCGCCTTGGAATAAATATTTGCACGATCTACAGATATTTATTCCGGGTGTTCTGGGTATTTTCTACGCATAAAAAAAATATATATGTGTATGTAATGTGTTGTATTAAGTATATCAGTCATCTAGTACCCATAACACAAGCTCTGCTTAGCTTGAGGCTAAATGATACTGTGTTCAGCAAAAAAAAAGTATATTAAGTTTATTATAATTATTTGGTTTAACTAAGTAGTTAGTTAGGAGAGTAATTTTGAGCCCTTTTCATCCATCAACATTACGTGATCCTAAGAATATCGTCAGTCTATCGGATAGGAGAGCGTCCTATGCTTCGTTTTCCGGTTCGTTGTCACTATTCGGGAATCTTTATTCTCCAGCGGTTGTTAGTTCTATGAGTTATATGGCTTGCCCATTGCCACTTCAACTTGCTGATTTACACAAACTACGTTGAGGGTATTTTTGTATGAAGTTTGTTGTTTGTGTTCATTATGCGAACCGCTAAGGAGTAGAACTCATTGCCGGCTTCTGTTTTTCCTGACCACTATAATCTGGATCTCTTTAAGACAAGAGTGAATAGGTGTCTTCTAGACCGTCCTGCTTCATCGTCACTTACCATCAGGTGAGATTGAAGCCAAATTAAAAAAAAAACTAAATCGATTATAAAATTTTAGTTCTCACTTACTGACTGACTGAAGATATAGACAACGCACAACCTAAACCTCTGGTCGAAGAAACTTGAGATATATTCTAAAATACTCTATCACGTTATAGGTACCTACTTATGTATTTCTGCAAATTAAAATATGATTCGTTTTCATAATGATATTAATGTGAAATGAAAAAAAACATACTCAATTTATATTTTATTTATTGTAGTGTGAAATGTCTGCTAATATTTATTATTATATTATTTTAAATGAGTTAATTTGAATTTATTAGCTCCATTTATTTACTTATAAAATTTATAATATTAAATTTCATCAGTGAATATTTAAATAACGGTTTATAACTTCTAGGATCTAGATAATAATTTATACTTTTATTTATATGAGTAAGTAATAAATAAAATAAATGTCCCTCCCTACATTTTATATAGGTACCAACGCAAATAACCACACAGAAAATTATGACGAGCATTGCAGTGGGTTAACTTTCATTAAAATCATTAAATGGATATAGGGTTGGTTGTTACCCGACTTTTTGGACTTTATCCGGTTTTTTTTTGTTTTGAGTCTGTACACATATTTTAGAAAGATATTTGTATGAACATGAACAAAGCATAATTTAATTAATTTTTTTAGTGATTGCAGAATGTAAAATAAAATGTATAGTTTGTTTTATTGGAATGGAATAGGAATAGGAACCTGATCATTCTAGTATTGAAAACTATGATAAACAAAAGCTTGTTTTGACGAGCGATGTGACGCGGCGGGTGAACGTCCGCCTGCGACGCAGGAGGTTGCCGGTTCGATTCCCGCCTCGGGATAAATGTTTGCACGATCTACAGATATTTAGTCCGGGTGTTCTGGGTATTTTCTATGTATAATAAAAAATATCTATGTGTATGTAATGTGTTGTATTAAGCTCTGCTTAGCTTGGGGTTAAATTGTGCTGTGTGGATTGTCCAGCATTATTATTATTATTATAACACAAGGCCATTTCATCCAAAATACGTGAAAAAAAGTTGCATCATAAAAAGTTGCATTATTATTATTATTTTCGCATCAGTTCAAAAGTCCGGTCTTTTTTTTAAACCATTTCGTCCGGTTAACATATTTCCACAAAGCATCCCTAAATGGTTATAATACGTTTTTAGACCCACCTTTTAATGGTACCGGCATACCACAGCCGTGGGAACGAGTGAGATAACTACAACAGTTATGTAAAGAAGGAAAACAGTGTTTAAACTTTTGTTACGATTGTTTTTGGTGTTCCATTTTTAAATTGAGCGTGGAAATCGAAAGTTTTAATTGGTGGAATCAGCGCTCGGTTGATTTGAAACTTGAGAATTTTATTGCTTCCAAATTTAAAAACGTGGAATAAATTGTGTGTTTTTTTCTGAAGGTAGTGAATGAAAAGAATATATTTTGTCTAAAACATATTAAGATCAAAACACGTTTTGAAAATTGTTTTGATAAAAACTTATTGCTTGAAAAATATATTTTTTTATTATAATGCTACTGCCTATGGAACAAGCATATGAACATCAGAATGTTTGTCGTAATTGGAATCAAAACCACAACCTACAGAGCAGAAAGCAGAACTACTTCCAACTGAGCTGTGAGTCTTGTTATTATAGTCCTATTATTTGTCGTGCAGATATAAGTACGGAACCAATTATTGAAAAAATATTTCACTTCTGACCATTTTTCAATGCAGGTCATTCTTTCAAATGATAAGAAACTTGACTTTGTCAAGACAAATGCATTGTCAATATTAGTACACATTCGTACCTACACACACCCATGACAAAATACACTAACAATTTGAAAATATAAGAAAAACATAGTGAGGAAACCAGTTAGTATTCTAGCAGCGGCGATGAGCTTGCAACTTGTCACGTATGGAATACCAACTACTGCAAGATGGTATGTGCCAAATGTAATTTCTGGACGTACCTCTGACTACCCTCATTAGACAACCTCAAAGGATCTTGAGTAGGTACTTGGTACTAAGATATCGACTGCGAAGACTGCGAGATAGAATCAGAAATGAGGAAATCCGTAGAAGAACCAAGGTCACCGACATAGCTCTCAGAATCAGCAAGTTAAAGTGGCAGTGGGCAGGCCATATAGCTCGTAGAACCGACAACCGTTGGGGAATAAAAGTTCTCGAATGGCGACCACGAACCGGAAGACGAAGCGTAGGACGTCCTCCTACCCGATGGACTGACGACATTGTTAGGACCGCGGGAAGTCGATGGATGGAAAGGGCTCAGAATCGTTCTTCATGGAAACGTGTGGGGGAGGCCTATGTCCAGCTGTGGACTTCTATAGGCTGATGATGATGATGATGAAAACATAGTGAGGAAACCAGTTAGTATTCTAGCAGCGGCGATGAGCTTGCAACTTGTCACGTATGGAATATCAACTACTGCAAGATGGTATGTGCCAAAAGTAATATCTAGACTTAGAGCGGTTTCGCACTACGTCCGATCGGAATCCGTGAAAATACGGATCGGATACGGTAGAAATCGGATGGCGGAAGCCGGATCTAGTGCGTAAACTACCATAGAAATAGTTCTACGACTACTGCGGACCGTATTTTCGCGGGTTCGAATCGGATTCGGCACTAAATCCGACTTCCGCCATCCGATTTCTATATAGATCCGTATTTTCATCGGATCGGACGTAGTGCGAAACCGCTCTTACTCTGGCTGTATAATGGTCCTTATACAACTTCGAAGAATTTTGAGTAGGCAATTGGTACTAAGATATCTGAGGGGATATCTACCATGCTTAGGGATTACCGTTGTGATGCTATTTTTTTTATTTAGACTAGTGAGCCTTCGCCACGTGTCCTGGTTACCCCCAAAAAGTCTACTCCTGATGCCCTATACTCGTAATTTATTTAAGCAGAGACAAGATTAAAACATGAATTGATTATAAAAATTTTGCCTGTCTGAACACGATCAAATGTTGAGTTTGACATTTTGTTGGGTGGTAAAAACATTTAACTTTTAATTTTTCTGGTTAAAATGACACATTGAAAATCTTTTAGAAATTAAATGAGTCTATGAAATAAATACACTGGAAATGTCCTACGACCTCACAAACTCACAAACCTTACCTTTACCTCAGATAAGCGCCTCTGTCGGGCTTTAGGAGAACTAATTTTGCACAATAATACGAGAACCGTGTAAGTACCTACACCTTAAAATCTTAGACTAGGGCCTCTTAAAGTTCGTGAGCGCGTTGATCTGATGGCTGCTTAGAACGTGGATATAACAACTAACACTTATCTCCCACACTTCCTGTTGATCTAAACTAGAGCAATATAATTTTGAGTTTATTTTGAATGAAATTCTTACGGAATATCACAAGGTATTTACTTACACTCAGCGAATCAGAACTTCATACTATTTCAATAAGTACCTTCGAAGTTCATAGTTACTACTCTTTAGTCGTGAAAAAGCCTTTCTTTGACTTGCAGACGGCCCATCTGATGCTAAGTGGTTACCGCAACCTATAAGAGTGCTTTGTAGTCTGCTCCGCGTCCATCAACCCAAGGCATACCGGTGTTAAGCCACGTGTGCCTGTAATTTTCTGACACTCCTTAAAACCGGAACACAACAACGCTGCTTGACGGGAGAAATGGTTTTCTTGATACATCTTCACAGACACAGCAAAGCCTTAAGAATGTTTATAATCAATGCGCGTTACCAGTGATGACCTTATGGAACTGAGACGTGATCCATTGAAATTGAAAATACCCAGAACACCCGAAATAAATATTTGCAGATCGTACAAACATTTATCCCAAGGCGGGATTCGAGCTCGCAACAAACGGTCGTCATCTGTTTAGAAGATACTGCGGCCCAATCCCGTGTATTCCCTTGTCTCTTACGCCACCCAGGGAAGATGAGAAATCCTACTCTACTGGGACCACCAAAACCTAAAATAAATAAATATTTGTGGACATTTTAACACAACATCATATAGCACCAAACTAAGCATAGCTTGTACTATGGGAACCAGATGACTGATAGAATACTTATATACTTTTTTTTTGTAAATACATACCTACTTATAATACAATGTAACACCCAGACACAGAACAAACATTTATATTCATCATACAAATGTTTTTTCTCGGTGGGAATCGAACCCACCACCTACAGCACAGAAAGCAGGGTTACTACGAACTGAGCTGTGACGGCTGTCACTAAACTAAATAATAATAAACTAAAACCGTCTAGTACTAAAAATATTCCAAATAGAAGCTAATAACAAATTGTATTATTCTTTTTTATACGATAACATCTCAATACGAATAAATTAACTTTTTATACATCACTGACCAATTAGTAACAATATAGTTGTAAGATTAAAAAAGCATTATGGAAATTATTTTATTAGAAATTATTCAGAAGCGTGTATGTAAAATAATATTTGTTAGCTTGATAGAAAGATAAGAGAAACTAATTTAGAACCTTATTTGGTAAATGTCTGAATAGAGAGTAAAAGTAAATCAGATGTTTCATCACCTTTTAATTTTTCGTTGTAATAATAATGTTTGACAGCCGTCACAACTCAGTTCGTAGTAGCCCTGCCTTCTGTGCTGTAGGTGGTGGGTTCGATCCCCACCGAGAACAAACATTTTTGTGATGAACATAAATGTTTGTTCTGTGTCTGGGTGTTGTATTGTATTCTATGTACGTATTTACAAAAAAAAAAGTATATAAGTATTCTATCAGTCATCTGGTTCCCATAGTACAAGCTATGCTTAGTTTGGGGCTAGATGATGTTGTGTAAAAATGTCCTGACATATTTTATTTATTTTATTTAATGTAAATGGTTGCTTTATTATTATTACAAAGCTCAGAAATTGTTATAAAATATCGAATCGTTTTTTTTTAGTACGCAACGAAATAACACGCTTAGAATTTTCAACAATACAAATAATTGTTAGATAGTCTTGTATTTTTCTTGTCATAGGTTTTTTTCTAGCGTGGATTTTTTTTTCTAGCCTATCTCGTCCCACTGCTGGGTAGAAGCCACCCCCAAAGACTTAGAGTTCTCTTTCTCCTGAGCCTTCTCTCACTACCTCCTTTTATACGCGTCCAGATCGTCTCGCCAGCATTTTTGTTGTGTGCAATTAGTACACTAAAAAAATAGGAGTTCTAAGTAAATTTTAGGTATTCAATGTGTCAATTATATTGTTTCATTTTCCTAAGCTAACCCAATTTGACAGCAGAGAAAAAGTTGCCGTCTCTTTTTAAAAAAACGGAAACAACAAGGACGGCTATAATGTTGGTGTTGTTAAATTTAGTTACTTTTAGGTATATAAAACAACATCAAAATAAGGCACGTCTATTTTAAAGAGTTTAAAATAGTACAAAAACCGCTTAGCCCCTGCAGTAAAATTAGTGGGCGTGAAAATCAGATACTACTGCATGTATTGTTACTGTGTATGTTTACATAGGTTTATCATATTTCTAAATCATATGAATAATAGGTGGATAAAGTTGTCCAATCTCGTTCTAAATACTAAATAACGTAGCAACTTTTTAAATCGAAAAATATAGGTACAGAAACCGAGCGAAAAGCCTAAAAAAGCTCTGTGCCTTAAATTTTGATCATAGCAATGCGCAGTATGACTTTTAGCAAAATTATCTTCGCGTTTATTTAGTCTTAGTACAAATAGTTCACTAAAAGTAAAATAAGATGTTATCCGCCAAACTGCAGAAGAAGCAAAGGTTATAAACCAAGTCAAGCCGCTTGCAGACACAAGTTTTAAAAATATACCTAAAGACATTGAACTAATTTTGTCCACAGCTCGAGAGACGGCAGGGACAATATGCTTCCAACGCTGCAGCTAAACTCAGCTCTAAACTGCCGGTTGGTCGGAGGAATGACCAGGGAACAGAGGTCTGCGTGCCATGAGGCACCGGACGTGACTTCCGTAGCGTTCGAGGGTCTTCAAATAGCGGTCAAGGAATGCCAGCACCAGTTTAAGTGGCACAGGTGGAATTGCTCAAGTTTAACGGTGAAAAGCAGCAATCCACACACCAGTTCTATCATGAAGAGGGGTAAGTGATCAAGTAATACTTGAACGAGTAGAAGTCTGTACCCACTTGGGTTAAAGTTAAACAAGCGTTACAAGATTTAGTACTAAATCTTTCGACGCTTGTAACTTTCAAGGTAATCTGATTTTACTGTAGCATATAGGGTAACGTACCTAGATAACGGCAAGATAATTCAGTATCAAACTTAACTTCGAACGCACGTTAATAAATAGTAGACATTAAACACTTATTACAGTGTTTGTATGGACAACGTACCGACTTGTTTAACCTTAATACGCTCCATCGTCAAAATGTGCAATGGTTTAAAGGCTCATTAATGAGTGATTGTTATAAACAACAAATGTCAAACTATGAACATGTCGAAATTTGCAATATGCGAATAGTGTCTATGCAATAATTATGTGTGCAACGTCAGTACTCTCAAACGATAAACTAAAACTTCGTGAGGAAACCAGATAGTATTCTAGCAGCGGCGCTGGGCTTGCAATCTGTCACAAACTACTGCAAAAGGTGGGTACCGAATGTAATATTTGGACATACCTACCTCTGACTACCCCCCTTAGGTATCCTCGAAGAATTGCGAGTACGTACTTGGTACTAAAGGATCTATCGTGCTTTGTTAATGCTATTTTTTTTTTATTTACAGTATTAGTAGTTTTAGTAGAAGTAGTAGATAGAGTTCTTAGTGAAAAGTTCGTCCGAGGAATTCGCCTAGTTCGCCTATTTCTACCGCCAAGCAGTGAAACAGAAACAGACACGTTGGTCCTTCCCCGGTCGAGCCCTTCACTGAGAGTTCTACTACTACCAAAGTTTCCTAGTATCTCTAGCCAACCCTAAATCAATAGAGTATCTGATCGCCAGCATTCACAGTAATCTGTAACTAAACTGACTCCAATCACGAAACAATCGGCTGTAGCTAAAGTTAATAGCTCGTAATGTAAAATAATAAAACTCATCCATTATTTCACCAGGTCGAGGTAACCGATGATTTATGACTTCTGAGATTGGTAATTTGTTTCATTATCCTAAATGATGATACATATATATATATAACTAGCTGACCCGTGCCCACTTCGTTGGGCGATAAACATGTTTACTTACAAATCTTAACTGAAGTAGTACTCGATGTCGCCAACAGATGGCGTTAATACGGCATCAAATTCCTAGCGGCCGTTCGCAGTTTCGCCCGCGTTGCAGTTTTTTCCCGTTCCCGTTATTTTTTCGGGATAAAAAGTAGCCTAAGTTACTCCTTGTTACATCAGCTATCTGCCAGTGAAAGTCCCGTCGAAATCGGTCAAGCCGTTCCAGAGATTACCCGGAACAAACAGACAGACAGACAAAAATTTAAAAAAATGCTATTTTGGTATCGTATATACATTCCTATGAATGTAGTAAAAAGCGGTTATTTTAATATTACAAACAGACACTTCAATTTTATTTATTTCTATAGATAAAAAAACCACTTCCGAATACTCCTGAAATGTGTAAAGTTACCTACAACAAGGTCTTATAGAATAACTACTTGGCTGACAGTCAAATACATTTAGATTAATATGTTTATTTTCCTGAAATTCTTATTTATCAACCAGCCATATATTATGTACAGCGGTCAACGACCGCAAAATAAAACTAAATCGAATAAACTGAAATAAACATTTACATATATAAATATATCACAAATATAACCGCATAATAATATAATATATATATCGTCAGGATACCATTTTTACTACGTCGATACGACATGATGCCTATGTTTTCTTATCAGTGGGCGCAGTGGGTATAGGTCGGTGGCTTAGATCATATGCTCTCGGTGGAAATTAGGAACTCTCCATTGTATTTCACTACTTATTTTCCATCTCCCCGATGACAACTGTCCGATCTTGTTAGGAACGTCGGACCGTTTCTACGCAACCACTAACTCTATAGAATGACCAAGGAGATCTCTCTCGCTTGCGTCACTCGCCGCTGCGCCACCAGATGGCAATGACGTCCCGAATACTGAATTTGGCACCGTGTAGCCAATTTTATTACGACATATAAAATATACATAATACAAATACTTATTAATATAATACAATAACTTATAATAAACTACTTATAAAATACACAAATACTTAAATACATAATAAAGGTCAAAGAGACAGATAGTGCTCTTTAGCATTATTCTTGAATATATCGAGAGACTGACTAGCGCGTATACTATGGGGTAGTGTATTCCACAATTTGACCGCATATACAGTGAAGGAGCCACCATAGCGAGTAGACGAATGTTGAGGAGTTTTAAGAAGGAGTGACATAGAGGACCTGCACTGCTCATCACGCGGGATAAGATATTATATATTTCTATTCAAAAAATATTTATACGCCAATGCTCTCAAACGGTGAAGGAAAATATCGTGCAGAAACCTTAGTGTTCTAGCAACAGCGATGGGCTTGCAACTTGTCATGTATGAAATAACCAGCTCCTGCAAAATTATGACAGACGTCACAGCTCAGTGAAGAGCCCTGCATTCGGCGCTGTAGGTGATAGGTTCGATCCCCACTGAGAACAAATTTGTATGATGAACGTGGATGTTTGTTCTGTGTCTGGGTGTTACATTGTATTCTAAGTATGTACTAAAAAAATAGACATAAGTTAATAAATATAATAATGAGTACTAATTCCCATAGTACCTATAAACTATGCTTAGTTTGGGGCTAGATGGTGTTGTGTAAAAATGTCCACAAACATTTATCTATGGGTGTGTGCCAAATCTGGTTCAGCCAACTGGTTCCCGTAGTACAAGCTTTACTTACTTGTATTATACCCATCCAACCTATTATGCTACCCATATTTAGACATTTAAGTATCATATACTCAGGTACTGTTATTTTAGTACTGCAATGTACTCGGTAAATACTGGATCGAAAGAATATCGCATTACAACACAGTAAAACGGATTATTTATTACGCTTTATTATCGCCAGAACCTCCAATAACACAGCAGGATTACAAAAATACAGTGCAAGTCGTAGGTGGTGGCAAAACCAGTCCCAACTGATAATTCTATATTTTTTTATTAAAAACGCAACTCAGCTCAAACCAATCGCGATCAGCCGTTCAATCCGAATTTATTACGACGAAAAATTATTCACGCACATTACGATCCCAGGTGAAAGGAATCTTTATGTTGAATACACGTATTTACAGTACGTCCGTCTTTATGTCCGTCGGGTGTGAAAAGACTTTGTCGACCCCGTTTTTTCCACATCGCACACGTTGACGTGGAAATTTACGAGCATGGAGGATGGGAGACAACAAATAATAAGATGGGCTTTGGTGGTGGCCAGGTGCGGGGAAGCACCCGCTCCCCGCGATTTCACGCTACGTGTGGGTCCGGCCGAGCCGCGCGCCTCGCCGTTCGCCCTTCGCCGCCGCCCGCGGTCTCCAATTAATATCTCCACTAAAATTGCCCGGCTCCGACCTGGCTCGATTCTCCCCCTTTATCGCTACACGCATTCCGACTCGGCATCCCCATAAAACTTCATCAACGATTCAACGACCACTCGAATTCCGAAACATGTTTCTCAAACAGATAAACGCAGATTAAGACATGAATTGTGCGCGGATTATGCTTAAAAATGTTACGGGGTCCATTGTACCCAGACAGTATTAGTATTGATAATGCTCCATAACGACACCTTCCGGCCCTTCAACGACACGACTCTGTTTAAATTGAAAAATTGTGAAAAAACAGCGTAACTAAACACTTAAACATCTTTCTTAACTTCCATTGTTGAGATCCCGAATTGAAAAGAAACAAGAAAAAAAACATAGAACAAATCAAGGGATGCTTTTAAATAGGATAATAGCGATCGATGATCGTAGTAGAAAGATAATAATGATTCCGGACCGTTGGTGTTTTTGCTCGGAATAGAGATGCCGTTGAAGGGACTGCAGTAGGTATTGAAGATAGATCACGGATTTGTTCCGCTTCCCCGCAATCCAGCACACGTCGTTAGCGCTCTTGTCGTACGTGACGGTGATACAATACACCTACAAAGATTTAATGACTTTTGTGAGGCTAATGAGTGTATTGTAGGAAAAGGTTTTCGCTTCGGGCGTTAATAGTCGATGGTAGGAAAGATAAGTGTGGATCTCTCGTTCCGTGTCGCCGCGTGAGAGAATGGCGCGAGTCGGGCCAGCCAGGGTGGCGGACATGCGTCGATACAAATCTGACGGCGCGGGCGCACGTGACGTGAATCCAAGACGCGAATGTCTCATAAAAAAGTGACACTTACAGTCGTTTTATATCAACGACGTGCGGCAGGTGACGCGGTGGCGACGACAATGTCAGATTCTGATACTGCAAAAATGCGATGCGTTATCTGTTATGTCGTGGAAATTTTGAGACGAATGAGACATCTCATTTTTTATTGCATCCGCAAATCTTAGCGGCCATTATTTTGAACGTCAAAATATTGCAGTAATTTGCGGTTGGAATAAGTTAAATGTCAAACGCATGATGATAAAGCACAAATTGGTCGAAATAACAGCTCTGAAGGATGAGAGAAAAGGAAACGTGTCGAAATGTGTCAGAGATGGCTGGCCTCTAGAGATAGCGATAACATCTTCCAGTGCGTTACTGAATCGTGCTTCTACAGACGCCTCCTAAACTGTGAGAAAAAACACACAAAGGCTGTATAAAAAATATGATTTTGAGTTTGAGTTTTAAACGTGACATCGAGGGCTTTTTTGTTTCAAGTTTTTGTTACTTGTCGGATTATAAAGCCGGCTTTTAAGGGTTAATTAAGTCGAGGAGTGTAGTGGTGATCTTGCGATTTCGATTCCAGTTTTAATGGAGTGATGATTCATCTGATTCCATATTTATTTTATTTATAATTTTGATTTGATCTCGTTTTATGTAACAAAAAATATGTTAGTTTTATTTAATTGTTATCGATATTTACAGCTTACATTTACGTTTGTTCGATTAACGGGTCTCAATTTCTACGGAACATTATCGTTACCGTTTATGTTCGCTATTATGGACTTGGTACCTACTAATATTATTGATACACAAAACGTGTAGTGTGTTAGTCTAAACTAACCAAACTGTACTACTTGTAACTAAAGCAAATTGAAACATACTAGGTATTTAATTATCAGAGTGAACAGTCAAAGTCAAAAAACGTTTATTCAGTAATATCCTGGGATCACTAGGTGAATCTAGGCATCAGTTCTTCGCGACAAAACCTAGACGTCGAGGAGGTTGCGGGTTCCCGCCTTGGGCTTACTTAAATTTACAGCTTGGATCTTATCGTTATTTTACCGAAATAAAAACTATTTTTTTAACATCTACCACATTTAAACAAATGGTTTGTGTACATTATACCTCTTAATTATGTTCTATTTTTTTATTTTTCTAGGGTCGCGAGGTGCATCTTCTATGATACATAATATTATTTCAAATCTTACTACAATATAATTCAATAATATAAGTACTTTATGACTTTTCGCTTAAAATTACCAAAATACTAGTGCGGGTGACAAAGAGGGAGATAAAATGAATCCCTATTTCCCTTGATCACGCCATCACGCGTGAACGGCTGGACCGATTTCGCTAATTCTTTTTTGTTGTGTTTGTTATTGTTAGAAGGTAAAAAAGAAAAAAAGGGCAGCGTCTGTCGGTTCAGCTAGTTCACTTATAACTACCAGATTTGGTTCAAATCCACCACCCTGCTCTAATTCTACTCCGAGCGGATCCAACACATTACTTTTACGAAAAACCATTATCTTCGTACCTCTTAATCAGAAACCTTCTCAAACCAGTCTAATGCCTACATTTTTGTCTTCGACTTAACATTTTTTGGTTTCGGCAATTACCGATTCGCCACACATGACCAGACTCCAGGCAGAGCGAATTTTCACGTAAAGCAGGTTAAAGCCGATGTTTACGAACCCACTCATAGTGGTGCCATCTATCGTAGTCTATACTAGACAGTCACAATACAGGAAGTCAAGTGGCATTTCTTGTATACCTTCGTATTAAGTAGCTATTTCAAAATCTAGATCTAAGTAGCTTTATTCTAGGAAGTAAGTTACAAACAAAATATGTACCAATTAAGATTGGAAATAAGTTATGTTTTTGTTTATTTTCCTATCGAAATGGACGAGCAATTTCGGAAAACACCTACGATTTTGTGTTACTTGCCCAAAAATAGAAAACTATTTGCGTAGGATCCACAGCTTTAAAGTTCAATTGACTCGCTACAGTCCGATCGATTCAGAACACTACCTACCTACTTACTTCAGTAAAAAAAATCAGTTATACCCAGGAATCACTTAGATTCGTCTTTAAGCTAGGTTAATCTAGGCGCCAGTACCTCAATAGTAAGTCGTTACCTGCTTCATGAGTAAATGCTTCCCTTGATTGCAGCAAAAACCCCCGAGCACTACTGAATGTTATTGATGAGTATTATTTAATTCGAATACTTGAATTATGAATGCCTAAATGATGACAGTGTTTTAACCGATTGACGCCAGAATCGAGTGAAGACAATGATTCGGGATTCGATATACATCGTATAAAATCGATGGCTCTTTTTGATATATTTTTAGTGATCGCTTTTTTTGATACAACTTTTTGGTGTAACTAGCAGATGGCTCACTTGATGTTAAGTGGTAACCATAATCTAAAACAAAGCATTGCCTCGCAGATCACACACATTAGAAACGTGCCCTGCGATGCATCGCCCTGTGTCCATTATTCTGAGGCTTACAGTAATTTTCAGTAATTTCACCGGCACCCACACCCTTCAAACCAAACAGTAACGCTAGCTTGGCGGTAGAAATAAACATAATAGGCACATACGTTAAAATAGTTTGACTTGCTTTAATCCAACTTCATTCCATACATCATTATTTAAACAACTTTTCTGTAGAGAATCCTACTAATATTATAAACGTATTATAAACATCACGCTCTAACCAGTGGACCGATTTAGATGAAATTTGAAATAAATAGATATTGTAACCTGAATTAACATATAGGCTACTTTTTATCCCGAAAAAATAACGAGAACGGGAAAAAGACTGCCACGCGGGCGAAGCTGCGAGTGGCCGCTAGTTCAGATATAAGACGAAAATGCACTTGGCAACATTCTGTACAAGTGCACTAAATAGCGGATCCGGTGAATGAATTACCAGAAGTCCCGTTCCACCCATTCAAAGAACGAACAAGAAGCTCTTTAGTAATCATTCAGCATCAAAGTACTAATGAATAAATACAGAGTTTCCAATAAACTGACGATGCAAAAACTTGATGCTCGTTCATTCATTTTGGCGCCAGATTTATAAGCTATCCGCTTGAAGCGAGAACCGTCACTAAAAACTGTTTTATTAAAACCACTCAAGTCCGTGTCGAGTCATGTCATGAACGGCCCTAAGTTCGCAAGCGTCAAGATGACCAAAATAAAAATGACTCTAGTATAATAATTAAGTAATCTATACCAAATTATAAAAATATTTGTCTTGACTCACTGAGATAGACAACGCATACCTTAGACCACTGATTATATAGTCTTGAAAATCTTGATACCTATATTTGTCTTGATGCGTAGAAATGAGCTAAGAAAGTTTTTTTCCAAAATTCAACTCTTCAACCGGTACAGCGGGAGTTGATGTTTGTATGAAAATAGCTTCACGCGCGTAGTTTTAAATATTAATTTGTGGGTAGTAGATACCTATTAATGTCATGTAAAATAAAATAAATAAATAAAAAAATATTGGCAAACATTCACACCCACGCCTTCTAGTCCAAACTAGGCAAAGCTCGTGTTATAAAATATATGTAGAATACTTACCTGCTTTTTTTTTTGTAAATACAATATGATACAAATATAATACTTACAATACAATATGACACCGAGACACAGAACAAACATGTTCATCACACAAATGCTTGTCCTCAGTGGGGATCGAACTCACAACCAGAGCACACGATCTGCAATGACAACTCATCACATTGTCTTGTAGAGCTCAGATTGAAATTTACGGAGGTTCAATTTGACATTTTGGGTATGGATCCCTAAAACTCTGAGTGCATAAACATAAATCACGCATGATGCGCCTGCGACGCAAGCGACGTCCAAGCACGTCCATGTACAGACACGCTCCGAGAACAATGTAACACAACGCGGAAAAAGCGACCACCGCAGCGTGCAAGGGAAAAACACATCATTATGCGCATGCTATTAAATAAAACGTCCGATCGACTCGGTTTTTAAAAGAATCACGGATGAATAAAACCCTCAATGATAATTGAAATTTGTGTTTACTTAGCTTCAGCTTTTTGCTGGTCCGGCGCCGTGTCCCTTATACGGGAATGTAGATTCTCCAATTTAATTCTCAGTTCGGAGAATCGATGCAGCATTGCGGTCCAGATGTCCTACTGATGGACAGGTTTACACCATTTTCAAAGCACAAGTAATTACAACCAAAAGCAAGCTACGAGTTTTTCTTCAGTTAGGCAACTCGTAATCCTAAATGTTAATAAAATTCACCGATTTAAACATCCAACTCTGTTAATATTGTAAATAATTAATTAAAAATACAGTACGCGCGGTAAGTGACATGAATCGCCATATCTTTTTACATTGACGATTCGCTACGAAAATAATTACCTACGCATCATGCATTATTAAAACAAACAGTAACAAAAACTAAATGGACAAGTGTAAGAGAAGAATTTAAAATCTGTCACCAGTTGAAAATTCAGAGCATTTTGTTGGAAAAAGTCGAAAAAGAATAAATCGGAATTCATTAAAGTCGATTAAGGAATTCGGCACGGGCTTCGAACGTGGACGATTAACGACCTTATAGTCGACTAATTGGCACAAATTGGCACTAAAATGGGATGGGGTAATTATAATACGAGCGTGGTGACGACCACTATTCGATATTTGAGAATTAATTAATCTGGACGAGTATTTTCGAACAAAATGCACTCATAAGATTTTATATTACTATACATCCAATCCGTATATGGACTCGATAACGACACAGCCATAACCGTATGGGCTTGAGCCACCAATAACTTGGAATCATCAAAATCAATCAATAGAGCGTGGTATAAATCGAGCCGTATCGATTCTATCGCGTCTCGGACGATCGACAAATATAAATTTGTCACTGGCAACTCGGAAAAGGCCGTTGGCAGTTTATAAATAAACAAAAGCAGGACTTATTTGGTACGGACCAGTACGGACACTGTAACATTCGTCGAGAACCGTAACAGCATGATATGAATGATAACGATTCGATTGGATTCGTTTGAAATTAACAAGTGTCTGAGGATCTGAGGGTAATAATTACATGGTGTAGTTTCTTTGACAGACACTTACTGTATTCACTACACTTATTTTGGGACACCGAAGAAAGGTAAGGCAACCCAGAGATAGAACGATATATTGTCCAATCAATGGAAAAGACTTGGATAAGAAAAAACTAAAAAAGAGGCAAGTGGCAATGTTTGAAGAAGGCTTTTGCCACTGGCAAGATACACAAATTAAACATCGCAATAATAATAATAAACATGAATTATATAACTTCACACACTCGCATCTGTAATATAGCTAAATATTCAATAAAATAAAGAAAATAGTTCATTTTCTGTATGTTTCACCACGTCGCATTGTATGCAGTTTTAGATCTAACTAGCGTCTCCTCTACCCTAATAAACCCACCTCTTGGTGCGTGGGGGCTGTAACTACTAACAAAGGAATTCCTGAACTTGTACCCCTAAAGGGTGCAAGGGGGGATAAAGTTAGTATGTAAAGCTCCACACGGGTGAAGTCACGCGTATTCCCACTAATCAGAGTAATAAACAACGTATAAAACCAAAACTCAGACTAAACCAATCATTCAAAAGCGAGCCAGACCTTAAAAAATACGCCGTATAAATTCCTGACTTCTACAAAATAAAAACGCCATTATACCGCCATTACCAATATACCGTATCGCTGGGTGTCAATTAGGCTCACTCTATCCCGAGTCTAATCCAAGATAACGTCCCGTATTCAACCCGTATTAATCTCTCAGCACACGAAGAGTTCATTCGATTCTTTCGCATCGAATCATCAGTACTACCGAGCGGAAAGTTGGACGATTTTCGATGCATGACATTTTGGTTTATCTAAATTGAAACAGTGGTATAATACATGGAGAGTTTTAGCATTTTTCATCTTAAGGTTTTAGCACAAGTGTGAACAGTTGAAATAAAAGTGTGTTATGTGGTATCCTGATTTGAACGAAAATGTTTCCTTTTGGTTTTGAGAAAAACGCCATCTTTTTCTTCAAAACCAATGACAGCCGACTTTACCTTTTTACCGACTCGACTTGAATAAGAAGTATTTTACTCAACCCACTTGACATTGGCAAAATTGTCCAAATGATGGACACATGCCACAAAGAAAAAAAAATGCATGACGTTAAGACGCGGGACGTCTATTACACCAAATGACCTGCTGAATCGCTACTTTAAATGAGTAATTTGGACTAAACTTCATACTTCGGTTTGATGTTCCCACGTTTCGCTTAGCTCATTTCTCGGTAGAGTAGCGTGCCGTGTGTGCAGAATAGATTAGGGGGACATAGACAAAAGGGGGGCCCCCTTTTGCCGGGAGAATACAATAAGCAATTGCAATAAGAAAGATTGTGATGATCCTCAGGCCAAGTCTCCTACCTACCCCTAACATCAAGTGGGTCATCTAATTGTTATATCAGCAAGCTGTATAAAATAACACATATTATGAGATGAAGGGACCCCCTAGCTTTCAATAACTAGCGAGTACTCTCTTTAAGCTGCTTCAGGCAACTGTTTCTCATAAAACAATTACCCAAGCAATAAAAGCAGTGTAAAATAAAGGCAATCGATTAAAGATTAATGTTCTACCACAAATATCCGAGCAGGTGGTATTGCATTCATTGTAATTACCCATTAAAGATAGCTCTTAACAGTCTTTGAATACCTACCCTGTGGTCTTGCACCTGTGTTCGCAAATGTCTTGATTTAAAGTTTTGATTTATGATGCAACTTTTTATGATGAAACTTTTTTTGACGTACAAATGTTTGAACGAATGAAAATGCTTATGTTACCTTACCTTACCTTATAAACTAACAATGAGAAAAAACAATAGTTAAGAACAACAAGGAATATTCAATGTGCAGTCTTATCGCTAAACACCTTAAACTACCTCTAGAAATTTGAAATGAACTTGTGATATTTATAAGATGGGTTATTACAAAATTCGTAATCTTCATAATTTTTACAAGTCAAAAGTCAGTCAAAAAATGATTATTTTGAATCGTCTTAAAGCTAGGTGTATCTAGGCGCCAGTTCCTCGCGACCATTATACCATGAATGTTGGTAAGTTAGTTAGTGTTGTTTGAGAATACGGCTGCAAAAGCACCAATGGCTTGCTAAATTCCTATTCAGTAACAATGAAAGCAGGTATTCACAATTAACTAAGCCGACCTAACTCAAATGCAAATCGCCCATCACTGTTTATGGTAAAAAGATTATATTGTGCAGCAATTGCGAATCTTACCACAAACGCCATCGTAACCACGAAGTTTCACATAATTCTCACTAGTTCTTTTTAGGGTTCCGTACCCAAAGAGTAAAACGGGACCCTATTACTAAGACTCCACTATATGTCTGTCTGTCCGTCTGTCACCGGGCTGTCTCATGAACCGTGATGGTTAGAGTCGAAATTTTCACAGATGATGTATTTCTGTTGCCGCTATAACAACAAATACTAAACATAATAAAATCAATATTTAAGGGGGCTCTCATACAACAAACGTGATTGTTTTGCCCATTTTACTATAGATAAATGGTACGGAACCTTTTTTTATATTCGTTGTTATCAGGATAAGGTTTGTATAAAAGAAAATAATAATATGGCGTTACGAAGTTCGCCACGGTAGTAGTAAAACTGTGCATGACTTCGTTTGAAGATGCCTTTCCGTTAGCGCCTCTTTCGGGGAAATAGTATTTTCATAGTTCCCTTTCCCAAGATTATCCCAACCCGAGGTCCTTAACTATGTGGTGTCCCTCTTGTTAATGGCAGTGATGCCTCCTACGCACGTCATTTTACTGCAGTAACTGATAGATTAGGAACAAATATTGGCATGGAACCCCATCACTAATCTATACCAACTCTAAGAATCTTGGTCCACACCGATTGACTGACATATAGACAACACTCAGCTTACTAGTAGTAGAAATTTGACATTTTCAGGGTACCTATATCCATCTTGGTTCAGAAAGGTGTATCAATCAGGTACAGCGGGGGTTGAAGTTTGTATGAATATAATTCACGCGGACGAAATTGCGGGTGTTCCTCTAGAACGTAATTGGTAAAAAAACAAATTTCTTCACGAGCCCATTAATATTAGTTTTGGAGCAATTTCTCATTAAAATTGACACGAAGTGACACAGGCAGGCGTATCTTTCCATCTCAAATAGATTCACCATTTAATTTATAGCAATAAAGCAGATAAATGGAGGTTGTAGATGTTCCGCGTTCCTATAAATCGAGAGTTGAAAGCTCCAGTAGTATGATAAAATATCTAGGTACTCGCGGAGACGAGGGTGTAGTCAGGTAACGAACTTACATGTGGCATATTCAGATTCTATCAGAAATCTCTCTCTCACTGACTAGTACCCATTCGCTCAATACGCTCGAGATTCAGTTTTATGGAATTAGATAATTACTTTGTATGGAGTTACTAATCTAGTAATCTGGACGTAGTTCATTCAACATGTAGGTACCTAATATATTATAATTTAGTAAACAATAATTATTTAATCATAAAAAAACCTGATTCTTAGTTGTAAAAATAGGTTATAAAAAAAGGGTTTGTAAATAAATATAACTCATGCTGTCGCATATGAAAGTTTCTTGTTTTCTAGTAAAAAATCAAGCACAGTATATTAATGCCAGTCAGCCATGATAAAAACAAATATGTTATAATAACAATTTCAAAAGGTAAGTTTTACGTTATGTTACAATTTTCACGAGAGATGTTCCCAACAGCTAATACTCTACTTAAAATAAGCTATTTATAAGACTGGCCTCACATATTAATAGTACCGAGCTCTGCTGTCTGTGCTGTAGATTGTGGGTTCGATCCCCACCGAGAAACGTTTGTGTAATGAACATAGACGTTTGTTCTCTGTTTGGGTGTTATATTATACTCAATGTAATTAAAAAAATAAGCTTGGTTTAGGGCCAGATAGTGTGGTGTAAAAATGTCCACACTTTTAATTTATATACTAATGTTTTTCTAGCCCTATAAATTAGTCCCTTGCTACAGCCCTGTCTCGAAGTTTCAATAGTATGATAGAGCACTATATCGGGATTATCGAGAAGATCGGTATGCGCCGCTAGTCTTCTTACTTTAATTTATTTGAAGTGTGGAAGCTATCTACTGAAACTGTAATAGACAGCAGTATGAACGATGTTTGAAATTGTTTTTAATTTAATAGGTTATCATCATCATCGGCCGACAGGTTGAATATACTAAGGAACAAAGACAAAGTCAAAAAGCATTTCTTCATTGATATCCGTAGGGATCATCTTGAAACGTCTTAATTCTATGTGAATCTAAGCGCCATCGCCAGTTATCGTAGCGTTTTAAAGAATTTCATATTCTCACGGTAATTTCACAGTATTTTTATGAAAATCTACATTATTATTATTTTGTTAAAGGATCATACAAAAAAACGGTAGGAAGCAAGACCTAAATTTCTTGCCGGTTCTTCTAGGCTTAGTCGCGAGGAACTGGCGCTTATATTCACCTAGATTTAAGATGTTTCAAGATGATCCCTGATGATATTACTAAATAAATGCTTTTTAATTTTTTACTTTGACTTTAATAATCTTTATAGGATTCCATCCATTCAACAAGGCTATAAAGGCCAGACAAGCAAGCGATTCACTAAGGAATGTAGGTACGTAGGTAACTAAGCAAGCAGACCCCACACCGAATATGGGAAATAAAGATGGAAACTGCGAACATAAATTCAACCATCTAGAAGAGCACAATATCAACATAATCTATACCAATTATAGAATTTTTGTTGTTTATTTGTTTTTATAGTGCTTACCTGCACTTAAGCTTGGCTTTGATAGTATAACGTCAAGCATGTAGATGGAGCCACGGTAGCGATAGCACCGTATTAGAAACATTCCAAATCTTATTTTCGTCGTGAACTTTGAATCCTCGATGGCGAAGTTGGTATCGCATCCCCGTATCAAGGGGAAGGTCGTGGGTTCAAATCCTACTCAAGGAAAATAATTTTTGGGATTATATAAAAATCTTTGAGAATTTTTGTTCTTCCTGACTGACTGACAAACATACCACGCACAGCCTTAATCACTGCATGGTCGTAGAGATTTGAAATTTTTAGGGTGGTACACGGAGGTATACAAGAAGAGGATTCCCGAAATTCGAATATAACACACACAATATACAATAATACAACATATAAACGTGTTTATTGTTTCAAAATAAACTTTTATTACTTACCCGGATCAGACTCTCACTAAAAGCTCTTATACTTTTACTTTAATATACTACTGTATGCTATAAAATTTAAGTCTTTTCCAGTTGCAAATAAATAGTCAACTTTATGACAATGTTCCAGTATTCACTATCTTACCGTCGAACGATTTTTATGTGAATGCGAGCTACGTAAGTCTATAATATTTATTTACGTTACTTATTTACTTATCTATAGCCTACAAGCGTCTTGTGTTTACTGAATAAACATGAGCATATACTATGAACTAAGGCCCGATGTTTGTCTAATTGTCTGGAATTTCAAAAGTAGTGCATGAAAGGGAACGCATCTAACGTGCGTGACCTACAAGGTTAATTATTTGTTATAGGTGATGGTTACCACTTAACATCAGGAGGGTCATATGCTTGCTCCACCAGCAGTAGCATAAAAAGAAATATATATTTTATATTTAGATTAAAATAACTACAGAGCAAGTTGCCAAAATACACCTAAAGAAAACTTTTAGGCTAACTAATTACTAAAAGATAATTCAGTCGCTAACTATAAAAAAAATGTGATATAAATGAAATTAGTCTAAATTTTAATACAGGTATTTATATTATTTTATGTTATGACATTTTAAATTACATCAAATTATCTTGGTGCTTTTTGTAGCGAATATTAAAACTGCCCCCGTTTAACACAGCAGCGCCAAGTCTCGTATAAATTATGTATTTTTCTGCACGGATCTTCCACACGGAATGAAAGATAATGGATCATATCAATATTTTGAGTTACACTGGGCGGCATCGATATCAGCAGCGCATAGTCACTTTGTCGCAGCCACGCAGTGTAACGCAAAGAGATTATCTTCACGGACTTGACCTTGATAAGTTTTACATGATAGTTTGAATTAGCGACGGCTAAAAATATCAAAACTACCAACCATCACCTATAACAAAACATTATCTCAAGCGCTTGCGAGCGCAAGAAACGTGCCCTACGATGCATTGTCATGTATCTATCAACCTGATGTATAAAGGCCTCATGTGTCTGTAATTTCACCGGAACCCTCGAAACTAGGACAAAGGCTACTACTACTACAATACTGTGACAGGCGGAGTCTCGTGCTATAGCTAGTAAATATGGATTTACCTAATAGAATACCTATTTACGGAGATACGACTGCGTGTGGTCTTAAATTTGTCAATAGCTAAACTACCTCTTAACTGAACCGAGATATTTAATAAATGGATTTTCCTCGATAAGATTTCAATAGTATTTTACAGAGAGAACTAGAATACTGGTGAACCAAGTTATATTGACAGTAACAATAAAGTTTATTTATCATCAGCTTTAGTAGTAGTAGAGTTCTTTGTTGTTTTGTCCGGGTGCGTACTACTACCGTACTTATTTCTGCCGCCAAGCAGTGATGCTCGCATTGCTGTGTTCCTGTTTAAAGGGTGTGGGTGCCGGTGAACAAACAGTGTATGATAAATACAGATGTTTTTCTGTCTGGGTGTTACCTATTAGGTATTTATCCTAAGATATGTATTTATAAAAAAAAAGTATAAAAGTACTCTATCAGCTATCTAATTTCCATAGCAAAAGTTTGGCTTAATTTAGGACTAGAGGGTTTGTGTGAATGTTTGTCAATATTTATTTACTAGAGAAACGCGCGTAATATCGCCCGCGTGAAATTATTTTCATACAAACTTCAACCTCCGCTGTACCCGTTTAGGGGTTGAATTTTGAGAATTCGTTTCATAGTACACTTCTATGCACCAAGACAAATACACCCTGAAAATGTTAAGTCTCTACGATCAGTGGTTCAGGCTATGCGTTGTCTATATGTCAGTCAGTCAATCAGTCAGGACAAAAATTATAATTGGTATACATTTCTGCATAAGAAACTGGATCTCATTGCTATTTATATTACTACACACAACTTCTATAATTTAATATTTATCCTCCAGGATTTCGCGAGTCATCTTTCCTGTACGCGCTCACAGCTGCAGGGGTAGCCCATGCTATAGCCCGGGCTTGCGCACAAGGTCGCTTGCTCTCCTGTGGCTGTGACCCCCTGGGGTATAGAACATCCCATGAGCCACGGGGTCGGACGCGCCCCAACAAGTGGGAATGGAGCGGATGCTCACACAACCTGGCGTATGGAGTAGAGTACAGCAAGAAGTTTCTAGACGTGAGGGAGAATGTTGATGATCTCCAGTCGAAGGTCAACGTCCATAACAACGATGCGGGAAGATCTGTAAGTACTATTAAATTGCGATATCTCGTAGAAGTCATCATAATTGGCCTTTTTAGGGTTCCGTAATTAAAGAGTAAAACGGGACCCTATTACCAAGACTCCGCTGTCTATCTAATAAATAAAAAAAAAAGTTTTTTTGACAAAAGGCAGTGTACAAAATTTATAAAATAATAATAGAACCAAATCAAATTTACACATTTGAAATTGTACATCTATCTGTCTGTCACCAGTTGACATTTTCACAGATGATGCATTTCTGTTGACGCTAAAAAATAAATATTTAAAGGAGCTTTCATACAACAAACGTGTTTCTTTTGCCGTTTTTATTATAGGTAATGGTACGGGACCCTTCGTGCGCGAGTCCGACTCGCTCTTGGGTGGTTTTTTATATTCCCGCTCACCCTCGATGAGGACCAACGGGAATAAAAAATGGTGACGTTTTTCTTGGCAGACCAGGTGAATTAAATTTCTGGACCTGCTTAAACAAAAATGAGTTCAAGTTCTCACCCCGCATTCGTATTTCCACTAGAATGTTCAGAACCAGAATACCCAGAGCGACATCAAATTATTTTGGTCTTAAAGAAAGGGCAGACTCAAAGTATAAACCAGTAAATTTCACTTCGTAAATTAAAACTGATTGAGGAATGACTTTCATTTGAAATGTGTTTTATGTCACGACTATACTTATTTGTTACTTTCGAATGAGAAAAAACAGAAATTAGGACTAATTTTAAAATACTGTCTCACACAGTCTGCGTTAGAAAGTATTTATATCGCTTGCTTGTACTTACGTTCATAGCATTAGTTGGCAAACGTTTTCAATGCAGCTGTTATAGCTCAGTTCGTAGTAGCCCTGCCTTGCGCTGTAGGTGGTGGGTTCGATCCCCACCGAGAACAAACGTTTGTGTGATGAGCATAGATGTTTATTCTCTGTTTGGATGTTATATTAAACTCTATGTATTTACTGAAAAAATGTATATAAGTATTCTATCAGTCATCGGGTTCCCATAGTACAAGCTATGCTTAGTTTGGGGCGAGATGATGTTTTGTAAAAACGTCCACATACATATATATTTATGTTTTATCTATCTCCCATCCAATGCTTGCAAGCTGTTGTATCAAACACCAATTAAACAAAATGTGGGTATGTACCAGATGATTACATCTGGTACATATTAATTTGGACGTACCTCTCATAGACATCCTCGAAGAATCTCGAGGTAACTACTCGAAGTTCTTGGTACTTAAAGTCAAAGTCAAAGTCAAAAAGCATTAATTCAGTAATATCCCCAGGGATCATCTTCAAACGTCTTACATCTAGGTGAACCTAAGCGCCAGTTCCTCGCAACCAAGCCCAGCCTAGACTATAAGTTCTGAGAGTTTTTATCTTAGCGCAGTAAAGCCACTTAATAAATCATGAACCTCGCACACCCCGTCAAAAGTATACTTAATCAATCGCAAAACAAATCAAGTCTTTGATATTTATTCAAGGGGCGACAGGTTGAAAAGACCGCCAACATGATGGCACTTCAATTTGCCTTGTTAGAAGTTTGCATAAGTCGGGTTTGATCATGCGAAGTGAATTTCAAATTGAGCTTGAGCGTGTAAACGAAATGCAGACAGTGATGTGGAATTAGGTCTGTGTGATATACAAGGTGGCAAAAACCTATGGGCCTTGAAGGGGAACTACCTTAAATCCTTTAGTTAGCTCATTTTACTAAGAGAAAACATTATTTTATATTTAAAAAGAAACAAATTCGCATTCAAAGATCTTCTAAAAATGGCTTGTCTTACCTAGGAATCGAACCAAGTAAAAATTTACATCAGGTTGCAGGTTCGATTCTTACCTTGGGATAAATATTTGTACGATCTGCAAAAAATCTAATTCCGAGTGTTCTGGGTATTTTCTATGTATGATAAAAAATATCGATGTATGTAGGTAATGTATTGCATTAAGTATCTCAGTCATCTAGTACCCATAACACAAGCTCTGCTTAGCTTGGGGCTAGATGATGTTGTGTGAATTGTCCAGCATCATTATTATTTTATCTCACTTACATTGCTACCGTAAATTACGGACTTTTAACAATGTGACACACAATTTAAACTTATTTTGACGTCACATAAAAGCCTCCAACTTAATGACCAATTTAGGGTACGCAATAAAATAGTCCAAGGATCTTTGTGGTTTACAGAAAAGGTGTCCAAAATTTTCAAATTACATCGTCGAGGCGTGAGGCGAGAGTTCCACTTATGCTTCAGTAAATTGGATAGGGAGGGGCGTGGCAACACCAACCTGCATGGGTGGTCTCTGTTACAGCGTATATGGCTATAAAATATGTTATTATATGGCACACTGTGATCACACCCCACTTTATGCGCTATAAACTATATCTCATGCAGTATTTATGCTCGAACTGTTATTGGGAAGCGAAAAGGACTGTTGGACTTTGCGAATTTTAATTATAACATTTGCATATGTTTTAATCTTGTTTTTGGTGGAAATTACCGATTTTGAACCGAGCTCAAATTTCAAAGTACCAAAGCATATCATAACAATTTATCTCAAGGACTAATCTTCAGATCAATCTTTAATTGTAAGAAATTACATATTACTTTTATGTTTTTCCAGTTACTACAGTATTAGCATAGTTTACCAAGAAAGAACCAGTGTCTAGTAGGAGTGACTTTGCGTTCGTTTTTTTATTTGACTGGCTGATGGAACCACGGTCCCTAAAGTACCGTATTAAAACATCCCAGGGCTTATTTCACTCGGGTCGGTAGAACTCTCGATAGCGCAGTTGATTAGCGCATTCCCCGTATCAAGGGGAAGGTCGTGGGTTCAAATCTCACGTGAGGGAATAATTTTTGGGATAATATAAATTTTTTTGTGATTTCCTTAAGTACAGATAAGCACTATAAAAACTAACAAATTATTTTATACTATTACAATGGCTGCAATCTAATGCCTATTGGCCTATCTGTTCTTGCCTTAAGCTTCTAATAAAATCTGACGTCATTAAGCCAGCTAGTACACTACTATTTTAAGCTTGTTCCCATCTGTCCTATAGAATTTAAAATCGTTAGACAAAATCTTGACTTCATTTTTGTGGTTATTTCCTAAATTGTTAAAATCTTTGCGATCTTTAAAAATGTCCAAAACGATAGACATGTCAAATTAACAGCTTGAATCTATACCAGTTATTAGAATCTTTGTCCTGACTGACTGGCATATAAACAGCGCACAGCCTAAACCACTGGTAGTTGAGACGTGACATTTTTAGGGTATGTTCGTCGTCGTGTTGCGTAGATGTTCAAGACATGAAATTCCGAAATTCAACCCCTAAACGGTGGGAGCAGAGGTTGAAGTTTTTATGAAAACATATTCACGAAGTCGTGCGCGTTTTGCTAGTATAATAATAAACAATTAGAACAATTGAAATCTTAGGAAAACCTTTTTAGTAGTCTCTTGACACCATTGAGAAATAAAGTCATTTAAATGAGTAGTCTTATGAAACAAAAGAGAAAAAATGTTTATACTCACTGCCCACAGCTCAGTTAGTAGTAGTAGCTCTGCCTTCTGTGTAGGCTGTGGGTTCGATCCCACATGTTCTCTGTCTGGGTGCTATATTGGAATGTATATATATATTTACAAAAAAAATGTACTTAAGTATATAAATATTCTATCAATCATAATCTGGTTTCCATAGTACAAGCTTTGCTTAGTTTGGAGCTGGGTTGTATTGTGTAAAAATATCCACAAATATTTATTTATTATTTACTACTTATAAGTTTTCCATGACGTCATGTTACATAGGACCAATGGGAATCAACCACATTTTTCCCAACTTAAAAGGCATACCACAGCTGTGCTTCCAATGAAATAGTAATAACTTGGCCACTGACACCTAAAAACGTTCAAAGCTGTTATTAGTTACCGTCCACTAACTGATCTAAGCCACTGATATTGTAGCTCAAAAAGGAACAAGTTAGTTCACTTCATACAGACCAGCTGTTTGAAATAAGAATGGAAATAAAAATTTTTTTTTTACAATATTGATACCGCATGTGCTAAGTTTACTCCCAAGCCCCCTAAAGTATTCAGAACCAGTTGTATTACAGCTTTTTGATAACTACTACGTTGACACGGTTATTGCTTTGTTTGCGTTGCCTACATGTCAGTCAGTCCGTCAGGACAAAGATATTATTAGATATTAATATTGACCTATAATTATCGTTCACATAAAATTATTGAAACCGACAGTAATTATAATAATAAGAATACCTTCTAAAAAAATCATTATTTATAGTATTTTATTTATTAATTGTAAAATCAAGTCTTCATTATCGATCTATGTATCTTCTTTGAATTGAAAATATTGCATAGTGCTGTCTGCGAATCCAGGAAGTCGATCCTACAGCTAAGTTCACAATTACCTAGATCCCCCGACTGAATTACAATATTTATTTTTAAATTTTCGTGCAATATTCGTCAGCGTGAAGTCACGATTGATCGTACTATCTCATATAAGCTGTGGTATTACCGAGTAACCGACAGCAAAGCCAAAATACCAGACACAGACAAGGATTACTCCTAATAATTTAATAGGCCTCTTCGTCTAATAATAAACATGTCAAAGTGATGTTAAATACAACTTGACTATCTTAAGTCTACAGTCAAATTAATGCCCCACAATCGAAACTAGGCTTTATTTCAACGCTTAATTAGGCAGATAGTTATATTATATTTAAGTAGTCGTTTTTGTAAATTATATTATATTAATATTAACGAAATCTGACATTAAAGCGGCATGCCATGTCGCTCGGTAACTTATTAAAGGGATTTACGATTGATACAATTTACGTCCACACAAGGTTTTTTATAATACAAACACGACGTTGTACAAGTTATTTAATTTGTTATTCGTTTATAGTTCTTAATTATGTGGGGCGTTTAATTTATATTGGACCCACAGGCCGCGTCAATGACATTTACAGCGGTATAATAAGGTCATCGAAATTTTGTTTAAATTTTAACGCTACAGTTTTAGACTATTAAATTAAGCAAGTTTATATTTATGTTTTTATTATAAATCATACGTGAGTTTTGTGATAGTAAAAAAGTTTACAGCTTGGGTTTTTTGGACAACAAAAATATTAAACGAGTATTTTCCGTTTTTGGTCTTTCTCCAGTCTGATTCTCAATTTTCAATCGACTTGGTTTCCATTTAAATCACTGTGAGTCTACGATACGTGTCTACAATATGTCTTGTCTGTGATATGTACCATATTGACGACCGATGTGGCGCGGCGGGCGAATGTCCGCCTGCGACGCAGAGGTTGCGGGTTCGATTCCCGCCCTGGGATAAATGTTTGTACGATCTGCAAATATTTATTCCGGGTGTTCTGGGTATTTTCTATGTATAATAAAAAATATCTATGTAAGTAATTTAATATTGTATTAAGTATATCAGTCGTCTAGTACCCATAACACAAGCTCTGCTTAGCTTGGGGCTAGATGATGCTGTGTGGAGTGTCCAGCATTATTTATTATTATTATTTATTTATTATTTAGAATCTCATCACGTAGTGAAACTCCCAGCATAGTTCTTTATAGCCTGTTGTGCGTCTTTTACATATTTGTAATAAATATTATACATAATTATCATAAGTCGTAACATAAAAAACAGAAAATGGTATTTTAATAGTTACTAATTATCAAAGAAACAACACTGTTATACGATCTATAAACAGAATTATATTTTCCATAATTACCTAATTATTAGCTTAGTTTATTTCCAGTAGCCAAGCAAATTGCAAAATAACGATTTGACATAATTTAATATAATTTTATTGGACATTTTAACGACTCTCTCTATGTGGTCGAGCATATATTTAAGTTGATTTTAGTCAAAGATAGTTAAAGATTACAATGTTGTATTTTACTACTTTAAGTATATGAAATAAGGTTTTATTTTTTTCGCTAAAGATGCAATTTTGGTTTGGTGGTTCTCCAAAAAAAATTTTCGTTCTCTTCTGGGCAAAGGTCAGAAAAGGTTCATAAAACTTTTTTCTTATTTTTAATTTTCTTAATTGTAAAAAAAAACGTTGCGTTTGATTATGATTTTAGCAGATGACAACAACAAATTGTATGCACATTTTAAAGTAATAAACGAATACTTTACAAATTACTAAAAAAACTATTTAAGTAAGACTTTAAAAAAATTACGCCGAATTGAGAACTTCTGTTGGAAGTCAGTTACAAAAATCATTTACGCCAAGCCCAATTGAGTATTCTATAACCCATCAAGTATTGAATTTATCATGGCCGGTGGTCCGACCATTGTTCCTCTTCCCTTGGCCCATCTTGAGGTACATAATTAACAGCCTCGCAGTGAGATCTTTGTTAGACACGCTCAGTAATAACCCCCGCGATGATATTTTTATTAATGTCAAAATAAAGGCCACCGCGGTCACACTGTGCCGAATTCACCCTTTGTTAGACAGAACCCACTTTGGTATCAACCCTAAAATTGGATTTGAAAAAGTTGTATTAAAAGTTACCTATTTTATTTTAATTAAAAAAGAAAACGCGTGTCATTCGCGTGACGCTATTTTCATACAAACTTCAACCCTTACTGTACCGCTATAGGGGTTTAATTTCGGGAATTCGTTTCTTAGTAGGTACACACACTCTTTTGCACAAATACATAAAAATTTCAAGTGTCTACGACCAACCGTTTAGCTGTGTGTTGTTTCTATGTCAGTCAATCAGTCAGGATAAAGATTCCAAGTAGCTAACCTTATATAACTTTTAACTATCTACAGGAAATAAAAACAATCTCTATTAAAAAACAAAAACCCAGTTTGTTTCTTAACAAAGTAGAATGTTTTTGGTTTTATGGACACAATCTTTTACTCTACAGCTACGATACAAAAAAAAAAAACACCACAACTTTAATCCCCAAGCACGGTAGATATTCCCTCCGACCTCTTAGTACCAAGTACCTATTCGAGATTCTTCAAGGATGTCTTAGGGGGGTAGTCAGAGGCACGTCCAGATAGTACATTTAGTACCTACCCCCATTACGCAGTAGTTAATATTATATACGTAACAGGTTGCAAGCCCATCGCCGCTGTTAGAATACTAATTGGTTTACTCACGATGTTTTCCTTCACCGTTTGAGAGCGTGTACAGCGGGGGTTGAAGTTTGTATGAAGCTCGCACAGACGAAGTCGCGCGCGTTTCGCTAGTAAATGATATAATTAAGAAAACTCTCACATTGTAATTAATATTTTACAAACCAAAATACTACGATCGTATTACACAACGGTGTGAGAGACACCATAACAGCAAAGGCCATAAAAGATCGTCCGACCCACACAAGAAATTAGGTACCACATTAGAGTATAGAGGTGATAATTATGTTACAAAAAATCCATTCGACGAGTTAATATTGTGTCTCGATGACTGTCCGATATCGATTTAAATATTATGGTTTTGCTGCTATAATTTCTTTTGTGTTGTAGACAAGAGAGTAAACCCCGATTATATTTGTTCACATCCAAGATTCCGTATTACCTAACTCAAACCGGCCAAATGCGAGTCGGACTCGTGCACGAAGGGTTCTGTACCATTATCTATGATAACAACAGCAAAAAAAAAATTTTCTCATAAAACACGTAACTGGCTATGAGAGAAAGAGAGAAAGAACAGTGCTTTCATACCCCCTCCATGGTAGTGTTAAACGTTTAACGCAACCTGGTTGGAAGTCGTATAAGAAGTATTACTTCAAAAGGAATTACCTAAAGCCAACCCCTGTACGGTAGGGATTCAAGTTCGTATGAAAACTATTTGACGATGACAAAGTCAAACGGTTCACTAGTTACTAATTTACGTTAACATGGCTAATTAATAAGGTGGGTAAACATACAGACAGACTAATTTACATGTATAGATTGCGTGAGACGAAACAGAAATTTCGTGTTTTATGGACGCGAATCGTCTATTGTAGTTTTATTGATTTATAAGATAACCGTGAGATTGTATAGCAAGCGATTGGTTTTAAAACCTATCAAATTATAACTTGAATACGTATTGAGCTGCTATTTTTGATAAGCACCGGTGGTCTAGTGGAAATGACCCCGTCTTCTGATCCTACGGTCGTGGAATCAAATCTAGTACCAATGGAGTTTTCTATTTTGGTATAATATGCCAGTGTCTTAAATGGTGAAGAAAACCGTGAGAAAACCTGTTAGTAGTATTTAGCAGAGACAGCTTGCAACCGCCACGTATAGAATATCACCAGCAAAATGTGCCTTTGACTTTACTAATCAGACATCCTCAAAGAATCTTGACTAGGACTCAAATGCAATCCAGCAAATGTTTCATACATAAAATCAGAACTATGTTACAGGCATATGAGGCTGAACACCTGTTTGCCTCAGGTTGATGGAAAATAGTGAATGTGACCTACGAGATAAAACTTTGCTACGTTACGTTCTACTCAAACTGTGTTCCACGATTCCTAGCATGGGACTTAGCATGAATAAATTTGACATTTATGACGTAATCGTATCGTTGACATCTGAGTTACACTGCGGGTCAATCATACAACACTCCACAAAAACAGTAACGCTGTCGGAATTGACTAGGCGATTATACCAGGACCTTAGAGCGTCCAAGAAGAAATAGAGCTACTGGTTGCATTGCAATTGTAGAATCTACGGGCACAATTTGCTCTCCCAAGGCTTAATGACATGCTTAGTCTATAGCCAATGGTTATCAACTCATCCGCCATTATATAAAACCTTCGACACATGAATGGTAATTTAGATTGATGGCACTGGTTATATCGCGATGGCAACAATTTATAATGAAGCTAATATAATTGAATATCACGTGTTGCTGTCAAGTAGATGCTTAGAATGTTTTATCGCAAAGTGTGAGCTGGAATGAAAGCGTGCTTTCAATTTTCTTTTTATATACAACATTCATCGTCAGTGGTACAAGCGCATGGCCTCCTCGATGTTAAGCGATAACCATCATCAAAGCCTCATAAGTCATCGTTTCATTCGTTAGAAACGCGCCCTACGATGCACTACCACTATCTTATTCTTATTTTATATATTTATAAAACTCACTCGCAAAACACAAAAGAGAAACTACAAAAAAATCCAACTTACGCCTCTGTTCGCATATGGAAGGAAGTTAACAAAACGAAAAGGTAGTAAATTGCTCAATTTAAAGACATGGATTCAGATGATGTTTCAAAACAGCAGCATTAGTCTTGCCTCGTGGCTCTATCGGCTTTTCCACGACGTAATTACGAAATAGTTCGACAAGATCTCAATTACGATGTTGATTGTTTTCATGGGTGGTACAGTATCTAATAGCTATAGGAGAATAAAAGGGTTGGTGTTACTAGCGCCACCATTAAAGCCTATTCAAGCCACAGTGGCGTGGCCCACCGCTTCAGGGTTCGTATAAGCCGGCCGTATCTCACAAACCCGCCGTCGAGGTGAGAACATAATAAGCGGTTCGAGACCATTTTTAATATTCCGGCTTCATTACGGCATATTACAAACGTCTTGGGTGGCGAATTCTATCGCGAACGCTCTTAATGCCACGTTATTAAGGCCCGTCCGACAGTGGGGGCGGGCCGAAACACCGATTTATTTGAATTTTTGCCCCGACTCAATTTGGGAAATTGTTCCGCCGGCGGCGTTGGCGAAATTAAGACGTCAACGTGATTGCGCCCGCGCAGGGCGTTTAATTATGTAAATGTTATGAGCTAGCTGGTGGGTGGCGTAATGGAGTAATTGCGAAGATGTGGTCACGTAAAGGGACAATTGGATTTATGCTTTTGTAAAGGATCGAGATCTGTCTCATACGCTCTTTCGGCTTAAGATAATGATAAGTATCGCTCGGGATTTGTAATACTTTGTAGTGTACAGGTAATCGTAATTGATCCTGTTTCGTAGGTACCTATGTAACAAACTGGTAAAATACATGTAAGCTATAATTCCTATAAAACCGGCCAAGTGCGAGTCGGACTCGCGCACGAAAGGTTCCGTACCATTATCTATAATAAAAACGTCAAAAAATCACGTTTGTTGTATGAGTTCATTTTATTTTTTTGATACACATATCAACCACAATGGTCACAATGGTAACCACTTCACATCAGGTGGGCCATTTATTTGTTCCCCCAGCAGCAGTAGCATAAATAAACCTGAGGACGCCATTTGTTAAAAAAATATATTAAAAAAAGGTGACCACAATTTGGAAGACGAAACCTAAGATGCTCCTAAGCCGATTTGCTGGAAATGGCTTAAAATAGGGAAATCTAACTGTGAACTTTACAGACTGATAATAACGATGAAACTATAATTACTAAAAAAAACATTTTACAATGTGCGATTTTATGAATCTGTTCCCAGATTTTATCATCACACATGGAAGTGCGCTGCAAGTGCCATGGCGTGTCCGGCAGCTGTCAGCTTAGGACCTGCTGGAGAGCAACTCCGGACTTCAGGATTGTAGCTTCCACTATCAAGAGACAATATCGAAAGGTATAAACCTTTGTAGCGCCATCTATCGAGCTAAATAAGAACTATCCAGGATCACGCTAATGATGTTTTCACAGAGATTGACTGAAATTACTCTATGTTGGTCTTAGGACCCCGAGCCAAAGGAGGATCTTCCTTTTCGTTAAAGGAAATATATTCCAACCATGTCCTCCACACCTTTGGTTTCGTAGTTTGCCCTGTTTGGTTTAGTACAATACTATACCCCTTTGACAAATACATCCTGAAAATTTATCATGAAGAATTCCTAAAATTCAACCCCTAAAAGGGTGCAGCCTAAAGGGTTAAATTTGTAGTAGGGTTCTTAGTGAAATCCATGTTATTCCTGTAATTTCTACGGCACTCAGACTGAAACACAGCAAACTGCTTGGCGGCAGAAATAGGCATGGTGGTAGTACCTACTTCCAGTCAAGCCTAGAATATTAAAAGGATTACAGTAATAGAAGGATAATATTTAGAAGGAGCATTTCTTTATATCTCGAAAGAACGAAACGCTGTGAGTATTTTAACTTACTAGTGTCTCAATATATTTTATAGAAACGGGATATTTATCATGATTTTTGAGTTTGATTGTTCCCCGATATTTCGGCACAGTTGCATGCGCTATGATCACGGGTAGGACTGAAACACAACCGAACAGACACTGGTGATAGCTTTAAAAAGTTATATCATCAGTGATTTTGAACTGAAAATTGACTTACCAGGCTCTGATGGTGGCGCAAGAGGAGATGAACAACGGAGTCAACGTCCTCCGAGGAAGGCCTCGGGGTCGCAGGCGGAGCAAGCCAAGACCAGCTCCCAAATCCAGCCTGTTGTTCTTTGAAAAGTAAGATTTAATTCACTTTCTATAATATTACATAAAGTCACCAATCCACATGTCAAGCGTGGTGACTATGGCAGCTGTGGACCTATTTCAGACGATGACGTGACGTGATGAGCTCTCAGTGAAGGGCTTGTCCGGAGAAGTACTACCACCATGCCAATTTCTGCCGACAAGAAGCTTGCTGCGTTCCCGTTTGAAAGGTGTGGGTGCCGGTAAAATTATAGGCACATGAAATTTAACACCTGTATGCCTCAGGTTGATGGACGCAGTACATTGTAGGGCACGTTCTTGTGACCTGCAAGGCAATGCTTTATTTTGGTTCATGGTAACCAACATGAAAATAAATTCTTTCAAATAAAAAATAATTTTCAAATTGGCTTAAATACATGATAGAGTTTTGAGGTATCAACATAAAAAAATTACAACCAAATTTATAACATCCTTTTTTAGAGTCGGTTGAAAACTAACCTTTGCTATCTTAATCAGATCCCCAAGTTTCTGCGAGGTGGACAGTCGCATGGACTCCGCCGGCACATCAGGCCGCATCTGCCGGATAGGACGGACGTCCCGGACCGGATCCTGCGACCTGCTCTGTTGTGGACGAGGGCACGCGCTGATCCGCAGATCCAGTCTCAAACCCTGCAACTGTACGTTTCACTGGTGTTGCCGTGTAGACTGTCAGCGGTGTCGCGACGACAAATGGGTGGCTATTTGTAAGTAGCTAGAAGGAAGGATGAAAGCATTGCTTTCTCACAAAACCACTGATGAAGATAAATCAAGCAAATAGTGCTAATAACCAACGCTGGCAGTCTTCTCTGGACAACGATTAACCAACGCTGTCTGACTTGCCGCGTAGTGTAACTCAAAACGATAATTCGAAACATTGTTTAGGAGTAGACTCTCCGTCATGGCTTAACGACCGCTAAAGCCGGGACCTTAGCTTAACGTGCCTTCTGCAGTACGGAAGCGGTCAGTTATAAATAGCACTAGCAGACACCCATCCAAAAGATGACCGCAGAACGTTGTTAAGCTTAGTCAATCGGTTAGAAAGAACCAAGTAAGCTACACTACAGTACTCCAGACTCCAGTACACTGAAGTATTTCCAGAATGTTACACTTTAGAAATTTTCAAGACAAGAGTGAACAGGTGGATTATATCTAAGCGTGCTCCACCTTAGGCTGCATCTACACTTTTCATCAGGCGTCAGTCAACTGTTTAGTTATCCAACAATAAAAAAAGTCGAAGATTTTGAACAGCCAATTGCATTTATTTTGAACGGTAATGCCAAAACATAATAGCCAAAACCAATGTGATTTTTCACAGCTGTTAACCACTGCGAACAACATACTATAGGTACGTATGAAGAAAAGTCGCAAGGTACACCTTTTTGAAAAACATGTTCTTCCTATAATTCTGAGATACGATAAAAATAATGAAATTTGGTAACGTGAGCTCCAATTTGTTAGAGTTTTATTGACCTCGTAGTTCAGCTCAGATTGAACATCAATGATGCGATTTTAAGTATTTTTTGTTGAAAAGTACTAGTATTATGTGGTTCAGTTCTAGGCTACTTAAAACGCACAAAGTTATAGTGCAACTGTTTATATCGTCATTATATCATTGTTATACTATACAAGGATGAAAGATGGGTTTTATCGTTCATCATCAAAAAATACGACTATATGTTGTAGTTGCCATCAGTTCAGTATTTTAGCTTAATTCTTTTAAAATACATTTTAATTCTGAGATAAACTATTTGTAGATTAGGTAGACTGATCGAACTAAATTTTTTCAATACACTGTAAAAATATTAAATTGGTATATTTTTAAGGATTTCTACATGTTTGATGTATAAATATTTAGATTTGTACTTCAATGAATTTAATACGAAATACATTTTACATTATAATAAGATTTTAATAAAGGTAGTATGTACGAGTAGTAACATTAACATTCCCAGTGAAGTGATAATTTAAATTAAGTATTTATTGTTCACTTTATTTATTGTAATAGATATAAGATTGTACCGATGTAGTTATTCCAAAAACGTAAATGAAACTTTTTTAGCCAAATATTTTTTTATTTAACCATTTTGGTCTCTATATATCTTAGAATAATAATAGAAACCTGAGCTCAAAACAATGCCCCAAATAACTCTTAATCCGCCCTCAGTTTTGCGCGCATGGTACCTCGATGCCTATACTATTACAGGTCAAGAACTATAACTATTTAAAATTTCATCCAAATCAGTCCTGCCGCTACGGCATTATTGATTTACACAGATTCAAACATCTAATCTTTCGCATCTAGAATATTTATAAAATAGAAGTAGACAGGATAGTTTGATTTCCTAAGAACTACTTGGAAATTTTTAACTTCAGAGTGAACAGGTGGATTATATTTAGGCGTGCTCCACCTTAGACTGCATTTACACTTTCTATCAGGTATGATGACAGTCTAACGTTTAGTTATCCAACAAGACAAAAAAAAAGAAATAACTACTGAAAATTTCAAACGTTTACCAAAGCACAAACAAGATAAACTGATAAAACAAGCAATCTTTCTAAGTAGCTTATTCATTCAAATAAAATAGGGTTTTTGCGAGAATAGATCACCCAAGTGGGCACTTACAGAGGCAGTGAACAAGTATTAATAGCTGAAGTAGGAAGCACTTTTGTTGAGTAGCAATTATCAGGTTGTTTCTGCCTTATTAGGGCCATTCAAGAGCCCTTAGTAAAGGTTCAACGCGTTGCTATAGGTATCAATACACAAAGGAAAGCCGGTTTGAAAAGTTAAAGCAAAAGTAACGAGTCAGTGAGTGGAAAATCAGAAGTAGGATAAAAAGCAAAATAAACTGAAAGACAACATAATGAGTAACATTATTTTATGTTAAGTGCAAACACAAAAGTCAACAGTAGAACCCACTTTAGAACAATGTATGTTTACACAACACCATCAAAATTGGGATAGCAGTACCGTATTAACTGCCTGACTGACATATAGACGCACAGCTTAAACCACTGGTCGTAGATACTGAACAGGGTACATTCATCTTGGTATGTAGAGGTGTACTAAAAAACATTTTCCCGAAATTCAACCCCTAAACGGGCGCAGCGTGGGTTCAGGTTTGTATGAAAATAACTTCACGCAAACGGAGTCACGCGCGATTCTCTAGTCAACAATAAATGCGAAGAAAAGTCTGAGATGTATATCGTCGTTTAATCCGAATTTTGGGATGAATACAAAAGCTATAACGGTACATGGACAGACATGAATGAATGAGATTGAGTTTTAAATAATTTGACATCTTTACGGTATCCTTATACGAAAGTCCAACGAAGCATTTCACATACTCCTAATCCTTCTGTGACCAACAAGCAGAATGGCGTTTTTTCTCAATGGGATTCTTTGTATTGATGTTTTAGAGTTCATGTATACTTGATCGAATAGGCGTGACTAATATATTTTGGAGATCATGAGATGGATCACATATTTTGGATTTGCAAATCTTTTGAAAACATTGAAATGTATTTGGTTACGTCTTTCATTGATGTACTACTTACTAATGACGGATGGGTTTTCATTGTACAAAGGGAATCTTTATTTGTACCCTCGCTTTTGAAAGTATTAAAGTAAACTCTGGTTGATAAGAAAACATTTCAATAAAATAATAAACAGATAACGAACTAAACTACTTTGAGAGAAGACGCATAAGTAACGTAATAGGCATTAGCCATATTCAGCCTTTCAGGGCAGTACGACCTTTCGCTACTTTGTTGTCTGCGAGACTTTTATATGGCAGCTATTTTACAATAAATATTTGGCTTGGGATCTGAACAGAAATAAAAATAAATACGTAAATATCATAGTACTAAAAAACACGGTCACATAAAACACTAATTTCGAAATAATAAAGAAGCCAAAGTATAAACGAATGCCGATAATAGAGAATCAACTAATCCAGTTGATACCAAATCAAATTACATTCCAATTAAAACTATCACGCGTCCCCAATTAATAGTGAAGGTATCCGAAGGTCGGGTACTATTACCTAATGGTATTATAGAGGATTAGCATCGTGGTCTTAATACGAGGAAGCCCTGGCACTTGAGTGGGCTCGGAGAGGCGGAGGCATTTACCCTGGCAGAGTGTGTAGAGTGTGGACGTGAGGTGAGTGATCATTTGTTTATAACTCTTGACAACAAACACATACATGCGTAGAAATGTCCAATGTTTACAATCAGTAGATTTATAGAAGTGGATAGTGACTTAAGTGAGTGACAGAGTATCTTAAATCGACTTGCATACTTACGATTTTACGAGTAACAAACAGGTTTCAAGACATCAAACAGTAGTAACAGTATTGTACACTAAAAGCAGTGACATAGGTCATGGTAAGCCACTTATCAAGATAACGCAACTATTGTAATACAAATTTAAAAAATAATTAAGAAATATAGGATGGTTGGAATCTTTGAAAACCTTTTAAATGAATTGAACTCATAAATATAAGGGAGAAGTTTAGCGCCTGTCCGCAAGAAACTTGTGCCATCGTTAAACAGAAGAAAAGTAATGAATGATCCGAACAAGTACAGTAACAAGCATTTTCATTAAAACAGCTTGAACATTAACATTGCCAGGGTTGACAATAATAAAGGTTGTAACTTATCCAGCAGGATTGTTCTGTCAATTATATGTTCCGCTGCAAGCATGAAGGACGGCCTTAACGTAGCGTCTTTACCGAGCCCGGTAGAGCGCTACCAACTAGGCACCAAGCTCGGTTCCGGAATATTCGGTTCAGTGTACAAAGCCACTGACACCCAGGCAGCCGGCAAATCAGTTGCCATCAAAATACAAACATACACAGACGTAAATGAAACACATATACAGGAGGAATATAAAATCCTTCGAGATTTTACGAAGCACTCCAATCTTATTGATTTCTATGGAGTTTTTTGTGAGAAAACCGAAAGAGCACGGGATGTCTGGTTTGTTCTTGAGGTGAGTCTCCTACGTGTTTTAACCTTAGGTTTTAACAGCCGTTTGATTTATATTGAGACAGATACAGTATTGGGTTGTTTATTTTCAGTTGTGCGAATGTGGGTCTGTCATCGACATTGTCAGAAAACTAAGCGCAGCCGAGAGAAAAATGTCCGAGGAACACATCGCTTACGTCCTCAAATACACGATCAAGGTAAGACCATATTCGACTGACTATAAACATGCCCCTCGTCACATTCAAGTTGAGATGGCTGTTTATAAAACAAAGGGTCTGGCAGTCCACCTTTCAACGGCTGAATCAATTGGTAGGTACTTTGAATGCAAACTCAATTGTTCTCGGATCTGTGTCCCGGCGATTTCTGTTCGCGTGACGTCGTATAAAATATTGGCCAGCGAATGTCCACGTACGTTGAAATACAATCTAGGGCCATTACTTAAAATGCATGCCGCTTTATTTGATGTGATTCGCGACGGAGCGTTCGAACTTGTCGATGCGAATGTCGGAGCGCGCCCGACAACACCGTGATGGCCCCCCATCGTGGCGCATCGCTCAATTATCGTAAATAATGCTCGCGCACACAAGATATACGAACCTCTGACGCAGTAGCCGATGATCTCTCTAACTTGGGCTCATCAAACGAAACCCTTCCTTATGACCTTCGCGTAGGGCTCAACGCAATAAATTTCAACCGACATCTTAAGCTCCAAAGGCATCGGTGAGTCTTAAATGCGTATTATCTTTATGCAAGCCACTTGGTTCACAATACCAGTGCTCAGTTTCGTTCGGTGGATCTTTCATGCATATCTATCGATGTTGCATCGTGATGTACGATTGAACTAGTGATGTAGAAATTATCGAGGACTTTTAAATAATAGCTCTGCAGGTCTACTCTTGAAAACGATAAACGAAGTTTCGTATTTTCTTTTTGAGTTACACTACGCGGCATGTTAGGCAGTGTCAACTTGACTATGGATTGGCTACTGAGTTGTCCCGCAGTCTACTAATAAACGACAATACGAAACTCGTTTATCGTTTTCAAGATTAGACCGGCTAGTCACAGTAAATAGTTTCGTCATATTACCATTTTTATTCTACAGCATATTCACTAAACGTTTTTAATGGAGTTTAGCGCTTATGAAAATGAGTGTTTTTTACCAAAGTATAATAAAACAACAATACTGTGCTTAGTGTGGTGATTTTATAGAAACATTGCTAATGTGAATAGAAAATATATTGTTGTTAATCGCCAAAATTAAGTAGCATTTCATCCGCGCATCACTAACAGCTAAACGGCCATAATGAACGCATTAAACACACTGATATATCAGACAGCAGAGTGCGCGAACAAGCCGCCTGCGCCTGCGACAGCATCGGGCCCGATACGTATGCAAATAGACCCCAATGAATCTTATGGGCGTCGACCATTTGACTGACAGTGACGTTACTATCGCCAGCCTTAACAAGATGCGCCATAAGGGGCGGTCATTCCATCACTCTCTGTCAAACTCGCGTGTTGCCTTCTCCGATTGGTCCGATAAATCTCATATGCATTTTCAGGCTCTCGTTTACTTGCACGAGAACAAAGTGATGCATCGGAATATAAGGTGCAGCAATATTTTGATTACTAAGGATGGAGAGGTCAAATTATCTGATTTCGGGCTATCTTGCAAGTTAAATGAGACAATGGACAAGAGCAAGACGAATATCGGGTCACCGAGTTGGATGGCTCCTGAGGTCGTAACTTGTGGAGATGAAGGCTACGGAAATAGAGCAGATGTATGGGCTTTGGGAATTACCACAATTGAGATGGTGGATGGAAAGGCTCCGTTCCAAGATATGCATCCGACTGCAGCACTATTTCAAATTGTAAGGAACCCGCCTCCAAGCGTTCAAAAACCAGCTATGTCGTCTAACGACATTAATGACTTCATTTCTGAGTAAGTTATTAAGGCACTCTATAAATGCTATAACACAATAAGTTTATTTGTGATTATTGGTTTATTCTATGTTACAGGTGCCTCGAAAAAAACCCCGAACATCGGCCATTTTCTGCAGAGTTAGAAGAGCACCCGTTTTTACAATCAGTTCCTGAAAACGACTTCCATGTAATACTTAACTTTACTTTAAATATGTATACAGTGGTCGCAGTATTAATAAGCAAATTTTCAAACATTTTGATTTCAGCTATCGACAGAACTGAAGATGCTAGCTTTTGAAGTGAAAGATTTTGAAGTACTAAACAAAACTCCAGAAAGGATTATTAAAAACGGACTACTAACCACAGAAGGCTGTCACGAAGCTGAGATTATGCAGGTTGAAGATCTAGCCGCTTTGGAAGTGTTGACAGAAGAAAAGTTATTAAGTGAATTGCAGACCAAACTTGCCAAAGGCTCGTTTACGTCTTTCGTCGGGGATGTCCTACTTATACTGAATCCAAATACCCACATCGATATATATAGTGAAACCGTAAGTTAAATTCGCAATAACTTTTATTTTCATACCGTTTTGGTTTTTTTTCTTATAAAAACTTTTATTTCAGCACCACAAGAAATATGAATGCAAATCCAGATCAGATAATGAGCCACACATTTTTGCCGTAGCTGACAGTGGCTACCAGGACGCTCTTCACCACAGTGAACCTCAATACATAGTATTCTCTGGGGAAAGCAAGTCTGGGAAGACTACAAATATGATCCACGCACTGTCACACTTGACTCATTTAGGATCTATGAAAAACAACACGGCTGAAAGGATTCAAAGAGCTACGAAGGTCATCCAAGCTGCCATCAGTGGTGGAACACCTAATAATGCGCATTCAACAAGAGCAATCTTTCAGATACAGGTGACTTATGGCAGCTCAGGTAAACTCAGTGGTGCTATTTTTTGGCTTTATCAACTGGAGAAGTGGCGTGTATCTTCAACGGACATGTAAGAACACATTATATACATTGTAAAAAAAATACAACACTATTTTACTTTATCTTTATAATTTTTTATGTGTTTTAGGTCTCAAGCTAATTTTGACTTGGTATACTATTTTTATGACGCAATGGATGCTGATAACCGGTTAGAAGAACTGCATTTAGATAAAAACCGAAAACACAGATATTTAAGAATACAAGATGAAAATACAAAAGGACCGAAAGGAGCTCGAGAAATTTCTGAGCATAATGTTGCAAACTATAAGGAAATTATTGAAAATCTAAAAGCAGTAGACTGGGAAGTAGAAGATATAGCCTTTTTTGAAACTATTCTAGCCGCTATACTGGTGCTAGGAAACGTTCGATTCAAAGAAAATAAAAATGGAACAGCAGAAATAGAAAACCCTGAGGAAGCGAAGAAAGTGGCAAAATTACTATCACTAGATGAAACGAAATTTCTTTGGGCACTCTTAAATTACTGTTTGATAGAGAGTGGTACTGCTGTGAAAAGAAGACATTCTACTGACGAAGCAAGGGATGCTAGAGATACCTTAGCTAGCGCTTTATACAAAAGGCTGATTGATTGGATGGTGAATATAATCAATTCAAAGCTATCATTTATGAGATCTGTTTTGTGAGTATTTTTCAAGTTAACACGTCATAATGTTAATAAAAATGCATCAGTCTTCATGAACAGTTCTTATTTTTTTACAGTGGTGATAAATTCTCAGTAAGCTTACTTGACATGTTTGGTTTTGAATGCTTTCATCGAAATAGATTAGAACAGCTTATCGTTAACACGACCAACGAACAAATACAATTCTTATACAATCAAAGAATATTCGCTTGGGAAATGCAAGAAACCGCCGAAGAAGAGGTTTCTGTGGTGGCTTTACAGTTTTATGACAATAAGAACTCTGTAGATCAGCTGATGGGTAGACCACTCGGACTCTTCTATATTTTAGATGAGGCAAGCCGCACAGGAAGTGGACAAGAATTTATCATGAGTAAGTACTTGCTTACTTAAACGTAATAAGCAAATAAATACCATAATACTTATTAACCTTTATCTACGAGTATTTCAGGTACAATAAGAACAACTTGTAAAGGCCCATACATAAAGCTTTCTGGAAGCCACGAGTTTAGCGTAGCACATTACACGGGTAAAGTAAACTACGATGCAAGAGAGATGTCTGACAAAAACAAAGACTTTTTACCCCCTGAAATGATAGAAACTATGAGAGCGTCTATAAATATAACAGTACAACAGTTGTTTAGAAACAAATTGACAAAAACTGGCAACTTGACTGTATCACCAAGTCAGCCAAAAGTTTTAGAGGCAGCAAAATCAAAATCGGAGAAAGAAGAAGCTAATATGAAAGTCAGGGTATGTTTTTAAATCATTCAGTTATGAACCGTAGACTTTGATATTACGAACAATTAACAATATTTGTGAATTTTTAGAAATGCAACATAGACTCAAAAGACCAATTTTCTCAAGTGCACAGAATGAGAACGGCCGCAGCGACCTACAGGGCAACAAGCCTTGAGATTCTCAAGCAATTATCATCTGGGAGCGGTGGAACTCATTACGTAAGATGCATAAGACCTGATATGAATGATAACCCTAGAGGTTTTCAAAGAGAAATTGTCAGGCAACAACTACGAGCCTTAGCAATTTTAGACACTGCTAAAGCACGACAAAACGGATACTCATGTCGAATTCCTTTTGCTGAATTCATTAAAAGGTAAATACATTTCTTAGTACTGTTAGACAAAGAACAGCATTTATTTGATTAAATCCTATGATTCTCAGGTACCGCTTTTTAGCGTTTGATTTTGACGAAAACGTGGAGATGACTAAAGACAATTGCCGATTGTTGATGATAAGGCTCAAAATGGAAGGTTGGATATTGGGGAAGACAAAAGTGTTCCTTAAATATTATAACGAAGAGTTTTTGTCAAGGTACCAATTTTTGCATTTTCATAAGACTGTTTTTCAACTTAAGAGGTTAGTAATAGTATAAGTTTTTGCACAGGTTGTACGAAACGCAAGTTAAAAAGATAATAAAAGTTCAATGCATGATGAGAGCGTTCGTGGCGAGGAGAAACGCAATCAAAAGCAAAGCAAAGAACTTGCACAGTAAGTGATACATATTTGTAAATCCTGACTAACAAGTATTTAGCGAGTTCTACTTATTTTTATAACTTTCATTTCAGTAAAAGAACTAAAGAAGCACCAATCTATGAATGCATCAGAGGATGAAGCTGCTTTGTTGATACAAAAAGGTAACTTACTGAAAATAATGTTTTTTCTCTAGCTTTTGATAGCACATATGTACATACATGATCAAGAACGAGTAAGCGAAATCTAAATAGCATTACACAAACATACGAGTATCTTACCTGGAGTTAGTCGGTGACCATCTTCTGGTTCTGTCCGTCTACCTGGCATGTTGTATGTGTCTTACACATGGGCTCCAATCCGAGGTTGACATATAGAAGTTTGGAAACTAAAAAAAAACAGTAAGATTGTGATATCATTGAGATGTATCTAGCTATTATGTTTATTATTAATTTCAGCTTACCGTGGATACATAGTCCGGAAAGCTTACGGCCCGCTGGTAAGCAAAAGCACGGGGCAGATAGACGAAGAGACAGCGTCGTTTCTAAAGAGGTTCGCGCAGAAATGGAAGAGTCGCTCTATTTTCCAAGTGCTGCTGCAGTATCGAGCTGTGAGATATCAGGACTTGGTGCATTTTTCACAGCAGGTAAGGTTTTAACAAGTTGGAAATATGTACCTACCTACCATTTCTATGGGCGATTTTTTATATAAGTCCTATTTCTTGATGCACGACTTGCTTACTTTTACGAAATTCAAGTATCATAAATTTTCACCTTTGGCAAATCTTTAATTATAAAAGTATTCTTACACTTTCAGGTGCACATCTACAACCAATCAGTATTAGTCACCTTGCTAGGTACAAGCATATCAGTGCTACTAGATCGTGTTGACCCTCACGTGAAGGAAGCTGACTTCCTAGGATCCACTCCACCGTCAGTGTGGAAGCTACCGTTTAGAATCGACCAGCTACAGTATTACGACACGACGTATATGTGTGATCCTTCAGCTAAGAGCAAGTAAGGACTATTTCCACCGTTTTTTATCATTTTAATACAATTGAGTGCTTTCATAATACCCACCAGCTAGTATTGTGCCTCCCATTGTAACTGACGTCTGTTTTTCAATAACAAATATATTTTGATATAATCTACCGACCTACTGAGTCCATATATCAACTTAACTATAAGAGAAGATCGTAGCCCCCTTCTGCGTAATAACTTTAAGCAAAGAAGTAACGCGTTGTTTTTTTATTACAGCGATACCTTCGCCAGTCAATACGACTCAGACCACGAGCAATGGGACGAACCCTTGAAACGTCGGTTTAGTTCAGCACCAGACATCACAAAGGCTACAGCGAGCACACAAACTCTCATCGCCGTGCCTTTCTGCAGAGACCCCACGCAACCAGTTACAGTGCTACCAGAAGAAGACCAGAAAGTCAACACCAAAGTTGCCAGTAATCGACCAGCAGTGTACAAGAAGAAACCAGCACACGCCCCTCAGAGTTACTACCAACCACCCGAGCCATGGAGTGGGGTAAGAGATGATACGGATATTCTGGAAAAGAGTGGCCCTGTTCTGCGGAAATCTCCACAAAGTAAAAGTATGCACGGACTAGATTCTTCGGAACTGAACCCGATCAAAGAATTGCAAGCTATGGCGAGATCAACCAACGACATGAGTGATGATGATCCCCCGTTTAACTTCCAAGCTATGTTGAAACGAACGCCGCGGAACAGAGCGTCAATGAAACGTTCCGGGGAGTCTGAAAACGCTTCACTTGAAAAGCGGGTGCCATCTAGAAAGTCAATGGCACCACCAACTCCACTTTCGACCACACCGGAAGTGCCAATTCCAAAGTACTCGCCGTCTCCAATTCTAGCGACGACTCCAGAGGTTCAGATCCCAAGTTATACTCCGACGCCCCCGCCATCTAGATACAGCGTCTCAACACCGCCGCCGAGTAAGAACAGAACACCAACGCCATCTAGGGAATTCCCCCGACAAGACTCAAGAGACCTAATCATTTCGGAACTAAAACAACTCGATTGCAAACCAGAGATGATCTACCCTATAATAGACAACAGAGTAGATAGTGAGAAGATAGTTATTGCGCCAGGAATTACAGTGGAAGGGACTGTTACGGATTTGTAGAAAAAGATGTTTTTGAAAAAATATAATTTAATCTCCTTTGCATTGGAAGTCTTAAAGAGTAGTTTGTAAGCGGAGGTATCGAAATAAGCATGAACTGAGTGCCGAGTCTGAGTTACTCTTACTGTTTTTATTTGTGATGCAAGTAAATTTTCCGACAATCGATAAGAATGTTGAGAAATCTCTTACAAAATTCACTATGAAAATGTGCTTGCATTCACAAACACCAGTAATCGCAACTGAAGACACAGAGTACAGTGAACATTTACAGTTAGTTTATGACATAACTACTTTCACTACTTATAAAAAGGTTTTTTGTAGCTTAATATTTATCTCCTGTTTTTACAGCGTCACTATTAATATCTTGTCAATAGAGTTTTAAAGCCACGGTTCAAGCTAAGTCATGAGATTGTTATATTTAAGGATAAGTATTCTTATTAGAGCTAAGTATGTCAAAACAACACGAAGCTCTACTTAAAGCAAATTATGGCATATTAAGGTACACTACATCGCATGCTACATTTTCACTTAAAACTATTAATTCATAAACAGCTATCACTTATAAAATATTTTTTAAATCCAATCAATATTATTATGTAACTAAGAAATTGCTTTGGTAACTTATTTTACTTAATCTAAAGAGTTTTTTATAGTTATGGCATTTTTTCTGTAGCAATATTTTGTTTTACAATAATTTTGAAAACATTTGAGCAATTTGTTACAAAATTGGATGTTTTAGTGTATTTTTATGTAAGAAACGAATGATTAGCATGATATTATTCAAAAGATTTTTTTTATGTTATGGCTCAATTTAAATGTAATAATTTACGCGTTGAGCAGTAGCTTCTAGTTTTAAATTTATTATCAATAAAAACTAGATTCCTTGTTTAGGAAGAGAATGAATTCTGTTTGTAGACAATGAGCCATTTGTTTTTAATACATTTTTCTTGTAATTATTGTATAACTATTATTTTATCAGGTTTATTTCCAATCTGTTACGAAGCTCGTATGTTTTTTCATAAAACTTGAAGCTCATACCAAAAGTTACGTTAACGCTCCGATATGCTTATGTACTGAGTGAATTATATAATGTAAATTATCTTACTTTAAAAGCTCCTGCGTATAGCTTGTACAATTTGATATGTTTACAAAAATGTTCAGTTTTTTACTATAGCAGAATTGTTATTTTTTGCGATATATTGTTTTTGCTAGATACAATGTGTTCAATAAATATATAAAGAAAAGTATATTTTTTCGCTTTAAATTCGAAGTCTACTTCTACTTTATGATATTCGTTACATATTTTATTTTTACATGTTTCTCACATTACAATTTATATATTTTCAATCGTATAATTTTCGAATTTAGGCCACACGTACTTGCCAAATATATAATTTCATTCCAAAAATATTATACTTTACTTAAATTCTATAAAACCTTTTCAAAATCACCTTCTCTATTTCCAATATTATAATAATTGACTTACATACTAATAGTGATAAGAAAAGTTTACATTATAAAAATATCGATATTTAGTTATTTTCCAAAATCTTAAGCTCTAAGTATTAATTCTGTCATATTATTATGAAGATCCTAAGTACCTATCTTTTTCCCGATACTTAGAATTACGTCACCTTTACGTTTCATGGATTTAAATATTGCTCAAAGTTAGACTTGTCTCTGTTTCTCATTACCAATTTATAAGAGGTGGCAAAAGTTTCAGTGCTGTTTATTTGTTGACAATTATTTTAAAAGTCAGGCTTATTTTTTACTAACTAACCCGTGCCCACTTGGTCGGGCGGTTAACATTTTTACTTTTAATTTTTCGGGATAATATATAGCCTATGACACTCACAAATAACATGGCTTTCAATTGGTAATAGAATTTTCAAAATCGGTTTAGTAGATCCAGAGATTACCCCCTACAACCTAACACTTACAAACTTTACTTCTTTATTTGTAGTATGTAGTATATATGGATAATACCTAGGCACAGACGAAAGGCAAGCCTAATCATCTTAATCATATTTCAAGCATCCCGCGAGTGGGTGTAAAGTTATTGGGGCTCCAAAACTACTAACTATTACTATACCTTTAAAATACAGGTCTATTGATTTAAATTTATTTGCAAAAAGAAAAGTTATGAAAAAACGAAAACACGAAACTTTCGCAAAATAGAACCTCTTGTGTCCTAATTATGGCAATTATGACAAAATCACTTTAAATTTATAAAGTCTTACTCATATTGATTGCAGAGTACTTCATAAACTGAAACGACCGGTAAGTATGTTGCCATCTCTTTTCATTAGTATGAAACGGACAGTGACAAGAATATTTTAAGGAACCGTTAAAAGTGTCAGGTAATATGAAAAAGAGTCGAGTATAACCTTCCAGGATAACACATTAAGCGTCAGTTGTACTTTCAGTTAAGTGGCGCGTCTTGGGAGAGACCTATGTCCAGCAGTGGACTAATGTAGGTTGATGATGATACCTAACGTACTTTCAGCAACAAAAGTAGATTTCCAGTTGTACCTTTCTAAATATTTCGTGAACCTGCACGAAAATCGCAGTTTTTAGCCTAATTTGACGACTGTAAACTAAAGCTACTGTAAAAATAGCAGTGAAAAATACTGTTGCTTACTTTTGGCAACACTGAAGTTAGAAAAAATATTATGAAGACTAGCTATTGCAGGCAACTGCAATACTGTCCCATGTCACTAGATACTAAAACCTTACACGCTCTATTTTACTGCTTTATCTTCTGAAATGCATCTTTCCCATTACAGAGTGAGGCTAGTAACACTAAAAAAGGATGCAAAAACTGGTTAAACTTCATGATTTTCAAAATTTACTTTTGTATTACTGTCTGATAGATCGTCATCTATAAGCAATGACGTATCATTACTTATGTATTCTAGTCTAATAGACAGAAGACTTAATACAAAGAAATACAATACAATAAGAAAACATGACATGTAAGTGCAGTCACCTGCAATAAATGGTATTAACCTGCAATAAATTGTATTAATTCATAATTTTCTTAAATACGCCATTTCTTTTACATTCATCGTCTAATAATTATACCAGACCCGATAATTAATATCCATCAGACTTGAAATACTAATTTGAAAACAGTAACTATGAAGTGTCTTCAAGCGAATCGTATTGCAGGCGACTGCGGCGTGGCGCTTAACGTGTTAAGCTTGAAGTCTTATTTTTTTTATTATGACTTATGAGCTTAAATAATCTAATATAACGTTAAAGCGGTTTAAAACTCCCGCTTTGTGACTATACAAATCACATGATTTCAATGTACCTATTGAGATCATCAACTTAATATTAACTTACAAAATAAATATAACGTATGTATTTGTAAAATAAAGTTATTGCTTTATCTTCTTAACGTGGAGTGTTTGTTATTTTATTTCTTGTTTTAATTTTGTTTATCGCGAATTATTGGATGTATTTAATTAGATAGAATACAAACACTCCAGATTAAAAAATATTACAGATATAAAATTAAACTTAAAATTAGGTGCAAAATTAGAAACGAGTGTTTTATTAAGTTAAAGTTAATGCCGCTACTGGCCATAGTATTTACTTAAGTTAACTTTATATTCCTAGAAGTGTTTTAGATTGGTCAATTTTTATTTAAGCACTTAAGTTTTACAGGACCAGAAAATCTCACAAAGAAATAAGTAAGTGTAAAACGCCCAAAACTTCAATAATTATAAAAATATAGTATTAATTTCAAAATTCATCAAAAATCGTTATATTGCTTAGATTTGCTTTCATAAATTCATGATAACACTACGGAATTTAATTATAGATGGCGCTATCGCCAAACTCTAGATCCGTTCGTGATTGGTCGACCCAGAGCGCCATATTGCTTTCATTATAGTAACATTTCCTGATTGGTCGACCTAGGCGCCATTTTGTTTTGATTGATAATTTGATGACAATAACATTCTTTTCTTCTCAACCATGTGGTTATAATAACCGTAATATAATTAAACTTTTAGGATATTATATAATTATAACACAAAAGAGTAACGCGTGAGCACTTGTACACGCTAAACGCATTTTTCTCACCACTACTATCATCTATTCGTTTGAAACCTAATGTTTGTTCTTGTTGTAAAGTTTATTTCTTCTTTCTTTTTTTACTTTAGTGGTTACTTTGCTGCTCGTTTATAGTTTCACTCAACCTTTAATATTCGATTTGTGTATCCTACGTGTGTCCGTTAGTGTTAGACTACTTAGTACCTAAGTCTTTGCCCGTCAGATATAATCTCACCTCATTGGCTAGTGTAAGCTTTGCAAGCAACATTACTTTTTGATTTTCATTCTTTTTCTAGTGTTATTTTAAGTTCTAATGTATAATTTCCGTGGTATTCTATCCAACATTACTTGAGGTCTTAGCACAAGCTAAATCAGTTGAAACGAAAGTGAATCGTGATTTGAACGAGAATGTTTCCCTTAGTTTTTGAAGAGAAACGCCATCATTTTCTTGAAAACCCATGAGTCGACTTTACTTTTTTTTAGTGACTCGCTTTAGCTAAAATCTATTCATTCAATTCATTTTTAGTTTAAGAAATTGTCCGTCGAATGACAGACATATGCTATAGCGAAGAGATGAAGGCATATTCGACATAGTAATACAAACAGACACTTGAAAGGTACGGAAACCGTGCATAATTGGTTTATGTTTATAAAAACATACATTCTATATCGTAATAATTTACAGATCGGAGATTTTTGTCTGTTTTAGACAGAATATACCCTAATTTGCGGCTGCTTTCTCAACACTTCCATTACCATCCATACCAACTTGTCCCAACAGCTGTGTGACACTGGGCTCGCTTAACGTCAGCACTGCATGAGCCTCGACCATAACGACCAGGGAGTTCCGAGCCTCTTCGTGAGGTATCCCGTGGGAGCGAGTTGCGTGAGTGTACCACGCGCCGGTAGATGGCAGCACTGACACGCACCATTTGCACGATAACCTGGAAATTGAGGAATCAGAACAGGATCAAGGATATACATTTTTTCTGAGGTCGTAGCCAGATTTGCTTTAGCAATTTGTACAATAAAAATAACACGTTTTAGCAAAGTTAGGTGATCCAGATAACTGAAAGAATACATAATATGGTGGACGTGACGTGAGATGTACTAGGTAACTATTGGACTTTAACACAAGCTTAAAGTCACACAAAGGGCTATAGAGAGGGCAATGCTGGGAGTTTCACAGCGAGATAGAATTAGAAATGAGAAAATATACTACTAATCGCTACTAGAATACTAACTAGTTTCCTCACGTTTTCCTTCACCGTTTAAGGTGGAACAAGTCGTTACTATTTCCATACAAACGCTGTAACTGAATATTTCTACTATTTATTAACGTGCGTCCGAAGTTAAGTTTGATACTGAATTATCTTGCCGTTATCTAGGCTCGTTACCCTATATTCTACATTATAATCAGATTACCTTGAAAGTTACAAGCGTCGAAAGGTTTAGTACTTAATCTTTCCGCCTTACCTTCGGACGCACGTTAATAAATAGTAGAGATATTCAGTTACAGCGTTTGTATGGAAATAGTAACGACTTGTTTCACCTTAAGAACACTTGTAGATATTGCGCACATAATTTTTTAGAATAGAAAAATCAATGCAAAATGTGGGTAATGTGCCAAATGTAACTGCTTGTGTGTTGTTGTGTGTGCTTTTAATTTTTCTCAGTGTACAGCTTGGATCTTCTATACCCCTTGTTAGGGGACAGGGATACTCCTAGGTGATGGGGTGTCTGACGGCGGTACTCAACTGAGCAGTGATGCTTGACAAATATGTACCTGTTTGTAACATGTCGGGATTTCACATGCCTCCGTCTATACCCCCAGCTGTTGTAGACTCGAGGGCAGAATGGGCACGGGAATGATGGACTAGCATAACATGTATTGTTCTTTGTATCTGAAATATTTTAATAAAACAATTTTGAGATCTTTGTCCTTACTGACAAAGTCAGCTTAAACCTAAAATAATAATAATAAATTGTTATTATTATTATTTTAGGCTTGTATGAGTGTGAATTGTTATTCCACACAGCATCATCTAGCCCCAAGCTAAACCGAGCTTGTGATAAGGGTTCTAGATGACCGATATAATTAATACAATACATTACATACATAGATTTTTTTTCATAGAAAGTACCCAGAACACCCGAAATTAATATTTCAGATCGTACAAACATTTATCCCAAGGCGGGAATCGAACCCGCAACCTCCTGCGTCGCAGGCGGACATTCGCCGTCACATCGGTCGTCGAGACTTGAGATTTTCAGGGTATATTCAGCTTGGTGTGTAGAGGAATACACGAAAGGAATTTCCAAAATTCAAGGGTTCAAAGGCCAATGTTAAAGTTTTTATAAAAATAACTTCATACGGACAAAGTCGCGCACGTTTTCAGTTAATATTTATATTAAAAAAAAAAACAACAGTCACTTATACAATCCAGGGGGTTTTATGAGAGCTATGCAAGTAGATGGCCCACCTGATAATAAGTGGTTACCATTACGATTAGGAGGCATACAGATGTTAAGAGCCGATACCGATCTAATGACCTTGAGAGTTTCGTTCCTCTTTACCCCACCACTCCTCTGCAATATTTCGCGGTTAGATACATATAGGTGATCCGTTCTAATAGCGCCATCTAGCTGGCAGTTCATGAAATACGTTGTACAAGTTGACTCTATACATAAATTAACTAATCTTGGTACTTGAAGGATAGATGGTAGTTAATAAATTAAATTAGTTGTCGGGATTCGTTCTCTGTCATCTTTGGAAGCAACATTGTATTTTCATTTTAATTGTTTTTCTAGTGTTATTTTAAGTTCTGATGGGTAATTTTGGTGGTATTTTAACCATCATTACTTGAGGTCTTAGCACAAGTGTGAGCAATTGAAATGAAAGTGTGTTATGTGGCATCCTGATTTGAACGAAAATGTTTCCCTTTGGTTTTGAAGAAAAACGCAATCTTTTTGACAGCCGACTTTACTTTTTTTACCGACTCGACTTGACTAAGAAGTATTTCATACAACCCACTTGACATTGGCAAAATTGTCCGAAAAAAGGACAGAGGCCACCAAAAAAAAAAAAAATTTGCTGTCCCAATTTTGCTATAGCTTGTGGTGCTTTAGATATTTATCTTCTATTTATTTTGACCTGGCTACGGTGAAGTAAAAAAGAGGGTTATAATTTTGACCGTTATGTATGTATATATATGAATGTTTATCTGTTCCCTCATAACTTCGAAACTATTTATCATAATACGACAAATAATGGGAATTATATTTTTCTCGGTAATTATGTAGCTGAAACTTAATTAACTTAAATTAAATTAACCTCACGACTTTAATGCCCAGGCACGGTAGATATCCTCTCATATCTTTTAGTATACTTGGTACTAACCCCAGTTTCTTTGAGAACGTCTAAGGGGGTAGTCACAGGTACGTTCAAAAGCTACAATTGGCACATACCCACATTTTGTAGTAGTTATTATTCCATACGTGACAAGGTGTAATCCCATCGCCGCTGTTATTATACTAACTAATTTCCTCACATGTTTTTCTTCACAGTTTGAGAGCACTTGCCTAGCATATATAATTTTTATCAATTAGTAAAATAAATAAATAAATAAATAAATAATGCTGTACAATCCACACAGCATCATCTAGCCCCAAGCTAAGCAGAGCTTGTGTCATGGGTACTTGATGACTGATATACTTAATGCAATACAATATTACATGCATAGATATATTTTATTATATATAGAAAATACCCTGAGCACCCGGAATAAATATTTGCAGATCGTACAAACATTTATCCCAAGGCGGGAATCGTTAATTAATTAATTAACTAGTTAATTTATTAATTAATGAATTAATTCGTTACTTAATGTGATAGGCACACTAAGGACTTCATTCCACACAAAATATTGCCGAAAAAAAACCAAAAGGGGAAGTGGAGGGTGGATAAGGGGGGAAGTTTGCTGTAGCGTTGTAGAAAATTATCATGAAAGTTATCATGATAGCAAAGCCAGGAAAACCGCCACAAGAGACCTCATCGTACAGACCGATTTCTTTGCTCCCTATCATGTCAAAGCTATTTGAAAAATTGTTACTAAAAAGACTGAAGCCGCTTATTGAAAGTAAAAACCTTATACCAGAGCACCAATTTGGATTCCGAGAACAGCACTCAACGATAGACCAAGTTCACAGGATTACAAATGTTATTGAGAAAACATTTGAGGAAAAAAAAGTCTGCTCTACTATCTTTCTGGATGTGGCACAGGCATTCGATAAAGTTTGGCATGAAGGTCTTTTACTAAAACTGAAGAACTTACTACCATCAGGTTTCGTAGATGTAATAGAATCTTACTTATCAAATAGAGTTTTTAGAATAAGGCAAGAAGACACCTACTCTGAACTCAAGAAAATAAGAGCTGGGGTGCCACAAGGTAGTGTATTAGGTCCGGTCCTGTACCTTTTTTGGTCGAGGCCATCCAACTCCTCGATAACACAGACATAGTGAGAAGGCTCAAAAGAACCAAACCTTTTGAGTTAGTGTAGTGTTAAACTTAATAGTTAGTAGTATAGTGATAGTGCTACTTTCCATGAACACAAAAACAAAGTGTCCCCTTAATTAAATACCTAGAGACTGTAAGAAAAGTGCCGATGGACACATTCTTAGTTATCAATATTTCTATAAAATTAAGTCAAAGTTAAATTACTCATTAAACTAGTTGGCTAGATCGTAATGTTATTATAGTACCACAGTGAATAGGTGCAATAATCTAGTAAAAAAAAAAAAAAGTTTTTGTACCATGATTTGTACCCGCCATTTTGAATTTCAAATCTGACCAGATATTCGTAATCAGCATCCCCAAATTAGTCGAAAACGACACCCATGTCAGTTTTTTGTACCATCATTTGCACCCGCCATTTTGAATTTCAAATCTGACCAGATATTCGTAGTCAGCACCCCCAAATTAGTGGAAAACGACACCCATGTCAGTTTTTTGTATCATGATTTGTATCCGCCATTTTGAATTTCAAATTTGACCAGATATTCGTAATCAGCACCCCCAAATTAGTAGAAAACGACACCCATGTCAGTTTTTTGTATCATGATTTGTATCCGCCATTTTGAATTTCAAATCTGACCAGATATTCGTAATCAGCACCCCCAAATTAGTGGAAAACGACACCCATGTCAGTTTTTTGTATCATGATTTGTATCCGCCATTTTGAATTTCAAATATGACCAGATATTCGTAATCAGCACCCCCAAATTAGTAGAAAACGACACCCATGTCAGTTTTTTGTATCATGATTTGTATCCGCAATTTTGAATTTCAAATCTGACCAGATATTCGTAATCAGCACCCCCAAATTAGTGGAAAACGACACCCATGTCAGTTTTTTGTATCATGATTTGTATCCGCCATTTTGAATTTCAAATTTGACCAGATATTCGTAATCAGCACCCCCAAATTAGTAGAAAACGACACCCATGTCAGTTTTTTGTATCATGATTTGTATCCGCCATTTTGAATTTCAAATCTGACCAGATATTCGTAATCAGCACCCCCAAATTAGTGGAAAACGACACCCATGTCAGTTTTTTGTATCATGATTTGTATCCGCCATTTTGAATTTCAAATTTGACCAGATATTCGTAATCAGCACCCCCAAATTAGTAGAAAACGACACCCATGTCAGTTTTTTGTATCATGATTTGTATCCGCCATTTTGAATTTCAAATCTGACCAGATATTCGTAATCAGCACCCCCAAATTAGTGGAAAACGACACCCATGTCAGTTTTTTGTATCATGATTTGTATCCGCCATTTTGAATTTCAAATTTGACCAGATATTCGTAATCAGCACCCCCAAACCAGTAGGTAGATACCTACGTACTTACTTAAAATTTCGATACAAAAAGTATCGACTTTTCTAGACTAATGATGATGAGTATGTAGATACGTGCTTATTTTTATGTCGGTACAAAAAAGTATCAACTCTATCCAGCCGTGTACAACACGTACACGGTATTTGCCTTGGAACCTTGTCGCTCTACTATTGCTAAATTGCAATAAGTCACTCTATTACAAACAGATAAAGTATCTTTTTGCAAAATAGTATCGAAACACGAATTAAAAATGCAATATTTGCAGTCTTGTAGTCCGCAGGGCGACGAGCGACACGGGTTCCCCGTACGAAAGCCAGCGGCAGACTAAATTTTATCCTTGTGCTCGCATAAACGGCGCGATTCTATACAATTTAATTTATAAATAATTCAAGTCTTTATTTTTTTTATATATTGAACGGGCATTAATTCTACTGCTTAATTATCTCACCATTGGTGTAAACCAAAAAAAAATATATCACCAACTTTAGAAGGAGATGACGATTTATATCTAAGTTTTTAATTTATTTCGTGAATTTATGATTGAGTAAATACGACGTTAATCATACATTTGAAACGGGCACTTTGAAGTTGACATTTTGAAGATGCATGCGGACTTTTCAGTTTTCTTCTGCTTCCTTTATTTACCGAGGGTATAGCATTTTAAGATAGAGAAAAAACTGCTCCGGGAGCGATTAGGTCAGTACTGGCCGTTAAGCCTCATGTGTAATCACACCGGCACCCACATCCTTCAAACCGGAACACAGAAAGCTGCTAGGCGTCAAAAAAGGCATGTGGTAGTACTTCCCCATGGTATACATGATAGTTCTTTATTTATATAAAAAACCCACCCTTGCAATTATGAGCTTCACTGGAAACTGAATTGAGATTCTCCGTTGTAATGCTCAGTGACTCCACTATGGTACCACTTTGCAGTACAGTTTCAACTTCTTTGTCTATCTCCACCATGTCTTTATCATCTTCAACATCAATAACATTAGTTTTGTCATTAGTTATTTTTATACAAGGTTGTGTACTGCTGACTTCACTTATCCATTTTCTAACAGTGCGGTCACTTGGCCCACTAGTACAAACAGTCTTTCCCAACAATGTCTCAGGGCAGATGGGGTATTTCTTCTCCAAGTCTTCGAGAAGAGCTATGTCTACATCATTGGTATTCTCTCCAGAATAGTCAGTGAGTGGTGAGTCAACTGGTTCTACTTTTGGCACAATATTCTGTGGAAACAAATTGTTTATTTATTAATAATTGATTATAGACGAGTTGCTTTTACTGGTATGTCCGATATATGTTTATATTGAAATTGAATTTTATTGAGCACTGTTTTTTGTTCCATTTTAGTAGCAGTAGAGCTTTTTGTGATAGGGCTCATCCAGGGAAGTACTACCACCGTATCTATTTCTGCGGCCAAGCAGTGATGCTCACATTGCCGTGTTCTGGTTTGAAGAGAATTGGTGCCGGTGAAATTACAGACACATGAGGCTTGGAATCAGTATGTGTCAGATTGGTGAACGCAGAGTAGTACTTCGTAAGGCGTGACCTAACTAATGTGCGTGACCTACCAGGCAATGCTTTGTAATACTACTACTACTACTTGACATCAGATGGGTCATATGTTTGTTCCACCAGCTTGCTTGTACCAAAGTAACTGACATGCTTCAGCAAATCAACTTATAGAATTCAAGATGGGCCACATGATAGGATAAAAACTAAACAAATGGTCAACAATCATCTCCAACTGGTAAGCGAAGCAGAATACACCAACAAAAGATGTGGGAAGACCACTTAAAACTCACAGCGGGATACCACTGGAGAAGGGTAGCAGGAGATAGTACCCAATGAAAGACGTTTAAGGAGGCCGATGCCAAGAGGCACACCGAGCTATGAGATATTACCTGTAGTTCTGAACAAAGTGCAATATTATTATTAAATCCGTATTATCATTACCCTGTATAAGTCCACAGCTGGGCATTAACCTCTCTCATGATTGGGGGCATTGGTCTTATACCCAGTTCCAATTACTTATTTACTCTAACCTTTAAATTATTGGTCTTATTATCAACAAGTTACACACAATAGGAAGTATAGCTCAAATGTAATGACTGAATAGGATGAACTTTACTATCAAACTGTACTCACATCAGTTTTGGCAGTATCCAAAGCCACATTTGGTACAGCATCGGGCTTGACTAGATTTTGCTTCTTAGGTCGGTTATTATTGTCTTCTTGCACACTTTTCTTACGTTTCTTAGATTGTGTAGCTGCTATATTCTTCTGAAAATACAGCAAATTAACAGTTTATAGCAATGACAGTGATAGTTATAATTCCTAAGTAAATTATTGCTAACTAAATTAGCACATACCTCGTCATCTTCTTTAATTTCCTTAGCGTCACTGCCAGTAGACAGCCCACAGATCCTCAATGTTTCAGCTGTCTTCAGCAACACAGGCAGAAATTCCTCGGTAACATTGACCTCTCCATAGTACATAAACGTCAGCAGAGTACGTAGAGAGGCATTATTGATGTCATGGAGTACTATAATAGGATCTTTGTGGGGGTTTTGCTGTAAAAAACGCGTGGGAGTCAATCGATATCCTACCCATAAAAATTGTAAACCAACACTCCGCTATGTACAAACCTGGAATATACTCCTGAATACGGCACTGTTTGCAGACAGAATCACCTTGTGAGCCTTGAAACTTTGCCCATCAGATACCAATGTCACATCCGATAAGCCCTCGTCTTTGAACAGCTCTTTCACGTTTGCTAGTATGTTACTTTGATAACCATTCCACTTTAGACTAATCTCCTGGTTTGCCATAACTCGTTTTTATTCATACGAGCGTATGAAATGTTGAAACCAAATCAAATTCGAACGAAAATAAACATAAATAAATGAGGTGATGCAAATTTACTCTCCAGCAAAACAATCAATAAAATAAACAAACCATAGACTAAATATAATAAGTAAATTTTTTAAAGTACAGACCATAAAGTAACTTTTATACTGGAGATAGAGGCATCATTCAAAGATTTGAGCGTGCAGCGACATCTCGTGCTAATTTGGGCAAACTTTTATCTATAGAAACCTACCTACCCAGTACCCTATCATATACCTATATTATTGTCTAGTCGTGGGGTGGGTTACTACTACATACTTGGGAATGCTATGAAAACATAAATGCACATTGTTCATAATTATGATATTTATTTTAAATTTACACCTTTTCTGTAGCTAATAGGTAATCATAAGATAGTTTTGCACACACAACACGTTTGATCAGCTCTATTCATCGCTGGAGATCGAAGTATCGCCGGTAACCAAATTACAAGCCAAATCCAAGTCCAGGTGGAAAAGCAGTAGTTTATCAGCAAAGGCCGAATATACGGAGTCCAAACACAGCACAGTCATCGTACAAATATCACTAATATTACCGGGAAGAGCATGTGAAAGCTTTTTTTAGGAAAATGTAAAACAAACACAGCACAGAGCAAAACGGTAGACATTATTAGTGTTGCCAGCGTGTGTTTTCAAAAAAGACCGAAACCCAATTTGCCAGAGACCGATTTCTGACTGCAAAGGCTGAAATTTCAAATAAATAGTAAAAAATCTTGCATTAAATAGCAAATGATTATCTCACACAATTAGTAGTGTGGGACACTTAAAATGCCAATATTATTAATATAAAAACTTTCTAATTACTTAACTTATTTTTGCGACATCTATTGATAATTTGGACAAACTTTCCTCAAATACGGCACATCACATTTGTATTGAGTGATAACGCCATGGTACAGACTGTAGATCAAAACTCAGCTTCGCACTTGTTTAGTGTTGTGTGGCCGTATTTTTTGTTAAAAAAATCAAAACTGTTAGGCTTCGTAATATTGATGAGACATATTTCACTTCACTTCTTCTTTATGGCTACTGTGGCTATTGTCACAATTCTGCCAGTGTCCGTTACATGATATTTTCATAAACCGTAAAGATGGAGATAGTGTAAGAATATGGCCATGCTCGGTGCTTTTGAATGAAAATCGAACATATTAGTCGCATAATGATTTTTCTAAAACAAAAGAGACAGCACAACATAGAAACAGAGACATATTTGACCTCTGCGCCATGGCTGACGGCAAAGCGCGTGTCATTACTAAAGTTTACGTCAACGATATTTTAAAATTGCAAATATTGAGATGCTAGTTTTGCGTAGTGTGCTCCCATAGTTCTGTCTCCATTGCATAGGTAAAATTACATAGTTTTCCCTAGACTACGTCAATTGCCGTATTTAATACAACACTGCTCGCACTTCTCCCACACATTCCACACTCTCTTCACTTACTTGCTTATGCTTACCTTTTAGTCCATATTCTTTGATGCTTACTCACCACACCACAGAGTTCCTACCTTCAGTATGTGGGATTCTGAGTTTTTTTCTGATTCTGATTTGGTAAGCGCCCCTAGAGGCCTATGGGGGCCCTAGCGTATCTCCATACAAAAAATTCAAGCTCGCAAACCGAATTCGGTACATATTTGAAAAACGAAAAAAACTCAAAATCCGCGTACTTTATAATATATAGAAATTATATACTAGTTCCTCTAAAGTATAAGCTTTGCTTTAGCTCCTACAACACAGTCGTTTCCGTCTATAAAAAAGTACTCTGTGGTACCTATTCAACGCTATGATTCGTTTTACAACAGCTGATCAAACTTTAAGTTTTGCACTCACTGATAGATGGCGTTACTATCAGCAGGTCATTGGTAATAATTCATCTTCTAAAAAGGTAAGTCTGTAGGTATTGACTATTATACCTACTGTACCAATGCGATTCTGCTGGCTGATCAATTCATAATAAAAGTAAGTAAATAGGTATCTACCTAAATATATTTAACCGTCCAGGTAGGTACCACTCTACATACCTACTATTGCCGCTATAATTCATAGGTTCAGTCATTTTATTTTGTTTACCTACACCTACCCCACCTAAATAAGTTGATACATAGGTGACTCACAAGCGTCTAATTATAATTGTTTTTGTAACTATCTTATTGGGAGATAGGGGTGGGTACGCCATCAAGTCATACAGGTTTTCTAAATTTGGGCACGTTTGGGTAGGTAGGTACCAATGCTGGTGCCAATGGAATACGATTCATTTGTTGAAATAAACCATAATTATATTATTTATAGGTACTTAGGTAATAGGTACCATTATTATTTATGAACTTTGTACCTAATAGTGATGTTATTATTAAATAAATTTTAATTTCAATTTCAACTAATATAACAGTAATATATCTACCTACACACCCGTCTGAATAAACGGTTTTTTTTATTATTTTTATATAGGTACCTACCTATGTATGTACCAACTCACTATAAGTTATATCTAATCAAAACGTAATCATTTAACTGGTACTACAACAGTGTTAACACAATACATCCACTTCTATGTCTATGGTAAATAAACATACTTACCTAGGTATTATCTTGTTTGTGCTACCAGGTACCAATCTACCTATCAGGGCACTGCCACGGTTGTATCTAACCTTGCCATAAGTACCAAGTTTTGAAATAATTAATAGGATTATTGGCTAACTAGACCATATGTAGGTACAGTCAGCTGCACTAGAATGTATACAATTCGTAACTTACAGAATGGTTTTACAGCGTTTAAATTAATATTTACAGGGCAAAAAAACGAAAGAAATGTGAACATATCAAATTATTTCACGATTTTTGAGTTTTTATTGTTTAAGAGTTTACTAAAAGATTTTATTGTATACATTCTAGTGCAGCTGACTGTACCTACATATGGTCTAATTAGCCAATAATCCTATTCCTACCTAATATCTCCTTTAGCCATTATGATACCATTTTGAAATGAATTTGCTAGTCGAGCCGACTGTATTATTAGGGAACAGTACACAGGGAAATTACAGTGTATGCCTCTGGTTGTTGGACGCAGAGCAGTGCATTGTAGGGCACGTTCGTGACCTAAAATGTAATGTTTTATTATAGGCGATGGTAACCACTTAACATCAGGTAGGCTTGTATCATCAGCAATTTCATAAAAAAAAAAACAGTAAAGGCACCTTGAGAGATGTATAAGGATGCTAAGGCGCTGTTCAAAGCCTTAGCATGTTAGCTTCCAAAACTATTTTAAATCGAGGACTTTTTTGCTGTCAGAGCATTTTATATAACAGACGATGTGCACCTGAGCATTTAGCTTCCAAAACCTCCTGATCCTGATCGAAATCACGATATCCAGTAGTGATAAAGGCTTTTTATGACGTGACTTATCTGATTCAGATAAATAAAATAAATATTTGTGGATTTGATAATGACACATCACCTAGCCCCAAACTAAGAATAACTTGTATAATGAGATCCAGTTAACTGATGCAATACATATATTATTATACTTTTTTTTGTAGGTAAATACATATCGGGTTAGACTGAAAACCAGCCCTCCGTAAAAACGAAAGTTCTTACGCAGAATTAGTGCTCTGAGACTACTCTTATTATCAAACTTGCAATTTAGTGATATTTTTGTACCCACATAATTATTATGTATCGTTTTTATGACAATAAACTCATTTGTACCTACTGTATTAAATATGTATAACAAAATACAAAATAACACCCAAACAAAGAACAGATATCTGTGTTCATCCCACAAATGTTTGTTCTCACTGTTCTCTGTGGGGATCGAACCTACCACCTACAGCACAAAAGGCAGGACTACGAACTGAGCTGTAACGGCTGTCAAAACATTATTCAACTATAAAACAATAGCTCTAGGTTTCCATCCACTTTTCAAAGGTAGGTACTTCAGTCAACTCACAATAAAACTAGTATACTCGTAATCTTGGGGCCACTCAATCTGCCGAGCGATACCCTGAAACTATAGTTTAACCGCATCTAATCAATTTAATCTAGCTCTTGTTGAATTGTTTTTGTTATTGGTAGTCAATCGGTGTCATCTCTCATAGTTGTTGGCTCTCAATTTATTTAAAAATAATATATTAATAAAATATCATCTAAATTAAACACTGATTAAGTACCCACAGTAACATAATTTAGCTAAAAATGAATTTAAAATTGAGATTAGTGTTAATCAGTGTCTTATTTTACGACGTGAGCGCTAATACTGATGTTGAAACTGAAAAAACTGATTCGGAGATTCTTGAAGACGCCACGCTCGATGCTGTAAGAATAATTTTTTAACATATTTATTTAACAAAAACATCCCCCTTTATCATCTTCCTGCCCTTATCCCACACTAAGTGGGGTCAGCTTAACAGGTTTTTTCTTCCACTCTCTTCTATCAGTCGTCATCTCAGTGTTCCACTTCTTTCTTACTCATATCATCTTTCACGCAATCCATCCATATTTTCTTGGGTTTTCCCTCCCTGTACCACTTTATTGATTGAATTTCGGTAATTTCTTTCTAAGAACGCATCTACGCACCAAAACGAATATTACAGTGGCGTAGCTATTGTAGGGCCAAGTTGTGGGCCTTGAAGCTCAGGGTAGGCTTTGAAAGGAGCATTTAAGAATAAGTAATAATCCTACTAATATTATAAATGCGAATGTTTGGATGGATGGATGGATGGATGGATGTTTGTTCCTCTTTCACGCTGTAACCAGTGGAACGATTTGGATGAAATTTGGAATAAATATAGATTGTAATCTGGAATAGGACATAGGCTACTTTTTATTCCGAAAAAATAACGGGAACGGAAAAAAACTGCCACGCGGGCGAAGCTGCGAGTGGCCTCTAATTCTCCATCTAGCTACGCCACTGCGAAAATATTGCGGAAATTTTTACAACAACATCACCTAGCTTTCATCACAATATGAAGAAAAACTGAAATCTATCACTCCATTCCATTTATATTTCACCACAGTTTAGCCTCATAAGAAAATACGGATACAACTGTGAGATTCACCGAGTGTACACTGAAGATCGGTACATCCTGGAAATGCACAGAATACCCCACGGGAAGGATGACACGCCTGGTCCAAGACCGGTGGTGCTACTCCAGCATGGACTACTGTCGTCTTCCGCTGAGTGGGTGCTCATGAAGCCTGGGAATGGGCTCGGTAAGGTTTTGAACCAATTTTACCTAACTTAACTTAGTTTTAGTAGTAGAGCTCTTATTGAAGGGAAGTACTACCACCATGCCTATTTCTGCCGACAAGCTTGCTGTGTTCCGGTTTGGAGGGTGTGGGTGCCGGTGTAATTACAGGCATATGAGGCTTAACACCTGTATACTTACCTCAGGTTGATGGACGTAGAGCAGTGTTTTGTAGGGCACGTTCCTAGCTAACGTGATCTACAAGGCAATGTTTTGTTATAAGCGATGGTAACCACATAACATCAGGTGGGCCATATGCTTGTTCTGTCAGCAAATTATATAAAAAAAAAACTGCAGCTCAATAACTCGTGATTGATAATTCCTAATAGATATTCGAAAATAAGAAATAAATATAGCATCACGACTTTAATCCCCAAGCATGGTGGATATCCCCTCAAGTACCAGATTCTTCCAGTTATTATTACTGAATAAATGATTTTTGACTTTGACTTTGACATTATGAACTTCTATTACAGCTTACATCCTGGCCGATGCAGGCTACGATGTATGGATGGGCAATGCTCGCGGCAATACCTACTCCCGAAGACACGCTACCCTCAAACCGGACTCGAAAGCCTTCTGGCAGTTCAGTTGGCACGAAATAGGATACTACGACCTTCCAGCTATGATCGACTATGTACTTGCAGAAACAGGTGTTGAAAAATTCCAGTACGTCGGATTCTCTCAAGGGACAACCGTTTTCTGGGTCATGATGTCGTCAAGGCCGGAGTATAATGATAAGATTAGTAGTATGCAAGCACTTGCGCCAATCGCCTACATTACGAATACTAGAAGTCCTTTGCTGAGGGCTATAGCACCATTCACAAATTCCTTAGAAGTAAGTATTGATAAGCCATGGTGGTTCCAACATTAAATAGGGCCATTCAATCACCAACAAATGTAAGAGGGAGAGAGATTAAGGGAACGCACCAAGGGTTGCAGCAGCTCTCCAGTTTTGAACACCTATACTGAGGTCACCACTTCGCCTGCCAAGTGTGGCGACGACGGTAGCCCCTGCCGAACAAGAAAGAGGCCTAGATCCAGCAGTGGACTTAGGTACTTAGGCTGATGAAGAAGTATAGATTGGTATCGCGGTAATTTAATTGCGGTACAACGCGATCAGTGGATAGGAAAGGCCTGAATGGTCGATGGAATCGTTATGTATAGAGGTCTTTATGCAGAACTTTTTCAGGACGAAGATAATGATAAAATATAGTTGTTTATTTTATAAGAATAAGTGACGGATCACCTTATGTTGAGCGGTTACCTCTGCCTCAGTTTACCTCACAAAACACGTCCACCGAGGACGTGCCCATATAAATAAATCAATACAGAGATATATTTGACACAACGCCATCTAGCCCCAAACTAAGCAAAGCTTGCAATATGCCATAGTGCATTAGTAAATTGGAACACAGCATGTAAACATCACTACTAGTAGAAAGAAATAGGTACGGCAGTAGTACTTCCCCGGGCGAACTCTTTCACAAAAAGCTCCGTGAATGCGTATTCTGCCTATTCTATCAATTTTTACCATACAAACCCCTAATATTTTATGAGTTCAGCTAAATGCAATCGGGTAGTTTGTTGACCTATTTCACCAGGATTTGTACAAACACTAATAGTATTGAACTATTTTTTACAGACCGTCTTTAAAATACTAGGAACCAACGAAATACTTTCAAATGGTAGAATCAACGAAATAGCCGGGCAGAAACTCTGCGTAGAAGAAGCCATCACACAGTTTTTGTGCACCAACCTCTTATTCCTCCTGTGTGGATTTAATGAAGAGCAACTGAATGCGGTAAGAACTATAATCGTTAACTTAAAACATTTTCTAAAATACATACATCATTGCCCAGACTTTTATATAGACAACGCACAGTCTAAACCTGAATCGTAGAGGCTTGAAATTTTCAGGGTATACTTGTCTTGAGTGCGTTTGGATGTACTGAACAACTAATCCCTGATTTGTACCCCTAAAAGATGAAATAGAAATAGTTTCACGTGGATGAATTCGCGCTTTTTCACTAAAACTACAATATACAAAATACCACGCTCTGTAGTTTTCGAAATGTCTTTATATCACAATACTTAAGGCGTCGCTTCTTCTGGACTCGTTCTATTTATTTTTCGGGATAAAAAGTAGCCTACAGAATATTCCAGATTACAAACAATATATTATATTCGATACACATCTAGTTATCTTCACTTATAACTTATAATATTAGTAACATAAGTTCTGATTCTATATCGTAGTGAAACTCCCATCACGGCTTTCTCCACTGCCATTGCAACTTTCAGCTTATATATAAGGTTAATAGTTAGCAACCATGTCTCAGTTCCATAATTGATTATAGACTTTCTCTTAAACTTTTTTGCCACAATACACAAAGATTATCTGGCAGATAAATAGCATAGCATTAAGTTCGCCTTTGCACTGTTATTTTTATGTGCAATAAAGCATTTTTAATCTATCTCTTGATCCGCTTCGGTATGAGGTGTAAATTTTAAATGTTTACTAATTTTATTATTCTTTTCATTCAGACAATGCTACCTGTAGTCATGGGACACACTCCAGCTGGAGCTTCAACAAGACAAATGGTCCATTTTGGTCAGCTATACCAATCCGAAAAATTCGCAAACTTCAACCACGGATGGTTTAAAAACCTTCGCCAGTACGGCAGCTTCAAGGCCCCCGAATACAACTTGAGCAATATAAGGACACCTGTATTTCTACACTACGCAGATAATGATTGGTTATCAACCCCTGACGACGTTCACAAGCTTTCCAAGGAAATAAAGACTGTCATTGGCAAATTTAGAGTACCAATGGAAAGATTCAACCATTTGGACTTTGTTTTTGCAATCAACGCTACTGAACTCATTTACAATCGCTTGTTGAATATTATGTCTAATTTCAAATAAAAAAAACTGTTTTAATTTAATTTAATTTCTACGGTACAGTTACACGCACATATTATTTTATATTATTATTAACTTATTTACGTTTATCACTTGTTTCTCTTGCGGACACCTGAAAAAAAAATTAGGGATCTTTACGAAAATTGTTTGGTGAATGTTCTTTGTAACTGTAGCTCGTTTAAATTATAACGGTGTTTTTTATATTATTTGCTTCAATAATTAAAACATGTCCGATAAGTTTGTTGCTATCTCTTTTTAGTAACAAGGAAAGTCCCAGTGACAATAATACACAGCATTACAATGTGTCAGGGAGTATGATGTAGGGTTTTAGGGTTGAATACTTACAGAATGGAGCGCACTTGGTAGCCTAGTGGTAATGACCCCGCTCTCAGAACCTAAGATTGTGGGTTTGAATCCGGTCGTGCACCAATGGAAAAATCTTAAGTGCTTTCCAAAAAATGTATGTACCTACGCGATTCCAGTGCTCTTAAACGGCGAAGGAAAACATCTTGAGGCAATTAGTTAGTTCTTTAGCCGCAGCGACGAGCTTGCAACCTGTCACATACGGAATACCAACTACTGCAAAATGTGGGTATGTGTCTAATGTAATATTTGGACGTACCTCTGACTATCCCAATTAGACATTGTAAAAGAATGTTGAGTCAGTACTATTTAAAGATCTGATCTACCATTCTTAGGGAATAAAGTTGTGAAGTTATTCTATTCTACTTACAAAATTTAACTCGGAACTAAATTTTGACGATAGTGTGGAACATGATGGAGCAGATTTGCTGGAATTTATTCTGTGGAACATGGCTTCGACATCAGAAGCTTGCTTCTTAGGACGGTGTCGCTTCTCATTGGCTATATTTATTTCCCGTCTGACTATGGCTCCAAATGTGTTTTGTACTGAAAAGTCAATTATCTGAGAATCTGTGCCTTGAAAAATTAAGTACTTTAGGTATATATTATTAAGCTAAACTCAAAAGTTTTATGGGTAATGAGCACAATGCATGTTTCTTCGTCGAACCTATATTTTTATACAAACTTCAACCTCCGCTGTACCCTTTTAGGGGATGAATTCCGCACAAAGACAAATATACCCTGAAAATTTCAATTCTCTACGACCTGTGGTTTAGGCTGTGTGTTGTTTATATGTCAGTCAGAACAAAGATTCTTGTAGGTAATTGGTATAGATATAAATAAATAAATGTATCCGCCTTGGGATACATGTTTGTACGATCTGCAAATATTTATTTCGGGTGTTCTGGGTATTTTCTATGTATAATAAAAAATATCTATGCATGTAATGTATTGTATTAGTATACCTTTAGTTAATATCTCGATAGGGTCTTCTCTTTTACAAGCAGGTCCGTTCTCTAAATCTTCAGCTCTTGGTTCATTCGTCTTATGTAGCACTTGTAATAGAGATACGTGTCTAAAGTTCTGAAATACAATATTTTATCAGCCTATCATACTGCCTCGCTATTGAGACTCTGGACTTAAGAAAGACAGACTATGATGCTATGATTATGCTATGAAACTAACAAATAAATAAGATTTCTTTCATTGCGTTTATGTAATTTATTAATTACATATAACAACACAACACATTCACATCTTCACATCAGTAACTCTCATCTTGTTACACGTAAAACGAAATAAAGTAAACTTTAACTTAAGACATGCACAAAGGCGATCTAAGCCTTTAGAAGAAGAAAGTTATCTTCCTGCAAACTTTACGGTATTGAAGGGTTCCATCAGCAAGATATATATAAAAACTACGAAACACGCGTGATTTCATCCGCGTGCAGCTATTTTCATACATACTTCAACCCTGATTTTCGGGATTTCCTTTATTAGTACACCTTTACGCCAAGATAAATATATTCCGAAAATTTCAAGTATCTACGACCAGTGGTTTAGGCTGTGCGCTGTCTATATCCCAGTCAGTCAGTCAGGACAAAGATTCTGATAATTGGTATAAAAGAATATGCATTTGTTGTAAATATATCTAAAATTAAGTAAAGAAAAGAAGAATTAAAGTAGCACAAACCTCATGCTTGCATTTTTTCATAGTAATAACAATTTCAGAATCAATATTTTTTGCAGGGTCCGGACAGCCATCCTCCAGAGTCACTTCAAAAGGCTTTGGAGTTTGGTTATGCTCACAACTATCAGGACAGTAGAAAGCAGCTCTCCAAGGGCAACTCTTGTAAACGTTCTCCAACTCAATCCTCAAAGAATTGTTCTGCCTTTTTAATCTTTCCACTTCTTCGATATGCCCGTTGCATTTGTCTTGCAAAACTTGTAGGTTCTTCTTGTACGCTTTGATTTCATCGTGCTCTAAAGAGTATGTATTACACGCTGTGTCAGTATTTTTTACATTTACGTTTGTACTCCGACTGAACTTACGCGTTCCTCTAGTTCTAGTATCAGGTTTTATCTCAGACCTAGTTGAGTTATTATGTCTTATTCTTGCAACATGTTTGGAGTAGTACTTATCTTCTACCGGCCAGGACTTAATAGTGCGATATGACACTTCTTCTTTCATTTCATTTTCAGAACTATCATTTCTTAGCAACGGCATTCTGTTTAGAATTGGGGTGATGTTTTTCACATGCATGGCCTGCTGTACCATTTCATTTTGCCAAGTTTTAGCGATTGACCTAATACTTTCTCCGCTATTGCAGTCGGTTTCATATTCCGGGTATTTAGAAGTGTTTATATTAAATATTTTATCAATAATTATTTTCCAGAACATTTTTACACTTTTCAAAGCTTCTAGGCATCTTTCGCAAGGCCATTGACTTGTTTCCAATTCTTCCTATAATAAAAATTATCTTATTTACGCAGATTGACTACTATTTGTATGCCAGATCAGGCAGACGAGCAGACGGGCCACCTGATGGTACGTGGTCACCGTTGGTCATGGACACCTACAACACCAAAGGCGATGCTGATGCGTTACCGACCTTTTATTTAAATAAAGATAAACCCTTAAACCCTCAAAGGAACATATTGTAACTCTGTGGGAAGACCGTAGATGGAAACTCATTCTACAACTTATTCGTGCGCGGTAAAAAGACCGTAAAAACGAGAAGTTGTGGAAAACCAGCCATCCAGATGATGGTGGTTGCAATTGTGGAATTTGGCCGTGGGCACCAAACTGAACAACTCCTCAGAACTATCCATTAAACTGAGACAGATATCAGCATCTCTGTCCATAGCAACTGCATTACCTTACAGAACACATCTACCAAGGAACTGCTCACACCCCCGGACAAACTATTTCCCAGAGCTTTACTACTACTACGACTCTAAGATTCTTTAGTTACCTCTACAAAGTACTTTTCAAAGGTATCATCTTGTTTTAAACACTGCCTCATGACGTGACATGATGTGCAGATGCTTTCAAGAAGCACCTTCGATTTACACTCAGGGTGACATCGGGGAACTACCTGAAAATGTGTTATCAGATTTGAAAGTTATTTTTACTTCATAATTTATTTATGCTTAAAATCATGACTGGCCTCATGGCCTCGGTTAGTAGTAGCTCTGCTTTCTGTAGGTTGTGGGTTCGATCATCACTGAGGTCAGATATTTGTGCGATGAACATCTGGGTTGTATTCTAAAAATGTATTTAAAAAATACGTATCTAGGTATTTTGTTTGCTATCTGGTTACCATAGTACAAACTTTGCTTAGGTTGGGGCTAAATGATGTTGTACAAAAAATGGCTAGAAATATTTATATGATTATTTATCACCCCCCGCTGAGATGTAAGACGTGCTGAATTCTCCAACACGTCTCAGGATAAAAAGATGAATTGGCACCACACTCGTCATCAGCCTGAATGAGGACACTACTGAATATAAGTCTCAACGTGCCGACCATCCTTGAGCCGAACGGTATCGCACGTGACGATGGAAATAGACCCGCCGGCATGTCGTTGATACCCTGGAGTCGAGGTAGTCCTTTGGCGTGAGACGCTACTTGTGTAGACACGCTGGTGGCTTCACACGTATTGTCCACATCAAAAACAGCGGGAGAGGCGGCTACAGCAGCAGACGGAAATATGCATCCTTCGATAATGGATACATATTTCTGCCTTTTGGGGTAGAAACGTTTTAGGGTGGACTATGGGGTCCAGAAGCAAGGCTTTTATTTAAAAAGTTATCCAAGAGACTGCTGGATATGACTAACGACCAAAGGGCTGGCGCTTACCTTGGACAAAGAATTAGTTTAGCTATCCAAAGAGGTAACGTTGCTAGCCTTTAGGCCATACTTCTTGCGGTCAGTGATTTAAACTCTGGTTTTTACCTAATAAGGGCTTGCAGTTAGAAAACAAGAGAGTGAACTTCCAGTAGCATTTTTTTCCTTTGGATAGGGGAGGTTTTACGTGAGTTAGAGACTGCAAGTGAAAGTAAGTAAGCAGTTAGACTTACCCTTCTACGATTCCGGCAAGTCATCGTTCTCAGGAAACCAGTTAAAGTGCTAACAGGAATCACACAAATGGGCATATCGCATTTAATCCATTCCCTGAGATAGCGGTCTTTTGCACTCACGTCATGGCTCCAAGCTCTGACGTCACAACAAGACTCGTAAGACTTTATCTTACCCTCGTTGCGTGCTAATAGTTGCAAGATATTCTGTTGTGCGTAATTCATTGAACGGTTAAATTGTCGGGCGTGTCTTTAGATCCCTGGTGATCCATTTGAACTATGAAACATACAATTTTGAGGTCCTGAATTAATTGATGCCAAAAACTGTCAATTTTACACTTTTGGCATATATTATGATATTGAAGTGACATAAATTATGAGTGACATGACGTTGACATGAAAAATTCAACTAAGCTTGTCAGAAAATTATGTAGGTATACCTCGTTAATATTCTAAGGTACTAAAGTGTATATTTCCTGTGGATTTAGCCGACTCAGCTCAACGGTAATTCATAGAATATGTGCTGGGCAAGCGTTACTTCATCTAAAAATCCTGTCTCAGGCTCTATAGCGTCCCGTAATTAAGGGGCATGATTGAAAAAGTTGCCTCTGACATAAATAAAAACCAAAAATACATACCTACAGAGAAAAAACCGGTAACGAGTTAAAAATATTATATGACAGATATTTATGACTATGGCATTATAATCCTGGCTAATTTAGGAAGATGACAGGTAAAACAATTCGAAATTGATGTCATTCTATTTCAAAATGCCACTCCGTCTCGATTACAAATGACGTTTCAAAATAATATTTGATATTTTCCCTATTTACAAGCCGTAATATTATAAATTGAGAATACATATTTTATTAAAATCTTATCGTTATGTGTAAAATGGATGGAGGAGAAAAGTAGTGTATATTCATGTTTATGTTTAGAAAAATTATTTTTATCATAAGAAGTAAAACTCGGATTCGATAATGTCTTTTATAACAAAACGGGAGCGTGTATTTAACGAGTATGATTTATTTGATTTACCGTCGAGAAATGAAGGGAAACTCAAAGCATATGCGTCTTGTACGGACGCACGAGCTTGGTCCCACTTCTGCTCGGACAAGAGTGAACACCTGGTTGAGATTATCAAGCGGAACAATGACACAGGCAGGCCTAAGTATGTTCCCACCGAAGCCATCGTTAACACCTTAATGGTGAGCAAGAATGCCGAAATAGTGCGCCTACAACGCAAGATCGAGGAGTTTGAACAAATGATGGCTGCGTATGATGAGCTGGACCTAGATTGCGCTCAGAAATGCGAGATCGCTAAAGCTGTAAGTGAACCAAATACTTCGTTTAAGGAATACGGGTGAAATATTCAATTTTGGATTGATAAAAGAATCTTCTTTGTAAAAGATTAGTCCGGGGAAGTACTACCACCATGTTCATTTCTGCCGCCAGTTGCTGTATATTGGCAAGAAGGGTGTGGGTGTCGGTAAAATAACAGACATGAGGTTACACCTGTATACCTGTGTGTTTAGTAGTAGTAGAGCTCATTGTGAAAGGGCTCGTCCGGGGAAGTAATACCACCGAGTAGTGATGCTTGTATTGCTGTGTTCTGGTTTGAAGGGTGTGGTGTGGGCCCGGTGAAATTACAGGCACATGAAGCTTAACACCTGTTTGTCTCAGGTTGATAGTCGCTGAGTAACGCATCGTAAGGCACACTTTCAACGAGCGTGACCTAGGAGGCAATATGTTATAGGCGATGATAACCACTTAACATTAGGTGGGACATCTGCTTGTTCCATCATCAAGTTGTATAAAAAAAACAGGATGAAAAAATTACCTCATACAAGTAAAACCTCTATAGCCAGGGATTCAGAAGAGGACTTATGCTTTGTTTCTGTTTTAGCATGCAGCAATAAAAGAAGCCAATAAGGAACTGGATGGGCTCGTGAGTACTGTGCAAATACCTACTGATTAAAACGGATTTTATGTGATGTTTTTTTATACGAATTTTAACTCCTGCTGTACCCATTTAGGGGTTGAATTTCGGGAAACCCTTTTTTAGTACTTTACGTACCAAGACGAATATACCCTGAAATTTCAAGTAAGTATCTACGACCTTACTTGAAAGGTAAGTTTAGGCTGTGCGTTGTCTATACATCAGTCAATCAGTCTGTCAGGGCAAAGATTCTTATAATTGGTATGGATTAACTAACAAATGTTTTTGTTGCAGTTTTTCAATCTGGACCTGTCTGCATTTACTGACGTAAGTACCAAAAACTTTTTGATAATGTTGTTATTTTTTTAAATTCTTCGTTACTATCAACATCAAAAGTAAATTATGATCAGATTATTTTAAGTGTTTTATGAATGAATCGAATATATATGTCATTTTCCAAACTATGATTGAGAAGTAAAAACTATTGTCTTAAAAACAGTAGATCATAAATCTGATATGATGGTGACTGTACCAAGAAACATTCACAAAATTGTGATTACAGTATAGGTTCAAATGCGGAACTTTAAAGGTGGGTATACACCTAACGAGTGAAAGAGAGCGAAGGTTAGTAAAGGGTTTCTTTCTTTTCTCATAAAGTTGTATGAAAACTTCACTGAGTATTGACACAACAGTCAAGTGAAGTGCGGGTTTCAACGTCGAGCGACGAAACCTTTACTAGCCTTCACTTCACTTATTTATATTACTCGTTAAGGTAGAATCTCATTAAATGAGACTGTGGACCCGTATCAACTATCTCAAATATTTTATATGGGACCGGCAGAGATAGACAGCAGACCCACACGGTCTGCTCTAGTATAATCACTTCTATACAAAATGTTTGTGATTCTTGTGACTTCTGACGCGTCACGGCACGCGGCGTGTGTGTAATGTAATTCTGCCTTTAGGTGTTTGCCGATATTAGATAATTATTTTTCGCATTCATTACAAAACTCTCAATTTTCACTTTCAGGGCGTTGATTCCGATGCTTTTGAGGTAAGTACCTACAATATTTTGAATTTTGTAATAGCGTAACAGCGTAGCGTTTTGAATTTGTTACAATAATGTTAAAAAATTCTTTCTTTCGTTTTTAGACTGGAAAATCAAGAGGCGATGAGGTATACAAACACAATAATTTAATAAGTATGAAATATATTTCGGACAGTATTTTACTTATTTTTTTATTTCAGCCTTCAAGATTCCAAGATGATCAAGAGGTATACCTGATAAGTTTGTATAATATAATATGAGACATATTGAATTTTTTTTTAATGGTTATATTATTTTTCAGTCTCCGAATTCAAAGGGGGATGAGGTTTGATTTATTTATTGTTTTTTATTAAATATTTCTTAATGTCATTGTATATTGGAATCATTATGAGGCGCAATGGAGGCCAGGTTTGATTATTTACTGGTTTTTATTAAATATTCTTTTGTTTATGTAAAATGGATATCACAAGACGAAAAAGGTTCATCTTTTATTTTATTATTCTATTGGTTGTACATTTTATAATCATCAGAGTTTTTTTTTTTTGCAATTTCCATTTGATTATACTGTTTTTTCCCTCCAGACATCTTATTTTTTATCACAGTGGACATTAAACGACGAAAAAGAACAGAAACCAAAGGAATCTAAAAGTAATCAAGCTGGTTTGTCCTGTCCCTGTGATGCCAGTACATGTAAGTTTTATTTCTTTAGTCAAAGTCAAAAGACCTACGTCACCAAGCAGTGATACTCACATGTGTTCCTATTGGTTTGGTCGATGACGATTCCGGTGTTGGGTGTCGGTGCTATAACAGACATATGAGACTTAACACATTTACATATTAATCATTTATCAGAAAATAATCTGTTGCTTCACCGGCATCTTTCAAACCGGGATACAGCAAGCTACTTGACGGTAGAAATAGGAACCCACGACTTTAAGATTAGAAGGCCTCCCACTACACCATCAGTGCCTGATTGTATAACTTAGGATAAAGAATATTATTAATATTTAATTAATATCAAATAGATAAGTTTATACTAATCTATACTTAATATTATAAATAGGTAAAGTTTGTCTAGGGAGTTATCTCTGGATCTACTGAACTGATTTAAAAAAAACCTAAAATTGGCTTTCCGGTTCTATCCCAATGTTTATTAAGTTAGTATAAGCTGTTAGTTTTCCAAGAAATAAATAAATAAAATAAATAAATAAAAAAATTGTAAATAGAAAGCCACGTGTTCTGTGTTACAAAGGTTTATATTAACCTGAAAAATGAAAATACTTTTTCGTAGTAGTCAGATTTGCAAATAGTGTGAGTAGTGAGTTTAAATAAATCTCTTTACAGCTGCTGTTGATCCGAGAATTCAAAACATGCAAGAGGCTATTATTTCGAAAGATGCTAAGCTGAATGCCATGCAAAATACTATGGCTGTAAGTTGTTTACTACCTCGTAAATTAATAATAATAATGCTGGACAATCCATACAGCCCCAAGCTAAGCAGAGTTATGGGTACTAGATGACTGATATACTTAATACAATACATTACATGCATACATATTTTTGTCATAAGTACATAGAAAATACCCAGAACACCCGGAATAAATATTTGCAGATATCATAATCATACAAACATTTATCCTAAGACGGGAATCGAGCCCGCAACCTCCGGCATTGGTCGTCAATTGTTGTTGCTACTTCGTACATTTTGTTTGCTACCTCGTAAATTTTGGTTGTTACCTCGTAAACTTTGGTTGCTACCTCGTAAATTGTGTTTGCTAGCTTGTAAATTTTGTTTGCTATCATCGAATTTGATCAATATTATTTAGTATGCCTGCATTAAGTTAACGCCGTTGAAATATGGAGCCTTAATTGTCGTTGACCGATTCATCGTTTTTAATCTTCAATACATTTTCTACGACAGTTTAGTTTAATTTTAGGATTATGGGTACAATACTTTTCGTATTGACCTGACATTTTCTGTGTTGGTCAGTTATAATAATAAAAATAATGCTGGACAATCCACACAACATCATCTAGCCCCAAGCTAAGCAGAGTTTGTCAGTTTCACGTCATAGGGGTACGCCAAATAATGTAAATAGAATTTGTTACGTCAACCAGGTGGTAATCGATTGCCTCATTGTGTTGATTTCAATCTAACTAAAACCTTAACGCTTAGTGATACACTTTAATTTTCAGGTAATGGAGAATGATGTTTGTGAACCTTATTGCATCTACGCTCATATTTATACAGCACTTGAAAAAATATTTGGAATTCTATGCCAAAACGACAAATACAAACTGTATTTGGATCTAATGGTATACTTTTTTATGTTATACGTTGATACTATACTACTATTACATAAAGTATGTTAGGCTTAGTGTATGTATATCCAGGCTGTGTAATGTCCACTGATACAAGCTATTTTTTTTGTAAACGATAAAAAAAAACGGTACGGCTTGGTTCCAGCCATAAGTTTGTTGCCTGTTCTTTTAGGCTTGGTCGCGAGGAACAGACGCTTAGATTCACCTAGCTTTAAGACATTTGAGGATGATCCCTGCGTATATTACTGAATAAATGCTTTTTCACTTTGACTTTATTCGATACTGACATGTTTTGTGTTAAATTTATTTATACTATTCCAGACTTCAGGCAAAGATACGCGCTGTATCGACATAAAAGGAAAAATACTCTTTAAGCTAAAAGTACTGGAAAAGTTCAGCCTCGCACTCATAGCTCCCTGTTCGCAAGATTTTTCAGCCTCTTCAGCACAAGACTGTGCCTGTTATAGAGCTGAAGTAATTACGCGAGTAGAAACAGCGTACGCACTGACATCAGCGGAAACGCAACAACCGTGTCTAGACAACAAAAGAGCTCAACTTGTGGCAGACATCATGGAAAGCGATGAAATGAAAGAAATACTAAGCAAAGAGAATGCTTCTTTAAAAAATGATCTTGAAATAAATGAGTTCGGAACAGAAAACTACAACATAGACTCGGAAAATTTGAAACGACTAAAACAGCTTCAAGAAAATTATGACGATTTAATGACTTGCTATGAAGCTTTAAAACATGAAAAAGATTGTTTACTAATCCGGTGTCGTAAATACGAAGATCTGAAACAAGAGACTGAATGTTTAAAATGTCAACTTCGAGAGTATAATGCTTTATGGAATGAAAAAGAGCATTATAAAAGACGGTCTGCCGATCTTGATACTTTAAAGGAGCAATTCATGATACTATCTGATGAAACATCAAACTTGGAAGTTCAAATCAAAGCAGAGTCTGAGATCAATCACATTAAAGCCAAAACTATAGATGATTTGAGGCGCGAAAATTTACTATTGGAACAAAAACTTAATGAAGCTTCAGTATTGTTTGAAAAGGAGAAAAATTACCTGCAGTGTAAATTAAAAGAATGTGACTGTAAAGCTATGTGTCAAGATCAGCAAATTAAAAGTTTATCAATTCAAGTAGACAGACTTCTTGAACACGACCTTGAACAGGTAAAACTGCAAAATATTTAAAACCTACAATATAATTATATGATAATTGAATTGAACTACATGCTGAATTGTTTTTCATCTTATTATAAGAAATAAGCAAGTACTGAAATATACAATATAAAATTCATTAAAACTCTGAATACATAACTAAGTATTAATTTGATTGATAAGATACGAATGACTTTGTTTAACATTACAGGAACAATCTAATGAAGCTGATCAAACTTCTATTGCACTCAAGGATGAAGTAAATTCACTAAAGGAACAGATAGCGAACTTGAAAGATGTTTGCTGCTGTAATAGTGAGGACTTCAAAACTCAGCTAAATCTCATGAACAACCTTAAGGTGGAAGTGGAATATTGGAAAAGTAACAATTCTTTGGTATTAAAATGTACAAAATATTATTGTGTATGTTATTTAAATTTATTTGTTATTACAGACGCATATGAGAAAGCATCACAACAAAATGATTACTTAGAAAAATACTCAAATGACTGCAGTGATGAAGTTCAGAAGCTTATCCAAACTAATTTACTACTAACGCGTGATGTTGAACAAAAAGAAATAGCGCTAGAAAACCTTATGAGTGTTATCAAAAATAAATCTCAGGGCATAAAAAAACTCACAGATGATGTAGAAATGAAAAATAAGGAAAATGGCAATCTTTACAAACAAATTGAAACTTTACAAGAAACTTACAGCAGAAGTTTTACAGTTTTAGACAATGAAACAACACAAGCAATAAAATCCTTGCAATTAGCTACACAAGAAAGTCAAGAAGTATTAGAAAAGGTAAAAGATTACGATGACATAACGTATAAAAAAGATAATTTACCAACATCCTTTCAATCACAAAATGAAGAATATGAAAACCTTAAATCTTTAATAATGAAAACACAAGACCAAAATAAGAACCTGCAAATGGATTTGAGCAATCGCGATAGCAATAATTCTATTTTACATCAAGAAATACAGAGACTACGTGAAGTAAACCAGTTAACAGCAGCAAGTATCAGTAACTTAAAGGATGAAAAAAATAAATACAAAGTTTTGAACGAACTTACAAAGAAAGAAAGCCAAATAATGCAAGAAAAATTACATCATTTTGAAGATTTGTCAGACCAATTAGAAAAATTGAAAGATTCTCATGAGAAACTAGCTAGAGATAAAGAACGGCTTGAAAAAGAACTTCAAAATAAATCAATCGAACTTGAAAATGCATTCGATTCTATTCGATTAAAACGACAAGAGAGTAATGAGCTCGTTAATAAACTACATGGATCTGAAAATTTAAAAGCCGACTTACTTGAAATTAAAGAAGCATATTCGGTAATAACATCGGAAAAACAAGAATTGCAAACTGAGTTAACAAACAAAATAAATAGTTTAGACAGGCTTTCAGCATCTTATGACAATCTTAAGTTACAAAATGAGTTAAAATCTCAAGAAGTAGAGTCTCTAAACTATAAATTAGCTGCCCTTAAAAGAGATTATGATAATTTATTAACAGAAAAAAATATGCTTCAATCCGATTTTGACAACAAATCTGATGAAGTAAATAACTTGATAAACTCCCTAGAAAATAAAATAGAAGAAAACAGAGAGCTAAATCAACGTCTGACAAGTGTTAAGTACAATCATGATACAGTTAATAGCAAAATGAGCATTTTAATGGAAGAAAACATTTCCACAAAATCAAATTTAGATTCTTTAAGAAAAGAGAGTTGTGAACTTATGGAACAAGTCAAATATTATGAAACATTAGAATCAAACTACGATACATTAAAAAATGATTACGATAAAATGCAAGCGGAAAAATTCAATCTTGAACGAATTTTAGAAAACAAAGTATCTGACCTAAAACGAATCGAGAGAGAAAATCATAACCTTAGTAGTCACAGTCAAGATCTGCTCTCACACAGTGAAGTTTTGGAAAATGCATTAATTAATGCAAGAACTGAGGTGAGAACCAGTGCTATATTTTTTTGTTAAAATTGAATTGATAATTCGGTACTGTAAAATATTTTCAAAATATTTTTTTCACAGCTGATAGTAAAATCAAGCGACCCAGGAAGTCCACACGCTGACATTATTAAGGAAATTGAAGATTTAAAAAAAGAAAAGCTGAACCATACTAGGAAAATCCGTGACCTTCTTGATAAATTAGATTCATCGGTAAATAATATTTAAATAGTTATTTTACCAAATAATTACTCAAATTGATTTTAACTTCAACTTTGCCTTAGCAGAATAATGTAGGTACAACTGTTTCTCGCTCCTGCATGAATTTTTTAGTTAAGTAAAACAACTGATTTTTTTACGAAACCTAAACTGTAAGCGTGAAAAAAAACAGTTGCTCCTAATTTTTTACGTGTTTTGATAGAAAAAGTGATTAAAGTGACCCCGGAAGTTAAAGTTTTAGGTAGTAGTCCTGCTAAATAAACAAAATAAATGTTTTTTTCGGAACGGTAACAGCAGTTCAACATAAATAGGAAAACGATGATAACGACAGTCGTTAAACTATGTCGCAGTTAATAACGAGTATACGAATAACATTGCTTGTCATTGATTTCTTCATAATATCCACGATATGCATGAGTAGTAATAATTCTGTCAATCTATTAGACGGAACGTAAAAAAATATTATTGTTAAAAAAATTCCCTTTCAGGAAAATATAATATCCAATCTAAGCGAAGATATTCTAGCTCGTGATGACAAAATAGCTATATTAGAAAATCACATCAATCAATTAGAAGATGAAGTGCGAAAACTACACAGTAGTTTAGCAGAGGTGGTTGATACTGGGGAACAAATTACAGACTTCAGTTCTCAAAAAATTAACCAATCTCTAAAATCAATGGAAGCTCATCGTAAGAAAGAAATTTTTATTATTCTCTAATTTTAATATAATTTAGAGACTTAGATTTGCCGTGGTGGTATAATAACTATCAGCAATTCTAGTAGAAGGGCTCTTTGTGAAGGGCTCGTCTGGAAAAATTCTTCAACTATACCTATCTTACAACCAAGCAGCGTTGCTTCGTTTCAGTCTGAAGGGAGTGGAGTAGATACCGGTAAAATAACAGGCATAATGAGGTATGCATTAGGCTGATGGGCACAGGATTGTGCATCGTAGGGCATGTACCTAACGTGCGTGCAATGTTTTGTTATTGGTAAAGGTTACCGACCAGGTGGGCCCCTAACTTGTTTTGTTGGCAAATTGTATACAAAAATATAAAATCTGTTTCAGACTCCAGAGCTACTCATAATATAAAAATGGAACTTGCTAAGCTCCAAAGTGAAAATACAATGCTAGAAGATAGACTTTCCACTACTAAAATAAGAAATGAGGAAACTGCTAGAGATAAACACAAATATCTATCTCAAATAAGTAATCTGCAAAACGAAAGAGAAATTATTGTAACTGATATAAAACAACTAGAAATGAGGAGTGTTGGAGACAGTGAATTGTGTCCAGAAAGATGTGATGTAGAAGATATCTTAGCCTCACTGGATAGAATTCGTTTGTATTTGGATGCTAGAAGTTTTAAGAGTACTTCATTAGAGCAAACATTGCTTAGTGTACAAAATTCATACCAGTTGGTTCAAACCAAAACCGATGAAGCCAAAAAGATTGTTGAAAAAGAAAAACAGAAAATAGTGAACGAAAAAGAAGAAGCAATAAAAGATAAAACGTTTATGGAAAAACAACTAGTAGACCTAAAAAAACAACTTAAGCAACTGGAACAAAAAGCAACGCAAGATAAAAACGTAATTAAAGATTTGGAGGGTGAAATATTAAATCAAAAATTAATCATCGATAAACTAAACCAATCAACTCAAAGTTATATATCTAAATTGGAAGAGGAAATGAAATCTCTTCAACTTCTTTATCAAAATGCTTTGAAAAATACTTCTTCATTAGAAAATCAACTCCAACTTTTGACTGAAGAAAAATCGAAAGATGCAAATATTACAGAAAGAATCAGCAAAGACTTGGAAGAAAAAATCAAAGAAGTTGGACTGCTAAATAAAACACTTGCGGATCTGAAAAAAGAACCTGGACGCAATATTAGTGTGCAAGCATCGGGTATACCAACCAACAGAAATGTGGAAAGTCAGACTGACAATGAAATAAAATATGAAATGAATGAAAAACCACATTTAAAAGAAAAATATGATAACTTTCTTGAAAATAAAGATCTCAACCCAGTTATTGCTAGTAAAACAACACGTGACGTTAAATATAGTTCAAATGATAAAAACAAACCTGCGAATGAAGTGCAAGTTCTTACAGCGAATGTTGATCCAACTTTCGACTACGTCAAAAGTAGTTACTTAAACTATAAGTTAAAACAACTTGGTCCTGGACGCCTTGAACAATACTCGATTTCATGTCCTAGCGAAAGTATAGACTTTAAAAATGAAGGATTATCAACATCCGATGACAGAATTACATCTCAAGTGATTCCAAAACCAAGAAATACTTTTAAAGTAGATCCTCAGACCCAAGTTATAGACATTTACAACAAAAAATCGATGCACACCAATTCATCAAAAGTGATAGATAATGATTATGCTGAAAATGAAATAGACGCCAACATTGGTGCTAACCAAATCAAAACTCCAAATAAGTCGAGCGCTTTCACAGGATTTGGCCAAACAAATGAAAGCTTAGGTACTGAAAGTAATATTCACAATGAATACAAAACCAGCGATTTATTTGGAACCACTTCAGAAGCGTCTACGGATAAAGATATGTTTTTAATATACAAAGATAGTGAAAGTAATCAAGATAAGTCTTACGAGAAGAAAGGGCCTTGGAGCGCAAATGGAAATTCAGAAATCGTTGTTGAGGCTATTACCATTCATCAAAATAAAATGAACCAAAATTTTAATAAAAATCAAAGACCTCCCAACAAACATCTGAAGAAAAGTGAAATAACTAGCGATCCATTGTTTAATGCAGAAGAAGAAGAAGAATATGAAGAAGACGACAGTATCAAGCATAAACTTAAAATAAGTTTACCACGGGTACAAAATGATAGTCCTTCCGTCGAAGTTTCAGATGCTGAAAAGAAGTCGTTGGACTCTTACACAATGGCTATCTATCCATCGCCTAAAGCATATTCGTCATCTAATTATAATACTGATAGTCATGTCAAACTTCAAGGATATCAACTAAAAACACACTCAACAGACTCGATTTTACATGGCAACAATCAAGATTGGAATGAAAAAAGAGACAATCATAGAGAAAAGAAGCGGAGTTCAAACAGAACCGAATCTGCTAATAAAGACAAAACCAGATATACTGAACCAAAACCAGTTATCCGAAATGCTAAAGAATCTCATCACAAACTTTCTCGTGTTGGAGCTGATGTTTTGCTTATAAAATCTGAAGACGATTACATAGAACCTTTGGACACTAACTCATCTAGGCGACCTAAATCAAGAGATTTTGGACTTGAATATATTCTGGACAGTCATAATGATCCTGATAATATAAAAACGTATAATGCTGCCAAAGCTGTCCGTAAAACACGAAGTGACGAACGATTTAATTTAACCAAGCCTCTAGATAAAAATGATATTAGTCCTTCAAGATTAAGTGAACTCAAAAAATCGTCGACAGATTACAAAACGATCTCAAGTAATAGCTACAGCAAATCTACTGATAGGACTCGGCTAAAACCATACAATGAGTGCAGTGTTATGGTTAAACTGGAAACTGCTGAAGAATATGAAAACAGAATTCAACACCTGACAAAAACTCTAGAAAATATTGAAAAAGATTACAAAAAAAAAATTGATGCTATAAAAATGCAGTACGATAATAATATAAAAAGTATTTTAAATGAGCACAATCAAGGTGTCGAAAGTATACAGAGTCTTCACGAGGAAACTTTGCAAGACATACTAAAAATACATGAGAATGAAGTTGAGAACTTAAGAACCATGAGCATTGAAGCTATGAGGAAAGCAGATAAATTAGAAAAGGAGAATAAATCGCTAAAAACCAAAATGTTGGATAGTTCATCTTGCTTAGATGAGGTATTAATAGATTTTTTCTTGATTAATACTATATTATATAAACTGAATGAATGCTATACCTATTTTTAACTTTATATAGGAACCTATTAGGATATCGACGCCAGAGCCGAGACGACGAAAGCGATCTCGCATAGACCCAAAATCATTGACTAAGACAACCGTCGAAGCGTTTAACGTGAAGCCAAAAAGCAGGTCTTATGGCCCTTGCACCTGTTCCCTTGATATAAATATTTCGGAGACCATTCGAAATATATTTGAACAAGTTGACGTGGAACAACGGAAAATGGCAGAATACAGTTATTTGAAGTACATTGCCAATAAGATTTTGAACGGAAATGTAGATGTGAGTAGATACGAGTAATTGATGATGATTATTGATTTATTTCAGAACTAAGTCTTCTGGTACGCGTGCATAAAAGGTTACTTGGTACCGTTCGCGACAAAAATATAAATTTCAGCCATTCAATGTTAATTTCCTCTGGAATAAAATGCCCACTACGGCTTACAGATAACAAGACGATTGACTTGTTTGCAGCTTAATTATTATTGGTGGTAGTTCTGTTTCTCGGTAGTGTCTCCTTCCTTGCTGTAGGTTGGTTCGATTCCCACCGAGACTAAGTAGGTATTTGTTGATCGTAAATACTGGCTTGGTTGTTTTTCCCCAAAAGTTGTATCTTGGTACTTAGTATATTTTCAGGATCTTAGTTTGTATTGTCTAGTTACGGAATAATAAGACAATATGAAAGTTTTGGTCATCATTTTTGGTATTACGCTTGTATAGGCATTCATCTTCCGCTGGCTCTTTAACGGCGCTACGACACGGTTACGACCACAAAACACCACAAAATGTATATATAAAAAGACTACTTTTAACGCAGGCCTTAGATACTCAAGAGCTTTCATTTCTTCACCTGAAAGTGTGCCGCATTTGGAAAACGAAACTGAGTAAAGAAGAGTCACTTCAGAAGAGGATAGACTCTCTTGAAGCAGAATTATTGAATAAACAGAAGCATGCGCAACAAAACAGTACGTTCATCACCATCATAATCAGAATATAAAGAAGCCCTCTGCTAGACATAGGCCTACCCCTATACGTTTCCAGGAAGAACAATTTTGAGCCCTTTCCATTCACCGGTTTCCTGCGATCCTAACAATGTCATCAGTCCATCGGATGAGAGGGGTTTCGTCTATTATTATGTTTCAAACAATTTTCTACCCCTATTTCCACTTTTGCGAGTTCAGGCTGTTTGTTGTCTTTATGTTAGTCAGTGAGTTCGAATAAAAAATCTTAAACTATATTAATAGATGACTTTGTGTTTGCAGTAGCAGAGTTGGACCGTAAAGTAGCAGAGGAGCGGCGTCGTCTCCAAGAAGTAAGGGAAGCTGTCTGCCGAAGCACTTCGAGTCCTACAGATCATAGCTACGTACCTTCAGTACCACTTACCGCTGAAAATGATTTTCTGTTAGCTCCTCTTTTTTCATTCCAGTTTAAATAGTGCTTTCATAGCTTTATATACTCATTATCATTCTTGTCTTTATTTCACTTTATGTGGGTCGGCACAATGTTTTCTTCATCAGCCACAGCCATGATGGCTGATGGAGCAAAACGGATTCACTTCTTTTTTAATCCCTGTCACCTTCCACACAGTTCATTCATAGCCCTGCCTCTACCCACATATTCGTACACATTCATATTCATCACTTTCTTGATTAGGTATATACACGAATTTCATCCCGCAAGATTTATATCGTGCCTAATTTCATCGAATTATCGGTCCAATGATACCGCTAGATTACGGGTCACATACGAAATCATAGCTAAAAGCTCTCCTCGTGAATATATACTTTTTGTTTTTTTTTTATACATTTGTTTTCTAATGGTGTGAGAAAAAAAATGATGCAGTTTTTTTTGTGGTGGGTGTTGCAGCGGTGCGGACCACGACCTCAGCGAGAAAAGATCGGGTGGTGAACTCGCGCCCCTTCCGATTGGCCTGCGGCAGAAACGGACCCGCAACGAAAGCAACAGGGTAACTTCTCAATAAACTCAAACAAACTATGCAATTTCCCTGGCGATGATGCGTATTTTTTGCCGGCCTACATTGCAAACAATATTGTAACCTACAGCTACTCAAAAGCTTTTCCATAAATACACAATATCTTCGGGAGTGCTATGGTTTAAACTTTCAATCATCTAGATTTGGAGATGATGTCTATGTCAGAGGTACGGTCAACTATTACATTTGGTACCACATATTGCAGAAGTTGGTATTTCATTCGTAACAGGTTGCAAGCCCAACGCCGCGCCGCTGCGCTGATAGAATAAACTGGTTTCCTCACGATGTTTTCCTTTACAAGTTTTCCGACACTAGATCACCGATACTCTGCTAAGAGTACCTGTACCTAATAATTAATATCTTTAAATATTTTGTAATAGGCGGTGTTGGCAAAGCTGGATGCTGAAGAACGCCGTGACCGCGAGAAGAAGATCTACACAGATGAGCTCCCGACGCGTCTGCGTAAATCGCATGACCGTCAACAACGTCTCACCAAGAAATAATATGACAACGCGCGGATTGGATATTCTATACCCCACTGTATACATGGGTATGGAATATCCAATGTGCCAAATAGATAATACAAACCTGTCTTATCGATCTAAAAGAGTAAACGACATTTTAGAATGTCTGTGGAGAGAATACTGGCCAGTGTAACTCTTCTATATTTTTTGAATGGTGTCGTGGCGTATGTGACCAAAATTTTGTGAGCGTGTTTTATATTTCTGTGTACTTATTTATTTTTATAATTTATTTACATATTTATTTCAATTTGTAAATTGTGACGTAATTTTGTTGTAATAAAATGCTGTAAAACAATGTTTTTTTTTCGTTCTGGGAAGTACTATCACCATGTCTATTTCTCTGTCGCGAAGTAGTTTGCTGTGTTCTGGTTTGAAGGGTGGGTACCGGTGAAATTACAGGCACATAAGGCTTAACACATACGAGTATATGCTTCAGGTTAATTGACACATGGCAGTGCATCGTAGGACAAGTTCCTAAAGTACGTATCCTGCGAGGCAGCTTTGTTATAGCTGATTGCTACCACATCACATTTGGTGGGCATTTTCCATCAACAAATCTTATAAAAAAAACAACTTCTGCCACACCGCGAAATATACTTGCATTGTTTTGTTTGTTGAAGGGTGTGGGTGTCGGTGCGATGACAAGCACCTGAAACCTAAAGTGCTTGTGTTCATAAAACATGTTTTAAACATGTTCAGACCATGCCATAAAATAATTAACTCGCCAAAAGAAATGTTTTCTCTACTTACTCGTACATATTTCATATCAAGATTCATTTTATAAATGAGTGTTTGTTCAGTTTTATAGATGTAAAATAAATATTTGAAGATCCGCGTGAGTCCTATTTATGTAAAACAAAATAATTGCTAAAAAATAATAATAATAAAATAATAAAAAATAGCACATAGCTCGTAGAACTGAAGACGAAGCGTAGGACGTCCTCATACCCGATGAACTAAGTGTATATGTAGTTAGAATTGCAGAAAGCCATGGTTGAAAAGGCCTCAGAATCGTGGTTCCTGGATACGTATGGGGTAGCCTGTAAAGGTACACTTTTACAGGCTGATGATTATAATGAGGAAACAAAATATCTATTAGGATTAGGTTTAGATAGGAAGAATTATGTAATTATGGGCTTACCTTATGATTTAAGAAAGTTCGATGGTACGGAGAACAAGTAGGTAGGTAGGTAGATAGGTTAAGTCGGTACCTACCTACCTTCCTTCCACTATCAAACCAACCTACTCTAATAAAAAAGCAGTACCTAAACAATTTGTAAAAGATGTGTAAAACAATGTTAAAAACTGATTTCAAATATGACATTTTTATTGTTGATGAATTAACCCTGTTTATAAGTAAAGCTTTGATTTTTTTCCGTGGTTACGTTTGCACCATTGATTTGCCCCATTAATGGTGCAGACGTAACTGGTTAGTTATGTTTGCACCATTAGTTGATACGGAAAAGAAAAAACAGACATACAGACCTTTCCTGTTTTCTTAGCAAATCATAAAATATTCGTTGAAATTTTGACCATGAAATATCAGGTTTTAGAGTTATTCAAGACTGACGACAGGCCTCTCAGCTCAGTTGGTAATAGCTGTGCCTGTAGGCTATGGGTTTGATTGTACTGGTTTACCGTTTATCCTTTGTTAATTATTAATCGACGACCGATGTGGCGCGGCGGGCGATTGTCCGCCTGCGACGCAGAAGGTTGCGGGTTCGATTCCCGCCTTGGGATAAATGTTTGTACGATCTGCAAATATTTATTCCGGGTGTTCTGGGTATTTTCTATGCATAATAAAAAATATCTATGCATGTAATATAGTATTGTATTAAGTATATCAGTCATCTAGTACCCATAACACAAGCTCTGCTTAGCTTGGGGCTAGATGATGCTGTGTGGATTGTCCAGCATTATTTATTTATTTATTTAATCTTAATCTGCGAACCCCACCGAGAAAAATATTTGTATGATGAACATAGATGTATGCTTTGTGTCTGGATGCCGTCAGACGCAACATCATCCGAAACGTATTAAGACAATACGTTTCGGATAATTACGAATCCAATACAATATACGTAAACGTATATTGTATTGGATTCGTAGGGCGTCCATCGATCTTTTGGTATGCCGGACCCACAGACCTCCCGTGTAAAAGTTTTGGCAGTATGCTTTATAAAGCGTGACTTTGACTTGATCAGTACCTACAACGGGAAAATCTCCGAGCCAGCATGTTACCTCGAACCGATAGAGCCCTACGCTCCCTTTCAAGGTCGTCGGCAACTATATATATACTTATTGAAGACTTATATTACACGGGTATTTATCGCGTATTACCTTTTTTATTTATTTTCCCGACGTTTCGACTATGTTGCAATAGCCGTGGTCGCGGGCAGACCTACTAAACAAACTACTAAAAAATACTATATATATACTAGTAATGTATTTACTTTATTTTTTACGTACAAACAACATGAGTAATTTATCAGTCATCTAGTTCCCATAGTGCAAGCTAATGTAAAAATGTCCACAAACAAATATTTATCTATTGACTAACTTGCCAAATTGGTCCTACGCCAAACAATCATCTGGGGGGTAAGCACGAATGAATTCCACTTACACACATAACACACACATACATGCACACATACACCCCTGTTTGTATAGACACCCTTACGAGGACACCAGTTGTGGCTGACTGAACCGAGGACTCTCTAAAAAACGGACTTAATGACCTCGTAGGCGTATTTGAATAAGACAGAAAGAGAGAGGATAAAAAATCTTGAGCGATGAGCTGGTTCGTATAGCGCTATCTCAACATTTTTTCGTATGAAAAACGGCTAACAAACCGAGGATCCAAGTCACACAGTCGAACGTGACTGGCGATGCACATGTAAGGACTTTGTGTATGCAAACCGAGGACCCCTCACGTAAGACTTGGGACACCCTTCCGAGGACCAGGTTTAACACAATATTTCTTTTATTTTGTACAAAGCGAGGACAGTGTGTTAGACTTTTCATATCCAAACTGAGGTCAGTTTTCCAAGCAGAGCTTGTACAAAGCGAGGACATGGAAAATTTACCTAAAGCATTTTTTTCCATTTCTTGCATGCATTGCAGACAATCTATGAAATAATGAATAATTTTTGATTTATTTCTTAAACATAAAACGAAGTATTAACCGAGGTAAAGACGTTGTCTTTTCGTTTGTCGGCATTCACAAAGGGTTGTCAAAAAGCACCGACCCTTTATAGTTATAAATTAATAAAGTTACCAGTAAGAGATGATGTTGCAGCCAGGGTCTTCTTATAAGATCACTCCTGAGTAGCTTATAGTACCATCTTTAAATTAGCATGCTCGTTAGACAAGCAATAAAAACTAAGATAGTTACCTATAATGAGCTGATGCTGTAGCCAGGGTAATCTCCTCAAAAGATAACTCCTCAGTAGTTGATAGCATCAACTTTAAAATTTACGTGTGCGTTTGACGTACAATTCACAAATTGTTTCATCATCATCATTAACAGCCTGTAAAAGTCTACTGCTAGACATAGACTTCCTCCAAACGTTTCCAGAAAAAACGGATTTTACGCCATTTCTATTCATCGGCTTCCCGCGATCCTAACAATGTCGTCAGTCCATCAGGAGGGCATCCTACGCTTTGTTTTCCGGTTCGTGGTCGCCATTCGAGAATCTTTATTCCTTAACGGTTGTAAGTTCTGCGAGCTATATGGTCTGACCATTGCCAGTCCGACTTGCTGATTCTTTTAGCTATGTCGGTGACCAAGAAGTACCAAGACATCTACTGATTTCCTCATTTCTGATTCTATCTCTAGTGGAACTCCCAGCATAGCTCTTTCCATAGCCTGTTGTACGACTTTGAGCTTATACTATATCAAACCAATAGTTGGTGACCACGTCTCAGTTCATAAGATATCACTGGTAACTCGTACTAATTATAGAATTTCGTCTCGAGGTTTTAGGTATCTGTTACAAGTTAGATTTGTCGGCTTATCTCTCATCGTCTGACTCAGATACACATAATGGTCTACAACTTCGATGATATTGTCCCCAATTTGTACCGGACAGACGCAACATGAGTACTTGACATGATTCTCGTCTAACTCTAGACCCTCCTGATGGGAGACAATTATTGAGATCTCTGAGCATTGTTTCTAGGTCTTCCAGTGATCCCGCCATGGGCAATATCGAAGGTGAGTTCTGTATGCGCCATTGATATTAGTGCCATACGTCTTCCGAGCTTAAAATAATCTCCAGTGCAGAAGGAACAGTTTCGAAGATATTACATTTCTCTGTCTCACCCTCTTTTGCAGTTGGGTTGGATTTGTACTCTGGTCCTAATGTTGGATAGACATGATGACATTAGTATACAAACACTTCGATGTATCGCTAGTTGACTTGGCACCGTTGGAGCGACCGCAACACTGTTTCCTGAACGAAACTGGAAAATAGACAAAATGGAATGCTTTTTTATAGCCCACAATCGCTAAACAAAGTGGCCAATTATACTTTTCGGTCTTCTGCCTGCCTCCTTAGAACCTGCTGGAGCATGTGGATGTGGTCTATAGTGCTAAAGCTTTTTCGGAACCCAGCTTGTTCGGGAGGTTGGAAGTCGTTGTCGAGCCTACGAGCGATACGTTTAGTAACTACTCTCAAAAACAGGTCAGCAGCCTGATGGGCCTATAATTCTTTAGGATGGTTTTATCAACTTTCTTAAAGAACAGTGTCACGACGCTTCTACTCCACACCTGTAGCGTCCACCTTTGAAGATGACAGAATTAGTAATAATATAATAATAATAATAACTCGAAAACACTTATATAACTATGCAGAAAGCTGCTATCATGTCGGATTGTCAGAAAATTTCTGCAAGACGACGTAAATCATGATTCGCACTTGGTTTAGGCCCGTGAGCTTCATTATCACTAAAATATTTATGTTTTGAGAAAAAAAAAATTCATAATAATAATAAGGAGTATCGGTGCTTCAATCGCTTTCAGAAGCTCAGTCGTTATTCCGTCCTCCCTAGTGCCTTGTTATTCTTAAGCTGTTCGAGAGTAGTTCTGACCTCGTATAGGCTGACGCCCGGGGTATCTTCTGTTTAGTGTCGGGTTAAATGGACTCTTGCAGTGATGCAAGACCCCGCTGCAGGCAGGACTTTGCAATAAGGTGTTTAATTTGTCCATAAAACTTCTCGAGCTTTCCTAACACTTCGTAAAATTTTGCGATACCTATCATAATTATTACTTTTTTATATTGTTTTATATTCCTTTTTTTGTATATGTGTTGTATAAATAAAAGGATACTATTATAGAAGTAGGGAATGAAAGAGGTAAAGCTAACACTAAGCATGGAGGAGACAAGGATGCTCACTTTCACCACTAATATTTAACGTTTTCATAGAAGCATCATTAAAAAATATCAGAAGTTTCAAATCAGGGCGTCAAACTCAATGGAGACACAATTAAATTTATAAGATTCGCAGATATTGCGGCAGTCACAGAAACGCAAGAAGACCTTCAAGAATTAATAACAGTTATGGACATTATTTTTAAGGAGTTTGCTCTAAAAATTAACATTAATAAAACTAAAATACTGACAACTTCGAAAATCAAAAAACACCATCAGATAACATTACACTAGAAAATAACACAATCAAAAACGTTAGCAGTTATAAATACTTGGGAAGTATAATAACCTCGGACTCCAGATGTACGTCTGATATCAAGGCACGAATAGCTATAGCCAAACAAGCTTTTGACAATAAAAAAAATATATATTCACACTTAGAATAACTAAATAAGTTAAAAATAAATTTATGAAAACATATGTATGGAGCTTAGCATTCTATGGGTGTGAGACATGGACAATGACACAGCGGAATAAAGAACGACTTGTAGCTTTTGAGATATGGTGCTGGAAGAGGATGGAGAGGATAAGTTGGAAAGAAAGGATTACTGGGTTCTAGAACGAGTAATGGAGAAAAGGAATGAATATACTTTTAAGTACACCTTACAAACTAATAATGAAAGAAAACAATAATAAACAATAACTGAGAATGTACAATGGGCGGTCTTATCGCTAAAAAGCGATCTCTTCCAGACAACCTTTGGATTTGGAAGAGGATTTTGCTCAGGAACATTCAAAATCAAAGTAGGAAAATGTTTGGCCATCTTCTACGACATGCCAACTACATACAAAACATCATCGAAAGAAAGGCAGAAGGAACGCGAGAGAGAGAAAGGCCAAGGATAAGTTATTTGAGCCAGATAAAGGAGAAGGTGGCTGTCATCTCGTACAAGGTCAAGGAGGTCGCACTAGAAAGAGCGTAATGGAGAAAATTGCATCAAACCCCCAACATGAGCTAGGCTCTTAAATTTAAAGAAGAAGAACAAAAGAAAATCATAATTATGCAATATCTTGTTAGGCTAGTATGGCACCCTTTGTGCTCAGAATATACTGCAGTGTAACCTCCTGCCTGCTACTCGTAAAGATTGTTAACGGTTTTAGTTTTTACTATCTATCTCCAGAATTCCATACTTAATTGTATTGTAGGAAACTTGTAGCTTACACACAAAGAAAACTGTCAAAACGAGGACTGGAACACACACACTGTTCGGAAAAACTACCAAAGTGAGGTCTTTAATACACTCTACTGGAAAAACTACACAAGCGAGGACCTTTGTGTTAAAGTTAACACATAAGACCTCAGTTCATACAACAAACGAGAAACGAATGTAAATATGCTGTGTGTAAGAAAAAAGTGGCGCCACCTGGTTTATACACTTTGTCTGTGTAAGATTATGAATTTTCTTGATCAAACCGAGGTTTCTGCAACTTTTCCATATTAACTATATAGAAAGGTTCAAAATTGCATGAGGAATACGAATCTGTAGTCGAGTCAAAGCGAGGACCCTCAAAAAAGACCTCGGTTCGAAAAGGTCCTCGGTCGTGCCTTGTGTATTCATACGCATGTCCTCGGATGGTACTTAAAACAAACACACGATACATGGTAGATGGTAGCACGAACGACAACCGATTTACTAACTTCCTATCGAATTACGTTACTTTACGGACCTAGCTATCGTTTACTTTACGTACGTAATGTCAAAAGTGTTCGTGCTTCCAATTTTAGTTCTCTTTACGCACGATAGAGGCGCTGTGCAAAATCTCATACATTTTGGTAACGTTAGCGTCACAATAGCCAGTTCGTGCTTAGGCCCCAGGACCTAACTCAGATCTAGTTATAGAAAAAAACAAGTTTTCATTCATAATTTTTGGTATTTCGTTAGTTAGTATGGGCGTTCATCCTTCACCGGCCCCTTAAGGTTAAACAAGTCGGTAACAACTTAATGTCTACTATTTATTAACGTGCGTCTGAAGTTAAGCTTGATACTGACTTATCTTGCCGTTATCTAGGTACGTTACCCTATATGCTACAGTAAAATCAGACTACCTTGAAAGTTACAAGCGTTACAAGATTTAGTACCTGCTAAATCTTTTGACGCTTGTAACTTTCAAGGTAATCTGATTTTACTTGATCTGACATTAAGCTGTTACAGCGTTTGTATGGACAACGTACCGACTTGTTTAACCTTAATGTTAATTCACTGGCACTTTTACGTCTCCTTAGATTGATAATTTCCATCTTGATACGCTACGTTCACGAAGTGGACTGTAGGATCTTTGTACACTGGGTTTGTAATATCAAACCCAGCTGTAGTCGCCTCTTTGCAGAACTTATCGTAGGCTCTCCTGTCGTAAATATGTGTGGCTATTTTCCAGATTATGAGACTCAGTAAGCCTACTAATAAAAAGCCTCCTACAACGCTCCCGATTGCAACTGTAAAAAAAATTGTTTTTTAACCCTTAAATTGCCCTTTATGCGCCTTACACTCGAGATTCTTCAAGCCTAAGAGGGGTAGTCAGATGTACGTCCAAATATTACGTTTGGTACCTAGTTGATATTCCATATGTGACATGTTGCAAACCGATCACCGCTACTAGAATACTAATTTTTCAACAAAAAGTATGTTTTTATAAGGGCCGAACAGGGCGACCACGAGTCCGGAGCTGTGGTTGTCCCATCTTAGAATAGAAATTACCTCCCATAAGTATCGTCACCTTTGACGACCGATGTGGCACGGCAGGCGAATGTCCGCCTGCGACGCAGTAGGTTGCGGGTTCGATTCCCGCCTTGGGATAAGTTTGTACGATCTGCAAATACTTATTCCGGGTGTTCTGGGTATTTTCTATGTATAATAAGAAACATGCATGTATGTAATGTATAATAATAATAATAATTACTGAACAATTCAAACAGCATCATCTAGCCCCAAGCTAAGCAGAGCTTGTGTTATGGGTACTAGATGACTGATATACTTAATACAATACATTACACACATAGATATTTTTTATTATACATAGAAAACACCCAGAACACAGGCGGGAATCGAACCCGCAACCTCCTGCGTTGCAGGCGTATGTATTGTATTAAGTATATCAGTTATCTAGTACCCATAACACAAGCTCTGCTTAGCTTGGGGCTAGATGATTCTGTGTGGATTGTACACTATAAAAACACTTACTCCAAATATTAGCAACCGGTGGTGTATCCAGCTCATCTTGAACCATGAGGTCAAGCTTTGCTGGTTCTGTTTCACTAGCAGCTATAACCGTGTACTTGTAGACAATGATATTTGAATTGGTAAGTGTTTTTCTGCAGCTTGTTGCTTTTGATTGCGACTCAAAGGACTCTTTGTCCATTATCTTAACCTCATTTACCGATAAATGAGTGTATCTGAAATAAAGGAGTGAGTACAGATATGACGGCTGACTGAAAGAAAAGAACATGTTGTGCCGACCCCACATAAAATGGGATAAGGGCAGGAAGATGATGATGATGATTGTATCTGAAATAAGCTTTTAATAAATATTAGATAGCTAATTAGTCATGGATAAACTAAAATATGTATAACTTATACAAGGTGTAATATGAATACTTCCGAAAACTGAAACTGTGCATTCAAATCATGGCTCTAATAACAGAAAAATAAAAAACGCGAAAAAAACTAGTTATCATATTAAAAAACGGAGAACAAATCACCAAAAAGAGCAATCTAAAGGAAATCGCGATCATCTGACCGGTGTGTTGCCCTGCGGTTGCCGCCACTGCGTAGCGCCGTAGTTAACCACAGTACGCAAAACATTGGTGATTGTTATATAGGAATTTCAGCAGAATAATCGTATGACTCCAAATGTATTTGACTGTCAGCTAAGTGGCAATCTATAAGAACTAGTTGTAGGTAACTTTACACGTTCCTGGAGCACTCGGAAGTGGTCTCATTACACTTGATATATATGTTTTATTTCTTCTATAATGATTTGTTGATGGAACAAACATGTCTCACCTTATGCGAAGTGGTTACCATCACTTATAACAAAGTATTGCCTCGCATGTCACGTTTGTTAGGAACGTGTCCTGCACTATACCTACTACTACGCATCTATTAACCTAAGACTTATAGGTGTTAAGCCTGTAATTTGAGCGGTACCCTCATTCTTCAAATCAGAACGCAGCAAGCTGCTTGGCGGCAGAAATAAGCATAGTGGTAGTACTTCCCCGAACGAGCCGTCCACTAAAAGCTAACTACTATCACAGTGGACATCGATATCTATCTATAGTCTTCAATCAGCTCGCCAAGTGACAAAGGCAAATACCTTCCGAAAGGAAGGCTGTCCCATTCAGGCTGTTGACAATACCTTCAATAATCAACGATACTTTCACAGAACCATTTTTTTATGATCTTTAAGATGGTTACCATCACCTATAACAAAGATACGTGCTTACGATGCACTACGATGCCATATATTTGTAATTTCACCGGCACCCACACCCTTCAAACCGGAACACAGTAATGCGAGCATCACTGCTTGGCGGCAGAAATACGTAGAGTGATAGTACTTCCCACGACGAGCTCTTTCACAAAGAGCTCTACTACTAAAATGAATTATGATTTATTAATATACAGACCTATCATCACAGTCTGTTTTGTTGTTCTTCTCGTAAATACAGGTAGCGTATTCCTTTAGCTTCTCGCATAACTCAGTGGAGCAGTTCATGCAAGATTCGCAGTACGAACCAAAGAATCTTGTACTGCTTATAGAATTACACTCGCAGCGGCCACACACGCATTTGCCTCTCCCAGAACAAACCTGTGATATTCATTAATTAAGGCGCTGCCTAAAGCCAAAAAGCCATAACACGACCTGTTTCACCTTATGACCTCAGTACTTTTTTGTTAAGTAACTCTTTTCAGGGTTCCGTACTCAAAAGGGGACCCTATTACTAAAACTCCGCTGTCTGTCTGTCTGTCTATCCGTCTGTTATCGGGTTGTATCTCATGAACCGTGAAAGTTAGAGAGTTGAAATTTTCACAGATGATGTATTTTTAACAAAAAATACTAAAAAACAGAATAAAATAAATATTTAAGGGGGCTCTCATACAACAAACGTGATTATTTGCCGTTTTTATTATAAATAATGGTACGGAACTCTTCGTGCGCGAGTCCGACTCGCACTTGGCCGGTTTTTTTATATTCTGATTTGTCTTATAGTAAAATAGCATTAGGCCTTAATCCACAGGCACGGTAGATATCCCTTCTTAGTACAAAGTACCTACTCGTGATTCTTTGAGGATAGCTAATGGGTGTAGTCAGAGGTAAGCCCATCGGCGCTGCTAGAATACTAACTGATTTCCTCACAATGTTTTTCTTTACCGTTTGAGAACACTAGCGATGCGCACATAAATTTTTTGAACAGAAATATCCATTGGTGCACGGCCGGATATAAACCCACGACCATAGGATCAAAAGGCGGGGTCACTTTCACCGGTGCTCTTTTCTGCTAGTAGACAATCAAACCATTCGTTTAATTTTTTTGTTTTCGTTGTGGGTTCGACTCACGAGAACAAACATTTGCGTGATGAACATTGATGTTGGTTCTGTGTCTGGGTGTCATAATATTGTTTTCCAAGTATGTATTTACAAAAAAACACACATAAGTAGGTATTCTATCAGTCATCTAGTTCCCATAGTACATGTTATGTTGCTTGGCGCTAGATGACGTGTAAAAATTATGATAAAATATTTAGTCTCATTTTTATCCAAACCAATTCAAACCATATCTACGCAATTAGCGTAGATATGTACATTGTAATAATAATAATAATGCTGGACACTCCACACAGCATCATCTAGCCCCAAGCTAAGCAGAGCTTGTGTTATGGGTGCTAGATGACTGATATATTTAATACAATACACTACATACATAGATATTTTTTTACTATACATAGAAAATACCCTGAACACCCGGAATAAATATTTGCAGATCGTACAAACATTCATTCCAAGGCGGGAATCGAACCCGCAACCTCCTGCGTTGCAGGCGGAAATTCGCCCGCCGCGCCACATCGGTCGTCAAAATTGTGTGTGTGTGTTGTGCGTGTGAGTAAAGGGGTAGATACGCACCTCTTTCGAAAATGGTCCAATACATTTTGCGTCACTGACTATACAGCTGCATTTAGGTCCACTCCATTTAGAGTAATCCTTGCAAACACAGTCTCCTAAAACACAATCCCCTTTGTCTGATGGGCATTCCTTACGGCAATTTGCATCGTTGAACTGACAGTAATCGCCTGAGAAGTCTTTTTGGCATATGCATTTACCACAGCTGAAAGTACAGAGGAAGTTTTCAAAAGGCGATAGGATTAATATAAACTTCCATTCTACCAAATTACCATTCTCAATATCCGTCTGCTTCTCGACGGTACTTTCACATCATTCGACTAGACAATTTTGGCAATTGATATTGTTAACCTTTGTGTTCGCGCGCGCTCCAAGCGGCCCCCGTCCTCCCGCACCCCGCTCCCCCCTACCAGCCCCCTGCCAGCCTCTCGCGCGCCGCTCAAAGTGTTCTCAAACAATAGGAAGGTTACTAAATACTAAGTTTTTTTGTGGCATGTGCCCGTCGTCCGACGGACAATTTTGCCAATGTTTATGTTTAATAGGTTTATTCAAGTCGAGTCAGTAAAAAAAATTAAGTCAACTGTCGTTGGTTTTGAAGAAAAATATGGCTTTTTTCTCAAAACCCAAGGAAAACTTTTCGTCAAATCAGAATGTCACATAAAACACTCGTTTCATTCGACTTCACTTGTGCTAAAACCTCAATTTATGTTAAATAAAATACCACCGATTAAATTACACACCATAACAGAACTTAAAATAATATAAACTTAAAATAAATATTACTATCCTATTCTCTTTTCATTAACTTACACACAATCTCCATTTTTAGAGCAGCGATTTATATCATTAGGGTCTTTCTTACATTTGTCCATCAATTTTAAACGATCTTTGCTACTGCATTCAGTCTCACATTTCACACCACTCCTGCAATAAAAACACATAATACACGTAAATTTTCAATCACTATTTCTTTGACTATTTGATTGAAATTTTAATAGTGAAACGATAGTGGTTAATAGTGAAACGAGAACAAGTGATTAATAGAGAAAAGTTCTCAAGAACGGTTCTATAGAAATAGTGATTAATAGTAAAATAGTGATACGCTTTAAAATGGTTGTAGACAAAGCATTCATTTAAAAAAATAAACAATGTTGGTGTGTAAAGTTATTTTCATACGAACTCCAACCCCTGCTGTACCCGTTTAGGGGTTGAATGTCGGGAGTTCCTTTTTTATCAAATACCTCAACGCAAATACACAATACCGACACTATGGAAATTTTAGTCTACGGCCAGCGGCTTAGGCCTTTAGTTCTTATTCTAAGGCTTAGGCTATGCGTTGTCTATATGTTAGCCAATCTGTAATCATAAAACTGGTATAGCGGATCGGAAGCGTCCCCAAAACACTGGCTGCATTGCCACGCTGAATAGCAATGCTAATACGCTAAGCCAAATACTCACCAACCCTTAGGTCACGCGTTGCTTCGACCATAAAGAATTTTAAAAACCCGGAGGGCCTCATTACCTCACGGGCCTAGAGTCTCGACCCCAAGTGAAGTAAATGGGTAATATAGGTTCTGCCGAGATCTGCATATTCACAAATATATTACCTGTTTGAATCACATTTGCAAACCCCACATTCTTTAACTCCAGCACTACTACATTCACTGCTCTTAGATGTAGATAAACCTTCACACGGACATGTACAGTCCACAGTAACACTGACCGAAAGTTTATCATTACTCATTCCAAAGGGACTTATTTCGAAATGAGAGTGTTTGTTGCAATCCAGAGCTGTGATTTCAGCTTTGATATGTAGATCTTGTTTTTCTTGAGTGATTTTACAATTTCTGGCGTCGTCACAGTTAGTTTTTACTTTGATGGATTTGGGAACATTCTTCAGTTGGAGCTTAAATTCTCTGGACGCAGTCTGTAATGTGTTTTGTATTTTAGTAAAAAAAACTTACCTCTGAATAATCCCATAATTCAGAATCTCGACTAGGTACCTACTTGGTAAATATTTGTGTGATGAACGTAGATGTTTGTTCTCAGTCAGTAAAACGCACATAAGTATTCTATCAGTCATCTGGTTCCCATAGTACAGGCACATGAGGCATAACACCAGTATGCCTCAGATTGGTCAGGGTAGTGCATCGTAATGCACGCACCTAACGTGAGTGACCTACAAGGCAATGTTTTGCTATAGGTGATGGTTACCACTTAACATCAGGTGAGCTACATGCTTGTTCCAACAGCATATAATAATTAAAAAAAAAATTGAGCTATGAGCGTTTATTAGTTAACTAGCAGATCTGTAGCAGTGCTATGCAGGCTGCACGGCAGTACCAACACCATCCTGAACGCATTATCCAATAAATGGGATAGCCCGTTTCATCAATAACTGGATTGCAGTGCTTGAAATTTTTGTAATATTCAAACTAATACTAACATAGAATAAGTTTTGACCAACATAATATGGACCTAAAATTAATTTTTGTGTCGTCTGAAATAAATTAAATAAAATTTTTTTTGTTCCCACTTCGTTAAGCGGTTAACATTTTTACTTTTCTATATATAGCCTGTAACACTCACAAATAACGTGACTTTCTATTGGTAAAAGAGTTTTCAAAATTGGTTCACTAGATCCAGAGATTACCCCCTAACAACCTCACAAACTTTACCTCTTTATAATATAAGTATAGATATGTCATTGTCATACAAATACGCATACTCACACGATATGCTTCCTTAATAATTGGTATTATTTGGTCGGTATTACTGAGATCTACAGTATCTGCAGCAAACATTTCAGCTGCTAGATCATCGTAATTATCCTTTACTTTTTTAAGAACAGCAAATACAAGTCTAAAGTTGTTTTCTTTTGCCACATATCTGATTTGACTTACGGACGGGTAGTCGTAAGTCAGAGATGCTTTTTCATTGTATCTTTTGCCATCATCTAAGTGACACGTCATATCATTCGGCTTGTACGCTCCAACCATCTTACCGTCTCCAACACTATGGAAGGTCGCTTCCGTTGCTAGAATAATGATTCGCCTTGATTGCTGCTCATCTTTCTTTCTCCAGCCGATTTTATCATCGCATACCATTACTTGCATTAGGCCATCAAGTGTTGCTTCGGGTGAATCGTAGTTAGAATTATTTACTTTGTAAAAATCAGCCTTTTGTAATAATTCCATGTTGCTTGTCAAAGATACGTGATTTTCAAAAACATAGGTACGTTGTAGGCTGCAATAAAAATATTATTAGAAATAAATGTAGACAAAGATTCTTATAATTGGTATAGATATAGATGGGACTTTCAACGGCAAAGCGTAGCTAAAACATTCCAAAACCATTTTTAGTCTAAGTATATAGTTACAGAGAAAAGTTAAAAAAAAAATTTGGTAAACCACTAATAAAATAAATAAATAAATATTTGTGAACATTTTTAGACAGCATTATCTGGCTCCAAACTACGCAAAGCCATTAGAATACTATGGGAACCAAGATAACTGATAGAATACTTAGAGGTTCACATTCAGGTAGGACATTTTAAGTACATGCTATAAAAAAAATATATTATGTGAAAAGTGATGAATGCCCACCTTGAGAAGCGCGTATCAGCATATGGTAAAGCGGGCTTCTCCACGAAACTTCCAATACCCAGTCGTACATTATTTGTCATCAGGGTAAGTTCTTCATAAATTTTTAGCGTCTGGGTTACAAGTTTTTCGCTATAAGCTCTCATAGTCAAGGAGTTATCCATCAAAAAATACATATCTAATGGGAAATCTTTAGCTTGTTTAAAGTACATATCGATAGGAGCAGGTATTCCAGGTCGTAACGTTATGTTAATTTTTTGAGGGTGAAACTGAACTACTTTCCCTTTCTCTGTACTGAATGGTCTGTCTTCAATAGTAAAGGTCTTCGTGTCGGGGTCAAATACTTCATTTGCCGGGCACCATTCTGTATCGAGTGTATCATCTTTGTATACTTCTGTTTTTTGTCGGCACCGCGCTTCTTTGTTTGGTTGAGAACTATTCTTCATGGTGTTCTAAAAGTTGAACTTGCAAATTAGACCGTTCACGAGATATATAGAAAATACTTTATTGAAACAGTTCAAAGTAGATTGTTTTGGACCTTCACTTTTGTGTATTGTAGCAAAAATATATAGGTGTACAGGAGAAGGAAATACAATAACTAAAATAAGTACCTACTATACCTACAGGTATTGCCGTGGTGGCAGTAATTGTCGCAAGAGGCGGCTAAGGGAACGCTCCAGGAGATGAGCCAGCTACTGAACACCGACACTGCGGTCACCAATCCACCTGACAAGCGTGGTGACTGTGGCAAACCCCCTCAAATTTGGGAGAGGCCTATGACAAGCAAAGTCAAATTTATTCAGTAATATCCGCAGGGATAATTTTGACACGACTCAAAGCTAGATGAATCTAAGCGACTGTTTCTCGCGACCAAGCCTAGAAGAACAGGCAACAAAATTTAATGCTTTTTTCCTATCGTTTTCTTGTATGATCCTTTTACAAATTAATAACAATGTAAATAATTAAGCTCCAGTGTGGTGCCAATCTAACTTAATAAGGTGAAGGCAAGAACATAACATACAATAGAAGTTCAAAAGACAGCAAACGCTACGCTACAACTAATAGTAATGCTTACTATCCAACGAATTCAAATAAGAGAATAGTACAGACATTACAAAAATACATTATATGCTAGCTGCCGATGGGTAGAGCAACCAAAACATCTGGCCACGCAGATTTATCTTAATGTATCTAAGATATAGTATGCTTTTTTTATAAGATTTGTCTTGAATTTCCAAATAGGAAACTTAGTGTCATTTTCTGGAATGTTATTGTAGAATCGTATAGTGCTCCATAATTGACTCATTTACCTTTTGCAGTCGAAATTTAGGAATACGTAATTTATTATTGTTACTGTGTGTTTATTACTGTGTACCTACATAACTTTTTTCTTAGAGCTACTTATGTGCGTATGAGTGTGTGCGCCCTTGGCGTAATCACTTCTATATAAAATGTTTGGAACCGACAAGCTTCTGATCGTCGCGACACACGGCGCTGGTCTAATATGGTTCTGCCTTTAAGTATTGACCATGTCCTTCCTGCGGATTGGGTCGACTAAGCTATTAGGATGATACCATTCCGGTGCTGGACAAGCATCTAAAATCCTGTACCAGGCGTTTCTTGAAAAAGTCAATTGTCTCTGTTTACACCACCTACAAAAGATCTGAAGGCTTGTTTACTAATCCGATTTTACTTTTATCCAAGTAGCGGGCGGTAAAATAGCAGTCTTGAAGTGTAGGTATAAGCCAGTCATTCCCAAATTGATCCAGGTGGACCCCTAGGGGTCCACGGGAGACTCGACGGGGGTCTACGTTGGACGTGACAAAAAATGGGGGTCTACAATCGTAAGCAGGTGTGCATGAAAATTAATTTGGTTTAGATAGTGAAGAACAAAATTTTGGCTTGTTATTTTAAATAATATGATACCTAAATTAAACCTTCTTATTAAGACAATTTATAAATAAATTGAGAAAAAAATGGATAGTTCCGAACTGGGAGTCAAACCCAGACCATGTCGGTATCGCGCCGAGATTTAGAAATTGGTAGTAATGTAGATGCAGGGGGTCCACCGGATCCAGCAAAATTTTTAAAGTGGTCTATGAAATAAAAGAGTATGGGAACCACTGGTATATGCTTACCTGTGCACACCAAACGCATCTCTTTTCTGCATAGCTGATGCAGTCTCCACAAGACATTAACTCAGTACACTTGGAGTAAACACTACCAAAGTGACCCAGGATCAGTAAAAATATTACGATTTGCATTATAACTAGACAATAGGAACACTGCTCAGTCACACAGGATAAATGTCTGCTTTATAAGCTTCCAATAACAATGACAGGAAGGAAAAGTTTAAAATAACAAAAATGTGGTTTCGATAATATATTATGTACTGCCAGCACACCGTTGGAGCTGATTATTCTATCAATGTATTATGTATCTTAAGTAATCGGATTAAGGTATATATTACAATGACATATCAAAGTTTTCTGTGAGACAACGTATAATGTTATATTTTAGAGGCTTGAGAGCAACGGCGGTGTAGTGCGAATAAGCCCGGCTTCTGAACCTAAGGTCGTTGATTCGAATCCGGCCGTGCACCAATGGATTTTTCTGTTCGATAAATTTATGTGCGCAAATGCCAGCTGTCAAACGGTGAAAGAAAACATCGTAAGAAGGTTTTCTTACGATGTTTTCTTTCACCGTTTGACTAGTTAGTTAGTATTCTAGTTAACTGGTTAGTTAGTATTCTAGCAATGGCGATGGGCTTGCAACCTGCCACGTATGGAATACCAACTACTGCAAAATATAGGTATTTACCAAATGTACCTACTAGCTGGACATACCTCTGACTACCCCCATAGCCATCCTTGAAGACTCTAGAGTAGTTACTTGGTACTAAGAGATCTAAAGGGATATCTACCGTGATTGGGGATTAAGGTCATGATACTATTTATTTTGTATAAATAATTTATTACTTACCTACACTTAGTTTAAAATTTTCCTGGTAGGTAATAATGAAGTTATAACTAGCACGGTAGGTAAGTGTATTTTACCAGTTTGTATTCTGGCCGTTAAGTAAATGCCACGATGAATTATTTCAACTTTATATTATTTCTATTGGTGAATGCAAAGTTACTACTAGCTTATACATGCCTCGATCATAAAACATGTAATGATTGTTTAAGAGATCCTGCAATGTGTGATTGGTGTGCATCTGTAAGTATTTAATTACTTTTTACCCTGTTTAATCCTATCCTAAGTCAAAGTCAAAGTCAAAAGGCATTTATTCAGTAATATCCGCAGGGATCATCTTGAAACGTCTTAAATCTAGGTGAATCTAAGCGCCAGTTCTAATAATATCTAATAATATTATAAACGCGAAAGTTTGTAAGTATGGATGGATGGATAGATGGATGGATGTTTGTTACTCTTTCACGCTCTAACCTGTAAGCCGGTTTGGATGAAATTTGGAATAAACATAGAATATAATTTGGATTAACATCTATGCTACTTTTTATCTTGAAAAAATAACGGGAACAGGACAAAAACTGCCACGCGGGCGAAGCTTCGAGCGGCCGCTAGTATATAATAAACCGACGTTTACATTTTTTGTGAGAAACCTGCGCCTTTGTCAGGCACTCTGCACGAAATAAACAGGCCATTAAGTATAGCAAGCAGGGCTGCCTTTGCAGGAGCATTATTCTCTATGGCATACTTCGATCAACGATACCCTTAGATGACTGGTCATATACAGAATCATAGTTAAAAGCTGTCCGCGTGAATATATACTTAGACAGCTACATTTTACAAAAATAATTATAAGCAGTTCAACCTGATTACAACCATGTCGCCTAGTAAATAATGTCACTAATTGACAAAACAAAATGAGAGCTCACTTCTCAAGTGATCGTGTTTGCATACCATATGTCAACTGACAAAGCCAAAGAGAATTTAGGCGAAAGCATTAAACGGCCTGTAAATTTTTTTTTTAGGCCACAAAATGAATTCACAAAATTTGAATAAAATTATAGGTATTCTTGCTGAATTTCTGGCTAATTCCCCTAACCATAAAACCTTTTTAATTATAATAGTAGACGTCTAACTTTAATCTTTTATTTAATCGACAAATTAAATTTAAAATAATACTGGTAACTTATAAAAAGTACCGCTCAAAATTATGTATTGTTCTCTTGTACAGCAAATGAAATTTCTTGTCACACCAAAACAATTGTGTTTTCAAACCATCCAAGAACCCATTGAAAGAATACGCACAAAATTTCATCCCAATCGGTCTATATAGCCATTTAGGAGTGAGGGTGTCAAAAACACGTACAGAAGAATTATATGTATATATTAAGATAATTATCATGTAATATTATTTTTTACTTTACACTAAAAATATCCTAAAAACGCAAGGAATATCAAACCCTACTAAATAATGCTAATTTGCCATTAAAATCCAAAGATGCATTCTATTAGGTAAAATAGTTTGAGAGCCATTGATTTTTAGCTTACATAATTTATTTTACGCCTGCGTGGCAGTTTTTTCCCGTTCCCATTAAACTTTCATCCCCTATTTTATCCCCTTGGGGGTAGAATTAATCAAAATCCTTTCTTAGCGGATGCCTACGTCATAACATCTACCTGCATGCCAAATTTCAGCCCGATCCGTCCTGTGGTTTGGGTTGTGCGTTATAGATCACTATGTCAGTCAGTCAGTTAGTCAGTCACCTTTGAGTTATATTTATATAGATTATAAGTAATTGTTATTGGGATGAGGGATGGGATGAGGGATCAAATGCAAATTTAGATTAATAAAACGCATTGTCTTTAACTTCTTACAGGAGGATGAGAACTTTGACACTGAACCACGATGCAGACTTAAGGGATCATACAAACCAGATTGGTGTACTGGCTCATTATATATTCCTGAAGACGAAATACGTAATGCAACTTTAAATAGGCCCTTAAGTGACGTTGTTCAGATCAAGCCTCAAGAATATAAAGTTAAACTTCGTGTAGGACAACCTGTGGACTTTAAATTTTCATTTCAAGGAGCTAAAAATTACCCAGTCGATATATACATGCTTCTAGATGCTTCTCATACCATGAAAGATCTTGAAACAGCTATCGCGAACAGCAGTGAACATATTTACAACACAATGTCCAAAATGACGAATAAAGTGAATTTTGGAATTGGATCATACATCGACAAAAATATCCTCCCATTTGTGTAAGTACCTAGTAAAATTGTAACTATTTTAGCTTTACAGTTAGTTAGTTTAGCCCATAATTATTAAATCATATGAAGAATTATTTTCGCAATGCCAGTATATGTACTCTTGAACGGTGAAGTAAAACGTAAAGAAACCAGTTAGTATTCTAGCAGCGATGATGGGCTTGCAACCTGTCACGTATGGGATACTAACTACTGTGGATATGTACCAAATGTACTATCTGGACGTACCTCCGACTACCCTCTTTGACATCCTTGAAGAATCTCAAGAAGTAGGTACTTGGTACTAAAAAATCAGAGGGAATATTTATCGTATTTGGGGATTAAAGAAGTAATGCTATTTCTTTTTTTCATAAAAAAAATTCTGATCCTTAACTCTTTAAGTTATTAATTAGACCGTCGTTATATTGGTGAACCCTGAAGAAAGACCAGCACACACTGTTTGCCACTCAACAAACCTTTGCTGAGGCAGATTCACTCAAACTCACATTCTACATAGTAGTAGAGTTAGTGAAAGGCTCATCCAGGGAAGTACTACCACTATTGTTACTTCTGCCGCCTAGCAGCTTGCTTTGTTTTGGTTTGAAGGATGTGGGAGCCAGTAAAATTACTAGTAGGTACATCTGTCTTTACACCTGAGGCCCAATTCTCCTAACGGAATATCATCAGATTGAAAATACGATGTCTCAGCTCCAAAAATATGTGAATTGGACTTCAGTTTGCCTCAGGTTGATGGATGCAAGGCAGTACATTACAGGGCACGTTCTGAACGAATGAAACCTGTGAAGTAATGCTTTGTTTTAGATAAGGGTTACTACTTAACACCAAGAAGACCATCTGCTTATTCCATAAGCAAATTGTAAAAAAACAATGCATCTTCCAAGTTTGTACTTATCGAAACTACTACGTTAACGATAATAATTAGAAATAAGGAAATCTGTTGAAGAACCAAAGTCGCCGACATTACACTTAAAATAAGCATGTTGAAGTGGCCTAAAGCTTGCCTTGGGTCTACTACCTATAGTCGTAGACCCGACAACCGCTGAAAAGGCCGCGGGAAAACATTGGATGGAAGGAGCTCAGAATCTTTCTAGAAATGTATAACTTAACAAGCAAGTGAAATTGTACACTAGGTTTTGTCAAATAAATGAATATTATATTTATATGTCATTTATTTACAAAGAAAATTATAGCTAATACAAGTATTTATAATTGGTATGTATAAAATACATGTGAAACAGTTGAGCTATCTACAGACCGTTGCAAACGATCTAAAGGTAGCTCAACTGATCCAGATCAGTGCCAATCGGAAGCGTTATATTTATATTATTATGTGGCAGCGTATTGTAATGATATCCACGGAAGAAACAGTTTTCTAGTGCATCGTTAAATAAGTAAATACTCATCATTTTGTTTTAGTAAAGTAACCAACAAACATGTATATTCATTCAAAAACCAGTTAAATCTAACCAGCGATCACACGGCAGTCAAACGCATGATCGATAACTTGGAATTCCTTGACAACTTTGACGCACCTGAAGGGGGGTTTGACGCCCTTGCGCAAGCCTTGGCATGCGACGTTGGTTGGAGAGAGAAGTCCAGGAAACTCCTGGTTTTCTTCACCGATAGCACACATCATACAGTCGGTGATGGCCGCTCTGCAGGCATCTTCGAACCCTACGATGGTAAATGCTATACAAACTCAGCAGGAGCATACACGAATGAACTTATAATGGATTATCCATCTGTGCCTATGATCAACAGATTGGCTTCTGATAAGGAAGTTACAATTATTTTTACATTTAAGGCTGCACAATCGAAAAGCGATAAAAACTTAACGTCCTTCTATACGGATTTGAAAAATCAGATAGTAGGCTCTAAACTAGCAATGTTGAAAGATCAAGATATTGCATTAAAGCTAAAAGAGAGCTATAAGGTAAGTAGACCAAAGCAAATCGACATAGTTATAGTTAAGTTAGATATGATTAATCATGTTATTTTTTAGAATAAGAAGGGTTTACAGGGTTTCTTTTAATGAGAACCTGTGCTGTAACAAGCAGAAGCGACCATCCTGACAAAAGTTTTGTCTACTCGCTGTCTCGCGCAAAATAAAGATATCTCTTTTATGTCTACCTGCTAAGTAGGTACAAATATCTCAAATTCTTGCCGTGGTTTTCCTGACATAGAGTATGACCCTTCCATTGCCTACCGTGGAAGCGCACCAGCACCGTTAACATTGTCACCAATACTGGGGTCACCAACAGTACCAATATAGTGCTATATCCAGCAGTGGATTCTTTCAGTAATCATGAACTAACGACAACTGATTACAACGAGTTATGAATAAATCTTACAAATGAATACAATATTAAAGATTATGATATTTTGTTACTTGGATATTATTTAAGTAAATAAATGAATAAATCCAGAAACAATAATATCTGTGATAAAAATGATGCTTAGCATAATAATATAGGTAGGTATGGGTGGATTTTGTAACCAAGCTAATAAGCATAGGTAATGGTTACCACTTATCATCAGGTGGGTCAGATGACCAGTTGTCAGAACAAGCAGATGCTTGTTCCGATAACAGGTCGTATAAAATACAGTGGAGTACTAGCCAAATACCCTAGGGACTAAAGATGAAAGCAAAATTTTAAAATCAAGTCCTCTTGAAACTCGCAGACATATTTCTAAAAAACAGTCGAAACAGTAAGAAAATATCTATAGTTTGTTAAAATATGCTTGTATTATTTTCAGGAGATAAGCACGAACGTTGTTTTGAAAGTGAAAGTTAAGTCAGGAAATAAAAATAAATTCGATATAAAATTTAACCCGAACTGTATCAAAAGTGATGAAATCCTTACTAACTGCAAAGTCGAGCCCGAACAAAGACTAGACTTTGATGGAACTATAACCCTTTCTGAATATTATGGACAAGACACAGACGTAATCGACATATCTGTTCAGGGTGTAAATGAGACGCTCAGATTGGATGTAGAAGTTATCAAATGTACTTGCGAAGAGGAACCAAATGCACCTTACTGTAATAACCAAATGCGCCAGTGTGGAGCTTGTTACTGTAATGATAATATGTAAGTGTATATCTACGAGCAACTATAATATTATATTCTATTCTAAGTTATATTGCAAAATATTAAATTTTGCAATATAACTTAGAATAAAATATAATTGAATATACGTTTGTTTGAAACACGTACAGTACACACAGCTACAGGAAAAAAACATCCAAATGAGAGAGTTGGTACAAATCCAACAGAAGTAGGTAGGTATTTATATAAAACAACCTTGTGTATGTGTTTCACGTGGTAAGTTAATCGTAGTTAAACCTATATATAATCGTTTCACAGTTAAGATTCACTCAACTGATTGCCATGTCGTGAAGTGTAAATCAAAACAACAATCCGGGAATTCATTTATCGTTTTCCGGAGTAGATACCCTGGCCCTGTCAGCAGTGGTGGCCTTATGGGGTGGCGAACGGGGCAATCGCCCGGGGCCTCGCTCTTGCAGGGGCCTTGCGCAACAAGCAAGCAAATTTTAAAACACTATAGATTTTTGAAAATATTTACTTTATTTAAAACTTTTAATTTTGATCACATATTTTTTGACATAGAACAAACTTAAGGGCCTCGCAAAGACCTACCGCAGCCCAGAGCCTCGGGTATGGAATGGGTGGCCGCCGTTGCCTGTCAGTTTATATTATTTAATTTTTTTAGGTTTGGCAACCGATGCAAGTGCAAGAAAGATAAAACAGAAGGAGACAAAACGACCACCAACGATAAACTGTGCATCGATCCCGGGCAAACCAAGGCAAATCCGGGCAAAGAAATAATATGCAGTGGGCACGGTGTATGCAGTTGTGAACTTTGTGAATGTCAATCCGGCTAGTAAGTTTAAGGTTAAACAAGTCGGTACGTTGTCCATACAAACGCTGTAAGCGTTTAATGTCTACTATTTATTAACGTGCGTCCGAAGTTAAGTTTGATATTGAATCATCTTGTCGTTATCTAGACTCGTTACCCTATATGCTAAGGTAAAATCAGATTACCCCGAAAGATACAAGCGATAACGGCAAGATAATTTAGTATCAAACTTAACTTCGGACGCACGTTAATAAATAGTAGACATTAAACGCTTACAGCGTTTGTACGGACAACGTACCGACTTGTTTAACCTTAAAGGTTTGAAGGGTGTGCGTCTCGGTGAAATTACAGGCACATGAGTCTTAACACCAGTATGCCTGAGGTTGGTGAACGCAGGGTAGTGTATCGTGGGGTACGTACTAACGTGCGTGACTTAGAGAATGCTTTGTTATGGTTATGGTCATCACCTAAACATCCGGTGGTTCATATGTGTAGCATAAAGTTCCCGAATTTTATATCGATTGGTTCATACCCGGTTCCAATATCCTATATGCTTCCGAACTCGCATCTAATTTTCCAGTGTAAACTATCACTATAACTTAAGCGATTCTTTGACCATTAATTGACGAACGCTTGTAAGATATTAAAACCGGGTTACACTCATTTTTGACGCTCTTCCTTCCTCGAACACGCACTCGCGCATGACAAATATACCCTGAAAATTTCAAATCTCTATCTTCCACCAGCGGCTTAGATTGAGATGTCCTTACAAGAGTCAGTCAGGGTAAAAATACTTGCAAGTAATTGTTTTTTTATTTGTAACATATACCCACTTCTGTTATACACCATTTTCACTGAGCGAAAACTAGTAGTAGTAGAGCTCTTGTAAAGGGTTCGTCCGGGGAAGTACTACCACCAAGCCTATTTCTGCCGCCAAGCAGCTCGTGTGCCGGTTTGAAGGGTGTAGGTGCCGGGGAATTTAAAGGCTGGACTAAGGTCAGCGTGCCGTAGAGCACGTTCTTAGGAACGTGACCTGCGGAACAGTGCTTTGTTATAGGTATGGTAACCGTGGTAACCATTTAAGATCAGGAGGCCATCTGCTGTCGTCTAAAAAATTTGAATTTTAAAAATCTTTGTTCTGGCTAACCGACTGAGTGATTGACTGACAGCTATAGACAACGCAAAGCGTAAACCACTAGTCATAAACTTAAAATTATCAGAGTATATTTGTCTTGGTGCGTAGAGGTGTACTAAGAAAGAAATTCCCGAATTCAATCCCTAAACGGGTAGCGCGAGTTGAAGTTTGTATGAAAATAACTTCACGCTGACGAAGTGTTATATAGTTATTGATTATTAAATAATATGGATTTCAGTTTTGGTAAATTCTGTGAATGCGCACGCCAGCATTGCCCTGGATACGAGGTTATCAACAACAACAGTAGTGTCTGCGGCGGCCACGGTACATGCAACTGCGGTGAAGTTCCTATCTATGGACGGAATGAAGTCTGCTCTTGCAATAACGGATGGACGCACAAGCCGGGGGCTGAACTCTTAGGTTGCACCTGTCGCAATGCGACAGAATCATGTATTACAAATGTACTGAATAACACGGTGAGTAGATGTTTTATAATGCTATAAGACTGGAAAATATGGGTATGTATGTACCGAATGTAACATTTGGACATATCTCTGACTGGCTGATGTCTAATGGGTTCCATCAAACATCCTCAAAGAATTTCGAGTAGGTACTTGGTATCTGAGGGGATATCTACAGTGCCTGGGCATTAAAGTCTTGAAGTTATTTATTTATTTTATTTTATTTGTACATGAGCGTGGACCGAAACTACAGGAAACTGTCAAATAGTCGCGATTTCCTTTAGATTGAGGTTTTGTCGTTATTACGCGTTTTTTAATAAGATAATTACGTGCTTATGTTTATTTTATGATGTATTATCGATATCGATGCTGAAAACGCGGAAAAAAAGGACAAAAAACTGTAGCTTATTTTCAAGTTTTTTATTTATTCAGAATTATGGTCTGAATGCGGAGTTTGAGTTTTCAAAAATAGTCTTATTACTCCCGATATACTATATACTCAATATCAATGTGTCTTATGGATGAAACTAACCACTGAGATACTTACAGTTTAACACTTTGGAGCCTTACTTTGGACTTTTTGCAACTAATTTTAAAGATTTAAGCTAGAAACAGCAGTCTGAGTGAAATCGTTGTACGCGATAAGATCGCCGATTGTAGGGCTTCAATGAAGCCCTACAATCTACACCTACATGAATGAAGCCGCTTCATTCATGATCATATATTTCTACATAGTTTAGTCCTCAATAAAGTTTAGTAAGTAATTTTGTATTCGTAATTTTTTACAGATTTGCAATAACCGCGGTAAGTGTCCATGTAACATCTGCGAATGTAATCCAATAGCAGCTTGGGATAAACGCGTAAAACAGGATTCTATGTGCGTGGTAAAACCTTGCAGAGACTGCCACAGCTCTCAATGTACCACCACAAGGAGATGCGTCAGCTGTCGAATAAACTCGGACAAATGCACCGAAGAATGCGACGGTATTGTTGTAGACAAAACGTATAACGAACTGCCAAAAGAATACACGACCAACAATGAATGGAGGCTTTGTAGCCATCAAAAGACTAATTTGGGATGCTTCACTAATTTTGCCTACAAATACGATGATAAGGAATATAGGATACTGCTGCGTATGGAAGAAAAACCGAACTGCACTCAGAACTACTACAGTAAGTTAAAACTTCTACATTATTGTATTTCTTACATTACATGTAAAATTGAGCTTTTATACTGAGTTGTGCTCAATGTTTCTGTAAAATGCCCCTGTAGTGGGCAGGTTACAAACTTACTCAAAAAAGCTTGCCTCTCGCCTTTAAATATTACGGTCGTAGGTTTGAATCCGGAAGTGCAACAATGTATTTTCGTTTCGATTAAATGCCAGTTGCCAAGCTATTTTTCTCAAACAGTGAAAGAAAATATCGTGAGGAAACCAGTAAGTATTCTAGCAGCGGCAATGAGCTTGCAACATGTCACGTATGGAATATAAACCACGTAACCTTGGATCAATACTACATAGTATGTGTCAAAATAAAACTTTATAATTTTGTTTTAGTGTACGGAGGTTTATTACTCATCTCTCTTCTTGTAATCGGTGTGTTGACGCTACTAGCGTGGAAGTGTCTTACTAACTACCGGGATCGCAAAGAGTACGAAGACTTCGAAACTAAACATAAAAAGTTGTTGAACGAGCCTTGTGACAACCCCCTGTATGACGCGCCCACGACTACCTTCAGAAACCCTGCGTTCAAGAGATCTATCAACGGCTAACACGAGGATGATCATGTTACAATGATGACGGATACGAACCAATATAATATAATATAATATCAACCAGCGATGTATTGCGTATAGCGCTTTGCCGGTTATTGACCCGCCGGTGCCGCCTCTGCCCAGCAGCGAAGTCAACGCACCGGTCAAATGATCGTGTTTCATTTAGATTGCTGTTTTAGGTGCCCTGTCGTTTTTAAATAAGATAATTAAGTACTTAGGTTTATTTTATGAAGTTTTGTCGATATTGATTCCAAAAACACAAAAAAAAACGGGTTAAGATTTTTGCCATCGTTTTTGTTTTTTGTAATCAGAATCATAGTTTGAATGCGCAGTTTCAGTGTTCGGAAATAGTCTTATTACACCCGTTATACAATAAAATAGCATGCAAAGTTTAATCTATTCAGTAGTGTTTTCTTACTACCTCGGCACAATCTTAGGCTTTAGCTTAGGAAAAGATTAGTTAGGCAGTATATAAATACTTGTATTAGTAGTAGTAAAGCTCTCTGTGAAAGGGCTCGTTTGGGGAAGTACTACCACCGTACCTATTTCTCCCGCCAAGCAGTGATGTTCGCATTGCTGTGTTCCGGTTTGAAAGGTGTGGGGTATCGGTGATATTAAAGGCACATAAGATTTCTCAGGTTAGTAGACGATAAGGTACATTATATTACATAATCTGATGTAGAATGTAAAATATTTTGGAAAAAATTGAGCAAAAGTTTGTCGGATATATTATATTGTCTCCCAGACAATATATAAAGGTAATACTACAAAAAGTACTAAAGTAGTAAAAGTAGTAGTAGTAGTAGTAGTAGTAGTAGTAGTAGTAGTAGTAGTAGTAGTAGTAGTAGTAGTAGTGTAGTATAGTTTATACTAAATTAATCTTACTGTATTTTTCTTTTTTATTATTCCGTTGACATTCTAAACTTGACATAAATTAAATAAATCTAAATTGTTTTAAGTATAATATAAATTGTTCTAATAATTTAAATAATCTTGTTAATTTAAATTTTGCATGCCATAACATGGTAGAATTATATTGAACCAAATACAATACTGTGACATCTGTACCTAGGTATACATGTAATTCTGCAAATAAATACACTTTGACTTTGACTTTGACTTTTAATACGAACCAGAAGACGAAGCGTAGGACGTCCGCCTACCCGATGGACTGACGACATTGTTAGGACCGCGGGAAGTCGATGGATGGAAAAAGCTCAGAATCGTTCTTCCTGAAAACGTGTGGGGGAGGCCTATGTCCAGCAGTGGACTTCTACAGGCTGTTGGTGATGACGATGATTATATTGTCGGTGTATTTTTAATCTTGGAATTTTTGCATACAAGGGCCGAGTTGTCTTGGTACATGGTACGAGACACTAAAAACTGGTATGGGTACCAGCAAGTTGGTACGTCTGACATCCCTAAGCGTGATTCAGAATAGTTTTTATGCAGCTCACTAGATAGCGCTACATCATAGTTCTTATGTAGCTAGCTAGATGGCGCTACACGTATACAATGATGTGCACTTTATTTGTTTTTATGGTTATTTTCCTTATTTGCAATACTAAACTACGAAAGGTAGTCTTTATGCATAGTATATACGCTGTAATCAAAAGATACTCAAGTAGGTAAAGAGTTGGTGGTTCTAAGAGCTGAGGGGTTATACACCTACCGTACCTGGGGGGTAGATTCTTCTTTTTAGGGTTCCGTACCCGAAGGGTAAAACAGGATGCCACAATACACTTGCATTCTAACTGTTCACACATTGCGCTAAGACCACAAGTAGGTACCTACATACCTAGTGTTAGTTAAAATAACACTAGAAAAACAATTCCAAATTAAAAAGATGCAACATTTCTTTTTCATTTGCATCTGTCTGATAGATCTAACAAACATGAAAATAAAATTATGAAGTGTGTGACCAGTGCAGCTAAATAGGTACATTAAAAATGTTGGTAGGTACCTATACCTACCTACTTACCTACTATATTTATTCTCGTCTAGGCGCACAAATCAGCTACCTATCTACTTATCTTATTAATAATTGCGTCATTGGGGATACCGTTGTAACCAATAATAATAAAAAGAGTTTCCACGAAGTTTTCAGATGATTCATCTCTCGCAAAGACAAGCGACGGGGCGAGTGGGTGACTGACAAACTTTTTAACATAACAGTTTGTGGCGAGACTCGGAGAGCACGCGTGGCGCGCATTTCATATTTCGAAATCGGCGCCAATCGAATTCGAATTTTAAAAGATTTATCCAATTCTACTTTTCAATAGAATAAAAATATACGAAACGAGTGTAGACGTGTAGAACAAAAAAACTACGAAATGGCGAAGTGGATTGTGATAGTGGTGTTATTAGCACAAAATGTATTTGCTGCTATAGAAAAAAATAGCCTTTGTGACACATGCATCAGAGGAGGCTCGACATGGTGTCACAAGAATATTCCTCAGCTGGTATGTATTCAATTAAAAACCATTTATTTTTTATTCCTATACTTTACCAACTACCTTGCTATAGGCACATAAGTATTCCATCAGTTAACTGGATTCTATACCTACAAGCTATGCTTAGTTTCGAACTAGATTATGTTGTGCTAAATTTTCACAAATTTTTATTTTTTTATTTAAAAACCATGAATGTGCAGTATAATATAAGAGATATGGTGTTTTAAAATACCCTCGATACATCAGCCAAATAACATCAAAACAATGATAAGTAATTTAATAAACCATAGATATAAGTATTACAAAATGACGTTTTATCAAACTATCCGGTTTTAGGACAATTTTTAGGACTTTTAAGAACTCCCATCCTGTATGAACCCTTATTTATTCAATAAGTCTGTCCCGCTGTTTTACTCACAGACTATTTAATTTTAGTTGGTACATGTAGTACCAATACTTTTACATTTTGTATGGTAAAATTGTATATACCTACTTACTAGGTACCTAGAGCTTGTAAAAAAATTTCATAAGATTCCTTTTTTCCTGGAATTCTATTTTCAAACACGACGTTTCCGATTAGTACTGATTTGGATCAGTTGAGCTATCTCTAGATCTTTTGCAACGGTCTGTAGATAGCTCAACTGTTTCATAAATGTATTTTGTAGGTAAATACCTATAATAAATACTTGAGTTTTTTGTGATTTTCTTCGTAAATAAAGAAGTATTTTAAAACATAGCCGATAATAAGGAACTGGCAGACGAAAGGAAGAAGGCAATTGAACTAATATAGGAAATATGACGGTAAGGCCGTTCCGCCTAAGTATGGTAGACAACAAACACTATTTCAAAACTCTGTTTGTTCTGTGTATGGGTGATTATATTATATGTATGTATTTACATAAAATGTATAATTTTTATAATTCCTAAAATTCTATTTCAAAACTCAGTGCCAAATTACAAACGCCTCAGGTAGGTGTACTCTGAGCAGTGTACGTAGGGCACGTTCCTAACGAGTGTGTTTTACGAGGCAAAATTTGTTATAGACTATGGTAACCACGTAACATAAGGTGGCCCATCTGGTTGTTCCATCAGAAATTGTTTATAAAATACTAGAAGACCTGTGCCCACTTCGTTGGGCGGTAAGCGTGTTTACTTTTCATTTTTCGGGTTAATATATAGCGTCACACAGAAAACGTAGCTTTCAATTGGTAAAAGATTTCAAAATCGGTTCTGTAGATGCTGAGATTACCCCTTAAAACCTCACAAACTAGTATAGATATATATATTATGATAGTTGATAGTTTTATCCTACTAATATTATAAACGCGAAAGTATGGATGGATGGATGGATGGATGTTGATTACTCTTTCACGGTCTAACCAGTAGACGGATTTGGATGGAATTTGGAATAAAAATAGATTATAACTTGGATTAAAATATAGTTACTTTTTATCCCGAAAAAATAACGGGAACGGGAAAAAACTGCCACGCGGGCGGAGCTGCGAGTGGCCGCTAGTAAAATATAGACCTCACAGGTACTTGGGTGTGAATCGAACCTACTGAAGCGTAGAAGGTAGAACTACTACCAACTGAGCAGTGACGCTGGTCTCAAAACAACTTGGCCTTAATCATCTCACTCCTCAACCTTATGATCTAAATGAATTAAAAGCATGACATTATCGATTTGTCATCATTACTGGTGGTCTAACAATAGAGGGTGTTCAATTTATGTATATGGTGGCATAAATAAGCATAAGCATAGAAGTACTTCCCCGACGAACACTAACATATCTATACTACTATTTTAGTTAAGTTCTGTGAGGTAATGTAATTATTATGACCAAAAGAAACCGCCTAACATCAGCTGGGCAACCTGCTTACAGTCACTTTTTTTTACAAATAATAAACATCGACCACGCCAACATCTGTCAAAAGATTTGCTTTTGACAACTCTACCAATAAAACGTTCTTAGCCACGTGAATCTAGTCATGGCTCTAGCAAAGGCCTATAGGCGACCTAAAAACTAGCTCACTGAATTGGCTACTAAGGGCCGGCGCTGACTGACGTCCCGGCACGGTACGACAGCGTGGTTTAGCAGCCCGAAGGACGCTTTAGTAAGTCGCGGCATGCCGAAGCATGTTAAAAAGCGTTTCCCAGTCGGATGTAATCCTGAGTCCCTTCGCTCCCTTAGTTTAGCTGTCATCCTGTGATCTATGTGGCTTGCGGGATATGGATACAAACATACCGCGAAATCAATCAAAGTTATATTCATTCTAAACTCATTGAAGGTCGAAAAATCTGTACATTTAAGATATCTTTCTAAAATCTTGCTAACAGTAAAAAGACGACGTCGACTTTAAAAAAAGCCTTTGCTTGTTTGTACGATTGTTTGTACACGTATCACGCAAAAACTAATGAATTAGTTAGCTTAATAGTCTAACTTAAAACTTAGTATAGTATAGTATCAGGGGCGTAGCTACCGCCGTATCTGCCGTATCAATTATACGGGGCCCCCATGCCAAGGGGCCCCCGATGTGCATAAGCAAAAATTAATAATAACTTCCCAAATTTTTTTTTATTTCAGAAATGACAAAAAGCAAAAAGGCAAGGAGAGTGTATATTTAATTTGAATTGTTTGTAAAAATTTTGGAAAAAGTTACATAGATAATTATGATGAAAAAATATTTCTTTTAATTTTATGCCAACATTTTTTTCTTTTGCGAGAAATCTTTACCCTTCATAAGGGCCCCCAAACAAATTTTTATACGGGGGCCCGCCACGGCACGCTACGCCACTGTATAGTATAGTATAGTAACTTAGTTTAATTGAGCTGTCATCCTAAAACGGGTATAAAAAGGAAGTGAAGTTTATATGAAATACGCGAGCGAAGTCACGACCGGATCAGCTAGTCAGAAATAAAATCCTTTGTCAGAGAAAAGAATTGCCATGCCGTGCCGTAACATCAATCAGCGCCGGTCCTTACTCATACGAACCAACTTACTTCGTGAAGTAGATAGACGTTCAGGGTCCAATCGATATGATTTCCTGCTAACCCCATTTTCCGATATCCGCTACTTAAACCAAATAAGCCAGTACATAAAGTAATAGTGTAGGAAGGTTTTCGTTTATTACATTAAGGAAAATGGATCCGTAACTTTGTTTTTTATTACAATAACGGTAAACCCACACGGTAAGTGATTCACAATCTCTTTTTTTAATATTTTCCCCTTTGACAAACAAAACTCCAGATTTATATTATTATCTATACCTACCATTTATACAAATCTTTGTCCTGACCGTCATTATAGACATCAGCATATCTACATCGCACATTCTAAACCAAAGGTCCTAGAGACTTGAAATTTTCAGGATATATTTAAGTAACTTATAGAGGTGCATAAAGATGTACCAGGAAAAGTATTCCTGAAATTTTGCCCTTAATTGGGTACAGCGAGGGTTGACGTTTGCATGAACTTTACGCGGACGAAATCAATTGTATATAATACTAGCGGCCGCTCGCAGCTTGGCCCGCGTGGCAGTTTTTTCCCGTTCCCGTTATTTTTTCGGGATAAAAAGTAAGTTTATATGATAATCCATGTTATAATCTATGTTTATTCCAAATTTCATCCAAATCGGTGTACTGGTTCGAGCGTGAAAGAGTAACAAACATCCATCCATCCATCCATCCATACTTACAAACTTTCGCGTTTATAATATTATATTAGTAGGATTGTGCAGCTGACTGTATATGAGATGAAAATACAGGTTGAAAGTTCACGATTTCGCAATCTGTGTCATGGCCGTCCAATTACTGTAACAAACAAAGAAAAGTGTTAAAAAAGCAATTTATAGTTTGTAATCGATTAGTCTTTATCTGGCGGAAATAATTGCTTCAGTTCTTGTTTCTTTTGTACAGTGTGCCAGTTTTTTTTTTAATGTGCATTGCTGCTAGAAGAAGCAGATGGCCCACCTGATGTTAAGTAGTTACCATTGCCATAACAATAAGCATTGCCTTGCCGGTTACGATCGTTAACGTGCCCTACAATGCACTACTCTACGTCCGACAATCTGAGGCATACATGTGTTAAGCCTCGTGTGCCTGTACATTACATCGGCACCTTCAAACCGAAACACAGTAAGCTATTTGGCGGCAGAAATAGGCATGGTCGTAGTACTTCCTCAGTGGGCATCGAACCCACAACCTTCAGCGTAGAAGGTAAAGCCAACTGAGCTGTGACGGTAAAGATGGTGGCAATATGTCGGTACTTCTGGTATTGCATCCAGTTTTATGAATGAAATTTACAAATTATTCACAGGAAATTATTCGTAAACGAGTCAATTGAACAATTTGGTTGTGTAAACATAAAAAACCATTTGAGTTCACGATATGAACCTGAGTGCTATTTACTGTAGGTAGGTATACTAGTTGTTTACTGTGACTTCATTCACCATCAAAAAATTAATGATTTATACGTATCAGTTAGCAAGGAAAGATATACTTATAAGTTTTGTTTAAGGAGGGGGTATTCGCCAACTCGAGGTTTTCTCCAAGTAATTTCTCTTTGATGAGTGAATATAAATGTCCAAAAAAAATATATATTGTTTATTAAAGACTAAATTTTAATTTGTACAATTGAAAAAATTCTAACTATATTATTACTATATGAAAAAAATATCCAAAGTGAAGCAATTTTTATTTTAAATTTGGTTATTTCTTCTAGACGGTATTGATTTTTAGTATTTTTATTTCACACAAATATCTGTCAAAGTTTTTATCACAAAGTGAACAATTGGCAGTTCGAACTAATAATTCATTAAGCTACAATTAATTATTTCTTGAATGCGATACGAAATGGAATGCGCGGGTCCCTGTGCGGGCGACGGGCGGCAGTGCAACTCAAACTGTCGGACGGGGAGGTTGTGCTGCTCATTGCTCCGATTCGCGCATGGACGATTTAGTGTTAGTTTTTTAATTTCGTTTTTTTGTAAATCGTAGGTAAGGCACTTACGTAAATTTTTCGCGCTTCACGCTTCTTTATAAGTTTGGTAGATTACTCTTTATTCATTACTATGGCAAATAAAGTTACGTACGGTACAGGATACCTACAGTTTCACAACTATACTTGAATAATAAACCACACAGTAATAGGTTAGCCCCACGAAGTAGGCGGGAGTAGTCGTATACACCCTGTAAGCATTCGTCGTAGGTATCCTAGGATACCCGGTTGACATAGGCTAAATTATTTTTCAAAAATTAGGGTTTCTTACTAAAACCCGTGCAAAGCTGGGACGAGCCGCTAGTATTATATAATAATTTACGAAACCACCGATATGATGCACGGTCGATGTGGCGCGGCGGGCGAACGTCTGCCTGCGACGCAGGAGGTTGCGGGTTTGATTCACGACTTGGGATAAATGCTTGTACGATTTACAAATTATTATTATTATGCTCCTGGCATAACTGCAAAAAGTCAACTTACAGGAGGATGTGGTTTTCAGATTATTTCAGAAATTATAAACCTTTTTGGTAGTTTTTTGTCTAAATAATTTCAGTATAATAATAATAATGCTGGACAAGCCACACAGCATCATCCAGTCCCAAGCTAAGCAGAGCTTATGTTATGGATACTAGGTGACTGATATACTTAATACAATACATTACAAACATAGACATTTTTTTATTATACATAGAAAACACCCAAAACACCCGGAATAAATATTTGTAGATTGTACAAACATTTATAATAATATAAATACTTTTTTAAATTGACTATCCTATCTTGCTCCTAAACCACTTCTAAACTACTTAATACATATATATCTATATATACAAAAAATATAGATATATATGTATTACGATTTTTTTAAATTATAATAATGGAATTTACTCTTGTTTTTTCGATTTTTTCCCTTTATTCTATCGGTTGTGCCCGTCTTGCCCGTTGATTATCGCTCGAAAGAAGTTATAACCTCCATTGGGCCTTTTTACCTCGGAGTTTTGCGTGTGCAAGATTTTGGAAAGTGAGCACACCTACATTATATATACCTGCCTACATTATTAAAGAATATTAGCTATTGCTTGAGCTGATTATCAAAAAGATGGGAATCTTTTAGATAATCAGCTCAACACAAGTATCGCAGTTAGTTAGGTCTTAAAATGTGCCCTTGTATCTGGTCTGTATATTCTGCAATTAAACTACGTGAAAAGCAGTTAGCATGCCTTTGTTGTATTTCTGTCAGAAATAAAAGATTTGCACATATATTTTTTTCTTCCTGTAGAACTCCATCATAATTTCTTCCCAAGAGGGCAAGTTAAATCCATGGTAAGAATACTTTCAAGTTATCGAACTAGCATCATTTGATTGGCTGTATCGAATGGGTGGTCAAATACGAATAATGGCCAATACGGTGCTCGATTGTCTTTATTCATGTCCAGACATATACTAGTGCGTATATTTCTCCCTCATAGTGCCACGATCACATAGATCCACATAGATTTATGGATGGTGTAGGAGAATTATGCTCTCTATCTCCTCGAGCGACGGCTGTAAATTATAACGACGCGCTTCAAAATGCAATGCTACCGACAGTCCGTAATATTTAAATTTCACCATATGACTGCGGCGTCGTTGATGCTTGTGATTGTGACAATTTAATAAAAGGATACATCTACTTTTAGCTTTGTTTTCTGACAATATAATAAAAACGAATCCCGAAATAAACTGTTTTATTAAACGCATATTGTTAGTAACAAGTGTACATAATTTGTAAATTCCGACAGGTGGACTCGCCTTGTGTCAAAACTTTACAATTTTATGTAGCTTATGATTATTGGTTCCATCAAGTTCAAGCTAAGAACAGCTGTCAGCGTAACAAACAGTAATCATCGTTATCTTTAATCAGATAAAGAGGGCAATAGAAGTTGTCAAATCGGTTTGCAAGCGAAACTAATCCTTATCACCTATGAATCTGCAAGCGGCATTCAACCTTAGGGTGGTAAACCAATTTTTTGGGCGACTGTACCTATATTTTTTTGGGAAAAGGCTAGAACCTCTGTAACCAGAGCTATACCTACCTGTGTAAAAAACTTATGGATCTTCACCGTGCTTGGAAGGATTTGCAAAAAAAGATATGAGCTTGATGATATGTTTCGGTTACCGTCATCTCTTACAACACAAGATTTTATAAAAATGCAAGGACATCACGGTCAACCTACCAGCCTTGATGAAAACCTTAGAAACCCTTGCCATCCACCTCTCAAAGGGTAAGTTCTGGAACTACTTACTACAAAAAGAGGAAGGAAAGACTTTGTCACGCCTAAATTAGTTGCAGCTTTAGACAGATGTCAATTAAACAAGGAATTCTGTTTATATACTTTAGGCTGTAGCAAAAGCACTAGATCTTAGCTGTGATGATTTCCTGATAAAAAAATCGTCCATTCAACGCATTTGCACACAGAGTAGAAAATATAGTGTAATCTATAAAATCAAATTTTGTTTTAAAATGTGTGTTTGAAATAAGAATCCACCAAATCACAAGTAGCCCTGATATCATAATGTTAAAAAAGTTTATATATTTCAATTGATTTATATGCTTATAGAAAAATGTTAAAAACAGAAATTTTAAATTCGCGGGTTAATGTAAATGTAGACAGATAAAATTTTGTATTTAAGTAAGTCTTGATAGTTAAAAAAGAAATACGGGGTATACAATTCGATTTCCAAAAAAAAAATATAAGGGACTTATATTCGTCCATATAAGGGACACCCTACAGTACATGGTAGTTTGGAAATAAAAGTCACCCTAGTTGACAGTAGCGGCTTGTGTGCCTTTCTTCACCGGGCAAAATGAACCACTCATCTGATTCCGCGCGTGATAATAGGCAATAAATAAAGCATAAAAACTTGATTATTAAAATATACATGTTGTTTTCTATATTTTTTTGAACTGATATGATGTAAAATGGTATGTAGATGCTGAAAATAAAAAAAGTACTATCAAAGACACAATCAAATCTACGCCCCTGTGACTAGGATATGACGTATTGCATCGTGTTATTATGAATATAAATATTTTTTAGCCAACTTAGTATTATCTTCATATTTATTTACTTATTTTAGGAAGACTTGTGCCTTTATTGACCAGACAAACAAATCATAAAAACTTGATTATTAAAATATATACATGTTTTTTTATACTTTTTTGAACTGAAATTATGTAAAATGGTATGTAGATGCTGAAAATAAAAAAGTACTATGAAAGACACAATCAAATCTACGCCCCTGTGACTAGGATATGACGTATTGCATCGTGTTATTATGAATATAAATATTTTTTAGCCAACTTAGTATTATCTTCATATTTATTTACTTATTTTAGGAAGACTTGTGCCTTTATTGACCGGACAAACAAATCATAAAAACTTGATTATTAAAATATATACATGTTTTTTTATACTTTTTTGAACTGAAATTATGTAAAATGGTATGTAGATGCTGAAAATAAAAAAATGCTATGAAAGGCACAATCGAATCTACGCCCCTGTTACTAGGAAACAACGTATTGCATCGTGTTATTATGAATATAAATATTTTTAAGCCAACTTAGTATCACCTATGTTTTTATTTATTTACTTATTTTAGGAATACTTGTGCCTTTATTGAACGGACAAATAAATCATAAAAACTTGACGCCCTGTTACTAGGATACAACTTATTGCATCGTGTTTTTTTTACTTCTTAAGTTAACACAAACACGTATTACATTAAAGTAAATATAAATGAAATTATTAAATTAATATTTTAATGAAATGATTATACAATTTTAATTAAGCTTTTTAGGAAATTATTTTAACTTCATAGGTTGAGCTTAAAATTTATAAAAAGTTGTTTTAGTAGTTAGTACATAGTTAGTTATTAGTTATTGTATGAACATTATTTTTATTATTATTTCAAATTGTTATGATCATATGCTAAACGGGCGGAGGGCAGTGGTACGCCATCATACAGGTTTTTCAGTTTGGGTACCAATGCTGTCTAACCAATGAATAGTCATGTATGTTGTTTCCAAATAAATTTCATTTCATTTCATAATGAATATAAATATTATTTTAGCCAATTTAGTATTATCTTTTTATTTATTAACTTATTTTAGGAAAACCAGTGTCACCACTAAAATATTTCTTTTATATTGAGTAAATTTTTAGAGCACGATAATAGCGCGGCTCCTTGCCAACAAACAAGGAGCGCGTGTTGCGCTTTGCGAGCGTAAAAATATAGCGGGGGGCACGCGGTCGGCGCGGGGAAATTATCCCACTCCGCCTGAATCCTCAAGGTCGTTGGCGAATACCACAGCCTTAAGTTAAGATGATCTTAAAAAATTTAATGAATTCTACTAAATGCAGGCTTCAAGCTTCGTAGTGCAAGCTATAACTGTACCAAATTGAATAGGAATTGGTTTGACATTTGAAAGCGTAATAGACAAAGATACTTTTTCTAATTACTTTTGATAATTATAATTGGTATGAACTAGTACTCTCACGGATCACTGTCAAAATGACGCTTAAATAATCAAAAAAAAACCCCGCAAAATTATAATAGCAAAAGACGATACAGTCTTTAAAGGTTTTTAGAAACACTACTAGTCAACTTACGATATAGAATCTGTTTTCACGTATAGAACCTTTTTGGCTACGATTATATAATTTTCACTCCTCTCGTACCATCGCGAAGATGAAGCATTTCTTTTGACTAGGAAAAAGTATTTAAATATTCTGTTACCAACGAGCCTACAAAAACGCAAAAGTCTTTACTCTTATGTAGAATAATCATAAATAAAGACTCGACTTATTACTGTGCCATAAAAAAAGTACAATATTTTATTTTTGAAAATGGAACTAAAAGCGTCGAATGCCGATCTCTTTGGTAGAATGAGTAGAGTTGCTGCTACCAAAAAAACACTGACGCAAAGAAATTTAAAACGTACGTCCTGCAAATTAATCGTATCGTTTTAAGCAAATTTCAATCGTTCAATTGAGTTTTATCAACAACCACTAGAGTCAATATAAATATATTGACTCTAGTTCGTTGCTATTGAGTGATTTTCTTTTCGACGGGTTATCGATTGAATTGATGGCGACACAATAAAACCTTCTTTCTTTCAACTACGCAATTTCTCTGACGGCGATTGATTAGAGTTGACTTTTGCCTACCTATGACTCACGATAATACCGTAACATAAAAAAGACGGATTCTTTATCCAACGTCTATGCAAGAGTTGTCCCGCATAGTGCAAGCTTTCTCTCTGTGACAAATCATCTCAGTTCAGTGGTAAATGAAAACAAATAAAACTCACGACTGCAATCTGTACTTTCCAAGCAAGCACCTAAGATCCTTTTGAAGATGTCTAAGAAGATAGTCAAAGGTACGTCTCACAATCGTTTTTCACTTATTGGTTCACGTGACAAACAGACACACTTTCGCGTGTATAAATTAGTAAGGATTCGTAATTATAAGCCAATCTGTGTAATTCTTTATGGGCGTCGTTGAGGTGGTGATTTGGGGTAAACGGGGTAAATGTCAGGTCGTGGTTCAGCATCAGAGTTGCGCCACTTGCTCCATCCATCACGACCAGAAGGCTGTGATTACACCCGATTAATTGCGAAACGGTATTTACAGAACCAATGACAGTGTCGAAACATTCGGTTCAATTTATAAATATTAATAGCTTTCGACTGACACTCTTCGTATTTAATGACATTACTTATAAACTTCTGTCAAAAAATACAGTTAATTGGATATTGACAAATAGACTGAGCTTTGGAATCATGTTTTAATCCTTTTTCTTTATTTACATTACCATACAATACTTTTCACAAATATTAACCATACCTACACATTGTAAAATAACTATATTTTTTAGTGTATATTTTTACAATAGTTATGGAAAAGAACATAGTTTAAATCAAAACTTTTGGTTGCAAAACTAATTCTCCTCATTAAACGGTTTTATACTTACTTAAATTCTTATACTTTAATAAAACTTCAAATTTGCTCTGTCTCTATATGTCATCTATAGTAGTAGTAGAGCTCTTAGTGAAGGACTCGTCCAAAGAAGTACTACTACCATGTTTATTTCTGCCGTCAAGCAGCTTGCTGTGTTCCGGTTTGAAAGATGTGGGCGACGGTAAAATTACAGGCACACGAGGCTTAACATCTGTAGGTTGATGGACGCAGAGTAGTGCATCGTAAGGTACGTTCATAATGAGCGTGACCTGCGAGGTAAAGCTTTGTTATGAGTAACGGTAACCACTTAACATCAGATGGGCCATCTGCTTGTTCCATCAGCAAGTCAAATAAATCAAAAAATCGAATGGTTATGGCAATTAAATATATTAACATTGTTTAGTTTTTGATATTTTTTATATAATTATAATTACTGTTTGTGCCAAAACTGAAGGCGGAATGCGTATGAGTCATTCGTTTTAGAGCATGCTTCTAATGTATACTGTAAGTAATGATAGCTGCAGCGTGCATGATTAATAGATTGACCCTTTTTCTACGCTAAGCGTAAAACCAACGGCGGACCTAGTTATATTATGATTGACTTGTGGAATTGCTCGCGACTTCACTCGCGTAGACTCACACGAGAAAAACAAATAAAATTAAAAAACCATGTTGATTCTAAAGATGACAGAAAACAATGAATCACCAAATAGACTGTTTCGAAGTCTGTACGGGCTTCTCTTCTATGGTACAACCAGTGGTTTTGGGATTCGTTTTCTGTCATCTTTGGAAGCAACATTGTATTTTCATTTTAATTGTTTTTCTAGTGTTATTTTAAGTTCTGATGGGTAATTTTGGTGGTATTTTAACCATCATTGCTTGAGGTCTTAGCACAAGTGTGAACAATTGAAATGAAAGTGTGTTATGAGGCATCCTGATTTGAACGAAAATGTGTCCCTTTGGTTTTGAAGAAAAACGCCATCTTTTCTTCAAAACCGATGACGGCTGACTTTACTTTTTTTACCGACTCGACTTGACTGAAAAGAATTTATTCAACCCACTTGACATTGGCAAAATTGTCCGCAAGACGGACAGATGCCACAAAAAAAAAACCAGTGGGTTAGGCCATATTAGGCTGTGTGACTGACCATGACTGACATGTTTAAGTCAATCATTGTCAGTTAAAGATTTCTATATTTGTTACTAGCGAACGCCGCGCTTCATCCGCGTGAAGTTTAACCTCCGCTGTAACTGTTCAGGGGTAAATTTCAGGAACTCTTTTCTTAGTACACCTCTACACACCAAGAGGAGCATACCCTGAAAATGTCAAATCTCTACGACCAGTGTTTTAGGCTGTGCGTTGTCTTTTTTTTTTATACTACTTGTCGATGGAACAAGCAGATGACCCATCTGATGTTAAGTGGTTACCATCACCTATTACAAAGCATTGCCTCATAGGTCACGCTCGTTAGGAACGTCACCGACGATGCACTACTCAGCGTCCATCAACCTGAGGCATACAGGTGTTAAGCCTCATGTGCCTGTAATCACACCGGCACCTACAGCCTTCAAACCGAAACACAGCAAGCTGCTTGGCGGCAGAAATAGGCATGGTGGTAGTACTGCCCCGGACGAGCACTTCACTAAGAGACCTACTACTACTATGTAAATATGTCTATATGTTAGTCAGTCAAACAAAATTTTTATAACTGGTATAGATAACAGTCATGCAAGTTTCATAAGTACTCACGTTAATGATCTTCCAAGATTACACTGCCGTGCACGAAATGGTGTAACATTTTGATTTTAATGTATAAAACTCATCCAGATATAGGTCAGTATGTTTATTAAATACATTCTGGGAATGGTGTGATTGCGCGGATGTTTGTATGCACTTTGCCGCACACGTGTTTTACTGCAAGTCTATATGAGGTGAATTACATTGTACTGCAGTGTATCAACAAACACTATAATGTTATAAATTGCTTTGATACTATTAAGAGTTATGTTTTCAACGGAAAGCTAAAGAAAGAATGGTATTGTTTATGACTTCCGCTCGTGTTCTATAGTTCTCTGATAAATAGTAACCCACATAGTATTCTAAGTAACCTTGTACTATTTCAAGTTTTATCAAGATCAGTTCAGCTGTTACGGCGTGTTTAAGTCAATATACAAACATTCAACGATCTCAACTTCAACAATATTTTTTTTATTTATTTGTTGATAACTAACAGCTGTTCTTAAAATTTATAAAACTAAGGTATAATATTATTATAAGCAGTGAGTGGTCGAAGTAACCTTTGGCCTAGTGGGAGTGACCTCGCCTTCTGATCCTAAGGTCGTGGGTTGATATCCGAACGTGCACCAATGGATTTTTCCGTTCGAAAAATGTATGTGCGGAATGTATCTACTAAAGGATAACATCGTGAGGAAAACAGTTAGTATTCTAGCAGCGACGATGGGCTTGCAACCTGTCACGTGTGGAATACTTTAGCAAAATGTGGGTATATACCAAATGTACTATCTGGGCGTACCTCTGACTACCCCCTTAGACATCCTCAGAAAGATCGGAGGGGATATCTACCGTGCTTGGGGATTACAGTCGTGATGCTATTTCTTTCTTTCTTTCAAGCCGTTTTGAGTCTACAGATTTTATTCCTACAAGGTTACATAACTTAGTAAACACGGGCTAAAAGGTCCTAAAAAAGAGATCCCAATGCATATCAATCAACTCAATTAAGCCGCTCCACTTACTCATTATATTAACACGTTGATGTGTAAAACATCTCGCTTTTTAAGCTTTACGCAATGTTACCTTTAAAAATTTGTAATACAAAGGGCGTGCTTCAGAGTTGCTCAGTGGGTATCGCAATAGCCACAGCTCTGATAGACCAGCTAGGTTACTTCAAGTAAGCTTACAAAAAGCCTGCAATAAAGTGACCACATGGCCTCACGGTGACTGTCGAGAAAGTTATGGTCTACTAACAAAATCCATAGTAAAAGTTCCAAATTTGAAATCGACTTTACGCTTTCTCACTTTTGTATAAACATTAACGCCGGCTGTACCCCTTTAAGGAGTGAACTCCATTCTAAGTACACCCTTACCCACGATAAAGCAAATATACCCTGAAGACGTCAAGTCTCTGAGCTTGGGTTCACTTTAAGGCAGTAACCGATGCGGCGCGGCGGGTGAATATCCGCCTGCGCGGCAGGAGGTTGCGGGTTCGATTCCCGCCTTGGGATAAATGTTTGTTCGTTCTGCAAACATTTATTCCGGGTGTTTTGGGTATTTTCTATGTATAATAAAAAATATCTATGTGTGTAAAATATTGTATTAAGTATATCAGTCATCTAGTACCCATGACACAAGCTCTGCTTAGCTTGGGGCTACATGATGCTGTGTGGATTGTCCAACATAAAAAAAAAACTTCGATCAAGAAGGTCAGTATAGACAAATATTCTTATATGTATCATAGATTCCGTACAAACTGTTCCATTTACTGTGTAGTGAAGTAAGAACAAAGGGAGCTATAATAGAGTTATCGCGTACAGTAATTAGTTTTAAATTGTGTTACAAACGTATTCTCGACTAAAATAACCATTGAATTAGGCCATGGTCTATTTTAGTAGCGACGCGAACTTGTAATTGAGTGTACCAACTATTCTTATACCTACCTACATCAGTTATCGTTCGAGACTGATGCATGAATTGATATCAAGATGCAGGTGCCAATGGTCTTAAAGGTAATTTCGGTTGCAAATAACTTTATTTGCCGCCCATTTATTAAACTCTTTAACCTTTATGAAAAGTTTAAGGGTCATTTTCGGTCACTGGATTACCTTTATATTTTATAACCACAAATTCAGAAACAGTTTGGTTGTTTGTCTGATAAGATTGGGTTTTTAAATGAAATCTCATTGACTTACGTCCCGGATCTTGTGGCGAAATGTATTTTTTAATTTAAATTATTTTCTTATGCCTTTAATATCTTTTAATATCTTCTTACTTTTACTACTATAGACTATCCTGTACAAACTTCAAGCCCCCTTTACCCGTTTAGGAGTTGGATTTCAATAATTAATTTCATCATCACACCTACGCACCATAACAAAATATGCCTTGAAAGTTTCAAGCCGCTACAACCAGTGGTTTATGCTGCGCGTTGTCTATATATCAGTTAGTCAGAACAAAGATTCTTATACATAATTGGTATAGATTTGACGTCAGTTGTAGTAGTTAAAATCTCTACAATAAACGCGCCAGTGTCAATGCTCTCAAAACCATTTGGAGTGCCGCCAGAGACTTGATCGATTTTTCCATGTTTACTACGTCTGCGACTTTGCGACAGTGTTCATCCTATTTACTGGTAAACGAGGCTTACGTATGCGTAAGCCTCGTTTACCAGTAAATAGGACTATCGCACTATGGTGCGATGAACTTTACTTACCCTATGACAATTGTACAAGTATCACAACACCTATTTTAAAAATAAATAAAGATGTAGTAAATACCTTAAGAATTTGTAGTGTATTTTTTTAAATTTGCCGTGTGTTATTCTGATTTGCGTCTCTCAAAATATATGTGGCTTTTATTAAGCACATTCCTGTAATTTCACCGGCACCTACACCATCCACTGAGAACCTAATGAGAGTGAACCTTGTGTCGGTAAAATAGAATTGGTTTTCGAATTTTAGTTTTTAATAAGGACGTCTAGTTTTGCATACTCTTGTAATCTCGTACGATTCTTTGTTTGAAGCAAGTTTTATACAAACTTCAAACCCCGCTGCAAATATGTACTTGGGATTTGAATTTAACGAATTCCTTATTTGGTACACCCTACGCACTAGGAGAAATACACTCTCATTAAATCTGTACTACCAGCTTTTTAGGCAGTGCGTTGTCTATCATAGCAAGACAAAGATTCTCATAAGATTAAGCCACGCTCACACACTTACCGTGGTACTCGAAAGAAATTATAAATGGGAAAGTTTAGATGCACGAATGATTGTAATTCAACCTACACACCGCCGGCGCCGCCGCCGTCGCCGGTCGGTATTACAAAAATTATGTCAAATATTTTTGACCATACATTACACCGAATATTCATGTAATATCACAATGATAAAGATGTGGACCGAGGAAATGGTCCACTTGAGTTTAAGTATTTATCATCGCCAATAACTATATATATTAGCGGTCGCTCGCAGCTTCGCCTGCGTGGCAGTTTTTTCCCGTTCCCGTTTGTAGCCTGGATTAACATGGCTACTTTCTCGGGATAAAAAAGGTTACAATCTATATTTATTCCAAATTTCATCCAAATCGGTCCAGCTGGTTAGAGCGTGAAAGAGTAACAAACATCCATCCATCCATCCATCCATCCATCCATCCATTCATCCATCCATTCATCTATCCATCCATCCATCCATCCATCCATCCATACTACATGATGAAGTGCCTGTTTAGGGCTTATTTATACCTATTGATCACTGAGTCCTCCTTTAGCTAAAATGACTGATAAGTTTGTGGCCATCTCTTTTTATAGACCATGGAAATGACAGTTATAAGAGTATTTTATGATATTACAAAATTTCGTTTATACTGCCATTACCATCAGACTTAACAGCTAGACACAAGAAACTAGAAACTGCGGTTACTAACCCATTAAATAACATTATTTCCCTATTTCTCAAGAAAAATACTTGCCTGATTATTTATAGATTCCTTAATATTTTATAGCTTCGGAATTACCATATGTTTCGCTTTATAATGACTAAGGGGTAAGTTACCAAGAACCATGCGGGTGATCTCATTTCAGAAAAACAAGGACCAAAGTATAGATTTTATACTATTGTTTGAGCCAAGTGTATTTACATAACAAAATGTGATTTTATATTGTGAAATGACGCGTATACTTTGAAAATATTGCGTTTCTACGGTGCGTCGTATGAAAGCGCCTTTTTAACGACGCCGGAACAAAAAAGTGTGTAAGTCTGATAGCGCTACAATTAAATTGCACCTTAGTCGAAGTGTACAAAAGGTCTAAGCATATAAGCAGCCTGATAGATACAGATTGCTTTATGCCAAAATGTGGTATCGACTTTATTGTTTATGATAATGTTTTGATTTAAATACTATTAATGCGAGAGCATAGAGCTATATTACCCGAAGTACTATAACTCAAGAGTACTATATTACAAGAATAAGTACTATAAGTACTTATTGTTGTAATTAAAGAAAACCGATTAATATGCTGTTAAATTCCATTCATTCCATCATAAATGAATATGATTGAAATACAATGAATAACTACATACTTAAACAAAAGATTTATCTAAGTATACAAATTTGTTTGATTACCTTTAGTAGGTAATCACATAGGCGAACTAATCCATTCCTGTCTTACAACATCCAAGTCAGACAGAGCTAAGCCAAAGCCACTTCCTTTTAGTCTCAGCTTGGGCAGCAAGGATGTCGCAACAGGGAAACGACATTCTCTAGGTTGTATATCTTACCACCCACACTAAAATCCACCTCAGAACTTTCATATCGATACCTCCGTCTCTTTTCTACACACCATTGAAGAATGGGACGAAGTGAAGCAATCAAAATAGGGCGAGAACTATCGTCGACATCTGTAAGATTACTGCGACACCCACGTTTGTGCACTAACAAAGAGTTTATTGCACTTTTAGTGCTGTTAGTTATAATTTCATGAGATTTATTAGATACCTGACTTAGTTGGGAAAGTTATACGGTTTCTAGTTGTAATTTTACACTGATTGCTTATGTTTACTTTGACATAAATAAGTTTTCGCGTACTCTTTGTTTGAAAACTTTTACCAAGGCGAAAGCAAATGATTTTTAATTTATAAGAAATATATTAGAAAATAAAATAAAGAGTTACTTACAATAAAGAAATATATTGTTATGAAAACTACGGTATATTATTTTCTACTCGTGCATGCAAGCTGTGAGACTTCAAGTTCATATACCTCGAAGAATTAGAACTATTTATACCCTGGATCAACTAATTGAATTCCTACGCAGATGACTATTCTGATAATGACGTTGCAATCTTCAAGAATTATGAATGGTTTTTATAAGTATTTGATGTACAGCTTTGTACGGGAGGGTGGCATATTTAGATAAAATATAAAAGTTAATGTAAACAGGTCATTGCATCTATTGTAGACGATTTATACAGCGTCAGGGCAACTTTTCCACTCACACCCCTATTTACGGCATTATTATTTCTACTCCTATTTAGATAAACTATAGGTAGGGTAGTAAAACCTAGGCATAGAATGTTGGCTAATCAAGTTATAATTAATAACTAGTACTCACTAGAATCAACGTAATCAGTTTATTCACGTGCGTTTTATAACAATAGTGAGCTAAACACACCTGTATTGTTTTGGAGCTGAGTCGAGATTGAAGCTAGAATTTGGTCGTCAAAGTTGGGCCTGTCTAAAATGTCAGTTTCAAAGAATACCATTTGGAGATTGACACGATCGAAACTCTAGCATAAAATGTGTTCAAGCAAAAGTTTGGTCCCTGACATTTGACTATCTTTAAATATACAGAAACTGGCATTTAATCCTTCCTAACTCCACGTTTGTATCCTACTAATATGTGGGTGTATGGATGGATGGATGTTTGTTACTCTTTCACGCTCTACCCAGTAGACCGATTTGCATGAAATTTGGAATAAACATAGATTATAATCTGGATTAACATATAGGCTACTTTTTATCCCGAAAAAATAACTGGACCGGGAAAAAAACTGCCACGCGGGCGAAGCTGCGAGAGGCCGCTAGTTTTGTCATAATTCTCTCCCAGGTCGTCTCGCTGACTAACCTAAAACCCGCTGATCCCAGTCTACGTAGGCATGCTTTATCCTCCCAAGCTGATCCGTGGGTGTGTATCCCCATCTTGCATTGTAATTATGAGCAATGAATATTTCATGGTGCACGTTCAAATTGCTGTTCGTATATTAATTTTGCAAGGATCCATTTAAGACATTTTCATTATAGTTAGCTTTATGTCGTGTGCTCATACTAAAATAATTGTATTGCAAGTTTATCTTCTTGCAAAACGAGACACCAATAACATTGCATTTTTAAGACGATCATCCTTCTTGCTAACATTTTTAATTATTGGTGAATATTTATTTTATACCGACATTTTTATTGAACCCGTAACTGTAAATGTTCTCAAATCAAACTCTTATCAAAATCTTTGGCCTCGTCAGTTTGCCCTCTATGTTGATTCAGCAATCTTTTACACCCTGTTTGATCTGTTTGTGATAGTCAGGAAACCCGTAGAAGAACCAAGGACAGCGACATAGTTCTCTGAATCAGCAACTTGAAGTGGCAATGTAAAGGCCATAGCTTGTAGAACCGGCACTTGCTGGAGGATAAAGGTTTTCGAATAACGACAGTCCAGAAGACGAAGCGTAGGATGCCCCATTCCGATACCGTTGGCAATAATTCATTCTTCCCGGAAACGTATAGGGGAGACATAAGCCCAGCAGTGGACTTCTTCAGGCTGATGATAAATCTGTTTATGTGTAATTGTTGTGCTAAAGACATATCCGTATTAAAACGAGTTGTCGGTGGTCATTACTTACCAGTAGTACTTACTTAGTTGAACGGCGCCCGTCAGACTTTACAACGAGTTATAGTTAATGGAAGAGCCTGATTCCCAGAACTATGCTTGAACTGTATTTTTAAACTTCATTTAATGGGCTTGAACTGATAAGTGAACAATGCTTCCGTCGTACCAAAAAACTGAAAAAGGAATAGGCATTCAAACTTTGGTTATCGTTTTTACTAGCAGTACCTACCCAAGTCTTTTAGAACACAAATAGGGAATACTTTATAAATACGTAATCGAACCTAATAAATCAAAAATTTACTGTAAAATCTATTCATCATCATCATCACCATAATCTACTGATATAGACAAAAGCCTACTTTGTACATGTGCAGCACGATTTTGAGCCATCTCCATCCACTTTCCTCGATCTTTACAATGTCGTCGGGCCATATGGCGGGGTTTGTTGTCTACGAGTAAATACACTTAGTGCACATGAGCGATGAGCTCTATTCCAAAAACTTTTATTCCCCAGCGGGCGTCGGTTCTATGACAGGATTAGATTATAGTCCTATCATTGTTTCATATTACCCCTTGGAAAGGGATAGCAATAGTTCGCGCACTGTTCTTCTTCTTTATGGCACCTGTCCTTAATTCAACCGACTTATAATTGGTATAGTTTCCACGCCGGTGTTGTCACTTCTTGTATATCGATTAATATGCTGTGTTCACAGCTCGTGCGTTTAACTGGTCACAATCTCTGCATCATTTGACTTTGCAATTTGTGTAGGTAATTGTACTGGAATCAGGCGACGACCCATAAACAGTGGCTAGTGGACTAGAAGGCGTACCTAGTACCGTAAACAGATAATATTTTTTAATTGACCTTTTAGCGTAATACCTTTTCTCCATAAAAGGAGTTATGATATCAAGTGCAACATACTTTGTATATTCAAAGAATACATGAATAAGCTCACGCCTGTTTCCTTTAGGGGTAGACAGGGATCACACCTTTCTACTTGCTACTCAATTACAAGCATCAAGTCCAAGCGTAGGATTAAAATCATACTCTTTGTTCACAGGGAAACTGCATTACAATTTCAACAGACGGTGGCTGTCCATCCAAATACACAGAGAGGTTGAATGACATATCGTCTACCAGTAACAAATCTGGATCCTTCCTCAATCCGCTGGAAGCAGAGAGAACACTTTATCTCAGCGACACAGAGGGACGTATAATGGAGGTGACATACGCATCACCAGTGAGAAGACAAGTAAGAATTTTGTAAATGAATTACACTATGTAATGACCATCCATCTGCGGCCTAGCTAAAACTCAGACAAACGCACCGGTGTGGCTTCTTTTGTCTTTGATTTTGTATCATACATTGCTTGCTACTCGAATGTAAAGTTACTTATCTATGCATGTGAAGCCGCAGTGGCTAATACATAACAGATACCGTTCTAGGTAGTCACTGCTGGTAGTAGGTAGTAACTACTTTTTCAAGGGATTATAAAAGGCAGAATAATAGGTATTTAATACCAAATCATATTTGGAACCAACTTTATAAAATTATTTAAATACTAGCTTGTAAACATTACTTCAGTTTACAAGACAATCACGACGGTTAGTACAATTATGGTTCATTATGTAATGTTTAGACAGTACAATGATGGCAAAGTGTACTATGAACGTAGACCAATGTACGTGAGACCAATTTACGACATTAAAGTGGACACTTTTAACGACATAAACTGGTTTCTTGCACTTCAGATACAATTTGTCTGAGGTTTTGATGTTTGTCTAATGAATACATATAAAAAAAAAAGAGAATAACGAAGAATTCAAGAGTTTACAAAAGCGCGTACATGGCAAAAATAATTGCCTGTTACTCGGACCAGTCTGAGGACTAAATTATTATCACATATTTTGTAATATTATGTACAATATTTGTATTATTTATTTATTTAATTGATATTTCTTTCCGCAGGTCAAAATAGAATATCTGCCTGTGCTAAATAAGCCCGTCAAAATTGACGTTACAGAAAAGAATACAATTTGCGATGCCACTAAATGCACTATAGAGATATTAGCGATTCCTGCTGCCAGCTTCTGTTCCTTCTATGAATTTATTGACGTCAAGATCAGTGTCGAAAACTCTACAGAAGAAACGAAGATCAGGTACCACGTGCCGTGCTCCTGTCCATGCACTAGTCAGACTCAGGAGATGTCTCAGCATTGTTCCTTTAAGGGAAATTACACCTGTGGAATTTGCGACTGCCAGTATGGATGGTGAGTTTAGTCCCCTGAGGAGATACCACAGTAACGAGATAGACTCTAAACATTCCTGAATATTTTATTGTATTGGAATCATTGGACGCTGAGAGACTTCTTAGTGTACATAACCTATAGGCTGTTTGTTTAGAAGCATTGGCAAAACCTTTAAAAAGTGTTATTTCAACTGATATCGAACCACCATCAACGCCCTAAGTTTACTCTCAATAGAATTGGCATCAGTTAAGGCTGGTTGTAGACTTCCAGAACTGTCTAAAATCGTTTTTATCATGTTTAGATGTTACCTTGTCCTAATATTATAATTTTTATTATAATATTGTGTACCTAATATTTGGACTGATTGCTTCGTACATCATTTACATTTTCCTTTAAAAGACCTTCTGTCTTGATCTGTCTGCTCAAATAAAAAACGAAGCCTAGACATCTTTTGAATATCCTGCACATATCCATGTGTGTACTTGGGGGCTACCGTCCCATGTAGTCCCAACCTACTATATTCTCTTTGCGGTACTATTTTTATCACAACTTCTACCGAGTTAATTACGACCCGAAGAATACCACTTTTACTGATAACCCAATTAAAAATAAACATTGTCCAACCACATGTCACATTTTAAAAAGTAACAATATTGTAGAGTATTTTCCTTTTATTTTCAAACTTGCACGTTGATATTTGACTTCACTAAGTTTGTTTTTGTTTATAGGCATGGTGATACATGCAGCGAGTCTTGCTATCGAGGGGGTGACCTCATCGGTGAAACTGAGATAAGGAAAAATATGTGTTTTTCCATCAGGAATAATAAAGTAAGTATCTGAGAGGAGAAGCTTTCTATAAATGTGAATTTCCAAACCAATCTAGGTCAATTATAAGAATCTTTGCCCCGACTGACTGACCGATAAGACAACAATAACTGTACCAGTTATTGTTTTCTTTTAAATCGGGGGCATGACTCCTTTCACTACTTCTCTTTAACTCGCGTGGTTTTGGCCTAGTCCATCGCCGCCTTTCTCAAAAAAACCATCCTGCATAGTCTGTATGTTTCTCTTGTTAAATTGATAAATGAATTTGTTGTAGACTGTGGAATGTAACAACAACGGAAAATGCGCATGCTCCATCTGTAAATGCTTTGAGAACCAACCAGGCTCCCAATACTTGGACCCGATGGAGCAATGCGCCGACATTTGCATGCAGATCCTCGATTGCTCTGCTTGTCTGCGGAAGGGAACTATAGGGGACTGCCCAAGTGAATGTCAACAGGATCTCACTGTGGTACCGCTCAACAAAACTATTGTAACTGATGAAAGAGATGAAGAGGGCAGGTAATTCCTACCAGAAAATTTATACTATTTTTTCACCATACATAAGTTACCATAAGAAACAAACCGTCCAAAAATAAGCAGTGGTTTTTTCTATTTCTGTAAAGCTAGTTTTCAGTCAGCCGTTGCTAATCCATAAAAAAATCATTGCATCTGTCATGATACCGAAATTCAAAATAACTTATTTCTGGGCACTTTTTGTACCGTTTTGTGTTATGCTTATAATATACTTATGGGCAGTGGAAGTTTGCTGGGCCCATAACCTGATGAGTTAAGTTGGCTACAGGAACATAAAGGATATAAACGAAATAAAAGGAATTTATTTCAGAAACACTGATCTAGTCGTTACCACGGTTACCTACTGTAAAAGCCCTCTCTTACTTTTTTCTTTTGTCAAACATCACTCGCTACGTTTACGTCTTCACAAATAGGTTTTATGTTCCAACAAGACTAGACTCTGTTAGTTTTCTAAATCAGTTCATCAGAACATCGTTTTAATATAAATAAAGAAATTAACAATACTTTATGGCGACAGACAATCTGTCCTATTAACTGACGAACCTGGTGAGATGCAGAACGAAAATCCATTCTGTGCAGCTTAGTCACTTGTTCAATAGAGGATAGCTTGTTGGTCGCCTATCATACTATTGTGCTCTACAGGAAACCTTGGGTGCATTGCAAGGACCATGTAGACGAATGTAGTTACGACTATTACGCTAAGAAAACTGACGAGAAGTATTACGCTATGGTGAACATCAGCTGCTCTATTGCAGTTCAAGGAGGACATGTTTCGGAAGCGACATCGACGAAAGGTATACAGTCCAAAAAATAGCAGGGGTGCGAGATTAATTTTGAATACGTAGATTTTTCATTTTTTTTCTTCAGAAGTCATAAAAACATTTATTCAGTAATATACAGGGATCATACGTTTCCAGAAAAAACGATTCTAAGATCTTTCCATCCATCAACTTCCCGCGGCCCTAACAATGTCCGTCAGTCCGTCGGTTCGTGGTCGCCATTCGAAAACCTTTATTCTCCAACGGTTATCGGTTCTACGAGCTATATGGCCGGCCCACTACCACTTTAACTTGCTGATTCTGAGAGCTATGTCGGTGACCTTGGTTCTTCTACGGATTTCCTCATTTCTGATTCTATCTCGCAGTGAAACGTATGGGGGAGGCCTATGTCCAGCAGTGGACTTCTACAGGCTGATGATGATGATGATGACACAGGAATTATCTTGAATCAAGCTAAGTTAATCTACACGCCAGTGCCCCGTGACCAAACCTAAAAGAACTGGCAAAAAACTTATTCAAAATGATGTAAATTATGAAACTACAGTGTAGTGTCAGTCTAAGTTTAGAAGTCGCCGTTTTTCTGCTGGTTGTATGATTGCGACGGTGCAAAAATAAGGTTTATTGGCAACGAACTCAAGAGCACCACTTAGGTATGGTTTGGGCTATTGTCAGGGAACGAACAGACTTGGCCGAAACGAGGCCTTAACGGGGGCATCTACGACCCTGTGACAGGGTCATTTCCAGGTCTGATGAGACCATTATTAACCCGCTACGTGGTATAAAGAAAACTGTCAAATCATCGGTCTACTTCCTCAATTTTTAGTAACTGCTATATAACTGTGCCTAAGTTCCAAATCAGATCAAATATATCTAAGTATGGCCTTCGTGTTGTATGTACAAAAGTTCTGAGGATAATAAATTTCAGCTTCAGCACGAGCCTTGTAGGGCACCACATTTAGTATCTATCTATTTACAAATCCTACTTTCTATAGTTAAACTAACTACACCTACAATTAACCAATATATAATATATTGTGTTCAGTTCAACCCGTAATGCAACTGTATCGAAATATAGGGAAACAATCAAACTCAAAAAGCATGCTGAATATCCCGTTTCTATCCAAAATATTGGTCAAAACCATAATAATTTAAATACACAATATAAATATATTTATTAAAAAAATGTTTTAAATAGTTCCTTGATAAACCAAATATTTAAATTGAGCCCGTTCATACACCCTTTTGTTAAACAATAAACAATGTTCTTCAATTCGTTTCTTTTCAATGTCAAGAAACATGCCACCAAAAGTATCGTAACAAATTTGGAACAAAAACGAACTCAACATTTACACAGTTGTCACTTGACATTTCATCGTATAAATACACAATCAACACATGCTTTTCATGTTCTGACTCTTTCTTTTCTGTGTAGTGCATCTCTTTCAGAAGAACAATATTCCTTTAATTTGGCCAGAACTCCTCAGTTTTTATCAATTATGAATGTTTGGCGTCGGTGACCCCGATTATTGAGTAAGGAATATAAATAATTAGGTAGTCCTTATCTTATTATTTGTATTATTTGTCCAATAGTATGTTTCTTTGTGTGGCTATTGTAATACCAATAATAACAGATTATGACCAATAGGTAGGTAGACGCCAGGAGGTAACTTTTCAAAATAAATAACAATGGCAGGATCGCAAAGTGCTACAAATCTTAATCTACTATAATTCAATCATAAGACATAAAACTCAGTCATTTTACGTGACTTTATAACAAAGAGTTAGGCCGATATAATACTTGTAAGGAATATATGAACTGCACGTTTTTATGTACGGTTAGCAACAGAAGTTCATCAACATTTCGACGTTGGAAATTTCAAATGTCGTAAGGGACATTGTCGTAAGAGCAGACAACACAGAAGGCAGAGCTACTACAAACTATTATGGTATTTATTTTATTATAAAATATAAAAGTTTTTTCACTGGAGGAATAGAATGCTTCTATGTAAAAAGTCCATGGTCATTAAAGTAAAAGACACAACATGCTCAATTTACCAAGTCGAGGTCCGGACCTTTAAGTGGTACCCTTACACTTGTTGCCAATAAAGCCTATTTTTGTATAGCAGAGCTCTCTACTCCATGTTTAATCAAAGAAGTAATTTTTCTTTCCAGTACCTCTCATCATCGGTTTAGTTTTTTTAATCTTGGCGATCGCCACGGTTGGAGGAATCTTATTATGGAAGCACATGAACGCTCTGCCAGCTCTGCCCACAAACGACCCTCAATACGCGAATATAGACGCAGAAGACAGCAGGGGAGAGAACCCATTATACAAACCCCCAACGTCATCCTTCAAGAACCCTACCTATGGAAAATGGTAGCCTCGGTAAGTTTATATTTTACACCTAGCAGTAGAGTCCAAGACTTCTTAATTCATTAAGACATTAAGAAAATATCATCCTGATGATATTTTCTTGCTGATTGAGAGCATGGTATAGGTGCTGAGCAAGCCTACTCAATCCTAAGCTCTAAGGTACTAATAGCGTACCAAAAATAGAGGCATGGGGGTAAAATGTTAGGGGAGTTGCCAATATACCACTAAACCTAGCATTTCTACTTCGGGAATGAATTCTAATTGAATTTTACCCTCTACTTTGCTACTCTGCAACCCACACCCTTCAAACCAGAACAGTTTCGGAGCAAGCGGCTTGGCTATACTAAGAGCTCTAGTACTACTACTGTATGATTTTAGTATGACCACATTAAAAATAAAACTAGGTATGACAAATCCAATAATAGGTAAATTAAATTATAGCAATAGGAACTACAAACAAGAGTTTGTTTTGACATTTTGGGTTACATGACGTTGTATGCGCCTATAACGTTTACGGTACGTTATATTACCGCGCAGTGTAAATTAAAACATTTATGTGAACCTTCGTCTAATATTTTGCGGGGTAGGTAGACTGGCTGAAATTGGACTTACGTTAAGCTCGATTATGATCCCGATCTCATACTAAGGGAAATGGAAAAAAAGATACAGAAATACAACTTTAAGGCACGGCACGGCAGTTATTCCCTGAGATCTATTAGAGCCTACAAAGTAGTACCAACTCAAAACTCTTTGAGGAAGTTTAAGGGCCAAATATTACATTTAGCACATTTGCTGTACCCACAATTTACCATAGAATTCCATACGTGACAAGATGCAAGCCCATCGCCGCTCCAAAATGAACGGTAAAAAAACATTATTGTTCGTCCAGCACTCTAAGTGACCTACTTAATCAATACCTTCAAGTCTTCTGACCACAAAACGAAGCATCTCGATAAATGTTTAATTAGTTAGCTTCCGGCTCCCACGAGGTTCCAACCACTAATGGCTAAAACACTCAATCGTGTTTAGGTTTGATATAAGCATGGCCAGCCAGCGCCTATTTTATTTTTAATACGTTGCATCAACATCAACCATCGATATATAATACAGGGTGTCCGAGTAAGTAGAGCTAAGCGGAAATCTAGAGGTACCATGGTGTATGCAATGGAATATTTTGTAGTTTAAAAATTTACAATATTTTTCGATTTTTAAAACACGGTTAAAACATTAAACTATATCTACACTGATTATAAGAAATTTTATCCTGACTACACAACGCACAGCCTAAACCACTGGTCGTGGACTACATTTTTGAGGGTACATTCATCTTGATGGGTATAGGTATACTAAGACAAGAACTCCCGGAGTTCAACCCCTAAACAGGTACAAGGGGGTCGGGGGGCTTTTCCCCCAGTGCCTTAGTCGTCTCCAAGAACGTCCACGGGAAGTAATTACCCTTTCACTACTTCGTTTTCTAGGCTAGAACCACCACGACGTATATGTACATTATAACAAGTATATAACATTACAAAATACAATATACAACTGTATCAATAATGCATTGAGAGATAGTCAGAGTTTGAACAAGGCTCATTTACTGTCTCCAACCTTGTGATAGGAACCGTTCACTTGCAAAAGTTTGAAGCATAAAGACTGTTTAGTAGTTTGCAAAATATTGTCCCACCTGCGCAGATGCAAGTCAAGTCACATAGCAATGATGTTAGTAGAAAATTTAAAATGTGTGCTATAGAATTTTTATGCCTGTCAAACAATTCCTTAGACATTATTATTGATATTTTATTATTTACTCATTCAAATATCGAGTTTATTTGTGGTAGGCCCCCGAATATGAAAAGTTTGTAATGCCCTGTTTTATTTATCCCTTTCTTCTTCTTCAGCCTGTCCGTCGACAGACAATTTAGCCAGTGTTAGGAGGATGATTAAAAAGTTTTTAGTCAAGTCGAGTCAGATTTTGTGACAAGATTTTGCTTTGCTTTTTTTTAAGTAAAACAAATAAAGTATTTCATAAGATTACTCGCGGATTTGACTTGAATAGTTTGTCTTCAGTTTTAGGTCCTAGCTTACTGTCATGATTCATTTACAATCGAGCTCATAGTATGAGTCCGTCTTATATATATATTTCTGAAGTGATGTGGTGGTTACCTAATAAGGTAAGGTTTACCACATCATTAAATAATGTCACAAAAGGTGTTTGGCACACCTCGTCAGCTCACCACTAATGAGGTAAGTATGGAATGATGGATGAAAACCCCGTTTACAATCTATACAATTATAAGAAATAATTGGTCACAAACCAGTAGCAATTTAACGACGAGACAATAAAATTTTACCGCCAACGAAAACCTAGCCAGTCGTAAATTAACAGCTATGGGCCATATTTATTGGTTTTAAATTGTTTTGACCGCTCTATTTTTAGTAATTAATGTGAAACGTTTTTTTTATCGTATGCACTGGAACCACAAAATACAAAATACTTAGGGTACCTACCTTATTTAATAGTCGACTCAGTTTACCTACAGAGTTACTTAAATTTTGATTTATATTACAATTAAATGTTAGTTTACACGATTTAAAAAAACAAAATTCTAATAATTCTTACTGAAGTTTCATACGCAAAAGTTAAAATATGAGAAATAAGTCAGAATTTATCTTGCATTTCGACCTTTTTCTACATCTTTTCCATTTATCAGACCTGATATTCACACAGATTCTTAGATTTCTCAGATTTCTGATTACACAGAAAAAGTACAAGTACCTATATAGCTATTTATCTACAGAAAAACTTAAGTATCCATTGTATATTTAATATCAATACAACTTGTCATAAAAGACACAAATCCGTTGTATTCCGTCCACGGAACCCTACTTACAAGCTTAAGCACGTGCTTGACCGGTTGTTCTGAACGAGATTGTAACCTACCGTTATCATTTTGTAAACAACTCGTTTGATGTCAAACTGATCTCCATAATTACCTTCTAATACCTCCACATCATTGGTGGAAAATATATGTATTTATGCATTTCCATTAAATATCATGGACCTGGCTTAGTAACATCTGTAAAAATTTAATGTACCTACCTATCTAGAATTTTAATAGCTTATTTAAAAAAATTTACTAGTTTATATATAATTTTTAATCTTAGTATTTTTTCTTGTCAGAATTGTTCAATGAAAAATACCGTATTATTCATTTGCAAACTGCACATTTGGTAGAGGCTATCTAAGATTAGCAACTTACCTACTCGTGATGCTCGAAAACACACAAAAGATAATTTTCCGTTCATCTGTTTATTATTTAACTAAAGAGGTCTTAAAAAAAACAGTGTTTTTTGTTTGAAAACTGGCCTGAAACACAAAGTATACCTAATTTTATTTTATTTAGTATAGAAAATTGAGTAAGTTTTGCTAATTGAATTAAAACAAAGAACTGCCTAATGTTTTTTGTTGGTTTATCATCACGCTACTTGGTCCTGAGACCCAAAGCAAAGGTTATTCCGAATTCCGACCACGATAAGCCACACATGTTTGTATATCCATGAGCAATGAAATTACCGTTATCTTCATGTCCTTATCCTGCTCACTCCTCTCTCACTCATCTTATCTTTCACACAACCGATCTTTTCTTTAGCCCACGTGAACTTATAAAACCACGTACCACAGGAACGTACCCTACTATGCAGTGATCTGCGTCCTTAAACCTAAGGCATACAGGTGTTAAGCCCCATGTGCCTGAAATTTTACCGGCACCCACACGCAACCGAAACACAGTAAGCTTGGCGATAGGAATAGGCAAGCCGATAACCGCTTCCTGAAATACCAGTCAGAGAATCGCTGATAAAATTAATAATGATTTAATACGTTATAAATCTATTACGCTTACAATACGATATGTCACGCATTGCTTTGTTTCTGATATGCCTGTCTAGTCTGAGATCAATATGGCACGTTCAATATTGTTTTGCTATTTCACTCAGTATACATCAGTTTATAATTAGATAGGAGTAGTTATGTACCTAGACTTCAACACAAAATATTATGCAGTGCGTTGTCACAATTTTCAAAAAGAAATCGCCAAAAAGGTAAATGCAAGATGTAAGATCCAGAATTCCGCATTATTGACTTATCTCAAAAATGTCCTCCACATTCTCAAATGCATTACACCATTACTCAGACCGTGGTTTATTTGTTTTTTTGATTGTGAAAGGAGCACAAAATTATTGACCTTCGTCAGAGTTCAATGAACGCTAAAACTTGACCCGTCGAGTGCGATCCCCACTTTAATCATGCATTATGAAACGGAAGTGAAGTTGTCTGTCTGTTTATGCTATTTTAGTGGCAAGAACTTACAATTTCATAAAATTATAAGCTGCTGTAGTATTTTTATTCTTGATTATAACATTTATTTGACGGAAATCGCGACATTATTGACTGTGTTTTATTTCTTTTTATTTACTCACTTGATAATTTTTTTGACAGCCATTACAGCTCAGTTTGTAGTAGCCCTGCCTTCTGTGCTGTATGTGGTGGGTTCGATTCCCACCGAGAACAAACATTTGTGTGATGAGCATAGATGTTTGTTCTCTGTCTGGGTGTTATATTGTATTCTAATTTCTAAGTATGTATTTACAAAAAAAAAAGTATATAAGTATTCTATCAGTCATCTGGCTCCCATAGTACAAGCTATGCTTAGTTTGGGGCTAGATGATGTTGTGTAAAAATGGCCTGACATAATGGAATGTAGTCCAATGCCAAAAGTAAAACATAGATCAAGATAACGTAAAAAATAAAATTGAAATCGAATAAAAGAAGATACTTGAAGAGGCTTGAAGTACTGACTTATTGAAATAATAATTGGTTTTACCATTCAATAACATTTGTTTATCAAATTTGGAACAGGATCCTTTATTTTTTATTTTTCTATAAGCTACTGCATTCCGAGGTATAATCTAATAAATATTTGAATGTACGGTGCAGTATATCAGTGCATAATTATAATCAAAATCAGACGTTATATTATTGCAATATAATATACCATAACTTGTTAGTTTATAACCTGCACTTAAAGGGTGTCACAAATATTTTATATTATAGCATCCCCGTATCTAGGAGGGGAGGGGAAGGTTGCGGGTTCAGATTCAAAAATTACCGTCTAGCAAAGTGGGCACGGGTCAGCTAATATTGATATCCTCATAAAATAGAATAAGGAAATGTTCATAAACTATACAGTGTTTGATATAGGTAGTAGGTATATTTTATTTTATACATGTTTTATAGTGTATATTGATGCGTACATACTGCCTACCTGCCTATGCTATGGTTTTCCTGATTGAATTGCGTAAAAGTCGCTCTTCTAATGCAGTGGATTTATTTAGGTTAATAACGATGACGATGTATTTATTTAATAAAATATACCCAAAATTACCCAGTTGCTAATAAACGCAACGTAACATTAAAATAGTTACACCGTGTTTTGTCTCTTTCGATCTTATTTGAAACTTCCTGTCAATATAAAAGAAAAAATGCAGTATAACTATTTCAACGTTACATCGAGTATATTAGTTACCAGGGTTAGTTACAGAGCTTGCCTGTATATTTGTAAGTTGTTGCGTTTTAATCAATCAAAATAACTGAAATTGCGGACACAATATTACAAAAACATGAGTTGAATGAGAAAAATGTCGGCATAGACCTGTCGCAGTTTAATTTGGGTTATTCAATTAACGCTACAACAGTTTGCAACCCATATACATGCATTCAACCGCTTTTTAACATCGTGATCGGTTTTGAGTAACGTAAGTCTCGCTTATAACAATGTCCAATTCCAAATACAAAACTAAAACGTTACTTTTTGAAGAGTAATAGTAGACCTTTCTTTGTTAGAAGAAGGACACAGACTATCATTCTCAAAGAATATCATAGAGGTTTGTTGTAAGGCTGCGTCTTGTTTTAGGATTACTCATACGCACACCTTTGTACATTATTTCAGCGTAAATTTAACTATACTTACGACATAGATACAATAAAGAATAAATAATATGATTAGGATGGCTCTGAAACGTCTATAAAATAAACGGCGCCTCCGCCTCTTGCTTCAAACGACCAAGCCTAGAAGAACTAGCAAGAAAATTATGGCTTGGTTCCTTATCTTAGCGTTTTATTTAGACCCTTTATTTTTATTCCACTACTAGTTTGACTACTGAAAAGAACTTCGCGAGCTACTTCATACAAACTTCAACCCCCGCTGTACACGTGTAGGGCTTGAATTTCATAAATCCCTTTCTTATTACATTTCTAGACCACGGATATACTACAAAAACTAAGTCTTTACGACCAGTGGTTTAGGCTCTGTGCTGTCTATATTATGTCAGATAGTCAGTCAGCTAGCTAATGACATTATAAACTAAGGTGACATAGTTGTAATTAGGTTGAACTTAATACTGTTTATCATTTTTTTTTCCACTTCGTTAGTAAACAAATGTAGCTGTCTAAGCAGGAAAGCTTTTAGTTATGATTTTGTAAGTAATCCGTCATCTAGGGGTATCTTTGATCATAGATTAGTACAGATATAATAAATTTTAAAATTGTATTCTATGAAAAACCTTGCAAAAACAAAAAAACTGATAAGAGAAATTAAAAAAAGTTAGTATAAAAATAAAAGACGCATGGATTCTTTAAAGTCTGGGCAGACGTAAATAACTGCCGGTACTGTGCTGGTGTTAATGCCCTAAAAGGCGGTATGTCAAGGCAGGGCTTCTAGCTTGCACAAGGGCCTTGAAATAAGCAGACACATGATACGGGTACATTATACTTATACTCATAATCTGTGGCAGTAAGAAACTTAGTAAAAGCTTAACATTCTTTTTAAAACTTTCTTCGAACATGAGCGAGATTCACGCAGAGCAGTGCATCGTAGGGCACGTTCCTAGTGTGTGTGTGTGACCTACGAGGTAATACTTGTCTTACCTACTTCATATTTTTTATTTCCTCGTTGCACATGTAACATGCTCTTAGATATTACGTCTGAACATACAATCCAAATCTATCTATACCAATCATAAGAATCTTTGCCCTGACTTACTGACTGGACACTGACATATAGATAACGCACAACCTAAATCACTGGTCGTAGAGACTTGAAATTTTCAGAGTACCTATATTCGTCGTAGTGCGTAGTGGTGTAAGAAGGGTATCCGAAATTCATTGAGGAGGTTGAAGTTTGCTGAAAATATCGTCACGCGGATGAAGTTGCGCGCATTTTACAAGTAATTAATATTTACTTATCTGTAAAAGTATTTGAATTTGATGAATAACTAATAATGGTGATTAAAATATCTGGGGTAAAAAATGCAGACAAACGTTCTCAAGCATAAATTGTTCAACAGCCGTCCTCGATATTTTCTAAGAAGGCGCATATTAAATTTCTTATCCTAATTTTACTAAGTGCTTCAAATTGACAAATAGACATTTAAAACGATTGAGACTAGAGGTCGAAGCATTAACTATGTCTTATCGAACACTCGAACGGGACATAGACTCTAGTTTTTAGGGTTCTGTTTCCTAAAGAACTCCACGCTAACGGGACCCTACTCCTAAACTTACGCCCTCGCATCTTAGGTACAAGTATATCCAAACGCGAAAGTTTGTAAGTATGGATGTATGGATGAATGGATGTATGTTTGTTACTCTTTCAAGCTCTAACTAGTGGACCGATTCGGATGAAATTTGGAATACTTATAGATTGCAACCTGGATTGGCATATAGACTACTTTTGTACCCGAAAAAATAACGGGAACGGGGAAAAAATTCCCACGCGGGCGAAGCTGCGAGCGGCTGCTAGTAGGTTATATAATGTTGATAGGAGGGTTTATGCAGTTGTCCGAATACTATGAAACGGTAAAAGATAATAACAATAATAATAATTCTGGACGATCCACACAGCATCATCTAGCCCCATGATAAGCAGAGCTTGTGTTATGGGTACTAGATGACTGATATACTTAATACAATACTATATTACTTACATAGATATTTTTTATTATACATAGAAAATACCCAGAACACCCGGAATAAATATTGCCGATCGTACAAACATTTATCCCAGGGCGGGAATCGAACCCGCAACCTCTGCGTCGCAGGCGGACATTCGCCCGCCGCGCCACATCGGTCGTCAAAGATGAAGTACCTTGAGAAAAATTAATAAGAAATAATCTAATACTGTGAATTTTTTTTATTCTGTTTCTTCTAAATCATCAAACCTTACAGGTTTTTTAGGTTACACTTTCGTTGCACTTACAATAAACCTTTTTTAATTACTACTTTTACAAGTCAACTTTAAAATACATGAATGGTCCATACCTGCTAAAAAACATGCCAAATATTCCTAGCTCTTACCAAACTAGCAAAGTATATTTTCAGCAATGATAAAATATTCATATACCGGCTAAGTATAAGTAGTAGGTGTATTTATGGCAAACGGAACCCTTATCGCGAGAACGACTTGCACTTGGTAGATTTTAAGCTTTGTACGACTGATTTATTACTGTTCAAATGAGTTAGTAATCTCCATGATCAGACGAATGAAAAACTCAAGCGTTTTATGCACAAAAAGTAGGCGATGCTGTGTTATTTAGGTGACTCTCATTCAAAACCATGACTAATATAAAAATCCAGAAAGTCACACCTCATGGTAAGATAGAAATTTCACTGTTATACGCGAAAGAACACCTTAGAACACGCGGAATAAATATTTGCAGCTTTATTTGTTAGTGTGTTTTTTTATTTATATTAGTTGTATGCTTCGTACTTTACTGTACATCAAAAGTATCAAAATAATCGCTGTATAGGATATACAAATGGAAAAAACCGGTCAGGGTGAACAAACACAGGACCTTTATCATATTCATGTACAATCACAAAGCCACAAAATGTCCGCGTTGAGGCCACGTTTATCCCATGTCCTTCCTATTACGCATTATGACAATGACCAATGAAACGATACATTTTTACTTACCTAAATATTTGTATCAAAGTTTAATCCTATATTAGTCATGTCCGTTTCCGTACGAATAACGATGATAAAGTTTTTTTATATTGGCAAACATTCACACAGCGCCCTCTAGCTCCAAACTAAGTAAAGCTGGTGCTATGAGAACCAGATTACTGACAGGATACTGATTTTTTTGTAAATATATACTTGCTTGTACTATATGAGTGCCTCTAGTCAAAAACGGTATAATTCGAGTTATAACCTTTTGTTTTTCTTGCACTATCGTAATCTACGTGTTTAGTTACCAAACTTGTATAGGAAATTTAGTTCTAAACAAATTTGTAATAACCATTTTTTGTGTGAAATTGGAAATAAACGAGTTAGGTATTTAAATAATTCTTCAAATCAAAGTGGTGGATGACGCAATGGATCGAGTACCACGCAAAAAAAAAGGTAGGGCTACTACGAACTGAGCTGTGACGTTTGTCTATATGAAACCCAAGCTGGTATGATTTAGACATAATCAATTATGATAGCAAGTGTTATAACCGTGAACCAGACACGAATATTTTAAATGAGTCATAGTCGCTACCAGGTTCTACCTCTACACATCGCGAAAGTCATTTTATGAACGTGACTCAACTAAATGCTAAACTATAGGTCAAAGCGATGATTTGGTAAAACGTGAGCAATGATTTTGAATTAAAACAAATAATCTTATATTGTTGGCATAAGAACCTTTGTCCTGACTAACTGACATGTAGACAGCGCACAATACAACCTTAACCACTGGTCGTAGAGGCTTGAAATTTTCAGTGTATATATTTGTCTTAGTGCGTAGAGGTGTACTAAAAAAGGAATTTCCGAAATTCAACCCCTAAATGGATACAGCGGACGTTGAAGTTTGTGTAACAATAAAAGCAAGCGGACAGAGTCGCGTGCGAACCGCTAGTCTTATATCGACATTCCTACTTACCCGGGTAGTACAATCGACTGCACTAAAATGTATCTGATTTGTAATTATCAAAACGACAGGCAAACAAGGCATAGTTTAAGTGTGATTACAATGTAATAACAAAATAATTGGTTAAGAGGTAGATTGACATCCGGTGGAATTAACCGCAAAATTAACGGTATAGGTTCATTGGGAAGCGGTGATTCTTGGAATGAGAACCGTCATTCCGAATCTAGGTTGCTTTACTAGGTTGGTTTCATTCTTAGAAATTGTGTTTGTCTTATGTATAAAAATACTACTAAGTTCAACGTTAACAACATACATTTTATTTACTTTTTTTTACAGCGAATGTATTGAATGAGACCGACCTGTAAAGTATATTTTTTATATCTATACCTGCAAAAAAACTTTGTTTGTTATGTTGTACCTACCTGTCTAGAAAAATATATTGTTAGTATAAATGAAGACTTGATCATATGAAATATCTTTGGTACTTCTTTCTGAGTGTGGTAACATTCCAGACACTCCAGGATAAAAAAAACGGTTAAAACCAAATAAGCTTGTTGCCTTCGCGCGTGGCTATATAATCTATAGTTATAAACTTATAAGAAGTCGCAAAGTTATTTTTGAGATTTTATTTTAACGCACACACATATCATTCCATAATCTGTTGCGTCGGGAGAAATGCCCATGACTCCATCATCGTTCAGATACAAGACTCTCCAAACGACACAGTCTCTACCAATAATTTGTAGGCCGGTCTACGCATAACTCTCCAATGTAGAAAATACTATAATAAACTTCCAAACGCGCTGCCCACATTGGCTCTATTTTGATTGTCACCCTACATGCGACATAACATTCGCTATCGAGAATTTGTCTCTCACTGTGTCGCTAAAAACTGTCTTTCATAGTAAACTGCGTAACGTTTCAATACAAGCTAACGCTTTACAGTAACATGGCGATTGATTGTAGTCGAATTTTGACTGTCAGTGAAGAATATGAATGCCGGTGAAATAACAGACACCTGAGGCTTATTAAATTGTGACCTAAGACTGCGAGATAGTGCTTTGTCATGAGTGATACTTACCACTTGACATCAGGCAGCTTGTTCAGTCTGCAGATTATCCTACTGGATATTATGGATGGATAGATGAATGGATTATGGACTTTCACGCTCTAACCAGTGGACCGATTTGGATGAAATTTGGAATAAATATAGACTGTAACTTGGATTAACATATAGGCTACTTTTTATCTCGAAAAAATAACGGGAACGGAAAAAAACTGCCACGCAGGCGAAGCTGCGAGCGGCCGCTAGTATAAAAAATAAAGTTTTTCTGACAAATGGCTGATCACTCGGACCGATGTCTACAGACATCGATGTCTACTGCATTAGAATCGCCCACTGGTCTCTATCATGGCCAAGTATGAATGCCGGTCATTTTACGCGTGCAGTGGCCACATGATACCACTCCAGAGATAAGGGGTCAGAACCCCGGCCGTATAAGGACTTGCCTGTCCCGTCCCGGCCGCCAGGGCCGCAATAACGACGCGGATGAACTAATAAGGATGCTTTCTCTATTATGAATTTATGATTTTTGTATAGGCACGTTAAATTTACAACACTATTGGGTGGGTCATTGAATTTCTTGAAGAAAAAGGAGGACCTGTGGGATTTTTTGTGTTTGAACCAATAACTAACTAAATAGTATATTTATACTAACTATTTCAGAAAATATAGGGACTTTGGATTGTCTTATTGACTTTTTTGGGTAGGTTTTAGCCTAGAGACGCGTCCCACAATTTTTTGAGTCAAAGAGCATTTATTTAGTATAATCCAGGGGTCATTTTTTATCGTTTTATAGTCGTCGTAATCGTCTATGCACCAATTCCTCGCGACCAAGCCTAAAAATAATAATAACGTCAATCCACACAGCGTCATCTAGCCCCAAGCAAAGCAGAGCTTGTGTAATGGGTACTAGATGACTGAGGACAGGCTTGGTTTATACAGTTTTTGGTATGATTCTTTACAAATTAATAAAAATGTCAATAGTGCAGCACCAGTGTGGTGCCAATCTAATATAGGTAATGAGGGGAATTCAATACAAAAAACATGTAAAGACAATCATGCCTAGAGCATAATATACTAAAGAAGTTCAAAAGACAGCACACGCTACGTTTCACCTACTAATATTATATACCTAGCTAGTATAAGTAATTGCTTGCTTACTGAATATAAAAGTAAATGTATATATTATGCCTTAGCACTTAAATATATACATAATATACATATTAGATTTACCTTGTATGTATATAGCTGGTAATATGTTACTAAGTTAGAAAACACAAGAGTGCGTCATCCAAGTTAGTACTAACGTCATTATTTATTATCTTCAAAGTTACCTACCACCTGAGAGGATGATATTATTTCTCTAAAACTGTTATTGCTAACAGTTGCCCTGGTTTTGGGTTTTACTTATTTCTTTCATTTAGGTACAGACAGCATGAAAAGTAAATAAGGTAGTAATGTCCTCAAAAAGTACAACTTTCAGAGGTGTTTGATCAATGAAATCTAGCATTTGTTATGTTATTTTCCAATCTATGGGGCACATCTTCTTGTCACAGTTACCGCAAAGCCTCAAGACGAAAATCTAAAATCTAGTGTTTGTTATACCAGTGATGACTAATGAAACTTAAAGTCGCACAACAGGTTATGGAGAGCGCCAATGACATGCCATATAGATCGTAGAACCGACAAACCGCTGTGGAATAAAGGTTCTCGAAGGGCGACCACGAACCGGAAGACGAAGCGAAAGAGGTCTTACCCGATGGACTGACGACTCTGTTAGGATCGCGGGAAGTTGATGGAATTAAAGGGCTCAAAATCGTTCTTCCTGGAATGGTAGTAGGGAGGCTTATGTCCAGCAGTGGACTTAGTGGCTGTTGATAATACTGTTTTCCGGAACAGACAACGTTAGCGTCAAAACACAATATTGTACATATTTGTTGCTACTTAAATTAAATTAAATAAGCCTTTTATTCCGAAATTACAGTTTTTCGTTCAACTAAATAGACACTAGTGTACTCATCACAATAAGTCTCTAATTTCGGTGTGCCTTACGGCATAGGACTCCTCCAACGTTTTCCATTGCTTCCTATCTTTTGCAATTCTTAGCCAGAGGGGACCTAGAGTCAACTTCACATCGTCTTCCCATCTTCTCACTTTGCGACCTCGGCTTCTTGACCCATCTCTTGGATACCAGACTGTTACTTGTTTGCTCCATTTTTCCTGCTTGCAACGGAGCATATGCCCTGTCCATCTCCATTTTAATTGGTCAATACGTGTAAGGATATTGTATATACATCCTTACACGTATTGTTGCTACTTAGCATAGCTGTATCTACCCTAAACACAACCAGCTAGTTTACTAATACACACCGGTAGGTAGCTTAATAATAATAGACGTAATATTCTATTGTTGGAGTTTTGTTCATAATCAAATCGCCTATTGTCCTTAACACGTACTGCAGACACATTCAATCATTGTTTTGTGTCTAGCAAATCAACTATTTGCTTAGGTAAGTTACTGGATTTAGAAATTCATAGAAGGTTTATAGGAAGGTCCTCGCTTAAGGAAAATATGACTCTTTGTGTGTGTGCTGTAGAACATCTCAATGATGAAAGAGCGGGAATTCTCTAAAAGTTTATTTTTCATATTTACTATAGGTATCTAATACCACTAATACTATAATAAAGGTACTATAATAAAGTACTTAAAAAAAGGTAAAAAGACGAGATCAACTTTTAAAAAATTTTATGTTTGTTATGTGTTTGTACACATTTGCAGAATTCGTTTTTTTTATTTTTTTATACTGCTATGCTCAACAGGCAAAAGCCTCGTGTGCCTGTAATTTCACCGGCACCCACACCCTTCAAACCGGAACACAGCAAGCTGCTTGGCGGCAGAAATAGGCATGGTGGTAGTACTTCCTCGGGCAAACCCTTTAAAAGAACTCTACTACTACAAAAAATGTATTTATGAACGGTTTCTGTCGATAGGACAGACACAGTAGATCTTCCACCGGTGTCGTCAACATTACCTACTTATATTTATGTATATATTATACAAATGGGTATTCAAGTCCTAAAGGCGTTTCTGTTTATTTTTTCCTTATACAAATGACTTGGTTTTGGTTTACCCGTAACACCCGTTTAGTGCAGCCGCTAGCAAGATATAATGTTCAAAACTCTATAAATACTGTCATTACTGTTGGTAAATCTACCAGATTTGGGTGTCCACCGAATGTCAACGAGGAAATCACTTAATAAAATATGTCGAGGCTACTAGTTATGTGCTAACGGGTGTAGATAACATTTCATAAATAAAATCAGTTTATCGCAGCCTAGACTCGACAAACACGATATTATTTTCTCTTGTATAACTCTCATTATGCTTGTTCAACCAGCTCTTGCAAGAATCTTTAATAGGTCGACCGGTCTTGCTTGCCCGTGGGCGTTCTGACGATGAGTAGGTAACCCTACCAGGTTTATAGTAGGCTTATTGTATCTCCCAGTCTGTAATAAATACTCTTGCAACGTAAGATTGCGTTTTGAGACTATCATATTTAACACAGCACGTCTTGCCTTGCTTCATAGGTTGCTACATTCCTGATTTGCACGTAGAGTACTGTCAGCAAAATAGATGACGATTCAATAAAGTTCCTTCCAAAAGGAATGCATCGTAAGGCACGGTCCTAACGAACCCGCAAGGCAATGCTTTTTTATATGTGATGAAAGAAAGAGAGAAAACAATATTTATTTGGAGACGCTTAGACACTACACAAAACGATACTAAAATAACAACAAAACATGCCAGTCATCATCAGGAAATGATGTTAACAAGGCCATTTCAGGTGGGCCATCTGCAGGTCACGTTAGTAAGTCGTTTAAAAAATGTAAACAAACACTACAAAGTATAATATAAAATAAGGTTTAGTTATGAAAAAGTCGTCAACTTCGGATGCTAACTGTACCTCCTACACCACACATTATTGTTGTTGATGGGAACTTGTTTGTTTAAGAGCATGACAGTGTGCGACAGGAAATGCGTAATTAGTTGCGTGATTTTCCTGTAAATATGTTTGTTGAAATTAAGGACTATTTGTCCCTCTTTATTTAACTAGGTACTTTACTCGCCATTCGCCATACGTCATACTAAAATCATACAAATAAGTTAAGATTGATTGTGACCGCTATAACATTGACTCAGAAGCTGACTCATCGGTACGTTCTTCTCTTTCCCCATAGGTGTTACCTGCCTCTGAATCACCGAGCCTGCCACGTGGGGTCACGGACCGATGGACGACATATCGCCGAAGGTATGCCCTAGAGTCCGGTTCAAATTGGTCCTATCTCGTTACCCATTCCACTGCCTGTGATCAGCGCCACGAAAATTGCACCATCCGGTGTTTGCGTCGCTCTGATCGATGTTCATCAACATAACGGCTGGTTACCGCAACCGAAAATTCAGATTTTTTTACCCTTTCACTCTCACTGAATCTCACCATGAAGCCGACGATGAAGCAGGACGACACCACAACTAGAAGACATCCATTCACTCTTGCCTTAAAGAGATTCGGAAAAACAGAATTCCAGAATTTAGGTAACAGACTCAATGAAAGAAAACGTATGAACGATGGCTTTCGTTCTAACTTGTATTTACGATGTAATTTCATACCTTACAGTGCTAGCAACTTATCTCACCCAAAACGAATAAAGGTAGCGTTTAAAGCATGACATTTGAATCACACTGCGCAGCACCGACAGTCATCTGAAGAACGTTGCCTCGTTGCGGCGCAGTGTAACGCAAATGTCGATGATAAGTTTACGTCACAAAATTAAATATCTTTAGTCGGATTAGTTTCAGTGGATTTATAATGTAATGATAATTATGTAGTGTACTGATAATGCTTCTCAATCAGTATTTTGTATAGTGGCGCTTCGACTGAACAGATAAGTTGGCGGCACTTACTGACATTTGCCAATTCATAGTAGGTATAACCGTTGTTATTGTGTTGGTGAACACAGGCGTAACTAGATTACATGTAGGTTAGTTTAAGCCTTGTTTAGCCTTGGGTTTAATGCGAGTTTTACGTTACGTGGACGATTCTTCTCTTTCGCATGATCTTATGTCGTAGCTTAGCTACTGTCCCACGTGTGATTTTAGAACCTACTTTGTCGATATAAAATTACAAGCATGTTACCACTCGCAGATCCCTAGGCTTGGACAATGTAGGGCAGTAGATGCCCATGTATCTCTATCAGAAACTCATTAGACCTAGTTGTGCCGTTCTTGATCTGATGTAGATAATATTGTAGGTACAGTCGGCTGCACTACCATGTATATACTTACATTTCATAACTTTCAAGATTTAGGTACATCAATTTGAATCATTTTGAACCCTCAACGCAAAACGACGAATTAGAATTTAGAATTAGATTTTTTTTTTAGAATTTGTCTATGACATTGTATGTCCCAAAACGGATGAACTGATTTTAATGTAAGTAGTTTTTTTTTAAAGGTGACTTGATCAAGAGTTCTTAGGTATGATTTATGAAAATTTGTTCAGCCGTTTGAAGAACGTCAGTTTTTTTGGAAGGGATTATTTTCTTTTTAATTTAAATTTATTTTGTGAAAATAAACGATCTTTAAACATAAAACAATAACGGGGCAAATGCTAAAAGATATCGAACTTATCTAACAAGAAGGGTTTTTCTTGTTCTTTTTTTTTTTTTATATGTATATACATCATTATTGCAAAAAATACTCATTAAGTAATATGAATATCATGTTTTTTTAGTATTTACTGTGTTACCATTTTGAGAGTTATGATATGTTATCGTAGTCCTGACTGTACACAAAACGTGTGTCATATAAAACAAGGCTTAGTAGGTACACACTGGTTAATGATTAGTGTATTATGTAATTGCTGTGATATTTAAGATGTATGATGTACTTATGAGTCACTAATGACATGGTTTTGTAACAGCCTTACTAACAAACTCGGCGTAACCTCGAAATAGTTCCACCGCGTTGTCTCTTTCCATCTAATCGTGCAAAAGAAAAAACGCGCTAACTGTTAAAAAGTTACGCCGAGTTTATTAACACCAGGGTTTTACATCCTCGTGATGACGTAGGTAGAGTTACAGTTGTTATCCTTATCAACTGCACTGGGATTTATTAAATCATATTAATTCCTTACTTTGTTTATACTTTATATAATTTGCAAACCTAAATGTAAGAAATAATAAACAGTAAATCTTGAATTATCTGGTGCCAGTATGCAAATCATTTGAAGATTTACTCATAACAGTTTTGAAGATAATTTATACGTTTTTAAAGTGCTTACCTGCACTTTAGGAAAGCACAAAGATTCGCACTCGAGATTCATTATTTGAGGGAATCATAATATTTTGGATAGAAACGGGATATTTACCGACCCGTTCATCCCGTGACCCGTGATCATGGCGCATGCAACTGTGCCGAAATATCGGGAAACAATAAAACTCAATAATCATGGTAAATATTCCGTTTCTATCCAAAATATTGATCGAAACCATGATAGTCTGAAAAGTTGTATCGAGGAAATTATTTTTGGGATAATATAAAAGTTTGAAGATACCTCGTCACCTCATCAGACTATATAAGTCCATAAATAAATAAAATAAAAATAGACCTCCCCTATATTTGGGAAGGTTTCGTAGTCACCACGTTTGGCGATTGGGACGTAATCGAGGGATCCTTATTCTAAGTCGGGATCACTACGGCTTGAATATAACGGGAAGAAAAGTAAAATTGTCATTGTTAGTTGTCGGAAATCAACTTTTGTTGCTGACTGTACTTACCATATATTTACTTACCCTTTGGAGCCAAAGTATTATATGGACATAAACTTTAATCATTGAGATACGGTAAGGTTTGTTGTGTAAAATTACCTAAGTAGGTATAGTATAAGTAAAGTGACTGTAGGTGAAATATAGGTAGATAAAAATACTTTTAGTATCTATAGGTTTAAAATAAAAATCGAACGGTGACCACGAAAAGGAAAACGCCCTATCTACCTATAGGACCTACCCCTAGGGCTTACCTATAGGACGGATTTTTCCGTCATTTTTCCTGGAAACCTATAGGGAAGGCCTATGTCCAGAATTTCTGTATGCTCACGAATGAATGTATTACCTGAGTATGATTTTTTTTTGTATTTGATTATTAATTGCATCCTAGGGTATTTTGGTATACGAGAATATGCCGTCTTGTGGTAGATCATAAACTTTACCTTTTACTTTACAGCATATACCGGTTATTATAGAAAATTAAATTGCATTTCCATTCTTAGAATAAGTATAGTACCTATATTATGAGAATCTAACTTAAGTGGTACCTACGTCATAGAAACATGTATTCTCTTAAATGAGAAGAATAAACTTGCCAAGAAATATTGCTAGCCAATTTATTCATTATCTTTTCCTTTTTGACTCATCACTCAGTCACATCATTGTAAATATTATTCAAGTGGCTTTATTAGGCATATCACGTCAGCTATAATAAATATGCTAACTGTATGAATAGATAATGTAGAACCTAGTTGCTTTAGATGTTTCGACAAATTGTGGTGGCAAGGAATCTATGTTTTGGAGATATCTCTATAGAAAATGTCTCAATTTAAGATTGAGACACTTTGTCACTGAGTTGAACAATTTATAGTATTATCTAGACTACCTACTTCTCATTAGATAAAACGATAACTTGAGAAGACGTACCGATTTAAAAAGGTAGGAAACCTTTTTAAATCGGTACCTACCTCTTCTCAAGGACTTAGTTTAGTAGGTAAACATGAATATTTTTAGCCGTTAGTCAGTCAGTATCAAAAGTAAATGATCAGACATCCTTTCGAAAGTGTTAATATGAGCAAGTATTTTCATAATTTCACTGCGCGGCAACCAAGCAACACTTCACAGTTGATTTACTGAAACCGCGCAATGTAATTCAAATATCAACACAAAAGACCTCAGACACAAATCCCTACATTTTGCTCGTGCCTCGAATCATTCCTCTACTACTTACCTACGGCATGTGTATATGGGTTTTACCAGAACGCATAATATGTACGTAGGAACCTAGGTACTAAGTATTTGTACGGAAAAATAGGCTATGATTTTAATTCGTTGCTCGTAGTTACTTAGCAGTAGTTAGTTAGGTACCTATTTCTTAGTAAACTATTATTTAGTAAACTAGGCATTATTCATATTGTACATTTTGCGTAAATCAATATATGTGTCTAATAAATTATTAACATCACATTACTCACTTAATAAATAATTTGGATGTATTTACCATTAATAACAATTATTAATAATATAATAATCACAACCTAGTAAATTAGGCCAAACTCATTAGGAAATAATCTCGAAAATATATAATCTCGCGGCCTTATTTGAATTCTATTACGCCCTAAATCATTTTTGTATTTTTGTAAAATAGTTAAATAAGCTAGTCAAATAAAAATCTAAAAAACATAATGTAACCTATTTTATTTTACTTACATGTAATTACCTATGATTAACCTTGTCAAGTGTGGTACGGGATGAACTCGTTCCGACATCAGTAGGTACCTAACGACGATGAAGAATGTAAATTTTATAGCAATAGTACCTACCTACATACAGCTGTCAGTGTGGGTAAAGAAAGAGGGATTGAACCAGAATTTAAATCCAAGCAGTAAGTAATTTACTAAAACAACTAGTACTAGGTACATGCAACCCAAATCAATCAGGAAAGTTTTTCTTCGCGGTTTTAGTTGTCTCAGTTAGCTAAAGAAATGAAGTTTTCAGGGTATAGGTCTTGCTGCGTGGAGATGTACAAGAAAGCAATTCTTGAAATTCACCCCTAAACGGGTAAAACAGTAGTTAAAGTTTAGATAAATATTGTTATATTGATAATGCAGACAGTGATGTAACTATCGCATCGCGGATGTCCGAACTGGAATAACCAGATATAACACATTTTCATAAGCTTATCTCAATGGACTAATGTACCTACAAAGTTCGTTTCGTATGTTTACAAATGTATTATCAAGAGCCAAAATAAAACAAACATTTCCAAAATTAAATAACTTCTTTTATTCAGAGTCAAATTGGTTTCCTACATACGTGTTAGAATGACAGACGGCGTAACATCAATTGACGCCACTAGATGTTACTTGGTGCAAGTGGATGGTCAGTGAATTTTATTATTATTATAAACTGTTAGTTCGCGCGTCAGACTTCGAGGAATTCGTGTGCGAACAGTTGCATTCTCCCCATGTGAACACAAAGAGAGTGTAACCAATGGACGCGATTTTAGATAGTAAACGTTTCGATAAGTGTGTAAGTAAACAGAGTATAAAGCATTTTTGTGTCTAAAACCATAATCACCCACCCTTATCTATATGTAGTTATTTAATTCAGTAAGTACAGTTAGCTGCATTACAATGTATATCCAATTTAAATCTTTCAAAATAGTGTCGGTGTTTTACAGTATTCGTACGGAGTTCGTGCTGTGTACAAATTTATTGTAATACTACGATAATATTTAAAAGTTACGAATTGTATGCATTCTAGTGTAGTTGAGATGAATCTTAAGATGGATTCACATTAGGCCCACATCGCATGTTACGACACATTAGAAGCCTATCGGTCGATATTTTGTTTAAAAGTAATTGCAATAGAGCAGACGGCGCGGGTCTGCATCTTTTGTCTCTGTCTGTCCTACGTCAAATGTCTGAGACAGCCGACGACGCGGGTCTACGCGTGTTTAATGTGATTCTGTCTTTAGCCCGCGCGTAAACAAGTTACGTCAACACCTGAACTACGCATTAAAGTTAAACGTAAAACAACGGTAAAGTTCGTGTCCAGTGGTTACAAGTCTGTGTGTACACATCACAAACGGTTATCCTAATTAGCTCCCGATATGACTCGCTGGCTATTTATAGCCGCCTGCGCTCAATCCTCACGCGAATAACTTCAAAACGACGCGCGCACTAACCTACCAGACAACTTACTACCAGTTTCAATACAGACTTTTTTTTAAATTATTAATAATAATATAGTTTTTTTTATATTAACTATGCAAGTATGATCACAAATACCCATGAACCAACCGACGCGTCGTCACCAAACCCGAGATAACAACTACTGTCTGCTGCGAGAGCAGGGCTGCGCAACCAGTTTTGAACTCTTACGTCTTTAGAATACATCACATTATCAACTGCGCCGCACAAGCCCCGCTCAGGTCAGCGTCGTCAACGCGTCGTCTACTATCCAATGCCACAAACACCTAATTTTAATCAATAATCAACAATTATCGCCCACCTCTAACACTACACGCTTTATTCAATACAATCAAGTGGAAAAATAATTTTTGATCTTCCATCGAAATTAAATTAACATTTTCCATGTTTTATAGACATGGCGAAACAAAGAGAAATACAAGGCAAAGTCCGACGCAAGCCGAGAGCTTCACCTGAGACTTAGAGCTACGCGTTACAGGCAAAGATGCTTCCTACAGCGAGGATAGCCTGGGGCCTGTTGCAGAATATACCAACTCATAACTTTACAGTTTATTCTCTAAAATACCACAAGCTTGTATATAACAGTGCAACAGGACCCAAGGGACTGTTTCTACAAACTAGAGTAATGAACAAGCGGGTCCGCTCTCGACTACGCACGCAGGTCTTGGTAAGACAATACCTACTCTTCATATGCTTATAAGAACACTTCATAAAACAGCTTTATATACTACACAATTTACACATTTATAAGGTTTACATTTTTACACAGCAATAATAATATTTGATTTGTAGTCTTCGTAATTAATACTCTACATAATTCCGAATGCTAAATATTGTCGCATATTAAGCTTTTTTTTAATTGACACCGGTTATTGGTGTCAGCATTATATTCTCATCAAAATACAGTTAAAAACGTTTTCTTATCGCCCTTCTCGCTTCTGGAAGAATTATATTGAAATTGTTTGAATATTAAACTATAAAACTTGCATGTTAGTCACTAAAACACTGATTCTGTAGCCAAATACAAAAATTAAAAACTAAGTTTCAAAAATTAAACTACACAAGTTTATAACAATTTTCAATAAAACAGACACATTTCATAGATGTTTAACTTCACAAAACAGAACCAAAGTTCAAACAATAAACTATAAATGCTGACAATATTGTCTTTTGTCTGGAATGACACTTAACTTTTGCTAAACCAAGTTTGAAACAAATTTTCTAATGCACAATAAGTTACAATTTCGATAACTGATCACAACAAATCAGACTTTAAAAAAAAACAGGTCAATTAAAATAATTTTTAGAAAATTTATGGCAAAATATTGGCGAAGTATTGCGAATGAAACTTCGACTAATATTTATCAAAAAGATTCAATAATTTCACAGAGCAAAACACTAATCAGAGCTCTACTTAAACTCTCAGTGAAAATTAAAACAGGTCACAAATCTTAATTATTATTGAAAGTACCTATACGCAGTGGCGATCAACATAACATTTCTTTAATGGAACTTCAACATATTACTGTAACATCTAGAAATCATTACAAGTTAGCACGACAAAACAAAACGGGTGAACGGTGATATTTACATAAATAATGCGCATATTAATAAAATATTATGAGACAATAATTATGTCTTATGATCTTATGGTATTTATTACGTTTTATTTATTACACTATGGCATTGCAACTTTGTGACACGGTTGCGGCTACACAAGTAAATCTAATTTTGAAACTATTATATCTAGAAACGACAGTGGACAACCGTTATGACATGAGTCCCAACCAAGATTCATAATCAATTTTCAAAAATATCAGAACAGAAAGTTAAGAATATACACATAATAGTGTTTCATTTTCCAAAGCTAAAAATATGGCCGTCTCTTTCAACAAAGACAGAAACAAGAAAGACGGCTATAATTAAATCATAACCATATACATTTATATATATACACATATCGATTGTACATAATGTTATTATTATGAAAATGAATTGACGTTTGTTAGACCCACAAAAACTCGAGAACGACTGGACCGATTTGTCTAATTTTGGTTTTGAAATATTTTTAGAAGTCCAAGGAAGGTTTAAAAGGTGATAAAGAAGACAAATTTAATTGGCGGTACGTAGTTCGCCGTGCCAGCTAGTGTATAATAAAACTATACTCACCCTTATAGTTTCCGTCTTTGTTAAAAGAGATAATATTTTCTTACAAATTAGTTAAGGAAAATGAAACAACATAATAGTCACCAATAACAATTATTTGCTTGATTAATGGAAAATATCTTCCAGAGTTCTTTATACATCGACGACAAGATAAGGAAGAATAATACAATACTAGTAACTCAGTTCAATGCACCAGTATGAAAGTTTATTAAGGAAGGCATTTAGGTACAGTTGGCTGTTACCAATATTTAGAATGCAAGTTGAGTGGACTTTCAACAGATTTCATTATTTTGGAGTTTAAAGTGCGTTTGATCAGTGTTGCCACTATCAAAAATGCGTGTGAGTACTCACCAAACTTTAAGCAAGTATTTGTCAACATGACTTTACAAGGAGCGGTCACAGATGACAAATTTTAGTTTTTTTTTTAATTTTCTATTTGTTTCACGCCGTGTGTTCATTGCGTCACGTGAAATGAATGTAACATAGCATTGGATGGGATTCAATAGGTATAATATTGACAGAGCAAACGAAGTGACTGAAGCGTCTTTGCCAAATACTGGTTTTCTCTATAATTTTTTTGATACTCCATTGTAAAATACGATTACAACTGGTTTGAGACGAAGACGAGGACGAGACGAAATTTGGTATACATTAAGAGTTAATAGATTTTGTCGTCGGGTATTTTTTGGGGGGATACTCATTGCCTATTTAAGAGGTAAACTGCTCGCAATAACAAAAAAGAAGTAAAAAGGGTCATAAAAAAAAAGCAAGCCGTAAGTTTTTTGCCTGTTCTTCTAGGCTTGGTCGCGAGAAACTGGCACCTACAATCTTATTTCTGCACGCAACGTAATGTGCACCCCAGCTCTCATTCTAAAATCCTCTCCATCCAAAGTTTGTTTAGAATACATCGCTTTTGTATAAGACCGCGTACATTCTCTGCTGTTTAATGTTGTAATTTTTCCTCATCTTAGCTTGCAAGGTGAACAATAAGATTCATTCATTCATTCACCTAGCTTTCATGCCGTTTCAATCTTGTGATTTAATTGAATATGCCCTTTGATTTTGATTGATTACAGGTAAGAATTGCGGCGCGATGTGATGCAAAAGCCTCATAGTAAAATGAAGTGATGTAAAACCTATTCCTTCCTACTAGCGATGAATTATAAAACCAATAGCGTCTTGATTGTCTACTGTAGGTTTCCTCCTGTCGTTATTTCACGTGAAGCGAGTTACATTACAACAAATCACCCCGCCCCTAGTAACATCGGAGTGGTCAGGCAAATGATTCACCTATGGTACCTAGGTAAGGTGAGTGAAGCCAGATGCGGGGTAGTAGTAGCCACAGAGGGAAGCGAGATAACAGCGGCGCCGACGCGGTCCAAGCTAGTCGGACGCGTTATAGATCCCTGTGGAAAGTAGAACTGTTAAACACCTGTAATGTAACCTGAACGTTTTTTTTTCAATAAATATAAAAACTGGCATATATTTGACATAACGCCATCCAGCTCCAAACCAAGCTCTTCACTTGTACTATGGAAAACAATAAAATAGATTTTTTACAATAAATACTATAATATAGATACAAAACCGATCTATAAATAAATAGGCAAGCCCAATATATCCCCAATTGTTCAAGTACTGAAATCTACTCGCCACTAGATGGCGCTGATTAAATTCACGCTCTACCGCTATGCAATAAATTATTCGTATAGAATTGGAACCCATTTTTGCCAAGGATCACACTCTAACTAAACCACCAGTACTCTAAATATCTGTTTTATGAAGCCAATTAAAATTAGAGTAAAGCAAGTAAGACTTCCACCAATGCGACCCTCAACCATCCCATGGAGCATGCTTATGATTATCAAATGATCCGTACCTACCTCATCCACTGCGACGAACTATTGTGTGAGGGTGTTGACGGCTGGTGCGATTGTGTCGCTACCCTCTGTACCACCTGAGAACAAAATAAATTATTAGTAATAGATTTAGTCGCCTTTAAAAGACGGTGAAAGGCGACTCGGGAAAGGGAAAATTGGAAATCTTTCAGGAAGACATTTTTTTACTTTATTTATGCCACTACTAGTGGAACAAGCATATGACCCGCCTAATCTTAAGTGGTAACCATCACCTATAACAAAGCATTGCCTTGTAGGCCACGCACGGTAGATACGTGCCCTACGATAGACTACCCTGCGTCCACAACTTAAGGCATACTGGTGTTAGCATGAGCCTATAGTTATAGGGGATGGTTACCTTATATCATCAGATGGGCCATATGCTTGTTTCACAAGCCAGTAGCATAAAAAAAACGTGTGTATTGATGAACAGTAGGTAGTTACGGTCAGTTGCACTAGAATGTATACAATTAGTAACTTTTAAAATGGTTTCACAGCGGTGCTAAAAATATTTACATGACAATTATTTAAAAACTAAGTGAGGCATCAACTAATTTCAAAACGTTTTAATTTTTGTGGATTAATCGTTTTGCTGTAATACCGTCGTGAAAGTTACAAATTCTATACATTATAGTGCAGCTGACTGTACCTGTTGTACGAAGGCACGCGTGAGATGCGGCGCGCTTCGCTCTGCGTGCTCGAAGGCGCGACGCAGCTCTTCAATGGCGGCCGCACTGCCTGACCCGTGCTTGCGTGACAACTGGAAACAATAACAAATATTTCAAAGCCAAAGTCAAAAAGCATTTATTCTTAATTCTTTATTGCACACATACAATTACATAGGAAAAACACAAATAGAAGACACGTACAAAGGCGAGCTTAACCCTAAAAAGAGTATTCTTACAGCAAACCTTTGAGGCTTGAGAGAGGGAGGTTCGTGTACATACCAAATTAAAATTAGAATTTAATGTTACTGAACTTTTTATTGTTTATTCAGTTATGTCAGCAGAGATAAGCTTGACACATCTTAAAGCCAGGTGAATCTAAGCGCCAGTTCCTCGCGACCAAGCCTGGAAGAACAGGCAAGAAACTAACGGCTTGGTTCTACCGTTTTTTTTGTATGATCCTTTTACAAATTAATAATTTAATAATTTGTGGACATTTCTAACCCCAAATTAAGCATAGCTTGAACTATGAGAACCAGATGACTGATAATAGAGAATCAATCATACTCAAAAAAATTTTTCTAACAAATATATTTACTAAAATAATAGTATCAGAAATTGAACAATGGTGGTTTATTTTATATTTAAAACACATGTAAATAAAACTTACTTATTAACCTGACACAAAAAAGACTGTACCATGGTACATGTGGTTACTAAATAGTGGGTTCCGTTTGTGGGAAACAGAAAAACTCAATGCCGGTTGGTACAATGACGTGATAGCTGGGTTTTTCTGCCTGTTATGAAACAAGACCAAAACCACGAGCGGATGCTAGTGAGTTATATAACTTACTTCATTTAGTAGCGGATAGATAAGCTGCTGCAAATAGGGATGCTTTCTGACTTTCTCCTCGCCATTCGGCCCTCTGTGGTCAAGCGGTGACGACTGAAAATTAATAGTAATCAAATTAGTATGTATGAAAAGATAAATAAAAACATATTGTATGAGTTATATGTTAAACTAGCGAAACGCGCGCAACTTCATCATTATAATAATTTTAGATGTAATAAATGAAACAATTATTCTGTTGTTCTTGAGTTTGATCTATCCAAAAAATGTATGGTACTCACGGCTTTGTTATTATAAACTACGCTGTCCCGATTGGATGGCTGGTGGTCTTGTCTCTCTTTTCTATCTTCTCTATCGCTCCTATCTCTCTCTCTTTCCTTCGAGCTCCTTTGCTCGACCGGCGCTGGCACGATTGGTGATTGTCGCGACTGAAATGTTTATAATCAATAAATAAATATTATGAAGTACGCACGTTTTTATTAACCGAATCATAAAATATTAACCAGAATTTTATTCAACATTTAAATCATTAAATGTCCATAAGGAGTGAAGGAGCACCGGTGGTTTAATAGGAGCGACCCTGCCTTCTAATCTTAAGATCGTGGGTTCGAATCCAGTCGTGCACGAACGGATTTTTCTATCAAATAAATGATGTTCGCAATGCCAGTGCTATAAAACGGTGAAGAAAAACATCGTGACGAGATCAGTTAGTATTCCAGCAGTGGCGATCGGTACATATGGAATACCAATTACTGCAAAAAGTACCAAATGTTACATTTGGACGTACCTCTGACTACCCCCTTAGACATCTTTAACATGACATCGAGTAGGTACTTGGTACTAAAAGATCTGTATCCACCATGGGGGTTACCCCAGGCACAAAAACGGTCATGTAGCATATTTTTTATTTACGTTCATGAACTTTCATTGCTGACTGAATAGAGGACTTACAGTTTGTTTTTCAGTAGTATTGTTGTTGAGAGGCGGTGGCTTCGTGAGGGCGAGATTGTCTGGAGGTACAGGCTCCTCGCTCCTCGTCAACGAACCGTTCTGTTTGGGAACCACCGGAGATAGCGGTGATGGTATCACTGTAATCATAAAAAAATACAGGTTTACTTTCATTCTATTTACGAGCAAAGAGACGAAACGTAGGAATCTCTCCCCCTTTAGTAGTAGAGCTTTTAGTGAAAGGCTCGTCCGGTGTATTCTATAAGACCTTGTTACAACAACAAACTTTGTTTTTGTTGTTTCCTTGGCTGACTTTTTTTCGGTTATCAGGCAGTTACCTACAGGTAACTTTACACGTTCCGGGAGTATTCGGAAGTGGTTTTATTACACCCGGTATAGTTAGGTAGTCTATCTATCTTTATCTATATATATATATATATATATATAAATGTATATAACTCAAAGGTGACTGACTGACTGACAGTGATCTATCAACGCACAGCCCAAACCACTGGACGGATCGGGCTGAAATTTGGCATGCAGCAGGTAGATGCTATGTTGTAGACATCCGCTAAGAAAGGATTTTGATTAATTCTACCCCCAAGGGGATAAAATAGGGGATTAAAGTTTGTATGAAACTTTGTCAATTTTAAACCGATCGGGCTGAGACTTTGCATGTAGAAAGCTACTATGATTTTATCCCGAAAAAATAACAGGAACGGGAAAAAACTGCCACGCAGGCGAAGCTGCGAGCGGCCGCTAGTATAATAATATATTACCTGCATCTTCAGCAAGGCTGCGTCGTTTGTTATCTAGTTCTGGTGGCGGATGTGCGGGGTGTGCGGGGTGTGCGGGATGCGGAGGGTGCGGGGGAAGCAACGCCCTCGCCCCGGCGCCGCCGCGCACCGTCATGATCCAAGGCTCGTCGGCTTCACCATCGCCACGACTGCAATCTTCCCTGAAGACCGTTCAAAAGTTAGTAAGTTATTTCCTATACAGGGGCTTAAGCACGAACTGGCTATCGTGACGCTAGCGTCACGCTAACGCTACCAAAATGTATGAGATTTTGCATAGCGCCTCTATCGTGCGTAAAGAGAACTAAAATTGGAAGCACGAACACTTTTGGCATTACGTATGTAAAGTAAACGATAGCTAGGTCTGTAAAGTAACGTAATTCGATAGGAAGTTAGTAAATCGGTTGTCGTTCGTGCTACCATGTATCGTCTCGGTCCTAACGTATTCACGTTAGGTTTACGGACCGTTACGATACGAAAGTGGAATTCGTTCGTGCTTACCCCCCAGTATACAAGTCGTACTTCCTAGGTGGTATGGTCGGATTTGGGTGCACTTTGGAATAGTGGACTATAAAAAAGTACTTACGAATCTGAATTTTCTGATTCTGTCTCGCTCTCTTCGCTCCGTTGCGCCTTCCATTTCTTATACCTATCTATGAGGTCCATTAGATACGAATTCTTTTTAGCCTTTCTGATAAATTGAAACTTTAATAATTCCTTTGCTGTTGGTCTCTGAAATTTGAAAACATTTCATATTAATGAAAAAAGTCTCAAGACTCAAGACGACCGATTTGGCGCGGCGGGCGAATGTCCGCCTGCGACGCAGGAGGTTGCGGGTTCGATTCCCGCCTTGGGATAAATGTTTGTACGATTGTTTGTACGATTTGTACGTTTTTTTTTTATACAATTTGCTGATGGAACAAGCCTATGGCCCACCTGATGTTAAGTGGTTACCATCGCCTATAACAAAGCATTGCCTTGCAGGTCACGTTAGTTAGGAACGTGCCCTACAATACACTGCTCTGCGTCCATCAACCTGAGGCATACAGGCGTTAAGCCTCATGTGCCTGTAATTACACGTCACATATATCGGTCGTCAAACCTGTCACAGGTTGGTTGGTTGGTTGGTCGTCACAATTGTTAAACCTCGTGTGCCTGTAATTATCTTTAAAATAACTCACATTTTCAGGGTCCTTATTCAAGCACGCCTCGACAAACTCTTTGAATGGCTTCGAGTAGCTCCCAGTTAGTTGGGGGGGATTATTCTTAGGGATGAGGAAGAGCACCCTCATGGGGTGTAGCTCGGAGTTCGGGGGCTCGCCTTTGGCTAGTTCTATGGCGGTGATGCCTAGTGACCAGATATCGGCTTTGCTGTCGTAGCAGGACTGCTTGATGACTTCAGGTGCCATCCAGAAGGGGGTTCCAACGAATGTGTTCCGCTTGCTGGTCGTATTCGTGAGCTGACCCGCGACACCTGGAAATTTTAACAAATAACTATTAGTACGCAGTACCACTTTTTAATAATAATAATAATGCTGAACAATCCGCACAGCATCATCTAGCCCCAAGCTAAGCAGAGCTTGTGTTATGGGTACTAGATGTCTGATATACTTAATACAATACATTACATGCATACATATTTTTTATTATACATAGAAAACACCCAGAACACCCGAAATAAATATTTGCAGATGGTACAAACATTTATCCCAAGGCGGGAATCGAACCCGCAACCTCCGCGTCGCAGGCGGACGTTCGCCCGCCGCGCCACATCGGTCGTTAATATTATGAAATATCCATTTTGGTTTATTTTAAAGCAGCAATCCCTTGAAATATAATTTTTTGTTTATTTTGAGTGTGATGTCCTTTATTATTCTACCGATGTTGCTAGGTTTTTATGTTCTATAAGAAACATCTGATGATAGACGACTACAAAAGTAAGGCGTGGTCGTAAATAAAAAACCCAGTCAAGTGTGAGTCGGACTCGCGCACAAAGGGTACCGTGCCATTATAAAAAAATATACTTTTTGATGTCATGTAAGACGTCGGAACTCCAAACTTTATTTAGAAAGGCCAACGCTACACTTTTTTCTGTTGACATTCGATCGACCTAGATTCACAGCCACACAAGCGGCCAAGTTTCCAGCCAAGTTTATTATAAACTCTGTAGTTGCAAACAATAATAATTGTTGAAATGTGTGTCAAAACATTTGCAACATAACGCTCTGTTTGAAGAAGCGCTAGTAAAATTGTACAGAACTCTTCTGAATGCAAAAGAGCGTTCAGCGTTTGCTTTGACGCGGAACAAGAGCCGCCTCGCAAATGTTCAAACATTGGCCGAACGCCAGTTTTCAGTAGCTGTAATGCGGGCCTAAGTTATAATGCAACGTCTTGTATCAGACCGACCGTCTTATATCAAATCGGTTTAACGAGTTCCAACTTTCGCCTTGTCTTCATGGACCTTATACCTTTTTGATATGACGGACAAAAAAGATATCCCTTGTACCGAACTGCGACCAAATCATACATATTTTATCGTTCGTGACCTTGCTTTTGGGCAACTTTGCTTTTAACATACGGAAAATAATAAAACCAAGGAAAGCAAGTGGTCGCAAGCAAATATATTCATTTCAATATATTGAGAATGAAGAAGTTACTAGATGGATGTATTTGGATATGTTTGTTGATGTAGTGTTAGTCAGTGGTTCAGCTTAGTGATACTTCAATTATATACACTCTATAGATACTAAATAATGTTTATTTCTCCTATAAAATCGATAGGAATAAGTGTACGGACGAACTTGTTCGATACGCAAGCCATTCATGTGAAACGATCAATACGACTATGATTCCGCCGCGATAAGGCAGTAACAGTAAATAATTTCGTGCTCAATCTTCACGCATCGTTCGTTCTACATCAGCATAAGGAGCGGCCGGCCATCCGTTACGATTCTATTCGACACTCGTATCGCCGCTGCACATCGATAAAAATACGATAAAAACTTTACTACACGATATACCTACCAGAGAGAAATCGAGATGGTATAGATTTTTTCATCCCACCATCTCGGAAAGAGTATTTTTAATCTTCAATATCTGAGTGCAAAAGCCGTTTTTATTCTCTAGAGGATAAAGTAAATTGAATTTAGAACATCGTGTGCACTAAGTTTGTGAATTAAAAAAAACATTAAACCTATTTACTGCTACCTCTATGGTACCGAATATATCATACAACTTTTTTTTAATTTGTTAAAAACTCAGACTCGGAACCTTCTTGGTGCTCTTTTTTCAATTTGCATTTAGTCATTTCCTCGCTGAGGTGGAATGAAAAGTTACGTGTTGCACTCGAGTGCAAAGATTTTTCACCTCGTGCTCTTTTGATTCCCTCGCTAACGCTCAGGATTCTAATTTTGAATCCTTCGATTGCTCGGTCATCAAAATTGAACACGCGGTTAAAAAGCAACTTTGCACTCTTGTATAACAAATAACTATTGCGTCACGTTTAACAATGATGGCATAAGCACTTGGTGAAAAACGCAGCAATTCTTTTATCGGTTCTACAATATTTCTTGACTAAACTCCGTGTTTTTAGTAAAACCATTCATTGTTTTTAGTAAAACAATTCATTGTTTGTATAAAATGTATAGAAGATTATACACAATCAACACCTTGTATTTTGTCGATCTAAAGCTCTGATAACACTGATACTGATAAGAGTGAGTCATGTTACAAATATTTTAATCACCAATGGTGCAATATTATTGAAATAATTTATTAGTAGAATAGTTTACTCATATCGCTATTTACTTAGTTGTCTTGTAAAGCAAACGACTACAGTCAATAAAAACCCGACTCGTAAAGTGAATGGAAATCTAATGGGTACTTACAGATTTTCAGGAAAATAATTCCTGTAATTTCACCGGCAAAAAAAAAAAAAATGTTTTTATTCAGTAATTACAAGTTTGAAATAATTTTGGGTTGGGATCTCTTCTTTTAGGTCGTGAGACCTGTATTAGAAGAGTCCCCTCTTTTCTGTGGTACAATAGGGTCTTGTAAATTTAAAGCTACATTCGTTTTTATTAACCATACCTTCACCACACATACTTCAAACCAAATCAGTAATAGGCAGAAATAGACGTTCTTCTCGGAAGAGCCCTTTACAAAGCACTCTAGTACTAAACTAAAGATTTATATTACTTAGTTCTCACCAAAGTCAGCCAGCTTGACGTCTCCCATTTCGCTGAGTAGTACATTGGCGGCTTTGATATCTCTGTGCAGTTTCCTCTCCGAATGCAAGTAGTCCAGGCCTCGTAACACCTCCCGCAGTATCACTGCTATGTGCATTTCCTCGAAGCTGCCCGCCTTCATCAGGTCGAGGGCGGAGCCGCCCCCGAGGTATTCCATTATAATCCATAGTTTTGTTCCCTGAAAAGAAGAAATAGGAAGATGAGTACAGAACACACCCATTTAATACGTAGATTTCTAGGTGTGAAAGTTAGATATACACGGGTTAAATTACAAATTCTCTTCACTTATTTCACCTATACTCATATTCAGACCTATTCAATCAACCGAAGATAAGAGCTATCGCCTCACAAATACTTCAAAATTTAATCAAAATACTAATGGTACAGAAATGGTATCGATCGTTACAAGAGTATCTCCCAAACACCCACCCAGATTATTCGAAATCATACTCTTCAACAAACAGTATCTGAGAAAAATGGTAATTATGGACGTTAAATTTGCATAGGTACCGTTTATTGTGTAGGTGAAAGAGAAATCTGGACGATAAACAACTTGTAGGAATACGTAGGTTTACTTTGAATGAGTTTGTGAAACTCTAGAGAGTCACGTTCAAATCCTGATATTGTATGCTAGAAATAGAGCAATATGGATGTTACTCAATCAAATCTAAGGGAACGCAGCCAGTCCCCCAATGCGCTACCAAAATGAGAACGGGGAACTGTAATATGGGGATTATTTTTAACGTTTTAGCAATTTTTATTACTTCTAAAACTTTGAAAGAAAACAGTTAACGTCGAAAAGTTTTCCTGTCAAGGCTCATCCATAGCTGTATTCACTATTGAATTTTTTTTAGAATAGTTGGAGTATAATTAGCTCCGAGACTGGTTAGAAAAATAAAGCACCTGGATATGAGCGATAAAAAAAGGTACAACAGCGTATTTCTTTATTTCCTTAAATTTATTGACTCGATCGAAAAAAAAATCTCTGGGCAATAACTCACATAATAACTCACATAAAAGTCCACAGCTCAAAACACATTTATTTCAAGCAGTGCGAATGAAAATAGGAAAGGCGAACTTCGGCTTTCAAAACGTCGAGAGTTGATATAATTTATTGGTAAAGTTTACACAAACCACCTAGAACATTTTGCTAAGTTGTTAAAATTGATAAGTCTGACATTTACTGATTACACAGAAAACTCCCATAACTTTCTAATAAAAATATACTTGACTTTTACGATGACAATAATAAAGAAACCTTACCCATAATTAGTTCAAGATTGGAATATTGCAATGACGTAATACTTTTCAATCAACAAATCGAATCGTCACTCGTCCACTCTTCCTAATCTGCTCGGTTACATCTTAGCTACAGTCAAAATATTATGATATCCACGTATAAGTATACTATTGCTTTCTTGTATTTTGACAAAATACTTGAGCGAGTAGTATTAGAAAGGGATAGAGAACAAGAGATTGTTTCATAACAGGAACAATATGACAATAATTCATGTGCACCCCGACAGTGTCGTCACATATTGCGGTACATGCACGCGGAAGCGACAATGGGCGCACTGGTGCGGGGTTCCGTCAGCTCATTCACGGTCCATCAACGAGCATGCTCTAACTCCACCTTTCTGCTACATATACAAAATATAGGCTAATATAGCCTATATTTTGTATATTTTGCTAATATAGCCTATATTTTGTAACTTAACCTAATCTCCACACCGTAATTATTTTTTTATAGCATATGGTTTCAAGAGGCATATTTTTTGCGATGGAAGTTTCATTAAAACTCTACTACAAAGTCTTGGAATATAAATCTCAGGATTGTCTAAATAGCAATTCCGAAAAGACCAATTAAGCAAGAGCATATTTAACAGGGCTCGGATTTATTACCGCTTTTATCAAGGTAATATTTGAAAGATAGAAGGCAGTAAGTGATCTTCACTGTCGCCGAGATTCTACACAAAGCATTTTCTCGAGTAATATTTTATGAGACGTCAGAAGCCAGCCTGTCTTGTTCATTATAATAGATGCTTTATCCCACGACGGCCCACACGTCGCCATTGAATTACTTGTTAGAGCTTTGACGACATAACTTTTATGGGACGGACGCCGTCAAAGAAAAAGGATAAAAGAAAAATAGCTCGAGTGGGTGATGTGAGTTCCGTCAACCGACATCATTTTGGGCAAAACAAATATGTTATTTTAGGTAAACCGTAAGAAGATGGCAGATGACATACATAAATATATATTTCTATATTAAATAGGGAAAGGCCACCATTCAAACCGTGAGACCCCTTTCAAAAAGTTTGGTAGACTTTTATCCGAACTGAGTCCGGGTTTTTTGTTAAAGCATTTGATCTACAGAAATAAACATTGTACCATTGACCAAACGGAAATGTCAGAAACTGAATGCTTTTGTCATTTCAAAGAATGAATTTCCAGTTGAAAATAGCTTTGAAATATTCAAATTGTCGATTTTTTTGCTATTGATAAATATTTTCCAGTTCAAAACATCCACACATAAATCAAACGCGATAAACCATTCGCAAAAAATCGGATCTGCTTCAGTGTTTCGCTGTACTAATAATATCACTTTATTTCTATCTCTCCTTATAATATAAAACGGATAAGAAACGGTTAAAAAAAATACGTAGACATTTCGAAATAATGGAGAATGAACAGCAAAATTTGGAAATTGAGAGTATAATTCCATTTGTGCGTCGGTCGTACATCCGCGGAACATCCACGTTGAGAATGGAATAATATTATGTAAAACGAAAGCCCACTGTGCCAACAATAACATGCAGATTTTGTATTCCAAGAACTATGATTTATGTATATTATCCCATGGCTTTGCTTGGCACGAAATGTAACAGGTTATTTCGTTTGCAAACGTATCGGTTATGATAGAGATGAGCAATATGTATTGTATATTTAGTACCAGCTGTAGCTCGCGACTACGCTCGTTACGTTTTTTATACAAACTTCGATTCCCTTTTTACACCCGTTTTAGGGATGACAGCCCAATGAAACCCATACCATTGACTAATTACATAGAGTGTGTTGATTGATTACTGTGTTTTGTTTGTCTATGCCCATACTAAGTTTTAAATTGGATTATAAACACTAATTCTGTAAATCGCATCAACATTAATTCAGTCATTTTTGCGAGATGTCTGTACAAACAAACGTACAAACATTTTTTTAAGTCTGTCTCCTTTGCATTTTTTAAGTACATACTAATAGCAAGATTTGAGAAAAATATGTATCTTTCAGACTTTTCAACCTATACAGTTTTATTGTTATATACTCGTAGATAGATAAGTCGGTTCTTAGGCGTTAGGTATTACATATACAGAAATATATTTAGATTACGCGATCAAAATAAAATTACACTTGTGATTTTGATGTAAATTTAAATTCTGCGATGCAAAAAGGATGCTGGAACATCCAATAATAAAATAGACCAGAACGCTTCTCAGTGTATATCATAAGTACATTGCCCCACGCACCTATTGAAAGGAAAATTTAATGAGGAATCACTCAAAGACCTTATTCATAATAATCTTTTTCAAACCCGCACGCACCCGTAGGTATGTTGTATGCTGGCATCCTGGAGGTATTCGTTGCCATGGATACCTGATGGCGCCGGTTAACGACCTCGCCGTTGAGACATCTACCAAAGTAAAAGAAAAAAAGTACTTACTATTTATTTAAGAGAGGTCAAACAAGTGCACGTAGTGTGTTGCATACAATTCTGATCGATTTAAAAGTCAACAAGTCGTTATATTCATGTTGAAGAACCCCGCGTTAAATTTGCTAATTCACTGTAACCTCATTTGTTGGGTTACTTCATTATGTAGACGGGTAGGCAGGCGTTAAGGCGTTTAATTACTTTTTAAACATGCATGTCAGATTATAACTCAACAAATACGTAAAATAATATTAGACGAAAATATACACTCGACACGAGTCTGGCTACGGTGCGGGAACAAGCGGCGGCGTCTCGACGAAATAAGGCATGCACAAAGGACGTACGAAGTTTAAAGAACTTTCAGTTGGATCAATAGCGTCGGAGCTTAACCACAAAATAGCAAAAGTTTTATACCTTTAAATTTATCGTGTTATTTCTTTACAAAGCCATGTCCCTGTAAGCGTTTATTTTAGCTACGTTTTTTTGTTTTCCAGCTTTGTCCGTTTGGTTTTTCCAAGAAACTTGTAGAGGTTTTTGCTGGCAATAACCACAGCACTGGTAACGATTACACTTCTGGCAAATTATCAAAACAATACTATTTTGGCTTGTCTAGAACTAATAAATCCAGTATCGATTCCCGAACAATTGCTACGAGTTTAATAGACGGTAAGTAGAGACTAGACTACCAATCAACAGTAATCATACGCTATTCACGAGGATCAATTAGATATCGATATTCATGACGTGGTCATATTGTTAACAATTCCACTATTTCTGTTTCTATGATCCTTTCACTGGCTCTTATATGGACCGAAACCAAAATTTATATTATGGTAGTGACTCAGGACAAGTTTTCACTGTTAAAAGTGGGCAACCACTCAATAAAACATTTCTGTAAGTCTTTTATTACTACTTTCATTCAGTTAACCTGTTCAGTAGAGGATTAATCACCCCTACCAGGCAAATTGAAATTGAAATAGAAGCAAGCAAAGGCTCACACAGCAACAACTGGGGTCGCTGGTAGTGATAGGGTGGAGTTCATCATTCGTTTAACTAATTCAAGTCTCGCGTCGCCATGGAGACGGGTGCTATTCTATTCCTCCCTCATAATTTCCCGGACGATTGGATTCCTCAACTGTCTGTAAACAACTGCTGTGCGACCAATTTAAGTTTACAAGAAGTATTAACTGGCGTCTTAGTTTTTCAACTTCCAAGATAGTTGGAAGCAAGGGGAATACTGTTTTCCAGATGGTTGCACGCTGCTCATGGAAGGTTTAACTTTCCCAATTAATATGAACCCGCAGTAAACAAAAATCCAGACAAAATCTAGATAGTGTTACATCGGGACCTACACAAAAGTCTTATAGAATATGGTCTATATTCTATAAGACCCCGAAAGATTTATGCAGATCCCGAAAGCAACCGAATTTTTTTCACAATTCCGCTCTACGAGTAAATCCAAGAGCTTTTCTATCAACGTCAAAGTTAATTCGATGCACTTCAATTTACACGGCGCTCATCCTTCGGAATCATTTTTATTAAAATAAGTGGGGACGGAAATACGATGAATCGTGCGGGATTAGCGCGAATGGAAAAGATACGCTTTACGACAAATCCTTGTGCTTCAAAAGAAAACAAACAATCACCCAAATACAGTGTTAGCCCAAATCACATTCCCACTGCTCCCTTTATCAGAGTGATAAAGAATTCCCGTACAGCGGGGGATAGAAACGCGTTCCAGGATTTTATTAGCGATTGCGATATGGGACAGATTCGTAGAAGTTTATTTATCGATCCTGGGAAACGTGCAGGGTTTTGTGCAATGTGGCGTATAAATTTCTAGAATATGTTGGTAGATATTTTCATAATTTTATAAACGGACTCCTTCTACATATGCGAACAATTTATTTAAAAACGTGTGTGGATCAATCACGTTGTTACAGCTGGATTAGTTTGGATAAAATTTAGAAAAATATAGTACGTGTCCTGGAATACCATAGAGACTTTATTATTTAAACAGAACGCGAGCGAAGCTGCAAAGTTCTATACGACCAAAAGTTACACTTATGTAAGGGCAAAAGTAACTCCAGCCGACATCTTCCCATCTGTCATTCGACTGAGACGGGTCCCGAGACGGCGTAATCCCTAACATTACAAGGAATTATCCAGCAGCTTGGGCAACATACCGCGCCAAACTTTTCGGGACGGTTCAAAGTTATAAACTTACTCAGAACAAATAGTCAGAGTTTGCTCTCTAGAGAACAAATAAAATGTTTCGACATTTTATAGTGCTGAGTTATGAAATGGTTAAAGAGCTCGAAGCAAGCCGCGGAGGTTTCCCTGCCAAGAGATAACAGTTGTTAAGATAGTCGGCTATGTCGTCTAGCAAACATTTCAACGGAGGCCTATCTCTGTCGACACCGTCGTGCGCCGGAGGCTCTTTGTGTAAACAATACATTTTCTTAGGATTACATAAACCAAGTAACAATACTAAGTCTATAATAAGATAGTAAGTTATTCATAGGACGTCGTGCGCATCAGTCTCGTCTGGTCCCGAAAGATTTGATGTCACCATAAATAGAATCTGCGGGATTGTTTGTTGCACGCTCCCCGAAATAGATATCTGTTTGTGGATATCGCGTTCCATTTCCTAAAGGAAACGGACAGGTAATATAAAGCGGCGGGTGTCGGGAATGGTTTCGCTGTAACGTTTCAAGGACCCTCATTCGGCAACGTCCCACCGGCTATAAAACCTTCAGTACCACCACACCATAAAATTCCCCTTGAAGACTCCACCGTGTCCGGAGCCGTAAGAAAACTAAGGTGGAATTGTACAGCATTGACCGTAAAATTTTCTTATGGACGTATTAAAAAGTCAGCGTGCGTGAGGTTTGATTTCAAAAGACACATGGTTAAGGAAGGTTTTACGAGAAGCTCTCTCGTACCCAAATAAAATTTGCCATAAAGGTTGTAAATTTGGAAAAAACGCCGACACATCTTTGTACTTGTTCTGATAAGCTTTAAATGTGATGAAATTGCAAATCGTGCTTTGCTTTTCTTTTCATAAACAAATGGGACTAGTAGCCAAGCTATTCATAACGTCGCAACGCCACACAAACTTCCATTAAAACTCTAAATTAATGTGTCTGGAAGCTTTTACGATATATTTATTTTATTCTCAACAAAGCATTTTCATTTAGATTAAAGTTTTATGATAAGCAAGGGCGCATTTTACCGTCAACTATTTATTAATATACAACCAAGAGTGCTTTGAAGGGATCTTGTAATTTAAATTCCACGACATCATTTTGTAGGTAAGAGTAGTTCATACTTAACTATAAGAACTATTATCTTACATCGATAACATAACTTCATTGATTTGACATTTCATCTTAGATTCCGCATTCATTATAATATTAATAAAATATTAATATAAATCTATTGAATTTTGAAATTAAGCAATTTCAGCATCAATCAAATTCTAGGTCAACCACTATGTATAGATCGTATTAATGCTAAGCTGGATTTTCTGATAAAAATTAAGAAATATTAGCATTTTAGACTTACATCAATATTATTATGTATGTCATTGTAAAACATAAACATATTATATAATTAATCACTGTAGGTAACATTTTTGATAATAGGAACAGTGCATTATTCAGTATTCAATCGGTAGTAATATGGCTGGGTAGGTTTAAAGTTATCTGACTAAATGGTTACCCTGCGCGGTTCTTTGGCATTATAACCTGTACATCAGCGTTACCACGGCTCCATCACCATTAACCTATTTATAAGCCGTCCCGAGCGATCCTGCTATAAGCACATTAAGTCAAAGCCAAATTGTGTAAATCGTAAAGCGTTCCATTCCACCCTTGACGATAACTCCCGGTTTTACAGGATAAGTAATAACATTACCAAATTTATCGAAAAAATTTTATATGTGGAAAAACCCGATGGCACAACGCATTGCCCGCACGCGGTCGTTTACTTAGCAATATTCTACAATATTCCCCAGAAACGAGTCATTGCGATACTAAAATACGTTTTTTTATTAGCATACCTTGTCTTCTGAGCTGAACAAGATTAACAAACAGAATTCTGTTGCAATATAAAATTGTGGTGTTTATCAACAGGAAGCCAAATGTAAACAAAATCATCCGCTCCTGTGAACCCGTGACATTTAGATGATCGTAATCATCACATCCTGTACGGTCTGCTAATTTATCAATGAGACAATCTCGTAAATTATGGCGTATTACATTACAGAAGAGCATTATTCATTTTGCAGGCGAGTTTAAAAATAAAATGTCTAAGTACATCAAACGGATTGTATAAACCTAAGGAATTTCGCAATGTGATGTTACAATTAATTTGATATAAGATATTTGATAAACTCGAAACGTTTCCCCGAAGAAACAACCACGCAGCATTAATCACGTTGTAACGGAACGGTAGTTGCGCTCCCAACTCAAGCCGGGAAGCTTCGGCTTAGGATATTGACGGAATGCAAATGTTAGTAATCTCGTTCAAGTCCCGTTCCCAAGGATAATTGCTGAGCTGTGTCTGTGTATATGGTTCGAGCAGAAGCTGAATTATGCACGTTTATTAGTTAATTCCAAGTTCAACAATCTCGTAGTAACAATACATTCTTAATGAAACTGTGACCAATCGGTCTTTGATGTTGAATGTCTTCCGCCAGCATGTGAGTCAGTGTGAGTAGGTAAGAGTACATGCAACGGGCGGCGGGATGATTAGTTTTGGTATAGAATTTGGCACGGTCTTCGGTGACGGTAAGACAATAGGAAGCGTTGTACTCTCTCAAACTGTGCTGGTAATGGATTTCTATGGACAACAGTGGATTGAAAAGACCGGCACTGAGTCACCGGTGACTCTCAATCGGCGGCAAGTCTTGGGACACGTGCAAGATACCGCTCGCTAGTAGGACAAACTAAGGTCGTAATGTTTAGTTCATAACTCGTTGCATTTTGATTTTATGGGCAAAAATGAGAACTGGAATATGTATTAGATTAGTTAATTCACTGGCGTGTAACAGACACCATGTTGAACTGATTTTATGCGCACGTCACGTACGATCAAAAGGTCGACCTAATAATACTCATGCAGCCAGTTGCTAAATTCAAATTAATAACGATTCCGTAATACTTACAGCGTCTATTTATCAGACTTTAGATACTTACAGTATAACAGAGCTTTCAGAGATTAAAATGATGTATACATACGGCTCAATACTTTAGGTTTTGCAGATCTTTTCATTATTTTTTTTACAAATTTCTTTATCTATACTTATACTTATATGCTTATGCTTATATGCTTATAATTATATATGTGTAAGTATTATATTATAAAGAGGAAAGATTTGATTGTTTGTTTGTTTGCACTGAATAGGCTCCGAAACTACTGGACCGATTTAAAAAAATCTTTCACCGTTGGAAAGCTACACTATCCCCGAGTGACAAAGGCTATATTATATGTATTTTCAAAAACATTTGAGATTCTTACCAAAACGTGCGAAGCCGGAACGGGACGCTAGTCTTTTATAAAAATGTTGCACATAAACCTGGATGCGAAACGCACAATGAAGTGCCGAATTAACTAACAATTGTATGATGTTCTGTAGCTACTAGCAGAGTATGCATTATTGTGTTCAACGTTAGCTAGCCACCCTGGGGACCTATATAAATTAACTATTTTATTGGATTTTACTAGCAAGCAACTGGAAAAAAACGACTGGACGGATGGTAAGTCGCGCAAGTCGCAATGAATAAAGAAATCGATAGCAGACAATTAGAAACGTGAGCAATTTTCGATATTATGAGACTAATTAACATGGAAAGGAAAAAATACGAGCACGGATACGACACGGAGAGGCTTGTAACAGAAACTGGCATTACTGTCGAGGTACACAAATAATGAACAGACTATAAAAGCCGTATTCAAATGACAAAGAGATCGTGTTCCAACAAGAGAACAAAGCCAATGGTCCTTGACCAACAACACAACCGGCCGGCCAACATACTTTTACTATCACAAAGCCTGTTTCATTCACTATTCCTAGAGCAGAGTTAGAGCAGTTGATTCAATAGTGTCATATAATAGACAATGGATTTAGAAATGTTTTCAAAACTTAGATCACGTTCTTTTTACTATTAGTAGGTTGTTGAATTGTATGAATGGAAGAACGAGTGTAGGCTGTCAACCCATGTCTATGTAATCAAATCAAACCAACAAACATTTTAGCTTCTAGCTGGTTTCTATAGCTTTTAGTAAAAAATATTGGAATCCCCATTCTAAGTAGAAGTCAATTTTCATATTTCTAACCACTTCGTGACCAAGGTTACGATATTTACCCAGCTTTCACAGCCCGGGACAATCTTCGCGACTTATCAGCTTATTTGCGCCAACGGTACGTGGTAGGTATAACAAGGAACACAATGGTACGGCTCCCACGCGTCAGCAAAGTATTATGCGTACAGCGTTACCAGACTCAATAGTCTACTATTGCTCGTAATAATGGCACTGGATTTCATTTTACTACTCATTATAGCGATGAATAGCTACTTAAATGACGAAAGATCATACTTTCTAATGTTGTCGCAATGCAGCGTTATTGTATATAACATGTTTTTGTAATTATATGCTCGTTTTAAATACTTAGGTACCTACACCGTGTTGTCCCAACATACTAATATACTAAAATAACATGCCTACTCTATGCCTACTAAGCCAACCCTTGGCTTAATTTTTTTTTATGAGAATATGATAGATAGCAATTCTTCAAATATTCACATTGTGACTAAGTTAAAATAAGTAAAATTCGTCTCTCGTTTAGTTCATTCTTAAACTTTAATTTTATTCTATAAACTTTTTCTAAGTTACAATCAACATGTGTAGAAAACGGTAAGTAGTAACGTAAAACACGTTTATCACTATTATATATATTAATTACCACTCAATAATATAATATCTGATGATAAATGCCCACGATTTAAATATGAATAATTCAATCAAAAGTAAAAACTTGTTCGCGATCACATAGTAATCTTCGTGGCCCCAATCCGATCTGACACGAATTCAGAATTACGTGAACCGAGAGAGACCCACACCCAGACTGAGATGAAAATTTTAATAATTTCACAGAACAGCAGAATATACGTACACACAATTGGATTGCTAGCCAGTGCCACTTAAAAATAAGCTTTTTATATAAGTGTTTTCTGTTGTTTTCCCTTTCCCGACTCCAATTCTAAGTTCTTCGACAAACTTTTACTTTGTATTGCTAGAAAATCCTCATTACTAATTGACGGATCAAGGTGGAAAGACGGGTCAAACGCGTTTTTATGTTTTGTATTGTATAATTTTCATTGTATTGTGTGAATGCGTGTGCAACTAATATGTGGGCTCACAGTCTAACATGCCTCTTCACATTTCTCACGGGTTCGTGAGGTTGACGTTCAGTGGAGATTTAAGACAAAGCGGTTTGTTACTTCGAAACCTTGTTTTTCTTGAGTACTAGTATTAACTAATTAAAAAAATTGCTTCCCGACTTGAATCCCTAAGCACGTTAGATATCGCCTCAGATTTCCATCTACCATTTCCATATACCAAACTAGTGAAACGCGCGCGACTTCGTTCGCGTGAAGCTATTTTCATACAAACTTCGACCCCGTACACGTTTAGAGGTTGAATTTCGGGAATTCCTTTCTCACCTACACACTAAGCACACCTACACCTCCACCACCTACACCTCTACGCACTAAGACGAATATATCCTGAAAATTTCAAGTCTCTACGACCAGTGGTTTAGTCTGTGCGTTGTTTATATCCCAATCAGTCAGTCAGACACGACAAACATTCTTATAATTGATATAGAAGTTTACATAAACCTACTTAATTTTATCTTAACAAGTTACATAACCTGAAAACATACACTACCAATAAATTATAATTTTTCTACAGTCTACACGCATATTTGACAGTATTGGCCTTAAGTTCCTTAGCACTGAATGGAAGGTGTTTGGAAAGTCACTGACAGTAACAAATCCCGTTGTTGACTCGCGTGGTGTGGCGTATGCTCGTGACCTAACGGGCCCTGGTGTTGTGCTGCATACACAGTTGATATATACTGATTAGTTTTCGAGGAACAATGGAATGGATAGTGAAATTACAGGTACATGGGGCTTAGCACATATATGCCTCAGGTTTATGGACGCGGAGTAGTGCAATGTAACGCACGAACGAAAGAATTCCAAACGAATGTGAAGCAATGCTTTGTGGTGATAATTACCATCAGCTGATACTTGTGCCATAAGCAAGTAAGATGAAAATGTAATAATAAGATGTACCTACCTATGTTACACAACATAATTTAAGCTTGATATGTTTTTTATAATTTATTTTTATTTATTTATTCAGTATCAATTTTATAACGATCGTATTTGAAATTATATTATTCGGTAAAAACAGAATGTCACTTTCATATCAATAGGCAGTGAGTTAAAAATTTTGACAGTCTGATACTAAGAGCGAAGCCTTGCAACAATTAATGTTGGCCATATCTGTGCAGTTAGAACTAATAAACATACAAATAACAACAAACATCTGAAAGTTAAAGCAATTGGCATTACTCACAACTTACACGCGGTCAATTATTAAAGGCACAAACCGAAAATGAACAAATTGCTGTACCCTAACGAATTCCGCGGTTTATTCAGAAGACAAAGCTAAACAGATAATGAAAAAGGAAAGCATACAAATTAATTTACCCTCGCATGCCATTGTAAATCCAATTTTATTCTAATTTGCGGCAAATGAAATAAACCCACCGTTTATAATGTAGATTAGATTAGAGTGCAGGTTTGAAGAGTGAAATCTCATTCATAATCTCATTAGATTTTCACTCGCAGTGATGATACCACTGTCGCCACAGAGTAAATACAACAACAACATCAACAAACGTTGAATTCAATGTTTAAATAAAACTGTTGTATGCTGCCTGTATAGCGTTTACTTTGAGTTATAGCTCCGTATATGTTTTTATAAGAAAACACAGTTTCTAAGCTTATTGTAAAAAAAGTAAGTTCATCGTATATCTATACAAAACAGCACAACAGTTTTTTAGTTTCTGCTTCTAATGAGTTTTTGTTCGCCTGTTAAAATAAGGAAATTGGGAGTTTTAAGATAAAATTCTTATACAGATCTACCGCTACTTTCGAAACGATCCATTTTCGAATTGAGTTCCAGGGATAATGAGAATTATCTTGGTACCAAGAGTACGTTATCAGTACTCACAGTTTACTGCGGTTGGGATTTCCATATTTACCAGAAATTTATGAACTGTACCAAAATGTTGCATGGTCTCTAGTGTTTATTCCAACAACCTTGAATCAAAGTCGTAGGTTAACTTCTTAAAAAATTATTAATATGAAACGAATGTCATAAAACTGTCTTACCAACCTAAGAAAAAATCTTATTCGTCGTTGAGAAGCGTCGACATATTTTCTAAAGTTTACTGCACTTGTTTTGTTGGATGAAGTAGTAAACTAAAAATCTCGTACAAAGTAAGATATTTTTCCTTGACAGGCTTTCAACAGCGGAACCGCCATCGAGGGAGAAGCGAGGCAGGGAGACGTAAACAATTTAAGAGTAGCCGCTGCACTTCAGGCGAAGCAACGGAGCGAATAAACACGACGCGCTAACCGGGTAAACACGACGCTAGTTCAGGGATGTAGTGGTTTCTCGATCGGAGACGGAATAGCTTGAAGGACATTTATTTCTGGATCTAAGTGCCAGATGTGTGTTCATATTCGGAGGCCATTTTTTGAAACAAACAGATGGCCCACCTGGTAACCAACACCAATAACAAAAGATTGCCTCGCCGGTCACGTTCGTTAGGAACATACCCTAATATGCACTGCTGTACGTCCATCCACCTGAGGCAATCAGTTTAGCCTCATGTGTCTGTAATTTCACCGGTACCAACACTCTTCAAACCGACACAGTAAGCTACTTGGCGGCAGAAATAGGCACGGTGATAGTAGGTACTTCTCCGGACGAGTCCTTTACTAAGAGCTCTACTACTAAATTATGATATGAATGATGTTAATGATGTGTAGAATTTTAACTGGATGTAGACTGAAATTCGTGAATCCGGATATATTCTAAGCGGTGGTCCCAGCTTAGAAAATAACCCCTCCAATAACTCCCATGGACGTCATAGGAGGTGACCAAGGTAGCACCAGAAAACTTATTTAGGCTTAAGATGTGACGACACTAAAGTTCAGATTCCGATTTTATCTTCAAAGTAAAGTAAAGTACCAAAATAAAGTACCTCAACCTTAGTCTAGTGGTGTCTCTGGACTTTCACACAAAACGACCTCCATTACATCCTACCAATTTAAATTGGAGGCTAAATAAACTCAAGCGGTGAGATGAGATCCTTCGCAAAATATTTATCTTAATTAAGTTTACTTTTTACGAGTGACGCTCAAAGGGCCATTTGAATTAACGAGGTGAGAATAGAAAAATGTTTGTTTATTTTATTGTTCAATGGCAGGTTCCGTAGGAAATACGAGTACGAGTGTGTTTGTGATATACTAAAAAAATATTATTCTCCCTAATGTATTTATTAGTGGAAGGTTTCCCCAATATTTTGACTCTATTATTGATTAAACGGTTTTGATAAATCAAGTATATTATAATAATTTTAGTTGAGGATTTATTGTAAGAATGGAAACATTTATTATTTGGTTATACAAAGTTTTTTTGCTAATTACTATTTTAATTTTACCAGTGTGTCGATTTATTCTTTTGATATTTTAATTTATCCTACGTATTTACAAATGCGATATGTGTGATGTGTGGTCTTGGTTAAACCACTTGACCGATTGAGATGAAATTTAGCCCAGAGATAGTTTGTAAAAAGATATAGGATACTTTATATTTGTATCCAATCAGGAAGATTTATAATAAATCTTCAAAAACAAAATGTGTGTAAGTGGTAAATTTAGTATTTGAACTGTCTGTATGTCTAAGGCTCCCCTTAGACATCCTCACGGATCTGGAGCCATTACTACTTGGCACTAACAGATCTGAAGTGATATCCACCATACCTAGGGATTTTAAAGTAGTCAGGGTTTTTCCGTTAAGTACCTACCTACCTTTTTTGTTCAAAAAAAATTCTTACCTTGGAATAAAAAAAATCAGAAACATTTTGACATTGTCAGAGCTTGACCCGGACCAACAGTTTTATTTAATTTGTGTTGTACCATTTAGATAAAACGGTATGTAACGTGATATCTGATAAGTGACGCAAACTGATAGTACAAGTACGTACATATCACGGAAAATATGAAACGCTATTAAACTAACATTCAAAATGTATTCAGGTGAAATCATAAATGAATGGCCAACCTTGAATACTGATGTGTTACATACCGACAAATGTGTAATTCAACTTGGAAATTACCTGAAACCAAAAACATTTTAAGTTAAAATCATATTAAATTAGCAAGAACAACAGATGATCAACTCGTATCCATACATTTAGACGACCGATGTAGCGCGGCGGGCGAATGTCCGCCTGCGACGCAGAGGTTGCGGGTTCGATTCCCGCCCTGGGATAAATGTTTGTACGATCTGCAAATATTTATTCCGGGTGTTCTGGGTATTTTCTATGTATAATAAAAAATATCTATGTATGTAATATAGTATTGTATTAAGTATATCAGTCATCTAGTACCCATAACACAAGCTCTGCTTAGCTTGGGGCTAGATGATGCTGTGTGGATCGTCCTGCACTTGACTGCACCGTGGGTAGCTTTACTAGCAAGGTATTTTTTACTAATGACGCAAGCAACGCAAAACAAATTTAGCCCGTTTCATACGTATAATTAAGAAAAACAATGTCTTGGCAAGGCAGTTTGGTATTCGTAGCCAAACGGATTCATGGACTGAAGTTTTCAAATGAGAAGGGCGTAACAGGAACTCCGAAACAGGCCAGATTAATGTTTGCTAGACACGAAAGCCTGCTTACGTCATGCCCACGCTATTCTTAGCATGGTATCAAGTTACTTTTATGGGTAATAACTTGTTTATTCATATTTCTAGATTACGATACGATTTCATTGATAACGTACCTATTTACACACTATTTTATTTGATTGGTGGTTCATTGTGCAGTTTGGGGAACCTAACCTACTGTACAATGTTTGGAGCTTAGAATAATTACGAAAACCTTTGTCCTTACATTATAAACAACGTATGGTCTTCAAATTTTCAGCATAATTTTTTCTTAGTGCGTGGGAGTGTGTACAAAGGAATTTCTAAAATTCAACCCTTAAAAGATGCGAGGATTCAACCATTGTATGAAAATAACTTCACGTGAACTAAGTCGCGGTCGATATTATTAGTTTATAATAAATTTAATGCTAAAGCCTGCTCTTTTACTTCTTACAGTCGAAAGTGGCTTAGTTATGAGATTTGATAACTCCTTAACAAGGCTCTTGAATGGAACAGATTCGAGCCATTCGGGGTACGCTCCAAACACTAATCCAGGCAATCACCACAACGTGTGGAGTGGTAACACTGTAGACTCCTAATAACAGCTTTCATTGTCTGCCGATGGTACGGATCTTGTTCTAAACCCCCTTTACAAAGACTTAGATGTCTTCATGAAACATTTCATAGATCTTGAATCGAGGTGACTGTGCCTTACCATTCGTGTGAGTATTTAATATTAAATGTCTACGAACAAACGTTTCTATTATCTTCATTATCTTCTTTGGAATTTAGTCGCTATTTTGCTAATCATTTCATTCTTATCAGACGATGCTTATTATCATTTCCTTGAAGCGTTAATATAAATTTACTGTTATTAATTAGTAAAACAAAATTAACATAATGAACCTAAATTATGTTATTAATCTAATATTACCTAAATTATATTATTAGATTATATTTGATTAAAATTTCAAGGTGCGTATCAGTCTTTTTATGAAACAATGAAATAAATTTTAAATAGTTTTGTGAAATAGAATCACGTCTGCATTATCTCTGGTGCCCTAACCCAACCGATTACTTCGGATACCAAAAATGCCACTAGTCAGTGTAAATAGCGTCCCATTAGAATATACAGGCGGGTCGAGACGGGCCCTACCTCAACACGGAACTTATTATCACAGTCATAAATCAAGCTTGGTCCACGAAGAGAAGCGGTGAAATTCGTCCCAATTCTGACAGTTTTTACGTACCTATACTTTCAGCACTTTTTAAGCGAGTTAGTTGCACGGCTGTGATCTTATTATAGAAAAAACATCGATATTCAAGGTTTGATTTCATGGTTTAATAGCGGTAGCCACCTGTTTTCGATTGAATAAATTTATCATGAAGCCCAATTGGTTCTGCGTTTAAATTGTACAAATATATAAATATTTCAGTAGTAGTAAGTAACAGCTAGATACGAAGCGAAGCGCACAGTCAGTCATCCGTCCACAGGACAAAAGCAAAAGTCCTTGAATTATCAGATTTAGCACCGGATCTACAAAACAACGTGCACAATAGGATTTGCCTGTATAGCCAGACACGCGCCGACACCAAAGTAAATATAAACGAAACGTTAATGTAACAATCAACGCAACAAGGCCGCACTCGAATCTAAACAATGTATTTTTAATCATCACAATAACAATCAAACACCATCATAATAACCCGGAGCGAACACTAACGATGCTCGGGATGGTCCCGGCCAATAAGACCCCTCCAGTTACATCCCGTGGATATCGTGAGAGACGACCAAGGGAACACACCAGAGGATAAGCAAGCAGCAGAATCTCCCGAAGAACACACCAGAACTACGATCACTATTCCGCCTGCCATTCGTGGTGACTATGGCAAACTCCCCAAACTTGGGAGTAGTAGACTCATTCAGGCTGATGATAAACACTAAACGATACTTAAAAGAATCAAGGTCTTTACTAACAGAATGACAAAAGTACAAAGCACAGCCTTAACTACCAGTCTTCAGATGCAGTGTGTGTTCTTTGCAATTAAGCGCACACTAAGCAAGTATTTTATAGTTCGTATTTTAGGACGCACAAAATTGAGGTCAACGTTTCTTGAATATTAGAGATAAAATTATCATACTACTTCTGGAAAACAAAGTCCACATGAACAAAATCGGGTGTAACCGCACAAAAACCATAAAATAGCGACGCATAAATTTTATTGATGTTGGTATTTTGGCGAACATACCTATAATTCTGGTTGAGTCTTTGTGGCCCTTAAAGGTTCACAGTTGGTTGGCTTGTAATTCGTCAACGCCAGAAAGGGAGCTATTAATGCTGGCAATGAAGATGTTCAGGATGTGTCTTATTATCAAAGAGCAACACGCATCATACCCTTGTGCACGCACATGTAATAGTATAGCAATTATAAGAATCTCTGTCCTGAGTCACTAACTAACATAATAGTAAAGTACAGTTAAGACAACCCACAGCCTAAACCGCTGGTCGTAGAGATTTGAAATCTTCTGGGTATATTTGACCTGGTGCGGTTGGAATTTCTTTCTCAGTACCTACAGCCTCTTAGGTGGAAAGGACTTCTGCACAGAGATGTTGAAATTTGTATGAAAAACAGTTTTACGATAGCAATTTCATTAGTCACTAGTACATTATTAGTCAGAGGGTATTGACTTACAATATTTAAATCACGCAGACGATTGAAAAAAATAGTTTTATAGTAACAGTTTACGAATGGGGGGACATTTCAAAGGGTTTTCGATGATTAGTTCGTTGTAGCCCCAACAGCGTGATTACGTCACAGACATTTAAACTTACTCATTTAGAATATTAGAAGGATAATGATTAAGTACCTATACCAAGGCAATCACAGTTATGGTTTGAAAGAACAATACTACAAAGCACTTTTTAATGGCAGTTGGTTTGCTGACGTAATCCATTTATAAGAATCTTTTTCCTGACTCACTGACTGACTGATATTTATGGACGGAGGGACGCTCCATGCTAGTCGTAGAGACATGACATTTTCAGGGTAAACTGATATTTTATGTGTGTACTAATAAAAATAATTCTAAGATTTCAATCCCTCATGAAATGCAAGCTGGTTTAGAAGTTTGTACGAAAAAGCTCTAGAGCATAAAGATTCTCGGATGGTGACAACAAACCGGAAGACGCGTAGGACGCTTACCCATCCGCTGGACTGGCGATATTGCTAGGATAATGGAAAGACAGTGATGGAGGCTCATGATCGTTCATCCTCAAAACGTAAAGAGAGGTGCCTGCAATAGAACAATGGTCTCCTCCAAGCTGATGGTGATTATGCAAACCGCTTCATGCAAACGAAATCGCGTGCTATTTCCAATATATTTAAGTGGTATGTATGTACTAATAAACGTTTTTGTTGACGGCTATGATGAATTGATGATTGATGGCTTTGTTGGTCGCTGAATGAACTTCCTCGCTAGAATAAAGTAGGTAGGTACTATATTTTTCCGAGAAACATAATACAACAACCACAATCCGTAAAAAAGAAAATGGTTACAAGGGCGGTCGGGCTGACCCTTTTTTATAATGGCCCTAATTTTGCCCTTTTCTTCTTGGATGGATCTTCTTTTCTCCCATTCATCTTTATTCTCATAGTACCTTGTAAGGCAATTAGGTTTCTGTCTACTCTGTAGAGCATAGTCAGTATGTTTTATTGAGATCAGTCATCACTAGACTGTGAAATTAAGAAAGAAAGAGAGAGATAAATTTATATGTGACGGAAACATACAGTGCAAAATACACTCGGTAATGAAACAGAAATAATAAAAGAAACACGTACGAAACCATGACAGAGAAGGGAAACAAAGAAAACAGTTCCAGTTTTTCTATTTACTAGAACTTCATCAGTTGTCGATAATAATGTAAGGTAAATATGAAGTAAACTAACGGAAACGGGCGGTCGCAGGACAGTTAGATAAACCAATTATAAGAATATTTGTCTTACCGGACTGACATAGACAACGCACAGCCTAAACCACTTACCGCAGAGGTTTGACATTTCCGGGCTATATTTATCTTGGTGCGTAGGTGTGTACTAAGAAAAGAATTCCTGAAATTCAGCCTCTAAAGTTTTACACGAAAGAAGTCACGCATGTTTATTCTTGTTTATACAAAATGACATTTTTTTACCTATTAAAATGACAGGAAAACGAGATGCTCAGATATTAAAGCGAAGCTCGTTCATTACTTACTCGTATTAGTTGGTCGTAATGAATATTTCAAACAAATATTATGGATGAAAATGGAGCAGTAAAAGAGGTGCGAGACAGTAACCCATTAATTATTTTTGCATATCCTACTAATATCTTATCATCTATTACTTATTATGAATATGAAAGTTTAATGTTTGAATAATTAATATCTGTGATAAGTTTTTGGATTTTATAAATATTCTTTTAGAAGTGAATTGAAGCTTTTAAACGTAGGAATTTTCTATGAATCATCATATTTGAAACTCTTAGAACAAGTAGATCATAAACATCTTAGTCGGTTTTGATAATTCAGCAAACTAGGTTGAAATAGCAAACGCATAAAATCAATAATTCTACAGAAAACGTACACTCTGTGGACTGACATTAAATCATAGGGGCACTTAGCTTTCCGTCGAGTGGTAGGTACTGATAACGATAAAGCTGGAAACATAATTAACATTAGTGGTACTGATAGACAGGCATGAGGATGCGTCATCCGCATCGATCGTAGAGGACTGTCAGGTAAGTATGCAGACTGTTATACTGGGGAATAGAAAGATACTATTGTTTAAAATCGACACAAAGATGGCGAGATCGACGTCGTCGCATCTCGAGGGACTATTGCATTGAATTCATTATTATGCGCTGATGTAAGAAGCAGATAATAGGTTGCACAATAAACGAGAGCGCTGTTGTTAGAGTACGAAAACAAAATAATGAAGGTAAAGCAAGCCTTTAAGTATAATAAACCGAAATGAGGGGTCTGTGGATGAAAATGCGCAACAAAAGAGCTGAGCTGAACTGTGGGGCATATTTAGTGCTTTCCTGTCCTTTTTTGCGTGGAGCCTTGTGCCATCCAGTATGAATTTAATAATGATTATACATAGCCATCGGCGACGCTGCAAAATCAGAGGATGCATGAATTTTCTAGCCATAACAACATAAGTGCACTCGTATGAGTAATACCGCCCGCCCGCGGCGAATTTGGGTTAAACGATAAAATTGTGTCGCAACGAAACCCAATCAACCAGCTGAGTTTGTCAACGATGATGCGGGTAACATACTTATCAAGTACTCATAGATACAGGATCGATTACTGTCACGCATCAATAAAATATTATTAGTATCCTTACTATAAAATATAAACGAATGCACAATAATTTATGCTGTCGAAACACGCGAAGGCGCTTTCTTGCTCGCTAGAGTAATTTGCCTCATGATAAATTTTACATTACCATTCGCAACTCACGCGCATTACCAAATAAGTCATTAGGAGACATGTTGGCGTAGACAATACTATGATTCACGCCGTGCATAATGCAATTGTATAGTATTGCTCACATAAAATCTTAGTAAGTTTATTCAGGTGGTTTGTTATGACGATAATTAAACAGTAGACTGTCCTGTTTCGTAATCGCTGCGACCGGCTCTTGCGTCTGTAAACCAGAATGTAATTGGCCGAAAATCAAAGGCCTAGCAATTAGCGCACCGGCAAAAACGTATATAGGAATTACAACCCATTCGACCTGACCGCGGCTGTACTGCCTGGCACCGTTAAATAAAATAAATGTAATTTCATTTTTATACTGTCTCTGTAATCCATACCAATTATAAGAATCTTTGTTCTGAAAATACCAAACTAACAACTAGGTACACTAGTTTATGTATAAATACGGGACACTAATGCGTTATTAACGAGAAAATATCATTTTAACGAATTAATTAAACAGGTCCTTTATAAATGATCAATAAAAGATTTATTTATTAAATTATATTGTTGATCAAATTAACACAATAGATAAATTTATTTGTATTTCAGGAACAGAGACAATTGAAATGCATATGGCATCAGTTGAATGGATTCTGAATGTGTTTCAATTATTGGTAGAGGAGCTTCTATTCGTAGTGTCGTCCAATTTATCGAAACCGCACCAATTCAGCTTTATTTGGTATGATTGATGTGATGTTATTTATGTAGCCAGTCTGACTTTAGTCACTGCTGGGTATAGTAGACCTTGTTTGTGCCACTTTCTGAGGTTCTGTGACCTGGACCTCATACAATTTTGACCGCCGATCTCACCGCAGGACGACCGACGTTTCTGACTATACGTCATTCAGTTAGCTTGATAGCAACCACCTGTCATCATTTCGCCTGGCCAGGCAATTTTCAACAATTTTTACCTTTGTTCGACTTCGCATCGTAACATTCTGAACACGGCATATAAGCTTGTCGAGCTTGGGATGAACCTAGGCTGTTAGTGCAACTCTCATCACGCATTTATAGTATACAGGCTGCGTGGTTGTATGTATTACTTGCCATTTTAAACCTAGGTATTTGTATATTTGCTGAGTTCTTACCAATCACATACATTACGCTACATACCTATAGGCTGTTGAGACTAGTTGGTTATACCAATATATGTCCCTAGTTCTAAGATCTTTTGTACACAGTTTTACAATAAATGACTCTCACTCTTAATCGAGTTTTCATCTATTGTATTGTGATGATTTATACAGCGCCAGTGGCACCTTTCACTCGTGCCCCCATTAACAGGACGCTGTATTGCCTGGGACAAGCAGGTTTTTCAGGACCATCCTCACAGCCTACGTCGACCCAATCCACAGGAAACACATGGTCAAAATGTGCTAACTACGGGCTAACCACGGGTTTCTTCACGATGTTTTCTTTCACTGTTTGACAACACTAGTGTTAACCACGTATATTTTTCAAATAGGAAGTCCATTGGTGCACGATCAGGTTCAAATCCAAGACCTTAGGAACAAAAGGCGGGGTCACTCCCACTAGGCCACCGGTGCTCACAAATAATTTACGTTACTTGAAAATAAATGGTATAACATTAAATGGTGGAGAGTGCAAGAGAAATCATAGTGTTTTTTTCCAATTAATACCCGATATCCATTAGGCACGAAAGCTTTTAGTGAACGCCAAATGAAACTATCGCACGGTGTATCGAAACAACTAGCTCCTGAAAACGGCGGTGTTCTATTGCACAGTTCACCATATTATAGTGCTAGAACTATGAAACGGAAGGAACCAGTGAGCGACGGGAAATTGAATGCTGTGTACGTGCGTCCAATCCATTAGATTCACCTTCCACACAAGGGAGAACTCCTAACTGAATTATTAACATACCACCACAAAATCGCTCGGCTCAAACCTTTCAGGGGTTTCGTTTTAAATGTGTTATGGTGAAACTTACTAACCCAGTATGCATGACAATGTAACCTAAAATCTACACAATTTCGTCAAAAACTACTAACCCTACCATTCGCCATTTCCTCTATGTGCATTATTGGAAACCCATTGACCCATAAGGCGGACATGAACCTATAACTTTTTAATAAATCCTACTATAGATGATAAAGTATAGTTAAACCAACAGATAAATCCCAAAATAGAAGATCAGAAGATATAGATCATTATTATCCCGAAAAAAGGGCAGGAACCGAAAACCAAAGACTGAACATTAGAATATCAAATAAAAGATAAAAGCTGGTTCTGCTTAGGCGTAATAGTATAAGTATTGGTGTTAACAATATAACCATCACAACGCAAGTGAAACTGTGGACGGTTGCTAGTAGATTATAGTCTTAAGTGCGATGCCTCATACTTGTTTGTTTTTTATCTCTACTGTAGTGCTATTGCACCGTTGGTCATGCCACCTGCAAACCAGCAATAACACAATCAGTTTGCACCCAGTGGACCCGATACGATAGCATCAATTAACAGAAGCATGGGTGCGCAAACGCAAAACAAACACAACACATGCAAAACGTTATTGGCTCGACAATCAGATCGCGACAAAACCGGTCAACCGGACAGCCATTCGGTCGTTGACTCGCACAATGGTAACATGACAGTAGTGAACAATTCAGTTTCCACGAAGTAAAATTTAAGACTGACGCATATCGTTATTTACTTATCCTCTAGAGAGAAACAGAAGCTCCATTAAGTGCGTCGTATAGCGAAAATAACATATTCGCATACTCGTTACAACTTCAGTAAACTTTTATGAGTACCCTTCGTTAAATTCTCGACAGCGTAATTCACGCATAATAATCAAAATTTCATATCTTCTCCGTTGCCACACTTGTTCAGATATTCTAAGGACGCACATAATCAAATATTAACGAACTCTAGCAACCACTTATCTTACCTTGTTTGAAGACTGAATATACAAAGTTTTACGATAAAGGCGGTCTTAGATTGTCCACACCGAGGTTGCCTACTTGGTGTCGTTTTATAATCTTATTTTACAAGACGAATGGTTCTGTGAAAGTTTTTCTCTCAGTATAATTATCAAGTTATCAGCTAAGTGCCATGAAAAGATTAAGGCCCAATTGTGTATGCCAAGGTTATCTCAATTCAACTCAAGCTGACTGAATATTTATTTGCTAAATCTATTATCTACCTTGCTTATCTATGAAAATAGTGGTACCCATCAATAATCTACAATTTCTAAGGATTTCAAGTAGGTCATTGCTAAAGCAATACAGTAACATGAGACATGTTTGAGAGGTATTCGATTAGATAAAACTGTGACGGTGGCTAAGGGCTCTTGAACCATCTGTGTAATTTACACACCTTATTTTTATCCAGATAAATATAGCTTCATGTGTGTAATTGTTTACACAGAATTTTGTACTGTAGGACTAGCAGTGTAGTGTTAATAATAATAATAAATAAATGGCTGGTCGTAAAGACTTGAAATTGTCAGAGAATATTTGTCCTGGTGCTAAGGTTAATTTCTTAAAATAGTTTCACGTAAACGAAGTCGCGTATCTACAATTATACTAGTCTACAATTCACAAAGGCCTGTTTACTTTTTAGTTTTATTGTACATGTTTATGTATTTATTTATTATGACGATCCAACAAAGGAAACATTATTGTCGAGTACGAGCGACATGTAGAGACAACTGCAGCTAAGCATAAACTTCTAAACTAAGTTAACTAAGTTTCTGAGAACTGTTTTTTTACTTATTTGCAACATGTAGGGATAAGTGCAGTTTAGGTAAGAGTCGATCTAAGATCCATCCAATTCAACTAACTCCTCCTTCATTCTGAAATCTAACTACGCCTCCAGGATTTCCTCTTTACGAGCAACATTAAAACGTAATTTATCGACTGTTTGTCCTACATAGAACGAGAACCTTGCTTCGTTCAGTGGCAATTTAAGACCCCCTCATAAAGAGGTACTTAATCATCCCATCATCATATAACGCAAATAGCGTTGGAGGACCCCCATGCGGAGACTTGATCGAGGGACAGGACCACAATGGATCATTTCCGCGAGTTGACGCCGCATCACATATGAGAGGAAGGATGTTTTAGTGTAATTTGAGAGGAACTGAACACTATTGGTAAATATCTTGCTGTCCGTTATAGCTGGAACTTCTAACTCGATTCGATTTCTATAACGTTCGTTCGCCCTAGATGTTTACGAAAAACTCAGTAAAAGGTCAAGGGGTTTTGAAGGTTTGGCGCAATAATCCACGGCTCTATATCGGGCGCAAGTAATCCATTAATCACGTTGTAAACATGTTCCAACACGGAACCCAGAGAGGAGTCCAATAAAAGTAAGATTACTCGCAAGATCTGAGGGACGCGTCAGGTCGCCTCCGTCCGTGTAAAAGTTTTTTCCTTTGCCCTCGTCATGTCAAACAAAGAGGCGGAACAAAGCGGAGAGAGCGGCTTTGTACGGATACGTTGAGTGCGACGCCACTTAGCTCTGACATCTGTGACGGCAACAACGCTATAGTCCCTTCCTTGACCAGACTCTGTGAAAATTGCATTTTCCTAAAGGGGTTTTCTTTATAACACAACTAAAAAAGGCAAGAAAGTAATATAATAGGATATAGTTCTACGCTTAATTGAACTGTCCGTTGAAAAGTGTATTTGACCTTAACTCCATTGCTACGAACGGTATTAACTGTTCAAGCTTGAGTAATTTTTCTACGGATCGATAAAGGCGAAGTCAGTCGAGTGGATGTCATTGCTCACAGTAAACCATACGACTTTATTAATAACCTGCGAATATATTTTATAGCTAGTTTGGTGCATAACAGGGAAAGCAGCAGTGTTCGACGATAGCGGTTGTTTTATTGGCCTGCCCTAATTGCCTCCCGTCCTACATTGGCTACGTCAGTAACGATCTAGATAGCACCATTTGATTTTTTTAGAAGGGAGTAATGCAAATGCCTAGATAAACACTTAACTGCTTGATAAAATGCTTTATACTGCAAAATAATATGCCTCTGAATATATCTGTAAGAATTATAAACCTAAAATGTGATAAACTTAAATGTGATAAACTTTAGATGCTACGTTTTTAATCAAGCAGAAGAACGACAGCGCAATGTTCCATTTTCCAAGCGGATAGTCAGCTGTGTCCAGTAATCCGAAATTTATTTCATCCTTTAGGGACGGACACCCGTCGGCTTTCAATCACCTGCCCGAGACTCAGGAGAAAAGCAAAATAGGAATAGTAGGGAGTCCCATTGTATTCCAGACGTGTGACACCGAATGTAACACAAACCCGGACCCCTGGAGAGATATTGTAAATTATCTCTACAGAAAGTATTAACAGACAACTAGGTACGTGAATGCGGAGCGGTGCTACGTAACAGTGTTAGTAAAAACTTGCAGCTATCTGTTACAGGTGGAATTACATCGCAAGTGGCATTGCGTGTGCGTCGATCCGGTTCTGCCCTCCCGATTAAACTACGCATTAGCTACATATTGTAGAGATCAACACTGGACTTTATTACATCACGCTTTCGTTGCTAAACCGAGCGCATCGGCCGAGTGACGCATACGCTCCTGCGGCCAATTTAACTGAATTTATAGCAGCTGCAAGGTCGGCAAAGGATAACGAACCCGCCCGTATATTCCGAAACAGGTTCAATCTTTGATCGTCGTGAAGTGGCTATACCTGAAACTGCAGGTAACTGTAATGGACATAGCAGCGAAAATAAATTACCGATAATTGCCGGGTGTTGAACTGGAAATGTGTTCAATTAATAGCGATGACCACGCCGCGCCAGCCGCCGCGACCCCGATAGCAAATTGGATCCACAGATTGAATTGGCCAGAGAGTGAACAAAAAAGATTTTTGTAATATCAAATTGACATAGTTGGTCGTACACGGATATAACATCGTATTAATTGAATGGCAGAAGTCGAATCTAATTTTAAAGCTCAAGTGTTCCTATGAAAGGCATCGATGTAGTCGCTTAATTTTATTATTTAAAACCATCTACTTGTACCTATGCTTAGTCAAAACGTTAGATAGAGATAAATACGAAGAGAGACAAAATATAGCTGTATAGAGGTTAGCTTTAACTAAACAGATTAACTATTCATGTAAATGCGCCGAGTAATTTTCGTTCTCTACGAACTATACTGCAAAATACCAAAACGTGTTCCAGACAAACCAATTATGTAAACAAAGCGAAAACTAACTTTATATAAAATCAAGTCTAGTAGAATATTCCAGTTAAATTTAGTTGCTTTGAAACTTAGTTAATTTAAGTTGATGTAATCAAACCAAGTCCTTTGTCGTGTTCACGTGCGACCGTAGACAAGCAGTCTATTATGGCGCATCTGCTCTAATTATCTCTTCAATTATTTAAACTAGATAATTATATTCTCTGAACAACTCGTTGTGCTCGTCAGCTTATATTTCAAGGCTGGTATGAGGGATATATTTTCGCTCTTAAAATATATTTCCAATCCAATTCGATTCAAACCTAATCCAAATGAAGCTTAGTGCTCTATCAAAGTTACAATTTCACCATCTTAAGCAATACTATTAATAAATATGAATATCAACATGATGCATCATGGATGTATTTTAATTATATTTAAATTTTAAAAAATTTTCAACATATTGGCCTAGTCCAAAATTCACAGTGATAAACTACGTACTTATTTTTTTTAATATAACTGCTGGTGGAACATGTAGATGGCCCACCTGATGTTAAGTAGTTGCCATCGCCCAAACCAAGTATTGCCTCGTACGCGACGCTCGTTAGGAACGTGCCCTACGATGCACAACTCAGCGTCCATCAACCTGAGGCATACAGGTGTCAAGCCTCATGTGCCTGTAATTCGATAGAATATTGGAAAATAACAGATCGTTTTACTCTTTGATCTTCATAATTCCGTAATATTCAATTAAGTGGCGGTCGTCAGCAGAATAACAGAGCGCGGGTGTGGTGTTTAAGTTATTAGGGAAGCCTCGGTGCTACGCCCGTAATAAGATTAGCCTGTCCGCCAGTACTGGGTATACGTAGGTATACTGTTGGTTAGCTTCGAGATTACTAAAGGTTTCAGATCAAGTTTCCGTTTGACCTATTAAATCGTTTCGGAAATGCAATGTTTTGGAACAATAGACAGACACCCTGATGCCTTGTGACTGACTCAACGAAGAAGTTTAATACCATTTCATATCATCCGTCGACAATTAGATCAATACGCTCCTTAATCAAGGAAAGGTCGTTTTGATCCTATATTCCAAATAAACAAAGCTCATTCAAGAGACGCCAATATTGGTCATTGGCTTGATCGTTTTCTGTATTGTTCTTCAAATCCCCTATAAGGAACTTAATTTACAATGCCAAGATTTAATCACAAATTCATTATACCGAGATACCTAATCTAATGAAATAAAACAACGGTGGAAACAACACAACTCATTATAAAATGCCATTAGATTCAATTAAAACAGCATCCCAGGAGGAAACAAAAAGCAATTTAATATGTCAGCTACAGTAACGTATTTCAAACGCGACAAAAATGTTTTTGATGTCTAGCTTTACCGAGTCAAAAGCTCGAGTGAAACAAAACACGAGTTTTTAAAAGAACTTACCTTTTAACTTTTAAATAAAAATATTATTAATATTCGTAACCTTGTAATAGTTACATCGTGTTCTGTCTCTTTCGATCTAATTTGAACCTTGTTGTCAATGGAAAAGACAAAACTACAACTATTTCAACGTTACGCCGAGTTTATTAATGCAAGGGAAGTCGGATTCTCCTGTTGCTTAGATTAATAGACTAGAGTTTATTAAACCAGTTTACGCAGGCTTGTTCAACCACTGTGTCAACTGTGTGTGTGTGTGTGTGCATGTCTGGTTTGATCTTGTCAAGTAACTCACGCAGTGAACGTAGGCGATGTCAGAGCTAATGGTGGGTACTGACACACCTAGGACTATTGACCGGTTTGTTGATTGCCTTAGAAGAATCGTGTTTATCTTAAGCCATAGATAACCACGAGAAAATTCGCTTTACCATTAAAAGTTATTCTTTTTGTTTAGGGGTGCAAGTGGCATCATAGTACACACACGTAGTAAACTCGTTATCGGATGAGAATAGTCCAGATATCGCCACGTCACTACTTACGTAGCTGTAAATTTACTGCCACTACGGTATAATCTATCGGTTAACTGTTATAGGCTGGTAGGATATTGCAGAACCAACCTTGAGTAACAGTTATTAGACCATTACAAATTATTGCTAAATCTCGCACCGATGCCGGCTCACTAATTAGATGAATGTGTTTGTCGAACTGCAATGTTGTAGGCAAACCATCAGAGACGTAACATAAACTGTTTTACTCCAGATACGGTTTTATCATGCTCTGTACAGCAAAAATGCTCCATTGCATCCTAACAGATTCCAAGTTGATATCGACCGAATTCAAAGGGCGTTAGAGCGGCGATACTGGCGATAATTCGTTGCGAGCGGCTTTAGATTCAACATAAGGTCACATCTGGTCTACCGGTATGGGATTCAGGATACTCACTCTAGGATACCTTATTTTTAAAACTTTTTCTTCATTGGTACTCTACCACTATTCCTGATAAGCGTGGTGTCTATGTTAAACCCCATATTATATGAGAAGTTCCAGACTCTTTATTTCATCGACAATTCACTCCCTAAAGTAGAAAACACGTCTTCTTTGTCTAGACATCGACTCTGTCTGAGGCTCACAGACTGTCTGAGCATTGAAATTCCATTGCACGTAATAAAATGATATATTTCAACACTGGACACCCCATCACAGATCTCAAAATAATTTTTAATAGAAGTGGCATAACCTTTTTAATGTTTTACTAAGCTTAGAGTAGAAATTACATGGTTCCGAATGATTTTGTTAGTAGCCAGTCTGCTGTCTGTGTTTTCTCTACTCCATATAACTTATGCTAACAGACCCAAACCGGACCATTCCGGGTTAGCATTCATCGAGTAAGCCCAGCTCGGACTAAGGCTTTATGAGGATTATTACATCGGAACCCCACTAGGGGCATAACAATAAAGATTATAACAGTAACGGTCTGTAGACACACAGAATGAGAGTTTATCAAGGATTCTGATGCCGTAATGGTCATGTTATTTCGGTGGCTAATAACAATAAAGATATTATAACTTAATTTTATTATGCTTGTTTTTTTTCTATAGTGCTTTCAGAATTAAGTGCCCATTACGATGATTGAATAGATATAAATGATAGTAATAAGTTAAACAATTCTGACTTAGGACAGACTGACAGACGTGGCGTTATAGTTTCACCATGTCTGTTTACCTGTTCATCACCTAATACAAAACATAATATAAAAGTCAATAGATAAAATTAATATTGGTGGATATTTCACGTAAAGCCATTAAAATGGGAACTAGATAAAAAAAATAACACTTTTTTGTAAAATGTATCTCCCAGATATAGAACAAACACTGCTTTTGTTCTCTGCGGGGATCGAACTCACAACCACAGAACGAGCGCAGAAGGCAGATCTGCAACCAGCTGTGAAGACTGTCAAACCTAAACAGCAATTAGATAATGCCACGATTGGTACTACCGAGGTTCTGCCATCCCATTGGTTGAAACCCGGCGTAAAACCTGCAGAGCGACCGCGAAACCGTAATGGGAATCAAAACATTTATGATCATTTCTTCATCTGAATAATGAATGAAAATAAATATGTCAAAAAGCTAATCCTAAAAATGGAAGAGCTGTACGCGTTACGGTGAAAGATTTATGATTTACATTATTATTTTTAGGCGACTGTTGTGGATAAAGAAAAATATTTAATCTTTTTTTGGTAGGGCGACAAACAATTTAATTTGACGACGCTTTGCACAAATGGAAGCTATTAGTATGGCAAACCACTCGCCATTGAGAGGAAGCTAGAATCAAAATGTTCATAAAAAGCAAAAACGTTTATCATAACCAAATATAACAAAGAAGGTAATGCGGCGGTAATGGTATTAATTTATTATACATAGAGACAGGCGAATGAAAGGAAAAACTCTGGTAAATGCTTCTTGATATAAATTGATAGGAATATAGGAGGAAAATCAGCTTAAATTTTAGTAGTAGTAGAGCTTTTTTTTTTTGATCGGGCCCGTATCTGCCGAGGGCCTAGTTCGAGTTTATGTATCATTTTGGTGTAACACGCATTTTTGTATGTAACCAACTTAGAAAACAGTGTTCTCTATGGGCACTTTTAATTTTTTATTCGACTTGCTGATAGTACAAGCTAATGGCCTACCCAACGTTGAGTGGTTACCATCATCTTTAACAAAGCGAAGCATAGCTTCACAAGTCACATTGGCTAGGAACGCGCGCTACGACGCACTGCCATGCGTTCATCGCATGACATCGCGCGATCATCAACCTGAGATTTACAGGTGTTAAGCCTCATGTGCCTGTAATTTCACCGGCACCCACTCCCTTCAAACCAGAACACAGCAACGCTGTTTGGGTGCAGAAATAAGTATGGTGGTAGTACTTCCCTGGAGGAGCCCTTCACTAAGAGTCTGCTACTACTTTCATATTCTTTATACAAAACACAGTGTACAATGTGTCAAAAAAAATACAAAAAACTGAGACAATACCCTCTTTACTCGTTCATTAGTAAGTTATAGTATAGGATAACATGCGCTAATGGTCAATCTGGTGACGTTAACTTAGATTTGGAAAATAAATATTTATAAATATGTATTTGTTTTATTAACAAACAGAACAATGGTACTTAAACGAAAATCAATGCTTAATCTAACAAATTAAGTCTGCTCTAATAAGTAATACACAAATATGTATAAAACCGCTGGAATATTATAGTGTTTCCATTTTTTTTCTATTTTAGTCAATGATAGTAAAATAACTGTGTTGCACCACACTAAAACCGATATCGACAAATTAAATCACCCAAACAAAGTGTTTAAGCCAACCCAACCGGGTTGTTTAAAATAACTATATAGCCAATAGCAACCAACTTCAAACCCAATAATAGAGTTCAAACTGAGTCTCCGAGTTCAGACACCGCCCAATATGGCAAATTGCAAACTTTTGGAACTTGACCTTCCAAGTTTAGAAACGGGCCCCTCCTCCAACCTTCCGCCGCCATGCCCGACCCGCATTGCAGTCAAACTGAAGGACAAGTAAATAAAAACAAGATAACAGACCGCACATCAAACAAAAGTTTTTTTAAACCCTTTCGGCCGAATATAGGAATGTCGTTGACCTGTCATACCATGGTGCAAAGTTCTTGATTTGCGATACTGCAGTCCAGATCAGACCACAGAGTTGATAGTAATTCGGGAGGCAATAACCGCGAGAGCGTCGAATGGCGAGACAATTGGCTATTTAACGGCGAGGCTCCGAGGATAGTTTAGTAATGAAACTGCTACGCGGCTTCAATAAGGTTGTCGCCTTGACTCCAGGCGTTATTTGAACAGAGGTCAAGGTGGCTCTAATACATTTACGGCTTTCCACCTAGCACTTTATAGTCATCGTTCGGCCCTGAACAACCATTCATTCTTATCCTAAAAATAAAAGCGAACTGAAATACGCGTATAAACGAGATTACGCTCTGATATCGTCATAAAATTAGAGGTTTAACAATAACCATAATCCTTATTGTGAATGAAGTATTGTAAATTGTAAAGAATAAATTCATTTAAAATGTTTGTGAATGTATGTATTTGAAAAAAAAAAATTTGTTATGTGTTATATCTGGTTCTCATACCTACTACGACAAGCAAAGTATGTAATTACGACGACGTCACGGGAGTGACGTCACGGACGTCTTGCGTGTAAGGTGGCTCTTGCGTTTCTTTTGCATAAAAAATAGTTAAAGCGCTAAGTTCTTTTCTAAAAGTGTCACGTTCGCAAAATAAAGGCGTAATAATCCGCATCTAGTGTTATCTGCACCATCTGGACAGTGAATATTGTGATAAACAGTGTCTCAAAGTCGTATACGTTTTTAGTTTGTGTTTGACATTACTTTAGACTACCCGCTTTTTTCTGCACAATTTTGAATCAAAAGAATAGAGAAATTGACACTGAGCGCCATCTAGTGGACTCACACAATACTACGACAATCACCACTTTATTCAAAGCAGAAGTTCTACGGTCGTTGGTTTTATCACTATGGCGAAGTGCAACGCTTGTGGTCGTTTCATTTCAGCGACATTAGAGGTCGCTAAATGTGTAAAATGTTCATCTGTTTACCATCGAACATGCGTGGGATTGAATGAGTCATCTCGGGTTGCTGTGTCTTGGTGCTGTCCGAATTGTAAGCCCAAGAAACCGAAAGGCGATAACGCCGATACACCAGTGAAACCTCTTCATAGCGAGGACTCGGAAGATGAAGAGCCTGTGGTAATCTCTAATACCAAACCACGAGCTGTTGCATTGACTGCGCCATCTACTGGGTTGGGCGATGAGAGTAGTTTACTACTTATTCAGTTTAAAGAGGTCCGCGAGGTGATACGCGAGTTGCGTTTAGAACTACAGAGCTACAGGAATGAGGTTGCTGAGCTCAAGAACGCAGTTACGTTAAACACCACAAAACTGGGAAATATGGACTCGCGTATAGACTCTCTGGAAGGTAAATTAAGTGAACTTCAACTAACTCCAGTAAAGGAGCTTGAACTTACGGTGATGCACTTACGACAGGAGTTAAATGAGCGAGATCAACTGTCCCTGGCCAATGATGTGGAAATTTCCAACTTGCCAGAAGAAACCGGGGAAAATACATCCCACCTGGCTTTATTGGTGGGAAAAAAGCTTGGCGTTCAACTAGAAGATCGAGACTTGATATACGCTGAACGAGTGGGACAGAAAAGGGAAGCCAGCACTATTTTACCGGGGAAGGAACCTCGGCCAAGGACTCTAGTGATCCGGTTCGCGCGCCGTGTTCTACGTGATGACTTACTACGAGCAGCGCGTGTACGACGCGGTATCACATCGGCTGATCTGGTGCAAACGGGAGAGTCGAGACGCTTTTATGTTAATGAGAGACTCTCCAAACATAACAGACACGTATTTTTTAAAGCCCGACAGTTGTGTCGCGAACACAACTGGAAATTTGTATGGACTAAGTCAGGCCATACTTTTGTTCGGCAGGCGCAGGGTAAGCCGGCTTTTCGCGTCACAAACTTGGATAACCTGAACCACATTTTTGGCATTGATTAAGTTAGCCCTTCACATAGTGCCCAATTTGATGGTACTGTCGTTTGTTTTAGATAAATTTTCTTTACATAGCCTTCTAATAGTAACCACCATTTGTTTTGTAGTTGTTTATAATTATTTTAAAGTATTTATTATGCGTCACGTACCAGCTCGTCAATACCTATACATATTTTCAGTATATATAGTGCTGTTCTTAGAGAGAGTTTTTATTTACAGTTATTGTAAAGAATATTATATTATTATGTGTTTAACAATGTATGAGAATTCGTGGTTTATCAGTTCGATCTATGTTTCATGTCAAGCCTGTATTTGTTTCATTTCAGATGTGTCTAATGCATGTAATAACGTATTTTTAATATTTAAAAATGATTTGTAAAAGTAAGTTCTTAAAAGTTGGATTATTCAATGCAGGATCTCTGAATACAAAACATGACGAATTTATCTCAGCAGTAGAGCGCTATGCACCTGATATCCTTGCCATTAATGAGACATGGCTCAGGAGTGGAGAGGAAGAGCGAGCGCCCAACGTACCTGGCTACAGGCTTCGTCATACACCACGCATTGTACCGCGGTCGGCTTCTGTTCGCTCTAGAGGAGGAGGAGTGGGTTTTTATGTACGCAATGGACTTCATATTCGTACACGCTCACACCCAGTAAATCCTTCCATAGATCAGATGTGGATCTCGCTTACAATAAATGGTTTTAGTCTTGTCATAGGTACTGCTTATAGCCCTCCTTGGCAAAATGCTGATGTTTTTCTTGATGCCATAACGGAATCTGTGTCTTCCTTTGCTCGTTGCGATTATATTGTTCTACTTGGTGATTTTAATATTAATGTGTTAAATGCTCAGGATAGTGATAGTAAAAAATTTCTTGACTTCCTGAGCTACACTAGTTTATCGCAGTTGGTTTCTGAACCTACTCATTTTACTGACCATAGTGCTAAGTTGATTGACGTAATATGTACCGACGCTCCTGCTAGACAAACCCAAGTCAAATACATTCCTGACCTTGGTGCTCATGCCTTTATCACTACTGAATTGAATTTTAGAAAACAAAAACTGTCTGCGTCCTACATAATATATCGGCCAATTAAAGATATTTTAATTGAATATTTCAACAGGGATTTAGCAAGTATTGACTGGAATTATATTGAAACTTTTGATAATGTTAATGATATGGTTTCATATTTCAATGAAATGATTTTAAAACTGTTTGACGTACATGCTCCGGAAAAAAAAATATATATTAAGAAACCATCTCATCCCTGGATTACTGACACTTTAAAGCTCATGATGCAGCTTCGTGATGACGCGCATGCTAGATATCGCACATCTAAAAATGAAATCTATAAAACATACTATAAAGATTTAAAAAACGCTGTTACTTATGCTCTACAATCAGATCGTCGCGCTTATTTCAATAAACACGTAAACGAAAATCTAAAAAACCCTGCGAGTCTGTGGAAGTCTTTAAGAAAAACTGTATTCCCAAAAAATAAGTGCGTTGAACTTCCCAACCACCTTAATGACCCTGAATTAATTAATAATAACTTTCTTAACGTCCCTGGTTCCAATGATACTGACGATTCCCTTCTATCATATTTTAAACACAATAGGTTTAGTGGTACTTCTCTGTGCTTATCAACCACCACGACCGATAAAGTATTTAAAGCGCTTAGTTCACTAAAATCTAGTGCCAAAGGATTTGATGATATTAATCTCGATATGATTATGCTAACTTTACCCCACACTCTACAAGCCATAACTTACATTGTCAACTCATCTATTTCTACGTCAACATTCCCAGAGCTCTGGAAGACTGCAGTTGTTAAACCGATTCCCAAGGTTACTAATCCAACTACCTATAAAGATCTTCGGCCAATCAGTATATTGCCCTGTCTCTCTAAAATCCTGGAAAGAGTAGTGCACGACCAAGTGTCTAACTTCGTAGAGTCGCATAACATCTTGCCTCAAGTTCAGTCGGGCTTTAGGAAGGGTCGCAGTACTGCTACAGCCTTACTAGATGTTACTGATAATATTCTTGAAGCGCAGGATAAGGGCATGGGTACAGTTTTAGTTCTCTTAGACTACTCCCGAGCATTTGATTGTATTAATTCTAACCTTCTTCTCTCTAAATTAGGCTATTATGGTTTCGAAAACGATGTGGTTGCCTGGTTTGATAGCTATCTCAGAAATCGTTCACAGCTTGTCGAAATCACCAAAGCTGATGGAAGTAGACTTTTATCTTCTCCTAGTCCTGTTCCTAGAGGTGTTCCGCAGGGGTCTATATTAGGTCCTCTGTTATTTGTACTCTATTGCTCCGATATCGTATCTAATATTCGTCACTGTAAGTATCACATCTATGCCGACGACCTGCAGCTCTATCTGTCATTCCCTCCTAAAGATTCATCTAATGCTATTGCGAAAGTAAATGAAGACCTTGGTCGTATTGCTCTATGGTCTAGTCGAAATTCTCTAGTATTAAACCCCGGAAAATCAAAATATATGGTGTTGGGTTCAAAAAAGCAAATCGCAGATATTGTACATATAGCGCCCGATGTAAAAATATTGGGAGAGCCGGTTGTTCGTACTGATGAAGCTCGTAATCTGGGAGTAGAAATGGATAGTGATTTACGCTTTGAAAAACATATTACGGAATCAGTGCGAAATTGTTTTTTTCGGCTGAAAGTCCTCTACCGTATTCGCGACTGCCTTAATGTGGATCTTCGTATCAGTTTATGTGAATCACTGGTTATGTCTAAATTAAATTATGCAGATACTGTGTACGGCCCCAGATTGTTCGCGAGGACCGTTAAACTAGTTCAACGCGTTCAAAATGCTTGTGCCAGGTTCTGCTTTCCAATACCGCCCAGGGCTCATGTAACACCTTTTATAAACAAAGCTAAGTTACTTAAAATGTCCTGGAGAAGGTATCTTCATTTTGCGACACTTTTATTTGGAGTTATAAAAAGCCGAAAACCAGAATACCTTTATAAAAAATTAAAGTGGTACTGCGACGGAAATAGATATGATACGAGAGCTGGTTCCGATCTGCTACTGGCCACACCATTACATGGATCTGCAGCCTTTCGAGGCAGCTTCCGCTATGCCGCCACTAAGTGCTGGAATACTATTCCACCACCAATACGCAATGTTAATAATGTACAATTATTTAGGTTAAAACTTAAGCTTCACATATTTAAAAAACAAATAAACCAACCCTGGCTGGCCTAGCGGTAACCATGCTCTTGCTCTACCTCTCCACTAATTCGTGTTTTTTAGTTATAAGGCTAAGAACGTATTTTGTTTTGTTTTTTATTTTTGGTTTTTTATTATTTTTATTACAGCTAGAGTTTTTTTGTTTTCTAAGAGCTGTTGAAACGCTGTAGTACAATTTGATTACTTCATTGCAAATAAAGCTAAGTATAAGTTAGTATTTAAGGTATTTTTGTGTACGTTAGCTTTTTTTAAAATGAGCGAGCGAATGTTAAAACGTAAAATGTAAATATATGTAAAGTATGTATCAAGATGTCCGTGAAGTCAACAATGGCCCCAGCAGAAGACCAGCGCTACTGTATGGTCACATGTGGTAGCATATGCTGAGCTGTTGGCCTTTTCACCACCACCCTAAAACGATTTTATTTTGTAATTTTTTTTTTGTGTTATTTTTATTTGTTTTCTGTTGTTTTTTATATTTTATTTTAAGTTTTGTTATGTGGTGGCTGAATAAATGATTTCTATTCTATTCTTATTCTATTCTAATTAATGAATAAAAAAAAATGCAAAATGCACAATGTACTGTTTTAAATCATATAGTATAAATAAATATATTTGTATTTGTAATATAAGCGATTTTCATATCCAAACGCAAACTTATCAAATGGTAAACTGTTTTTACACCATAGATATATATTTTTATTTACTCGTATTTATCATGTAAATTTTACTGAAACTGAGTGAAAAAACCCTGAAGGAAAAATACCTTTGACAAAAGATAATTATTTTCACAAAACCCCTTGTAAAATCCGTTTGATGTAGGCCAAAATATGGATATCGAGGGAATTTATGATATGTAAATTTGTAAATTCTTAACATTTTTCCTTATGGTAACATAACAACACACTGTTGAGTCATTCGCGTCCTTCACCTGTGCTCGCTCGTTCCGACATCCGCATTCACAATTTACCTGTGTAAGAACCCTCTGAAAACCCGGCTTATTCACCTCATATTTAAATTAATTTAAGGCATTGACGCAAAAGTAGAGCTCTTAGTGAAGGGATCGTTCGGGGAAATACCTATTTCTGACACCAAAGCCGTGTTCCGGTTTAAAGAGTGTGGGTGTCGATGTATTTACACGCACATGAGGCTTAACATGCATGCCTCAGGTTAATGGATGCAGAGCAATGCATGCTTGCAATGTTTTGTTATAGGTCATGGTAACCACTAAACATCAGGTGGGCCAGATGCTTGATTCATCAGTGTCACATAAAAAAAACTCAAATATTTAGAAGAATTATCAGAGAAGCCCTTTTTAAAACAGATGCAATTAGTAAATAGTCACTCAAGTGAATGGTATATGGAACGAAATGACTCAAATGCTTGACCTTTCGAATGGTGCTCTATTGGATCGTTAGCTATGGAATAAATAAAGGTTATCTACTCGTGAGCGCGGTTACAATACTGTTAGGAAATTGGCTAGGTTAGGCAATGTCAAGTAGAACCACTTTCTATACCACTGGTTAGTTAAATTATGAATGATGTTTTATGTATGAAGATTTATTGTTATTCTAAGAGACGTTGTGATGGAAGATGAAACAATCGTTGCCGCAAAGTACTAATATTACGAGGATAGGTTGTGATTACGACACACCACCTTAGACGAGTAAACCTCTGGTTTACTCGTCTAAGCACACCACGCACGTCTAAATTACCACACTTTCTATGCAGAACCAAATGGAAATTTATAAATGTAGACTAGAAGAAAGTCTTCGTTTGGGAAAAATTATGTTTTTCGAAACATAACGCTCCGCCTTGGTGAATTTCGGAAATATTTTTCTTAGTGGCATAACATTTTTGCTGGATAACTTTCAACACATACCTATAAAGCTAATACTTGTAGATAAAATTCTGATACACGTGTAACGCAGAGATAAGGTGCTTAAGTTTCTACAAAGAGATTAATTGAAGAATACTTTATTGCAAAGGTTTCACTTGAACAGGTTTACGTAAACAAGATTAACGTGCTCAAAATAGATTTAATTATGAACTTGAATGGAGCAAATTGCGGTCCCTATGTCACATTCATGGTCATTGACATTCAACGTGTCGAGGACTGTCGTAGGTCCTCACATGATCGCATCACGCACATGTGCTTGCGTGTCAGACTGTTGGACTTGACCAAGCTTCGCTGAATAGTTTTGCGCTAATTACAAGGATTTTATTCAATTTAATTTGAATAAACTAATTTGATTCGAGGTCTACTTTATTGTATTGTGAAGAATAAATAAATGCATATAAAAATATACCGGGTGTACCTAATAAGACTACTTAAGAAAACTGAGCCTGCAAAAAAAAATGCAAAAAAATCGACACTTCTAGCCCGTTATTTTCGTGTTTTCGGTATCAATATCGACAATACTTCGTAAAATAAAATAAGTAAAAACGACAAGACACCAAAAACAGCAATCTACATGAAACACGATCATCTAACCGATGCGTTAACCTCGCTGCTGGGCAGCAGCAGGTACGAAATACATCGCTGGTTGATAAATAGGAACTTCAGAACAAAACTAGTACTTCTCTAACTAAATCTATTCAACTATCAAGTGGTATTCTACTATGAGACCTTGTTGTAGGTAACTTTACACGTTCCTTGAGTATTCGGAAGTGCCCCAAATACAATACAATACGATGGGAAACAAATAGAACTATTATTATTTGTAAATACAAACTTAATAGTTAGAATACAATTACCACCCAGACAAAGAACAAACATCTATGTTCGTCACACAAACGTTTGTGCTTGTTGGAGATCGAGTCCACGACCTATAGCGCAGAAGGCGAGCTACTGAGCTGTAAGGCCAGTTAGATGAACAAATAATAAACTTGATTATTTTGCAGAATTTAATAATCAAATACGAAACAAAGAATCAAGTCATAAGTCATATCGAGGTTTTTTTTTCAAGACGGACTAAAATGCTGGTATAATCGCCTAGCGATTTCCGACAGCGTTTCCGGGCTTCATATCGAGCGCTTTACGTACGTACGATAATATACCTTAATCCAGGTACATAATTTAATAATTGATCTCACCTCTTTTTTTAAACGAAGCAGAATAACATACAACCTTTCATATTCAAGACACGCGTATTTACGTTTGCAACTTTGCCGCGGTCAGTTTGAAATGCAAAATAACCTAAATAGTGAAAGCGAAAAACATAAAACAGAAAAGTTTCGACATGACCAAACATATTTAAAGTGCGGTAGTTTCTGCGATTGCAATAGAAGATAACGATGGGTTGCAGATGTAAGTAGGTCCGCTTACTTGTACATTCGCGCAAACGTATCGCAATATGCAAGGCACGCATGACAACAGTGTTTGAAAGTGTGTCAAGATTGCAATGTTGCATACGTGCATTTCGCGATGAGTAAACTGGAAAATGCAGTGCATCAAACAATCAGCTACTCTTTGAAATATCCAACATTTAATGAAAGTATCCAACAATACCAGATAAACTCGCGCGCAATCAAATTAAAATGTTTTTCTATGATAAACCATTTATTTAAGGTTACCTACCCCAAATAAACAAAGAACCTATGCCCTACGGCGATGCTTACAGTACTATAATAAAAAAACCTATTCCATGTGAGCATACAAATAAAATGCTGCAGCCAAAAGTACATTAATAAAAGGAACAATAAAAATGCAAATATCGATCATAACAGAGCAGACATTATTGTCTGTCCTGGCTGTAAACCCCCATTCGACCCGGGTTGACGTGGTCCACGGGATGAAGGCATTCAAACGCCCATATAGTATTGTTTTATTTTATAGGCGCAATACGCTGGCTGTGTTATATGGCATATTTGCTCGGTTTTACAGTAAAATCATACGACCTGTAGAATTTTAGATGTAAAGAGAAAATCTGGTCAGAATGTATTTTCAAAAACAGTAAATTTTTAATGCTCAATCAAGATCTGGTTAGATTTCCATTTCTCCATTATTCTTAAAGATTTTTGGTAGATTTTTATCAACTAAAAACATTGTTTCGAAATCCGTAACACCCACAAACTTCTTACTCATCGCGGATCAATTTGGAAGAATGGCAATGAGTACACAAAATGATTAATAGAGCCACAACACTTCGTGTTAACGTACTAGGATTCTGATTCATGACTACTATTTTTAGGGCACCACAAGCACGCAAATAGCGAGTTATCATTAGAGAAAATTGGTGTATTTCTTTACTGTCAAGAAGTTTACAATATTATGCAGTATAATACTACGTTTTTTCAAATTTTGAACCGCGATTCAGTTTTTGCAATAACTAAAAAAATATTAAATAAAAGGATTCGTTCCGCACTAAAGATATGAGGATAAAAGGTGAGGCGATTTCGATGAGAGTGCAACAAGATTCTAATAAAAATAACCGGTTCCGGTATTTATGTCGTGATCTCGGTTTGACCCCGGAGTATTCGTGACGGGTATCGTTTTAACTACATCGAGACGAAGCACGCAAACGAATTACGCGATCGGGTGAATGTTCCACGGTAATTTCAGTTACAAATTTCGTGACATTCAAAGTACCTACTCTACGTAGAGCATTACGCAAGCAACAGAGATTAATCTCGCGTCGATTTCAATAACGCACTTAATGTGGGCTGCTGAAATTACATTCAGATTACAAAGTGAAACCTTATTTCGCCAAGTCACGACATTATCAATGTCTCATTACCTAGACCAGAAAATAGATACCACAGGCGCATAACTACAAAAGATAATATTATTACACAAGAGACAACAATAATTCCGCAATTGGCGGGTAATAAGTATCCTAGGCGTTATTTTATGTCAGCGAAATGCGATGCTTTCTGATACTTCGCCTGGGAAAGTGTCAATAATAACGTTATAAAAAAGTACTGTGATTGTATGAAGTCTTGTGTTGCGGGTTTTAAAGATGTCTTGCGAAGTTGTGACGCAAAATGTTGCCAATTCGATACCTATTCATAAAAAAATCCCTTACCTTACATTTCTTTCAGGAATCGGAGTACGTCAAAGTGATAAAGTAAAAAGAACCCGCTGATTCAGCTGAATAACTTCAGATGGCTGCCCTGACCCGAAGCGAATATTTTACGGCACCGCAGAACCACGTAATGGGGTACATTACATTTGATCCTTGTCTCTTACAAAAGCCCTTCATGAGATAAGAAGACGAAGACCCGGTTTCGTAGACAATGATTGATGCCATTCGCCGCGGGAAGAAGCAATATATTCCTTGAGTTATCTTTAATGTATAATAAGAATACGCAGGTTATCGCTCTTTTAGAATATAATGAGTACTTAAGAAATAATAACAGTGGTAATAATTCAATGTATAATATGTTTTAGTAGGATCTTCGTGAAGGGCTCGTCGTAAGAAGTATTTCTACCATGCCTATTTCTGCTGCAAAGTATCGTTGCTGTGTTTCGATTTGAAGGGTATACCGCACATATTATGGCTTAGCAGCTGTATACCTCAAGTTTATGGACGCAAAGTAGTGCATCATAAGGCAATTTTTTAACGAGTGACCTACAAGTTTATGGCCTGTTATAGCTGGGATGAACACATATGTTTCTCATGTATTTTGTTAGTATTTTGACAAATAAAGGCTTTATTAATTACAAGTTGCCCGTATTCCTTCTTTTTCATTTTTTTAAATTAATTACATACAAGTTGTATAACTTGTACTACTGTACTGTAACAAAATACTTATTCGTTAAACTCCTTCAAATTATTTATTTATTATTCATTAAGTTGATATCAATCAGTAGTGGTTGGTAAGATTGATCAAGTGGGTGCAATTAAAATTCATTATTGGCATGTGGAACTGGTTGACATTGGTACTAACCTTTAAGTATGATCCGTAGTATTTAGTGACGTATGGACTGTCACATTGCGACAGCACCATAATTTCCTGTTGTATGTCCTCGATTTCATCTTCAGCCTCTTCCAAGTCAATTATTTTGATAGCAACCACTTGCTGGGTCCTGTTGTCGACACCCTTGAACACTTCCCCGAACGAGCCCTTGCCGATCTTCTCTTGTTTCGTGAAGATCAACTCGGGGTCGACCTTCTGTAAACAAAGATAAGAAACTTATTATAAACTGTACTTTATAATTAAGTGGGTTTGTCAAAACATGGTATTGTATTAGGATAACATCGCATAAGGAACAAACTTGCTGGCAGCTCGATGCTTTGTTTTCTGGAAGATATAATACGACGACGCGTAAAAAAAGGAAGAAAATAATATCGCGGCGAGTGAAGCGTTGCGCGTTCCTTATTTATACGCAAATAGAATGTTCAAAGCGATGATTGATTATTCATAGCGTCATATAAAATATTCACCCACACGGTGGACAGAATAATTGAATAATTTTTGGGATATTTTTAAAAACCTGTTGGTGTCCTTGTTTTAAACGCCTGAACTTGTTCTGCTCTTTGTTCTATTTATCTGGTAGTAATCATTATGTGTATTCAATACCTATTTAGAACTTAATATATTTAGAATAATGTATTTATATTACATAAACGAATGGAAGAAATATATTAAATACCAAAGCTTCGTACATTCCACATTCTTCGAATGTATTGTAAATAATTCAGCTTAGCAAACACCTTTTAGCATTTGGGTAGCATTGACATTCAGGAGTCAAGACTACGGAGCAAGATGCAGCGCCAACTGCTACGTGATTTTTTTACATAACAAGTGGTAGCTGAGTAGGGTAGTTTAGGTAATATACGAAATAGGCAAGCAAGTGTGCTTCGGGATAATTCACTGTATAATTTAGAAACATTTACAACATAATCACAATTTTCTTAATGAGTAAAGAAAAATATGTTTTATATAATGAAATAAAATTTAAAAACAATGCTAAATAAAATTTTATATCATTCCAAAAAATTATTTTCTCGAGTGGGATGTTTTTTGGAGTTTTTGGGATGACATAAAATCTTTGTGAAAGAAAATGTAGTAATCAAAAGAATTAGCAAGAAAACTCATCAGCAATGATGCGAATGCAAATCAAGACGAAAATCTAGCTTCACGTTCGCAGCGAAAGCTCGATAGTGTAGACCAGAGCGATGAGTGCAGCACGTGGTGTGGATAATCCAGGCTGCGGAATGAGGCACACCGGCACGTGACTTGACTACCAATGAGACCGCCTGTATGAAGACGGTAATGATGACCTTAGTAAAACCTCATGTGCTGGTAATATGTTACAGGGGACATGATAAAGTGATTTTAGATACGAGACTAATCTCCACTTCGGGGAATTGAAAATATATTTACCAAATATTAATGATTATATAAAAATTCCCTCCTATAGAACTAAGCCTAAAAGCCTTACGCCTAGTCTCTGAAAGGGTGTCTAAGAAAGAAAACTAGGGACGTAACATCATTATTCCCAGTTAAAATGCCACCCTACAGAAGCCTGAAAAGGGGATGATAAAGTGAAAGGCTCAGTGCTATACGAACAAAAAGGCTTATTGACTTGGTTGGGCAATTTTCCACGCGAGACCGTAAAAATACGAGCTCATTTTGAAGATGAGACCTTCTAAAATATTTCAGGAAAAGCGTGGAAAGCCAGAAGCCTGTGTTCTATGTAATCACATTATTTGCCTTCCTGTTTTTAATAAAGAGTAAAACCGGGTGCTAATGGTCATAAACAAGGCCTGAAAGGTGGAGTTGGGTTTTTTATAAAATTTATTTTACGAAACAGTTGACGGCAATAAGCAGGCCATATAGGTCGTAAAACCGACAACCACTGGGAAAAAAATGTTCTGGAATGGCAACCCGGAACCGGAAGACGAAGCGTAGGACGCCTTCCTACCCGATGGACTGAGACATTAGTAGGATCGCGGGAAGTCGGCGGATGGAAAGGGGTCAAAATCGTATTTCCTGGAAACGTATGGGGGAGGCATATGTCTAGCAGTGGACTACTACAGGCTGTTGATGATGATGAATAGTTGTATATAACCTGCTGTTATACTTTTTTATTTATTTTACAAATTGTAAACTCTAGTTACTTGGAAATCCAAGACAATCTTCTTAATTAAATTAAATTGATGATACCACTAAACTCATCAAAAGTTTCCTATTTAACACTGGGAGAAAACCTTTTAAAAGATTAGATTTATGCGAAAAGTTCGGAAACTTAAGTCTTTTAGATAAAAGGAAATAATAATTTGACTTTCAAAGTAATAAAGGCTATAACCGACTGAATATTAAGCGAGTGCTAACTTTTATAAACAAGTACGACCAGTTTGGCGAAAAAAATATAAGTTGATTAAGGGGCGAGTTAATGCTAAACCGAATACCCTGACACTCTGCCGTGGCCCGACTGAAGCGAGATCCAGTTTTTAAATTATAACACATTTTCTAAATGTTGGTAAAAGAATTACACAAAACGCACAAGTAGTTTAATAGTTGAGATACATTTTAAGTTTGCGATTTTTCAGCTCTCCTTAGAACTTTTAATTTGCTTGCTAAATTAACATTTACTTATAATGTTTTCGTTATAATATACTCAATAAATAAATAAATAAAACTAACAAAAACGAGAGCGCCTTATACCGAGTGAAGTTATTTTCATACAAACTTCAAACTCAACCAACGCATCCTTTTCTACGCACCAAGACGAATATACCGATTATTTTTTTCCATATGCTAAATAAACACGTCAGTACTAATTTTTATTTCATTATTTAATAAATTGATAAAAAAAAAATGTATATCAAACAGTATTCTTTTCAATACTATATTTGTTCGTCGTTGTGGTTTGAGCCTCTGAATGACTTCCGCGTAATATTATTATCAGTTTATTTTGATCAAACTATACAGTATATTTTTTATTGTGAGCTATGTATCCATGATCTGCGTATTAGGATTATACTACAGCCGCAGAGAATAAGATTATTCGAATTTTTTTTTACTGAAGAATACTCCACGTCTACCTACACTAGCTACCTTAAGTATGAGTCAGTTCATTGCTAAGAACATAGAAAAATACCGAAATAAAATTGGCGATATCATATTATGAGCGAAACAAATGGGTCATTTGATCCTTAATGTCCTTGCGGTTAGTCTCGTGCGAGAGATTTATCTTACTGCGTATCTAGTTTTATCAGCATTGCTGTAATCTTATTCACGAACATTTTCAATTAAGATAACGTTGAAGGCTGTGGCTAAAGAGATCTTTACTATGGAAAGCTGAATTGATAACGTCACAAAATGGAACGTTGCTATTTTTTGCTCTTTGGCTGGAAATGTCCCCCAATGTCGCATTCGCGTGGAGCTGGGGTTGAATTATTTGGTACACCACTACGCACCAAGACAAATATACCCTGTAAATTTTAAGTACTTCTCCGATTACTACTAAAATAAATATCAGTAAGCACTTAGGTCAGGGACAAAGATTTTATAATATCCAAAAATCAAAAACCAACTAGGTTTTGACCCCCTCGTGGAGGGTCCCCACGAGAGGGTCAAGCGGTCCACGACTCTCTTGAGTTATTCATCGCAGTTGGTTAGCGCACCTCTATATCAAGCGGACGAGCGTGACTTGAGTTTATCATTTAATGAACTCTAAAAGACTTCGTCTGCTTAAACTTCAAATGTATGATAAATGCGGTGTTGTTGTTTTCGATTGCGTTTATCCATGACAATACAAGTTGTGATTCATAGGGGCAGTCACCTTTGTGTCAATGTTAAGAGTACCGTAAGGAGAGCAGACGAACCCATTTCCGTAAAACGAGCACATTTGTTATTCATTGGACACAAACCTATTTAGGAAACAGTCTTACAACGAGACTCTTTATAGGGGTTATAGATATGCGCTAAGCAAACAAGCTTTTCTTACACCTTCACTAGAGTTACGTCATTACGGAAATAAATAAAAAAACTGTGACTTCACTATGCACAAATATTGCTTTGAATTTGTATATAATTAGCCTGGATGACATCATTTCTAAGCTATTTTTTTATCAAACTGATATTAATGCGAATTTCAATAATCTTGGATGCATATTTTAAAGAAAAAGAGTATTTCATTTCGTATATCGAACGACGCGTGCGCAAGTGACTGATACCTACCAACCTAGCCCGCTCGACACGCACTCCTATATTTGCGATACACTAGGAAATAAATTACACTTGAACAACCAATCGGATTGCCTCTATCGCGTTGCATCAGGACATGAAACCACTGCACCACCAATGCAATGCCAGGAAATGTAACGTGGTCATTATCATTAATGTATCAATTTGCAAGTATAAAAAGATGGTTTCGAAATACGATATTAAACTCACATTAGACCCAGTGTATCTGGTGTGCGATGGCCTCACAGGAGCAGGTCGAGCTGGTTGTGGGGGTACTTTTAACTGCCTTCGGTCAAAAGATGACACATTGCTGCCGGACCAGCCCCATCGGGCTGGCCCGTTACTTCCGTGAGGTAGGGAATACGAGGACTGAGGTCTCAAATGCTTCGAATTAGGTCCCGAAAGGATTGGACCGCCTGGCCCACTCGGCGGTATCGATCCAGGTCCTTGGACATAATGATAGTGAGACGGTGGATTCGACACCGCAGCTCCCCACATAGTAAAAAACACTTCACGCACAATCACAGCATTAAACACAAATCACCTCATCACACCAAATATAGACGCGCACTAACATCAATCGAAATTCCATTAGTAAAACGTCTTATCTCCTAAAACAGTGATTATTGTAATTATCCAATAGATATAGTCCGTAAATTATACACCTTGAAGATAGCGCGCAATTTTGCTATCGACTACCAGTCAGTAGCGAGCAATCCAGGCCACTGTTGGCGATGGAAAGACTGTTTGAAAACATGGACACTTCGAAAGCCACCGTCACCGGACGTAGTCGAGACGCGTAAAGAATTAATTCGTATTTGATAGACAATTGTTCCACCGAATAAGGTCCACTAACAAACTTAAAGCAATTTCATAGCCTTTGCAAAAGACAATTCGGTTCAATGTCGTTCGAATGCAAAGTCATCGGTGTAGCTATGGAGACAGACAGAGCTATACCTGCATACATACATGAACTAGGTGTTTATTGTAACAGAATAACAACAATATTAATCATTAACAGGATCACAGAATCGAAAATATCAGCAGGTCACAAAACTAGATTCAAGCAGCAACCGTGAAGTTCACATCACTGAATACACAAGATTCAATGGCAACTCGGATCGCGCCAAACGATGTGGTCACTTGCACACAATTTCCGCGCCAATGCGTAAGTAAGTACCTCAAGAGAAATCTGTTTCCCGACACGAATAATCCATCGTGATGGACGGCGTGTGAGTACCAACGCATTTGAATGTAGACTGTTTGCGTGCTGCTGGCGGCTGCCGAGCGTTCCACACCAGCCGTCCTGGCGATTGCATTATGATTTTTTCGCAAGGGACCGCGGGGGTGAGGCGGGTGCGCAGGCGGTGAGCAGCCAGCGGAGCGTGCAGCAGCCGCTGCTTCGGCGGCGCGAGCCGGAGCGCTACGCAACGCAACGAAACTCGCGGCCACATTTCTACTAACCAAGCTAGTGCATATTCATAGACACCGTTGTGCTGGCGGTATTTCACCATAGTCGGTAACCCACCGACTATTGTTTTGCGAATATACGCTGGTCAGAGGTTGCCAAATAGTGAAAGCATTCAAACAAATTATGAACCCGAAATAAGCCAACTAATAATCAAAAACAACCTGAAACAAGGCTACGGCATCAATAACTGTCAAGAAGGTCAAAAGCCAGGCTGAGGCTAAGCTGGTAATGACACAGGCTATCTGTCAACTGAATGTTCCAGTTAGACGAACAACGCGCGAAAGTCAAAAAAACAAAGGCGTTACAAACTTTCGTTGGTAGTCGAATCTCTGGCTACGAACGCACAATAGGAGGCATTAGTATTCAGTGTGCAAGCGGGGGCCATGGCATAGGGCACTGCCTGAGGAGTCACCGCCCGCTCCGCCGTGCAATGAATATCAACCTTACTGGACTACAGGCATTCCATGCATTTACGGCAGTGCTACGCATAACCATAAATGTTCGACGTTAGGCAATACGGTCCAAATACATTATTTATTTGTGGCCCGTTAGATTTTATTTTTAGGATATGTAGGTAATACTTAACGCACTAGGTATAAAAGGTAGAGAAATTTTACCGTAATATGTTTTAATAAGGTAAAACAGGCTTTGAATTAATATATAAAAAAATGAAACAGATGTTCGAAACCCACGTGGGTTTCATACAGGAAGGTAAAGAGGCCTTACATTTTGCCTCTAATTAGAGACGCGCAAAAAGTGATACGTCATCTTGACGGAAGCCTTCCAAAGGATGTATGTAGTCTTTGCGAGCTTAACGCGCCGTTTAGATGAAGAGTTTTTGAGACGAGAATTATGCGTGCGATTAGCGAATGCTAGAATCTCCAGGCGATCTCGTAAGTCCAAGCTGTTTACACGAGCAAGTTTTTTATATCCTTTCGATAACAGCAACTTCGATGAGTGAATATTTACTCATCTTTGAAATCGAATGCTTACAGTGATTGAAAATAATCAACACAAACACTACAAGCCTATTCGAACACCTATAGTCTGGAGCTATAAAACAGCGTTGCTCAGCTGTTCGTTCATTCACCTTCAAAAAACTCCCTACTTTTCTTTATGCTTCGGGAATAAAACTTAAAAATTTAGGAACTGTTATGCAAATGGGTCTGGTAGCTTAAACGAAAGACTAGTTAATACCACAGTGTTTGAAACTGGAGTTTGGAAACACTCCGAACATAAATTGTCTAAACGCATTGGCTCCACAATTTATAGACGTGATTTAGTTTCCACTGGCATAACTCCCGCTACAATGCATAAGTTTGTCTCTGAGCATTTAGGAAGCACGATTCAATGGTCTTGTGCCGAAATCCAGTATGATATTCTCAAATTAATAAGCATTCTAGGCTTTGATTTATATTTAACTTTTAGCGAGATTAAAGCACAGGAATTGGTTTTTATATATACATATTATACAGATTATTATATTAAAATAAGACTATATTTCTATCATCAGCGTTATTATCAGTCTAATCCACTGCTGGATATTTCCATAGAGTTCCAGAAAGAACCCTCTATAGTCTGCAGTGTTCCGCGATCTTTACAATGGCGGAGGCGCGTTACGTTTGATCCATTTTTGCGATAGTTCCATCCCGGAACCAAAGTAAACGTTTTCAAGATTTATCTAACTTGGACATAAAAGTGTATACAGATATCAAGTGTCAATAGAAAATACCGACGACTGAAACCAACGGGTCGACCATTTAACTGAAACACAAATTAATTAACGGAAACAAACGCAGCAAGGCCTCGTAACCATTTTCCATGTCATCTCATAACGACTACATTGAACAGTAAGCCGTTGCGTCCCAGTTAACCGACAGTCCGCACCTGCGCATCGGCAAGTTGCGGAGCCACAAAACATCCCATTTACGTCACATCGGAAACGCATTAAGCGAACCGACGACGCCATAAGAGCGCAATATCCGACCGGCAGCGCACAGCGACGAGATTATGCGGCGATAGAACTGGATATCGGGATTAAAAACCATAGGTATGTTGAGATAAAAAGTAAATTTGAACAAGATTGCCAGAAGGGTTTCTTTCGTTTCATTTTTAAGCAGCAAATCGATTTTCTTACAACACACACACCCCCTCCAAAACAAATGACTCTGTATCTATTCTCGTGATTTTTTATAGAAAATATAATCAATTGTATTCCAAAAGCTGTAAACACGAGCTGCGTCCATTTTACTTCATATATTTTTTACATTTTATGACGTAGATGTTGTGTTGTGATTGTGTGTGAGTCATGATTTATCATTCAGCAAGGTAATGAAGTAAGCAAAGATTTAAATAAAAATGTAAATGTCTTGACTTCAGATGCAAATGGTTTGAAGTAGTCCTTTTCTTTCAGTCTGTTGAAATAGATTTTATCGTCTGGTGGAAAGCGAAGGATCGTTTACAGAGTTTTCAAATGAATTTATAGTGTTTGTATTAAAGAATAAACATTGTAGTCTAGTAGTAGGTAATAAATACTTGTCATAGGAGATTTCTTGCTAAAGCTTAAGTTGGTATATTTTTAACAGATAATGTTGAAGTCGTAGATTAGATACCACTATATATTTTTAACACGCTTTTATTAGCTTGGAATGTATCCTATGTAACGGAATCTTTGAACGTGATTTTCATCCCTTACAAAACGACGAATTGATTTTAAACACACTTATCAAGGACCGATTGCAATATTTGATATTATTATATATAATATATATCATTATTATTCATTTCAACATAACAACAAGCGGCCTGCTAAAAGTTTTCCTATTAGATTTGTAGTAAACGTGGCAGATGTTAATGTCACGAGGTTTATGTTACCCAACGGTACATTATCACAAAGAGGGAAATAGTGTCAAAAGTGTTTATTACACGTGAGTGCTGGTAAAGTTATATTGTACTCGCTTCAAAGAGCCAATTAAAACATTGAACGTAAACAGGTTTTATGTTTTAGCCAGTAAAATGTCTAGTGAATTTATTCACGCGACTTCTTTGTTTCCTACAACCTAAAACACTGGGATGCTCTCTGTAGGAGTTGAATTTCAGGAATATATTTCTTAGTTAAACTCCTTTACAAAAGGATACCTTTAGCATGCTACGTCCTATAGTTTGGGCTATGTACGTTGTCAGTCAGCCTTGCAACAGCTTTTAATCTATAATATAAAAATGAATCGCAAAATGTTCGTGAGCGCATAACTCAACAACGCCTGAACCAATTTGGCCAATTCTTTTTTTAAAATGTTTGTTGAAGTTCAAAGATGGTTTTTACGGCGAGAAAAATTCGAATAATTGCCGGAAAACCCCTAAAAATAGCCCTTTTCTTTTTCCCATACAAACGTTTTCTAACTAAAACGAGCTTTATTGCTATAACATAAAGTTCATATTGAATTACAAGCACCCACTGTTGTTTAAGCAATGTAGGTATGTTCCTAACGTCAAAGAGTCAATTTGCACTTTATTACCTCTGCACAAAGTTCAAATTCAATCATATCTATCAAAACAGTGTGCGTTGGAGCACAGATAAACAAAAAAAAAAGAAAACGAAATCGAATAGTTCAATTTGGTCGGCTTCGCGATATTATTTCATTTGTTTTACTTTAAAATGCATTAGTTTTCAAGTCATTACAATAGTCAAACAAAACCAGCGTTACCAAAAGTGTTTTATTATTTTAAGTTTTTATTATTTCATATCCTTATTTTAAATACGGCTTGAAGGATTTAACTCCAAGTCATGTCAAATTTAAAAAAAGTTGAAACAACAACAAACTGTCAATGTCAGTGTTTTTTTTTTTCTTGGATTTTCGGTTACCTACTTCTTTGGTTACCTACTCTAATGTTTGCAGTTTGCTTTTGTCAATTGATACACGAAACAAATTCGTACCTATATAGTACTTTGTGCAGTGTTTATTGTGACAAAATAATCTATACAAATAAATAAAATTGAAGTGTCTGTTTGTAATATTAAAATAACCGCTTTTTACTACATGCATATGAATGTATATGCGATACATATACCAAAATAGCATTTTTTTTAATGTTTGTCTGTCTGTCTGTCTGTTTGTTCCGGGTAATCTCTGGAACGGTTGGACCGATTTTGACGAGACTTTCACTGGCAGATAGCTGATGTAACAAGGAGTAACTTAGGCTACTTTTTATCCCGAAAAAATAACGTGAACGGGAAAAAACTGACACGCGGGTGAAACTGCGAACGGCCGCTACTTTATGCCGTATTAACGCCATCTGTTGGCGGATGGATGGAAGTGGCTAGCTTTATTCTTTAACAAGTTGTTACGAGAAGAGGCGATCCCGGATGAATGGTGCAACAGCTCGCTGTTGCCCATCTTCAAAAACAAGGGTGATGTACAGGATTGTAACAACTATAGAGGAATAAAGCTCATGTCACACAGTATGAAAATTTGGGAAAAGGTTGTAGCGCGACGGATGAGAGAAGAAAGTGAGGTATCACAGAACCAGTTTGGATTCATGCCTGGGCGCGGGACTATGGATGCCATCTTTGCGCTTCGTCAACTTTGTGAGAAACACAGACAAGTACACAAAAATTTGCATATGGTGTTCATAGATCTTGAGAAGGCGTATGATAGAGTACCCCAAGAGGTTCTGTGGTGGAGTATAAAAGTTAAGGGAGTGCCTGAGAAGTACATACAGCTCATTCGAGCTATGTACGATCGAGCGAGTACTCACGTCCGGTCTGAGGCCGGAGTTACCGACAAGTTCAATGTGGGTGTAGGCTTGCATCAGGGGTCGGCTTTGAGCCCTTATTTGTTTTTCCTGGTGATGGATGCTCTGACATCAGACATACAGGAAGAAGCACCCTGGTGCATGCTGTTTGCCGATGACATTGTTCTGTTTGGAGAAGATGCGCTTGAGGTCTAGAGCAGACTAGGAAAATGGTGGGATAACTTGGAGAGTGTCGGACTGAAGATCAGTAGAACCAAAACAGAGCATCTGTTTTGTGACTTCGGTGGTCCATCCAATTTTATCCCAATAGCCTTAGATGGTGTATTAGGGATACACCAGTTTGTTCCGATTTCGGTACCTCGGCTCATTGATACAGAGCGATGGCGATATTGGCCGAGACGTGAAGAATAGAATAAATGCGGGATGGATGAAATGGCGACAGGTCTCAGGAACCACGTGTGATCCGAAAATGCCCCTTAAACTTAGGGGGAAAGTTTACAAAATGATCATTAGACCTGTCGTATTGTATGGATCTGAGTGTTGGACAACTAAAGGGACTAATGAAAGAAGGGTACTTGCGGCAGAGATGCGAATGTTGAGATGGATATGTGGAGTTACTAGAATGGACAAGATACGAAATGAGTATATCAGGGGTAGTTTGAAAGTAGCGCCAGTGACGGAAAAATTGAGGAGCAATAGGGTAGCGTGGTATGGGCATGTCATGAGGAGGGATTAAAGTCATTTAACCTTGAGAGCGATGAACATCAATGTTGATGGATATGTGGGTAGAGGTAGACCAAAGAAAAGATGGATGAATTGTGTGAAAGATGACATGGATAAGAAAGGAGTGAGTACAGATATGACGGCTGATAGAGGGGAGTGGAAGAAAAGAACATGTTGTGCCGACCCCACATAAAGTGGGATAAGGGCAGGAAGATGATGATAACGCCATCTGTTGGCGACATCGAGTACTACTTCAGTTAAGATTTGTAAGTAAAAATGTTTACCGCCCAACGAAGTGGGCACGGGTCAGCTAGTATTGAAATAGAATGAAGTCGCACAGCTTTATAATAAACTACCGGCTCGTAAATATAAGGGATGCAAACTAATTTAACGCATTTAAAACTAAAATTGCTCAGCATAATATCACAAAGGTTGTTTAATGATTATTTATTACTTACCTTACGCCTACTATGAAGTGCCGATACAATAAATTTGCGTTAATTGAGTACGTACCTACCTTCCTAATTGAATGACACTTTTTATCATTTATACTATGATTAATTGATTATCATGTAAGTGATAATGTTTTTCTCTTTTTGAGAATATGATTATTAAAGTGAAATAAAATATTTGAAACAACGGCACTTTAAGAAGAACGAATGTAAATAAGATGTTCCATCTCTAAGAGCGCTCGATTATTCAGCGCGAACAGGCTCGTAGCGCAATAAAGGTTAAACAGAGCTATTTCCTATTTTCCAGATGGAAATAGTGCTAAAGAAAATCGACGATTGAACATGAAAACAAGTAGGTACTTGATATATAAATAACTTTACACAAGTTGTCCACGGTAAGGTTCTACAAAACTTCAAGATTTTAAAGAAATCAATTTGAACGTTGGCTGCAACTTTTTGTAAAACTGGATTTCCCAAGATGCGGGGAATAGTTTATTAGGACAGTAATACTTTTAAATTCAGTAGGAACCTGTTTTATTTGGGTTTTCGGTAGAGGATTGAAAAAGTCAATATTTATTTGCTGTATTGTATGTATACTTTACTTTTGCGTAAACGCTAAGCATTATGTAAATAATATAGCCACGTTTAAAATTGCGTGCCGGTAACAAATACCGATTATTTCCTCTTTAGTTGTGTAGCGAAACATCACGTTTTCATAGTAAAATATTACACGTTTGTATTGAAACTTGACTCTTTGCACAATGGTTGCGTACCGTGTTCAAACATTTATGACCGCAGTTCTTTGTTTTAATGCTCAAAAGTGGGAATTATTTTATTATCGTGCGTAGTTCACAGAGTAAGGACGCTGTTCCATTTCTCGAACGCGTACCGTTAGCTTGTTTGCGGTTTAGGACAAGTTACATAGAAGTACCAGTACCACTACTTACCACTCGGGAAGTGAGTACACGTATTCATTCTGACAGTTGCATGGGTGCAGATAAACATGTATGGTCTCTTTCTAACAATCGAAGGAACTTGATTAAATCGAGGTTTACTATTACAATGGATGAATGCAAATCGATTCGATTTGTTGCAGTCGCAATGTGTACCAAAATGCACGTGGAGCGAAACGATTTTACAGTTTACACAAGGTTTACACATACAGAGTGTAATTCAAATGTAATTTTAGTGAACCATTGATATTATGCCAACTGGCATTAAGCTTGAATGAGGTTCCTTTGAAAACACTGCGACTAGTTCGTTTTGACACGCAACATTAAACTAAACTATTTTAAAGAATAGGCGAAATCGTCATTGTTATTATTGGTTCCTTCCTACCGGAAAATGAAAAGTAATAAAATGTAAAACAAAATACCAACCTTACACAAGGTCGAATTATATAGTTTCGATATAAAAGCTGCGATTTCAATTTGAATATTTAGCATACTTTAGTGTCAGAGTATGATAGTCGTGGTGGTCCCGGCTCAGAATAGGACCCCTCCATCATCCATGTATGTCGTAAGGGGCACCAAGTGATGGGCAACAGCATCTCCTGAGTACTAAACACCGTAACTACGAGCAGGAGGGTGTTTCTTGACTTGACACATTTTAGGTAATAAACCTGAATTTTGTTTGTAAACACATGATTAGAGTATGTGTCGTGTTGTGAATTTAGTAATATAAGTGCTTACTCTATAACCGCAACTGTGGTAAACGTTAGGTAATCAATGAATGGTGCTATGCAGTATTGAACACCTAACACTAAGCATGACGAAACACTTAGCAGCGGCAACATTGCAAACATATGTAGTGGCCGGTGAGTGGTGAATATTACAGCAATAATACTTTGGTATAAAGAATTTATTCTCATAACAAAATAAGCTATACAAAGTAACTTACGGCTAATGGCGAAGCGTATGCAATGGCTTAAAACTTGTATTAATTTTAAGGTTATCCATTTTAATGTCTGCATTAGAAAATAGACAAATGTTTTATTAACCGATACAATAAAATTAGGCTATAATCTTCAGAAAAAACATTAGTTTTTGGAAAAATGAAAAACTGATTAGTAACTATTCATAAGCATCGTTTCGAGTGATGAACACAGTAATTTCTCTGAAAGGAAAAAACTATAAAGCAGGTAAATGAATGAATTTTTTTATGTAAAGCCTTATTTAATGTATCTACCCCTCCATTCCTGTTTTTTTATCGCAAAACGAAATATTCTTTCCGATCAAATCTAGCGAGATAAAAACGATACGAGGAAGCAAAAACAAGATATTAAATTATTTCGAGCTTAATGGTATTTTCTCCGATATGCTCGGAAATTGTTTCATTATTTAAAAAATCAAGACGTGAAACGGTTTTTTTGCGAATGATTTGAAAACGCCAACGAAAAACACGCCAGAAGCTTTCAACAGGACAATAAGAGATACTGCTGGTCGGTTTTTTAAATTTCTGTTGCGTAGTGCTTGCTGAGTTTTTTAGTTGTACCTACATAAAATAGGTGTCATAGAGGGAACAATCTCTAGTCTATTAATACATATTTTGTTTGAAATAAAAATCCTGTAAAGCGTAATTTTTACGTGAATTACGCTTTATAGTAACAGCAACTTCTGTTTCTTAAATTTATTTGTTTATTGTTGCCTCGTAATTTAGGTAAAAGTACCTACACTTACAACAAGGACGCCGAAATAGCAATAGCAAACGGCCTCATAGTTTTAAAGGACTGGGCTATCGCTTCGTCCTTTTAAAACAGCTTGATAAGGATTTCGCCTTGTACATCCAATATTACTTAGCCGTCAATTGTTTTATTATGGGACTGGATTTAAAATGTAGCTAGATTTAACTAGGCTACATTTGGTGCAAAAAAATATCAAAATCTAATGCCTAAGACAGTTTTGTTTATGCAGTCACTTAATGAATAGTACCTAGATGCGTTTTCTTTGTCTTGCATACAAATTCGTTTTAAGAGTGATTGGAAAAGAAGAACACGGTTCATAAATTAAACTTAACTAACGTGTGTATGACATTTACAGACAGAAAAATATCCAGAATTATGTCGATAATGTATAGGATAATGTTCTATAACGATCGAGTGGTATCAGCTTAGAAGTGGTTCCGGTTGCGTGCTGCAAACTCATCCCTAAGGCCAAGGACAGACACGCGAATCCAATTAATGCAGACCGTTGCAATCGTCTAGAATTCAATTATAATGCCTACGTACCTACCACTTTAGCATGCTAAACATTTTAACATTGAACTGTATGTTGGTATTGACCGACAACTGTATTTGTATTTATTATCTAATTTCATATCGATAACCCGAGCGCAAGTCAGATTGTTAGTAAATTTTAGTCCAACCCATTAAGCAAATAGTTTATTTTAGACATTTCAAGAATATGTATAAACCAGTTAGTATTCGAGTAGCGATGGGCTTACAACCTGTCACGTGTTAAATGCCAACTTTGCAAAATGTGGGTATGTTCCAAATGAAGTATTTGGACGTATCTCTGACTACCCCCATTAGACAACCTCGAAGAATCTCGAGCTTGGGGATTAAAGTCGAGATGTTATTATTATTTCATAAAAAAAACGAGTGCGCTTTAGACCACACGACTGAAGTAAAACTTCTTAATTATACGAAACGTAACTGGCTATGAAAGAAACAACACACACAACATGAAAGAACAGTGCTTTCATACTCCATCCATGGTAGTGTTAAACGTTTAACGCAACCTTGTTGGGAGTCGCATAAGAAGTATTACTTCAAAAAAAGGAATTTTAGATGATATATCTGGCTCTTTAAATCGTAGAGATGAATATCTTGCAAATTTTCATAATACGAATTTGGTCAATAGCTGTTACGGCATGGCGAGCCGGTCAAACTAGTCGCCTAACGGAATGCCATCATGCCAGTTGAGCCATAATTACATTCAGAAGGCAATACCTAGTGACCGTTAAAGTTTTAGGTATGCTTTTCCATCGACAACCCGCGTCGTGGTACAGTCAGCTGCACTAGAATGTATACAATATGTAACTTTCAAAATTATTTCACAGAGGTGCTCAAAATATTTACACGACAATTATTCCAAAAATAAGTAAGGTCCTCAACTAATTTCATGACTCTTTAGTTTTTGAGGTGTAAGAGTTCATTGTTTTGCTGTAATACCCTTGTGAAAGTTACAAGTTTTATACATTCTAGTGCAGCTGACTGTACATTTGAAGATGACATATTTTACTTAAGAATTAAGTATTTGTATAGAATTATAGATATTTTAGAGTAGTATTTTAGAACTACTGCAAAATGTGGATGTACAGTCAGCTGCACTAGAATGTATACAACTATTAACTTTCGAAATGCTATCACAACATTACTATAAACTTTTAAACATTAAAAACTCAAATACCATGTAATTAGTTGATGAGTTCACTTATTTTTTGCATATTTGCCTTAAAAATATTTACTTTTACGTTGTGACACTATTTGGAATGTTACGAATTGTATACATTCCAGTGCAGCTGACTGTACCTCTGACTACCCCCATTAGACATCCTCAAAAGAATCTCAATTAGATACTTGGTACTAACAGATCTGAGGGGATAACTACCATGTTGGGGATTTAAAAAGTCGCGATGCTATTTTTGTACATAGGTTATTTTTCCTTGTGTTAATCACAAGGAAAAATTTCGTTTGTAAGTAAGAAAGAAAGTATAATAAGTTGGAAGTAGACCTCCCCATTATCCATCACCATCACCTGGTGGGTTTCTCGCCCGTTGGTCGCCTCTTACGACTTTCATGGGAGGTAATACAGAGCTCCTATTCAAAGCCGATAGTAATATTTCGTAATAGAACACAAAACACGGCACCTTGTATCTTTTCATATTAAAATACCTTGTGGGTAGTTATAAGTTTTTACGTCAATTTGACGACGGAGTTGCCATTAAAAGCTCTAATGCATTAAGATTACCTACTCAGGTATGCATAAGGCTATTTATTCTAATCATACAAGAGAACTATGAGGTGAGTAAGTTTAACACATAAAAACTTGCAACCCGCAGATGATAGATGAGATGAGGTAGTGAAGCTAGCTTGTATCAAGTTCATTAACTGAGGTTAGTCACCTGTTCTGAAACATTACAAGTAGGTAGTACATAAATAAGCGAATGCAAAAAGTTTTCAATATCAGCTGTTATGCGAACCTTCATCATAAATCAACAATCAGCAGGGCTAGGATGTGTAACACGATGAATTTTTGTCTCATCGTTATCTCGTACATAATAAAAATATCTCTTTATGTCTACATGTGCTAAGATCGCAGTGCTAAAAAGCCCATCTCATTATGCGAAATGAAGTCTTATCGCTAATGTTTAGCTTATCTGTAGGTCTTTTGCATACAAATTCTAACATAGAATAAATAACTCACGTTGCACATCTTAGCCCGGCTGGTCTGCTTGATACGACCGTAATAACTGAAGATAAATTAAAGTACTAAGATATCTGAGGGGATGTCTACCGTGCTTGGGTATTAAAGTCGTGATGCTATTGTGAGGAAGCCAAGACCTGCGACATTGGAAAATATATAAGCACTATAGTAACTGGACAATCAATCTGTGGACCCCTGAGATGAAAATCTATAGTTTAACCGCAAAGTAAAACTGTTTCCTCAGCAATTTATTGGTGAAGCGTTTTCTATCACCGCGGCGGCAGGTTATAAATATTGATGACCAAGAGCCGGCAGCCTGCATGAATATTTAAGGTCCACGACGTCCATATAATGGATCGTAGCGACTGTTTCTTAGGCACGTTCTTAGACCATAATCACGTAACACAAATAAGGCTTGCTCTTGGTTATGTCATTTTGCATTTTACAGCTTCAACGTATCGTAATCTTATGTTTCAACCTCATTTTGATCTTTAGGTCAATGACGATGACGCATTAAATTGCCCAAATAGCGATTGGATTGACTGACCTCAAACTGATAACCTAATCTATCTGTTGTTCGATTACGACGCGAAAGTATACCATACATAAAGGACCACTTAATTTGTAAAAATTGTGTGTATTTGAAAGCTCATTAACATACAATCGTATTAAATATATTTGCCTACCTGTTTATATTACGAGTCGGATTTCAGGTCAAGTGTCAAAAGTGCTTGACCTACTTTCCTGAAGCACGTTTGAATTTAAATACTTGGTTCCTATATTTTGCGTGCATTCGTTAGTAGCAGTTGGGTGTTAGTTTAGATTAGCCAATGAGATTAAAGATTATCTTGACAGACTATCCGTCATAGTTTGACGACCGATGTGGCGCGGCGGGCGAATGTCCGCCTGCGACGAAGAAGTTGCGGGTTCGATTCCCGCCTTGGGATAAATGTTTGTACGATCTGCAAATATTTATTCCGGGTGTTCTGGGTGTTTCTATGTATAATAAGAATTATCTATATATGTAATGTATTGTATTAAGTATATCAGTCATCTAGTACCCATAACACAAGCTCTGCTTAGCTTGGGGCTAGATGATGCTGTGTGGATTGTCCAGCATTATTATTATTATTATTATAGTCTTACTAACAGATTTTCGCAGCATATAAGGGACCGGACACAAATGTTAGTGCAAGTAGAAAAATATAAAACGATACTTTCCAATTTTGCTCCACATTCTTTCACTCGTGTTTATTTTATTCTACGGCTGCCATTCCGTATCAAAACATCCAATGCAACTTTTATAAAAATACACGTTTCAGCATTCAGGTCAACCTTTTGGCGTTCGTCACAAACTCGATATTCATCTCGACGGTATACAAATTGAATTTGGCCGGAGTGGACTACAGTTAACGGAATTTAGTACAGTAAGATGCGCTAACGAGTTATTCAGAGAGCAGTGGCTTTGGTTTGATTATTCAGTACATGGCGATGGCAAATATTTTGAATTGGGAAAGGTTCTGTACTCTTCGGAGATCTCAGACTAGGTCGGAGGTCAAAGGACTATCAAAGTCAATGACAAGTCAAAATGCATTAATTCCATGGAATCAAAATGATCACTTATAATAAATAGTCTTATAACAAGGTGAATCTAGAGGTTCCTCGCGCCCAAGCCTAGAACAACAGGCAAGTTACGGTTCGTTTCCTACCGTTTTTGTAAAAAGGGTCACATTTTTACAAAATGGTCTACCTACTAACGTAGAGCAGGTTTTACTTAAAATCAACTGTTAAGCAAACAGTGAAGGTGAAGTGATAAGGTTCAAACCAATAATGAATGGCAACATGATCTCCTTACATATTACATGTAATCAAATGACCCAATAGCCAATAGTTCAGTTGAATCACGATGCGAACCGCACGGTCAAAGGTGAGCCTTGTTAAATTTCGATACGAAAGCTGAATAAGAAATATTGCAACGAGAGCTCCGCGTTGTGGTTTAAATTTTTTTTTAATTCAAATATCCTTCATCTAGGTAATACATAGAAAATTACATAGGTATGTTAGCCTATTTACATACTGTCCTGGAATGCGTGGTATGGAAGTTTCCTGGCACTCACCTACCTAAGTACCCAACCAGATGATTGTTTCTCGGTGGCACGATAGCCCCTATGCAAATACGGTGGTTACACGTGCGGCCCTACAAAATTTGATTGTTGATAAGTCCGGGTTAATGACCCTGCGCGCACGACTGGCTAAGAGAGATTTTTACCGAATCAAATTGTCGCGATGACGGTAACAATAAAATGTACCTATCTTGCAAGATTGACTCGCAATCTACTACAAGATTACATTTGGCTAACTTGTTATTTTTACTGCCTGTGGATTCGCTTGTGCGTTGCTTTGCTTGATGCTATGTTATATTCGGAAAAAATGTGACTGACGCACTGCAGTCTGCAGATTAAAATGCGGGGAAGAAAAAGTAACCGTGTTCCTTTCTTGAAGAGATTTAGATTATAGTGCCCTAGACTCAGTGTATGAGCCAAAATTTAAAGCAGGAGTAAGTGATCTTGAATGGCTAAAAATAAGAAGGTAAATCTCGGAACAGTAGAAGGTAGAACAGGAACATGGAGATACGGACTTTTCTTAGCTAAGAGCGAGTTTTCGAGGTGTTGAATTTGACTAAATGGGTGTCGTCGCCTATTCGGATACTGCCTCGAGTTTCACATCTATACGAATATTATAAAGAGGTAAAGTATGTGAGGTTGTAGGGTGTAATCTCTGGATCTACAGAACCGATTTTAAAAATTCTTTTACAAATAGAAAATCACGTTATTTGTGAGCGTCACAGGCTAAACACGAAAAATGAAAAGTAAAAATGTTTACCGCCCAACGAAGTAGGCACGGGTCTGCTAGTTAGGTATGTGATACAGCATTTTGTCTTGCTTCTGCCGAAGTACATTCTGTCTGTCTTGGGCATTGGTGACAGGAATTTTCACAACTATTGTGGTATGCCATATGGAGGATAGATATAGTCTATAAAAAGAAAAATAAAAATACTATTCCAGGCACTCCAGCCAGGAGGGGTAGGCATTATTAGGAATTCGTTACCGTGTAGGTCTAGTAAAAATACTCTAGTTGTAGGCTCTAGACTCATGGGGCTACAACTAGGGTATTTTTATCAATAGGATAACTTGATTTAGGCTAACTTGGATGATGACGTTCGTGGTCGTAAATGTTCTTGCACAGGGATACGGGTGCCAACGAGGAAACCACGGCCCATTTAGATAAGGTTCGCCTCACTTTGCACATAATGTAGCAATAGTAATACGGAGTCGGTTGTTGCTCCGGAACAATAGTCTATAACTTCAACTTTGTTGCGGGATACCAAACGGAAAGGACAAAGAGACTGTACTCATGAAGCAAGGATACAACATCATATTAAATAAATAATGCTGGACAATCCACACAGCATCATCTAGCCCCAAGCTAAGCAGAGCTTGTGTTATGGGTACTAGATGACTGATATACTTAATACAATACATTACATACATAGATAGATATTTTTTATTATACATAGAAAATACCCAGAACACCCGGAATAAATATTTGCAGATCGTACAAACATTAATTCCAAGGCGGAAATCGAACCCGCAACCTCCTGCGCCACAGGCGGACATTCGCCCGCCGCGCCACATCGGTCGTCGTATTGCCAAGGGTCTAAAAATAAAGGCCATTGATTTACATTAGTAGCACGTAAAATAATTTCAAATAGTAGAAGTTTTAAGTAGATTTACGAAAAGAACCCCGACAAGCGAAAGTAGCAACCAACTAAAAACAAGACCACGTTTTCTACGCCAACAATGGCCGATTTTCCACAAAGATTTGGCCTTTTATGTACAATTATACTAATAGAGGTCAATTCCAAAACTGTAACAGTACAGGGTCTCACGCAGAGTACCGGTATCAACCGGCCACGCACGACATAGTCTCAACTGAGGGAATAACAATTGAACCGTGGGAAACTGCCTCAAACGTCACTATTTGTGAAACGCTTACAGGCAATCAGAGAGGATGTTTCACCTTGTGAGTGACCGGCAAATAGGTGGAACGCTGTAAAGCTAGCGGCAAGAATAAATACCTACCTACCTACGCCCCAAGGATGATCTGTGCATCGTTCATGCATGTCAATATTCTGTAATTCGCCAATGCGTGCGACGACACCAATTTTTAATTATTTATTGAACACGATCTTCGCTCATCGATCGAAAAACACGATAGATACAATTTACCACAAGATATAAGTATAAAACATTCTTAATAGGTTGCTGGAAGAAATCTATTTTAATATAGGGTTAGTCCCGTTTGTGTAAAATTTCCTTGTATTACCTAATTCAACTTAAAAAAAAACGCAAAAAACGGTAAGAACTAAACCATTCTTCCATAGTTCCAAGAAACTGGCACCTAAATTCACTTAGTTATAAGACAATTTTATGCTATCACTTTGATAATAAATGCCTATTGACTTTGCAGGACTTAAAGCATATTGAAGTTTTATAGCCAAGCCTAACATCTTGTATCTAAAAGTAGGTCAAATGAGAAATTTCAAAAGTTCATGAAGTTAAAAAGTAGCATCTCCAGCATTTTACGAGTGACATGACAGCTACACAACAATTTTGCAAGCTTACACATACTTTTTTACATTATAATTAAGCAGCCAAGTTGTGTCATTTTGGTGCCAAATATAAAAAGAAACAATGAAATCAGGTAACCCAAGATACTGATCATTGCTAAGTATACAGAATAGAGATGTGATTATGTCATGGTTTATCTTGATATATTTGTGTACTGTGATTTAATACGTTGATCTAAAGATTTAGCTAGGATTTTTGAAAGGTGACCTCACCATCAAGCTTTACGTAAGTTTAACACAAATTTTAATTTAAAGATATTTCAATGACAGAATAGGTAGTATTGATTTATTAATTTGCAACTTTATGTATATAGATTATATTTTACATCATAATAATCAGCTTAAATAAGAGCATAGATGTACATTATAGGCCTCTTTAAAATTTGGAGTGGTTTGCCATAGTAGGTACCCATACTTGGTAGGTTGATTGGTCACATGCTGCTGCCTTTTGTCACATTACATAAGAAAAAAATAAATTCTATTTTACAACTGCAGTCAGGTTACTACAGAAGAAAAACAGAGTTCACTTCAAAAACTCAGGTAATGTGCCCAAAAGGCTGGCAATATTAACTCTTTGGGATATACTGAAATAATTAGGTATCAGTGCTTACTAAGTTTAGCAGAGTAACCTACAAGGACAGATTCAAGGTATTCGGCAGAATGTGTTATACTCGCGTGCAGGTAGAACCATTTGCAATGTTATAGCAGTCCACTCCCTCAGAGTAGGTTTATCCAGATTTTTAAAGGCTTTTTACAGGCTGTAAAACTACAATATTTTTAAGTAACAAAAGCATCAACAGTTGCTAAGTACCTCCTTAAGTATCTTGAAGCTGACAATAATAATACTAATGTTTAGTTAGAAGAAAACATTGTTATTAGGTACATACAGTAAAAGTACTAGAAGGTAGGTAGGTAGGTATATAGGTAGTGTAAGTACGTTATGATAACATGATATGAAATATATGATATTGCATATAGATATACCACTATCTTGTCAATTTGATGACAAGGTATCGCAAATACCAGAATAGATTTTGTTATTTGCATTACCTACCTCGCATTCACTACATTCATACATTGAATAAAAAAAATCATAAGACTACACAACTTAATATTAAAGGACACCTTCTCTATAAAGTTGCAGCTCTTGTAGGTACGTGAAAAGTGGTCGTGTATTTAAGATATTGTAAGGAAAAGTACCACTGATAATATTGACAAGAGAGAACAATAAACTGGAGGTGCTAAAAAAGTTTTGATGGATTTTCCATCCATGCGAACAAGATGACAATGGAATAGTGATGCTGTAAAACAAGGTACACTTACTTCACTGAAGGCCATCATCCGGTCGTCGGGCTCTTTCTCCGTCCAACCTTCGCAATTCACTCTATCTCGGTATCAAAACAAATAGTTCACGCTTTTGTTTCCCAACATTGGAAACAGTCCCGACATCTAGCATCCTCGCGGCACAAATACATCTGAACTGAGAAACTTCACTCACTGCGCAAGAACAAAATTTTAATTTTGGCTAAAACGAAAACACCTGACCGAATCACAAATCACTGAAAAAACCAACATTCCTCAGGTGGGTTACATTCACATCAGAGCTGTAACACAATAACAGTTAAATAAACACTTTAACAACACTTTTAGATTTTTTTCACCAATATTATTATCCGCTAGTTCATCACGAAATAAGTTCGAAAAATGACAAAACGTGAGAAATATCACAGAGGACCATCAAACGGAGATGAACACGCCGCCATCTTGCTTCATGTCATGTCGTAATCAATGCTGCCACACTGCAAATACAAACATTCCGTCATGTTTGCATGTTGGGCAACTTAGCAATAATGATAGCCTTGAAGTTAGCATCAGTACAAAATAAGCGCGTCAGTGTCAGTGTGGCGACATAACCACAACGCGACTCGCGAGTCGAATGAAAACCACTTTTACTGCCATCTATTGACAGTTTTGTGAAACATTAAAAGATTGTACTTGGAATCCATCCAGGTTAGGTACTCGTTGCGCTGTTATGTTGTTATTTATTTTTTATTTTTTTGTCGCATCTGTCCGACTTGCGGACAATGTTGCCAATGTCAAGTGGATTGAATGAATTCTTTTTAGTCAAGTCGAGTCGGTAAAAAAAAGTAAAGTTAGCCGTCATCGGTTTTGAAGAAAAAGATGGCGTTTTTCTTCAAAACCAAAGGGAAACATTTTCGTTCAAATCAGGATGCCTCATAACACACTTTCATTCAATTGTTCACACTTGTGCTAAGACCTCAAGTAATGATGGTTAAAATACCACCAAAATTACCCATCAGAACTTAAAATAACACTAGAAAAACAATTAAAATGAAAATACAATGTTGCTTCCAAAGATGACAGAAAACGAATCCCCTGTTATGTTGTGTTTCAGTTTATAAAAAGTACTCTGTGGTTATAATATTGTTGATAAAAAATAGTAGGTAGGTTATCAGTCAGTAGTAAGAAGAAATAAAACACACAATCATTTGACTACAATCTCACGATGGTGACAAAGTAGCTTGGTGCGAATGAGTGGTAGGTATAGGTACCAGGGATGTTACGGAGGTGGTTTAACGGAACCGAAGCCGGAGTCGGAGTTTCAAAATTTGGTTTGTCGGAATCGGAATCGGAATCGGAATCGGAACCGGAACCGAAGTCGGAAGCGGAGGCGGAGTCGATGGTGGTGGTAGATAGTATTTTTAACGAAGTAGTCGTACCTACCTACCCTTTCGTGAAAAGATATTTTCACGAACTTTACACTTTGCTGTATCTGTACAAACTTCAATAAAGTAGTTACAAATCACACTTGTTTCCGGCTTCATTGTTCAAATCGAATCTACCATAAATTTACATAACCTACTATAAATTTAATTAAAACGCCGCGCAAAACCAAACATCCAAACAACTCTGAAGTGAGTAGGCTATGGACGTCGGAAAGTAACGTGTAGTGGAGAGGGGGTTCTCCACGCGACATGCATAAACCTGTTTGTACCCGCTGACCGCGGCCGCCGCGCTGAGCCGCGCGCTATTCGCTTCGACCTCCGATTAAAACCTCCGATTGAAAGTTTCGGAACCGGAGTCGAAACCGGAGGTGAAGTATCAATCGGAAGTTCTGACATATCGGAATCGGAGTCGGAGCTCCGTAACATCCCTGATAGGTACCTATGAATCAAGTAGAAATAAAATAGTTATAAGCTAGGTACCTACCTACCTGAAACTGTTACCTACCAGTAGGCCGATTCTGAGATTTTTTAGTTTTTCGGTCATCGGATTTTAGTTTGCGAGCTCGAATTTTTTGTATGGAGATACGCTAGTGCCCCCATGGGACGCTAGGGGCGCTTATCATATCTCCATACAAAAAGGTCAAGCTCGCAAACCAAGATGAACTGCTCAACATCAGGAGTGACGTCTGTTTAGATGGCTTACCTGATGTTGAGTTCTAGTTTACGTTTTATTTTAAATGTATGGTAAGTTACCTTATATACGACGAAAGGCGGAGATGACTAAGCGACGGGTTCTTTACGGTAATTTTATTAATATTAATTTTTCCAAAATTTCCACTTGATGGGATACTTAAGATGTCTATAAATTTTATTTGCTCAAAGCTATAAATAGTTTAGGTCTAACTAAGCTAAACCTACCTCAAGGAGTTTACTCTAGTAGGTCAAGTAGGTATTCTTATTAGGTAGGTAGGTAGATACCTACCTACTCTATTATTGCATCCATTATATAGGTAAGTAAAGTACTTATCTAGCCAATAACTCGATAGATACACAAGCTGAAAGTAGAACAACGGATTTTGGAGAGCCCAAAACTGACAATTTCTACGTGGTAGGTACAATCATACATTGAAGAATCGATGTCACTGACACAGCTCGCATTAGCTAGTGGAATGGGCAAGCCGTAAGCTCGTAGAACCAACAAACGCTGGGAAATGTAGGTTCTCGAATGGCGACCATGAACCGAAAGACGAAGCCATGGAATTAGAAAGCGTAGGTAGCATTATAGACCGACGATGTCGTGAAGATCATCGAAAGTCAGTGGATGAAGAGGGCTCAAAATAGTTTCTCCTGTAAATGTTTGGGGGATACCTACTTTTTCCAACAGTGAACCTATTCCATTATAATAATGTGTATACCTATAACAAAAAAAATAGGTGGTCTGTGCCATAGTACCTATAGTATCTATACTTATTAGCCATAGAGGCAGGTGCCTCTATTAAGTATCTAGATATTGAAACTTTTTAAACGAACCAGATTGTTCAAGATTAAGGATGACGTCATGTTTGTACATGTTTGTACTTCACCGATCAGTGAAGTTATGAAGTTTCTAATGTCATATAAATTTACAGTTTATGATATCAACAACGTTTTTTTAATTATTTTTAATGAACGCTATTGCGTTTAGATACTCTAACCTAGTTTTCTGAGCAGCGACCTGGTTACAGAAGGTAGGAGTAATTTAGGTTTATTAATTTCCGCGTTACTACATTCCGCACGAAGTTGTGGAGGACGTACCACCCAGCTGTGACGTCACTTGCACAGGTACCGGGCAGGGATGTCGGAAGGTTCGCTGATGAGCCAAGGACCCGCAATGTAGGTTACATTAAAGTAGGTTATTGCACTACCAGTTTATATTTAGTTGGCCAGTCCGACTCCAGCTCCTTCACCGAATACACGCCATGAAGTAGCGAAACATGGTGCAAGTAGACCAACTTGTTTTTTATAGGGTCCTAAAAGAGGCTCATGGCTGTAACGATGGAACTTGAAGAGAGTGCGTCAGACTCGAAACTACATAAGGATAGCACGGCTAAAAAAGAGCTGCGACCATCGAGTGCTGTTTCATTTTCGAAATCTGAGCATGGAGCTATTCTATGTGCAGGTACCATTAATCATTTAAGAATAACCTATACATTCATATTTTTTGTAGTAGGACACACATTATCTATAAACCTTCTTCATTTATTAAAATATAGAAACATCTTCAACCGAGCAACTCAAACAATACAAAAGTTGGGTGAGCAATGAAAGATGGAATGATCTCAAGAAAATTGCCGACAGTGCAATGAAAGACCGTAAAGTGTTCATGATAAAAGGTGGAGGATTTCCTGCAGTACGTAGAGCACTACTCGAGAGAGGATGGATCGAAAAATATGAGTCTCACAAGGTATCTGTAAATCTGGTTGGGCCTGAATTAGGGGTATGTCTATTTTTCATCTGGTTTGCGCACCCCACTTTCATTAATCATGAACTCGATGAATTGGTTGTATTCCTGACTCAACTCAACCAGGCAAATTTTCCTTTCATGGTTAGATGTGCACGGTATGTAAGTTAATTTCAATGCATGATAGTTACCAACTTAACGACCTACATCAATTTCAAGGTTAGACACCCACCGCTAAATATGGACCCGAAGAAATGTACCGGAAAAGAGCTTTCAAAGGTTGAAAGAATGATTTTGTACAAATTTATGGAGCACCACTCAGTCGACTTCCTTTGGACAACTAAAAGAGATAAATACGATTGGTTGCTAAGCAATAAAGAGGTCCTCATAAGCAGGTATCAAAATCGACACAAACACCTAGGCATCACTAATGAATCATATTTGAAATAGAAGTCTTTTATTTCGTGTTTTAGGTTTTGCAGATCAATTTTTACAACCAAAGAAGGTTTGACCACTTCTCTGACACAAATGCATTGGCACACCGAACCAGGAGTATCATTAACGAAGTTCCCACGATGTTACAACATTCACAACTCAGATAGCCTTGAAGAATTTATAGACGATTTCAGAATAACGGCTTGCATCAGCGTCCTTAAATGGCTATCGAACACACTACAAGCGTCTAGTGAACAGAACCTTGTCGTGTCTAACGGAAAGGTTCCTTTTAGCGCAATAGAATTTGCCATAAGCAGACTAAACGAATACATTTCATTCTTCACGCATAAAGATATAGACGATACGGAAGATCAAACTCACGTGTGGGAGCACGAATGGGACCAGTTTCTGACTCATCATTACCTTCTTGTGCACGAAAAAGCTAAATTCACAGAAGACAAAAATTCCAACATACGGTAAGATGTGTAAGAAGGTGTAATGTAAGAAGGTATTTTCTTTGAAATTGGATACGATTGATCAATATTAATTATTAGTAAACATTAGCAATGAAAATGATTTTTGTTGATACTGAGTAATTAGATCACTATTGTCGCCCGACACAATAATGTTATTATATCAGCAATGTTCGAGTATTTGGAAGTATTAGTTGTTTACAATTCCATTGATGCTTATTATTTAGTAAACAAGAAAAATGCGAAACATGTTATCATAACAACCTCTTTTAACATTTTCCAGACTGTTAGAAAGGAAAGCAGCAAAACTTTTAGCCTCGTTGACAAAATTTTGGCCTCAAATTGATATTGATGGTGTTTTCAACATTTGGATAGTAAAACCAGGCAATAAATGCCGTGGTCGTGGTATTCAACTGATGAATAATATCAAGGATATAATAGGCCTCATCAATATTCCTGCTCAGAAAACTAGATACGTCGTTCAAAAGTACATTGGTAATTAATAAATTATACAATACATGCAAATTTGATATTAACACTTATTTTCTCCTTCTATTTCAACTGACTAAATTATTGCTTTATCTTTCAGAAAATCCATTAGTTGTTTACGATACAAAGTTTGATATCAGACAATGGTTTCTGATCACAAATTGCCAACCGCTGACTATTTGGGTATACAGGTGAGTATGAAACATTATATTCATGAAATGGAGATTTATAATTAGATATATAATAATGCGTTACAGGGACAGCTATTTGCGGTTCAGCTCCCAAATATTCAGTTTGTCAAATTATCATGAGTCGGTTCACCTCACAAATAATGCCGTACAGACAAAATACAAAAACTACGGAGAGAGGGACAAAGCACTACCTGATGAAAATATGTGGGACTGTCACACTTTCAAAGCTTACCTGAGGTAAGGATATTATTGTAACGTATTCAAAATAAAATAATAGTTTGGTTAAAGATGGTTATAAACACTGTACTAATTAAAAACTGTATTAATTGAAGACAGATAGGAAAGTATGAGATGTGGGAAAACAAAATTTACCCTGGAATGAAGGAGTGTTTAATAGGAGCCATGCTGGCTTGTCAAGACTCTATGGATAAAAGGCAAAACAGTTTTGAATTGTATGGCGCTGATTTCATGCTTACTGATGATTTCACTCCGTGGCTCATCGAAATTAACTCGAGCCCAGATTTGGCACCAACGACATCAGTAACGGCCCGCTTATGTCCTCAATGCTTAGAAGATGTAGTTAAAGGTAATATGGATAATCCAATATATGCCTAACATAATTTTAAAAATGAATGAGTAGGTAACTAATTATATTATTCTATATGTTTTAGTGGTACTCGATCGACGATTTAATCCCGAAGCTGATACAGGGTATTTTGAAATGGCTTACAGACAGTCAATACCTAAAGCACCAGCATATTTAGGCCTTTCTCTATGCATAAACGGTAAAAGACTTCTCAAAAGAGGCAAAGAAAGAAAACACGAACAGCGCAGTGTTACCCCATTAGCACCGCGCATTCCTTCAGGTGATGCTATTCCAGATAAAGATCAGACTGTACCGCCTGAATATAGTGGACCAATTATCACTGATTTCCTTACGTGGTTGAATCCTTATGATGCTATACCGACAAACAAAGACGGACTTCTTCTTGGACCCGAGGAATCGCTAACGGTACGCCAAGCTGTAACAGTAGTCAAATCAGGCATATCCCTAAAGAGCAGTTCGAAAAAACGTAAATCGTCTGCACACTCTTTTAGGACACACCGAGGAAGGCGCGAAAAAAACACAGAAACTAGACGTCGCGTCGTACCTCACTCATGCTGCCAACCTGATGAAGGAACATCTACTAATTCTACTGGTAAATACAGGACTGAATCAGCAAGCAAAGCAGATAAACCGAAAGCCAGGGTTAATAGGTCAGTAGGTAATAAACGTTGTTACATCGATCCAGATGAGTGGGAACGAGAAACTGCCAGTATTCTTCGGTCTACTATTTCAGTCCAGAACAAATTAACCAATAAGACTGAATCCGTTATACCTATTAGACAAACCAAATCTAGTGTAGTAACTTCTACTCGGCGATCATCATTAGCTCTACTCAGCTCAAGAAAAGCACCAGAAGATTTAGATCCTATAAAAAAGTTAAGTGCTATCGGTAGGAGCATTTGCAAACTCAACGAAGAAAACCGGATTAAACAAAAATCGATAACTTTTTCTAAAAGTTGCACTTCTATTTACGCTCCATACCGAGTAGTAATGACTCCTTTGAATGATGAGACCCTACCTTCAAATAAACGAAAAAAATAAAACCCTATACCTACTTTTAAGTCCGCTATACCATAGATATTAAATTATATAGGTAGGTAGAAATAAGTATTATATGTAGGCTATACTATTTTTGAAATACGTCTGGACTTTAATTAATAAGTATTATAATACCTTTACAGTATATCTCTTATAAAAAACCTACTATTGCAAAATTAACAATTTTAAGTAGGTGTACCATACTTATATAACTGTTATTTTTGTCTGTTGATTGTATGAGAGTTTATGAAAAATATAGTTTTATTGAATTAATGTGTTTAAAACTATTCCAGAGCAGATCCTAATCTATGTAACCTACAAAACACTATTTTTTTTTGAAAGTCCCAAGTCTTAATCCCTAATCTTTTTCCAGTCCCAAGTTTTCTGATCCAAAATACAAGCAAGGTATGATATATTCTTATTTTGCCTACAATAGACCAGGTTATGAAACATAGATAACCTTAGAGTGCTGATCTTTTTTTACAGATCTACTTTGTATTGTACCATTTGAAGCTTAGGTAAACGTCGACCAAACGTCAACTACGAGTACTTTATTAAGATGAACTAAATCAGCAAAATACTACAGAAAACTAAAAACAATATAAAAATGTAAAATTAAAGAGAAAATACAAAAACAAACAAATTCGTTGTTGAGTTCTAAAAACCTGGTGTGCAAGTAAAATAGGTGAGATTGCTAGAGCTAGGAATTCACATGTAGAAATTATTTATTTATCTACTTACCTAGTTAGTACAATGACAGAGCAGATGCATCTAATCGAGTCGGTCTCTAACCGGTTACAAAATCTGCATAAATGCGTATTATTTCTGTAGATTCCAAAAATAAACGAAAAGCATGATCTACTCGAAACAGCAATGCCGATTAGGAAGAAAAAATATATTAAGAAGAGGAAGGTAAGTGACTCTATAAGTGATCAACTAGCCACGATTTAAGCGAAAATCATAAAAAAATTCTGATCCAACAGACCAGTGAGTCCAGTTCCTTTCCCAAAAAGAGCTCAGCCAAAAGAATAAAACATGACAATTTCCTCGAAGACTCTGATACGTCTGTTGAAAACAGAGCTAGTGCCACATACAAGCCGACCAATAATCAAGTAAATAAACATTTGTGCCTATTTATCTATATTATTAGTTCTTAATGTTGAAGCGAATAACTTAGCGAATAAATGAAAACAACACTATTAAATTGAATCATTAATACTTTCAGACATCAAGTAATAGATACTGTGACAAAGGTGGTGTAAAAAGAATTTATTCACCATTCAATAGATTTTCTAATAATTCTAACAGAGCCCCAGAAAATCACTTATTTAAGAAAACGCCATACCAAAGTATGTATCGACCGACTGGATTGTCTCCCAAAGAGAAGAGCTATGTAATATGCAGCTGTCAAACGAGGTCTAATCGATATGTTAAGCTTAAAAATCTTGCTGCAAATGCTATTAAACAAAGTAAAATATTTTCCGTATATGGCAGCTGCAGCGCTGTAAGAAGGGCTTTAATAGAAAGAGGATGGGTCGAAAAGATTCCTGCTAATAAAATGAACCTTTCCAAAATCCGAAACGGCACATTCTCCAGCAAGACTGAGATACATGGTGAATTAGAGAGATTGTTATTATCTAACTTAGTAGATAAGTATACACCAAATTTTGTATGGCGAACGAATGATGAACAACGAGAAACTACTATAGACATGAGCAGAGAGAATACTACCATCGTAAATAAACTGAAAATTGACGCACTATGGACATCGAAACAGGGGCTATGCTCTTCGATGAAACGAAACTATTGGTTTTATATCGAAGATGTAGCTGAAGTTAACTGTCCTCGCACTTACAATAGTTACGATACCGGAGAAACAGAAGGATTTGTGAAAGACTACAAAATAACGGCATGTACCAGTTTGCTTAAGTGGATACTCTCAATGGTTGCTAATGATCGCCCAGTGTTTGTCGACGGTGGAAAAATTTCATTGCATGTTGTTGTTTTCGCTCTGAACAGGTGCAAGGAGTACCTTTTCCGCAAACAAAATAAGGATATCGATCATGCGATAGGTAGCGCAAGTACTGGACAATGGAATGCGTTTTTACGGAAGTACTACCGTATTATTGGAAAAGGCGATGTTTTCGAAAAAGATACGGAAAATAAATTGCCTCTTTACTTGTGTTACGCTAAATTCTTGTTAAAAGAGATTCACAGATATCGACCACAGTTAAGTTGTGAAGGTTGTCATAACATCTGGATTATTAAGCCAGCTCATTGTTCAAGAGGTAGAGGTATTAGAATGGCTTCTAAATTAGGAGTCATCACAGACTTACTGAACAAAGCGAATGCTAAACATGTCATCCAAAAATATATTGGTGAGCAAACATTTAAAGGTCATCTTATAATTGTATTGCAAGTGCCTAACTTATTCATGGATTTTGTTTGCTTTCAGAGGAACCTTTGCTAATACATGAAACTAAGTTTGATATACGGCAGTATTATTTAGTCACCAGCACGTATCCTCTTGTCATATGGATGTATCAAGATTGTTATTTGAAATTTAGTTCCCAGAAGTACAATTTGAAAAATTATCATGAATCTATTCATTTGACGAATAATGCAGTCCAGAGAAAATACACTAACTATGTTGGACGACATTCTGAGCTTCCAACAAACAACATGTGGGATTTGGACAAATACAAGGATTACTTGAATAGAATAGGAAGAGAAAAAGTATGGGACAATATCATATACCCTGGTATGAAAAAATCTATTGTCGGTATAATGCTGAGTTGTCAAGATTCATTGTCAGTATGTAAAAATCGGTTTGAGCTGTACGGATGTGATTTCATATTGGATAAAGAATTCAAGCCTTGGCTAATTGAAATCAATTCTTGCCCGGATCTTAATCACACAACTCATGTCACAGCAAAGATTTGTCCTGCAGTCTTATCAGATATTATAAAAGGTGAGTACGATACGTACATTTACGATAGTTGATCATATTAAAAGTTAGATATTTATTTTCTTCAATAAGTTTTGAATGAATTTCTATCCACCTGAAGAAGACAGGTATTGGACTATTACCCTACGATTTGATCATTGCCGTTTACGCACGGGTACACGATAGTCAATCTTCAGCAAGTGTTCATCTGGAATTCAACTGCTGGATATCCAGCTTTCGGTTATCTAACTAATCAACAATATTTTTTTTACAGTTGTTATCGACTACCCTGGAAACCCAAGATCTCCAACGGGAAAATTTGAATGCATTTATCGTCAGCCCATGATTATACCCCGATATGGTAGTGCTGCCGATTTAGTTGTGCGTGGTTTTGCTTTACCACTTGATTATTTTTACCGAGGGAGCATTGAGATTAAAGAATCGTACCATGATGCAGACATCGACAAAGAACGCGATGTTAAAGTTATGTTAAATAGGTTGAAGCAATACTATGACCCAGATATAATGGTGGAACCTGAGGATGACTACGACTCAAACAAAATGATGGAAGAAGAAACGTGCACTCATAGAACTAAATCCGAGTACGAGCTGAGTGTAGCTGCCACGGCTATTACTGGACAACTAGAAGAATTAATGGACAGAATAACTTCGGAACAGAGCTGCAGTTCAAATGCAAAATCACTCCCGAAACAAGATTCGATAATGAGTCTTCTAAAAGCTTCAAGTCATACAGCAAGTGCCAAGAGTTTAACTGATATCAAATCCTTGTTAAAAAAATCGTGCAGTCGCTTCACGTCATCCACGACTATAAACATGAATAGGTCTTTCAAATTCAGCGATCTAGATGATGGTCCTCTTGGGAAAGGAAGCAATGTCGAATTTAGAAACATAAAAAAGGCGCTCAATGATATTTCTTCTGCTATGGCCATTCAAAAAGAACTTCGTGAATGCCAAGATAGAACTTCACACAAAACTAAAACAGAAAATAACACTATGTTACTAGCTACGAGTAAAATAATTTCCTTCATAAATGAAAAAGAAAAGGAATACCTTGATCAGTAGCTCACTAATATTATAAGAACGTACCTACCTAAAGAGGTACCTGCTATATTTTACTCGTTAAAGTGAGTGATATCTATAGGTGTTGTGGTACCTTGGTCCTACTCTACACATAAATATAAGTACCTACCTATTTACTTTTTTCATTAAATAAGTACTCCTATTTGGGTAACCAACTTGTTTTGTTATTATCTCGACACTAGAGTGTATGTATAACTCGTCTAAGGTGTATAAGTTAATAGGTATAGTAGGAAGCGGCCTACCTGGGGCGGTTATTTGCATTATGTAGAATATGTAGTAGTAGGTACCTAAGAAGTAAGTAGGTAGATACCTACCTACCCAGTGGTAACAGTAGGTACCTACAAGACAAGTGACGCATGATGTTCGGCCAGGGTGCCGTGCCGTCTCGTAAATGCCAAATAGGTAGGTAGGTACCTTTCAGAAAATAAACGGTTTTAAGTTTTTAACGTATCAATTTTTTGCAAGATTATCGTCCTAATCAAAAGACGTTGGTAACCTATCTATGCCTACTTGCATTACCCGTCTACCTATCCATATTTAGGTAGGTACCTACTTATTCTTTTTTTATCTAAGTAGGTAGCTAGGTATAATACGTAGGTATTTATAGGTAGGTACTTAGGTACTTTGTTTTTTATTATATCAAAATCATAACCAAAGTAGACCATAGTGTAGTAGGCTAGTAGGTAGGTAAGTATACCTGTCGAAAGATTTAGTAGGTAGGTACCTACCTACTAAATCTTTCGACACTTGTAACTTTCAAGGTAATCTGATTTTACCGTAGAATATAGGGTAACGAGCCTAGATAACGGCAAGGTAATTCAGTATCAAACTTAATTCCGGACGCACGAGTAGAGAGTAGTAAATAGTAGAGAATTCCGTTACAGCGTTTGTATGGAAATAAATAGTAACGACTTGTTCCACCCTTAATAAAACCTAAACGTTTGCAACTTGATTGTGGCATAACATTGGGCATAACGGACTAAACTAGACACGGATCGCTTAACGTGAACGGTGAACGGGAGTATTCTAGGATTTCTAGGAGTTTAATAAGTAGGACTATGTGGGTTTTTGGAGTAGACACTGTCTACTAGAATGAAGCCATCTAGCGAGCTAGATAAGCACTATTCTGAATCGTGCTTACTAGATTTATACAAAATACTTTATCTACAAATATGCTGTAGAATTTCCTACCAGTTTTCTACTTTCGCATCTGCTAATACATAACTTTTAGTAGGTACCTACCTACAACCTCTTTTTTTTGACAGATCATATTTCAGATTTCAGCCCAAAAACCATCGACATCATGTGTCCGTCAGAACAGCAGGTACCTAGCTCCAATCGTGTTTTCGATATTGCAAGCATTTAGTCAATTTCTCGACAGTTCATATTTTCATAATACTAGAATTTGTCACCTCATATTTTGGGATATTTTCTTATAAATACATTACCTGCTGTCTTGACGCTTGCTCAGCAGGTAACTCTCTTAATCACAGCGATCACTGCACCTTTTGCACTGCTTCCTATGTCAGCATTTAGTCATGCATTTGTCAATTTCACATACCAAGTTTCATCAAATTTGGTTTAGTAGCAACGGAGATATTACGATGTGTTTATTTGAAAATTTAACGGACGCTATGTGCCATTTTGAGGTTATTTTCAGCCAAAGTAATTTCACTTGAATCGAGTCACCTGCAGCTTATTTCCAAGAAATAGTTATACCGACGGATTCTTTAGAATTTTATATTTCAGATAGCAGTCCAACATCGTAGCTTTCTAGTGTTTTTATCCTAATAAAACCATATATACAGTTTACATGCCAATATGTCCAAAGTGCAGTGCAAAGTGATACTAGGATAGGGATACTAAACTTCATAGAAAAAATCATACGACAGAAATGTATAAGTCAGACACAGTATTTCCAGCTTTTAAAACAAGATTAAAGTATTCATCATCATCATCTTAGATAAGTTCACAGCTTATTTCCATGATTAAGATATGTCGATGGATTCTGATACACGGGTACGTGGCCAGTAGCACTGACCTGACACACCATGCCAAGCTAGCGAGGGTTGCTCACAGTACGTAACATGGCTGCATGACGATTGTTTCTGCCTCTCCGATATGCTGTGTGTGACTTACCGCCATGTCGATACCAACCTTATGATTTAAAATTCAAAATGGCAGAAGCGAATGATGGTATAAAAACTGACATGGGGGTCTTCTTTCGATTGATTTGGGGGTGCTACTTATGAATATGAGGTCAGATTTAAAATTCAAAATGGCGGGTGCAAATTATGGAATAAAAAAATGACCTGGGGGTCTGTTTTGACTACTCTGAAGGTGCTGATTATGAATATCTGGTCAGAGTTGAAATTCATAATGGCGGGTTCAAATGATAGAATAAACAACTGACGTGTGGGTCTTTTTCGACTGATTTGGGGGTGCTAGTTATGAATATGTGGTCAAATTTAAAATTCAAAATGGCGGGTGCAAATGATGGAATAAAAAACTGACATGGGGGTCTTTTTTGACTAATTTGGGGGTGCCGATTACGAATATCTGGTCAGATTTGAAATTCAAAATGGCTGGTGCAAATGATCGTTCAAAAAACTGATATGGGTGTCGTTTTTGATTGATTTGGGGGTGCTGATTACGAATATCTGGTCAGATTTGGAATTCAAAATGGCGGGTGCAAATGATGGTACAAAAAACTGACATGGGGGTCTTTTTTGACTAATTTGGGGGTGCTGATTACGAATATCTGGTCAGATTTGAAATTCAAAATGGCGGGTGCAAATGATGGTACAAAAAACTGACATGGGGGTCTTTTTTGACTAATTTGGGGGTGCCGATTACGAATATCTGGTCAGATTTGAAATTTGAAATGGCGGGTGCAAATGATAGTACAAAAAACTGACATGGGTGTCGTTTTCGACTGATTTGGGGGTGCTGATTACGAATATCTGGTCAGATTTGAAATTCCAAATGGCGGGTGCAAATGATGGTACAAAAAACTGACATGGGTATCGTTCTCGACTGGTTTGGGGGTGCTGATAACGAATATCTGGTCAGATTTGAAATTCAAAATGGCGGGTGCAAATGATGGTACAAAAAACTGACATGGGTGTCGTTTTCGACTGATTTGGGGGTGCTGATTACGAATATCTGGTCAGATTTGAAATTTAAAATGGCGGGAGCAAATGATAGCACAAAAAACTGACATGGGTGTCGTTTTCGACTGGTTTGGGGGTGCTGATTACAAACATCTGGTCAGATTGAAATTCAAAATGGCGGGTGCAAATGATGGTACAAAAAACTGGCATGGGTGTCGTTTTCGACTGATTTTGGGGTGTTATTTACGAATATCTGGTCAGATTTGAAATTCAAAATGGCGGGTGCAAATGATGGTACAAAAAACTGACATGGGTGTCATTTTCGACAGGTTTGGGGGTGCCGTTTACGAATATCTGGTCAGATTTGAAATTCAAAATGGCGGGTGCAAATGATGGTACAAAAAACTGATATGGGTGTCGTTTTCGACTGATTATATTCGTAATTAACACCCCCAAACCAGTCGAATACGACACCCATGTCAGTTTTTTGTACTATCATTTGCACCCGCCATTTCAAATTTCAAATCTGACCAGATATTCGTAATCGGCACCCCCAAATTAGTCAAAAAAGACCCCCATGTCAGTTTTTTGTACCATCATTTGCACCCGCTATTTTGAATTTCAAATCTGACCAGATATTCGTAATCAGCACCCCCAAACCAGTCGAAAACGACACCCATGTCAGTTTTTTGTACCATCATTTGCACCCGCCATTTTGAATTTCAAATCTGACCAGATATTCGTAATCGGCACCCCCAAATTAGTCAAAAAAGACCCCCATGTCAGTTTTTTGTACCATCATTTGCACCCGCCATTTTGAATTTCAAATCTGACCAGATATTCGTTATCAGCATCCCCAAACCAGTCGAGAACGATACCCATGTCAGTTTTTTGTATCATCATTGGCACCCGCCATTTGGAATTTCAAATCTGACCAGATATTTGTTATCAGCACCCCCAAACCAGTCGAAAACGACACCCATGTCAGTTTTTTGTGCTATCATTTGCTCCCGCCATTTTAAATTTCAAATCTGACCAGATATTCGTAATCAGCACCCCCAAATCAGTCGAAAACGACACCCATGTCAGTTTTTTGTACCATCATTTGCACCCGCCATTTTGAATTTCAAATCTGACCAGATATTCGTTATCAGCACCCCCAAACCAGTCGAGAACGATACCCATGTCAGTTTTTTGTACCATCATTTGCACCCGCCATTTGGAATTTCAAATCTGACCAGATATTCGTAATCAGCACCCCCAAATCAGTCGAAAACGACACCCATGTCAGTTTTTTGTACCATCATTTGCACCCGCTATTTTGAATTTCAAATCTGACCAGATATTCGTAATCAGCACCCCTAAACCAGTCGAAAACGACACCCATGTCAGTATTTTGTACCATCATTTGCACCCGCCATTTTGAATTTCAAATCTGACCAGATATTCGTAATCGGCACCCCCAAATTAGTCAAAAAAGACCCCCATGTCAGTTTTTTATTCCATCATTTGCACCAGCCATTTTGAATTTCAAATCTGACCAGATATTCGTAATCGGCACCCCCAAATTAGTCAAAAAAGACCCCCATGTCAGTTTTTTATTCCATCATTTGCACCCGCCATTTTGAATTTTAAATTTGACCACATATTCATAACTAGCACCCCCAAATCAGTCGAAAAAGACCCACACGTCAGTTGTTTATTCTATCATTTGAACCCGCCATTATGAATTTCAACTCTGACCAGATATTCATAATCAGCACCTTCAGAGTAGTCAAAACAGACCCCCAGGTCATTTTTTTATTCCATAATTTGCACCCGCCATTTTGAATTATAAATCTGACCTCATATTCATAAGTAGCACCCCCAAATCAATCGAAAGAAGACCCCCATGTCAGTTTTTATACCATCATTCGCTTCTGCCATTTTGAATTTTAAATCATAAGGTTGGTATCGACATGGCGGTAAGTCACACACAGCATATCGGAGAGGCAGAAACAATCGTCATGCAGCCATGTTACGTACTGTGAGCAACCCTCGCTAGCTTGGCATGGTGTGTCAGGTCAGTGCTACTGGCCACGTACCCGTGTATCAGAATCCATCGACATATCTTAATCATGGAAATAAGCTGTGAACTTATCTAAGATGATGATGATGAATACTTTAATCTTGTTTTAAAAGCTGGAAATACTGTGTCTGACTTATACATTTCTGTCGTATGATTTTTTCTATGAAGTTTAGTATCCCTATCCTAGTATCACTTTGCACTGCACTTTGGACATATTGGCATGTAAACTGTATATATGGTTTTATTAGGATAAAAACACTAGAAAGCTACGATGTTGGACTGCTATCTGAAATATAAAATTCTAAAGAATCCGTCGGTATAACTATTTCTTGGAAATAAGCTGCAGGTGACTCGATTCAAGTGAAATTACTTTGGCTGAAAATAACCTCAAAATGGCACATAGCGTCCGTTAAATTTTCAAATAAACACATCGTAATATCTCCGTTGCTACTAAACCAAATTTGATGAAACTTGGTATGTGAAATTGACAAATGCATGACTAAATGCTGACATAGGAAGCAGTGCAAAAGGTGCAGTGATCGCTGTGATTAAGAGAGTTACCTGCTGAGCAAGCGTCAAGACAGCAGGTAATGTATTTATAAGAAAATATCCCAAAATATGAGGTGACAAATTCTAGTATTATGAAAATATGAACTGTCGAGAAATTGACTAAATGCTTGCAATATCGAAAACACGATTGGAGCTAGGTACCTGCTGTTCTGACGGACACGACATCATCAACATTGGAGTCCAAAATTCAGGGGGAGCCGTGCGTGACAGCAGCGGTGCTGCCAGTATAAGTTGTAAAATTAGGTACGATAGATTCCCAAAATGATTCGATTTTAGGTCGTGAAAACCGTTTTCTGAAATATTTGGCTCAAAAGTTTCTGTTTCTTACACTACGCATACATGTCTAAGATTTTATAATACTCATACTTTCTGTAGGTACCTACTGGTATACGTATGATAAGCTGCATAAAGGTACTGTAGCTCCTCATCTAAAAACTTATTTGGTTACTTATCGTACTTTGGTTATTTAAATGGATACACCATCAGGGGCTGGAGCTACAGATGATAGTAAAAAAGTGCGGAAAACAGTACCTTGTTGTACGTTCTGGTAATACAGGACCGAACGAAACAAGCAAAGCAAGCAAGCAAACAACGCATTCGTTCAAAGATTCATTCGGCCTCGATTTGTTCGTTCGATGAACACATACAACCGACCACAGACAGACAATATTATTTCCATTTCGTTCGATTCGGCTGCTTCTAGTTCTGTGATCTCAATTCGTTCGACCTATACGCGAAAAATCACAAAACCTAGTATTCACGCACGTGTACTAAACTGTTTCAATAAAATGGGGCGCTCTAGGTCTCGTAGTAAATCGCCGAGGCGTCATCATAAAAGCAGTAAGCATTCTAGGAAAAAGAGTCGATCGAAGGATCGGTCAGCTGAATCCCGCACGCAAAGTTCCAAACACATCGAAAAGTCAAAAGACCGAAGCTCTAAGTCCAGGTAATTTTTTAAAATTCTTAAAAATCTTGCTTTATAGCATCGAATATTCCTGTTCAACAGTGTATTTTTCATAGGAAACGCTCACACTCGATTACTTCAGTAAGCAGTAGCGACGGTTCATTCGATGGCAGGAATCACAACAGAAAGAAGACTAAAGGCCGAAATAAAATGGATGAAGTTGACAGGCTAGCAGAGATGGAAAGGCAAAGAAGAGTTAGGGAAGCTGAACAAAAGGTATGTGCTGATAGTTTATTTTCCTATCGACCATAGACTCGCAGACATTCAATCTCAAACTGATAACTTTACAGGTTGTTGAAGAAGAAGCAGCAAAACGAATAGAACTTCTTGTCAAGAAAAGAGTAGAAGAAGAATTAGAGAAAAGAAAAGATGAAATTGAACAAGAAGTGGCTAAAAGAGTTGAAGAAGCAAAACGTAAAATGGAAAAAGAAATGATGGAAGAATTGGAGAGACAGAGGGAACATCAGAAAAGAGAGGAGCTGGCTCGACAGGTAACTGCTGTGTTCATTTACCAGTCATGTGTCTCTGCAAGCTGGTCTCACCTTGCACTCACATGTGACACGACCCTTTGACAACAATCTGCATTGTTGTCTCATCCTGTAATTCCACCACAGTGTTAATTCAATGTTTTATACCAACAGTAATAAGACAGAAACTAATGAAAGTATTCAATCATATCTGTTAAAGGTCCAGTCAGGTGTAGATCGAGCTTACAAGTTGTTTAGTATATCTTTTCTTATTGAGACTGTCCTATCCATTTCACCAATTGTAACATACATGCCATTTGCACCTGAGGCAGAGTCCTGCCTGCCGTTATGTAAGGTTGCCGCCGAGGCGTCCAACTAGAATTTTAAAACTGTTCACTTGACTGTCCTGGCAGTCACGTAGTCTATAAGTCAGGTCGGAAGACTGAACAAGACCAAGAAGCCGTAAGAATTTATTGGAGATGCAGCATGAGGACCCAGACATGAGAGCTGAAGGTATTTTTGAACCTTATTTTTTTGTATAACCACATTTTTAAGAATGTTATTTTGTAACAAAATATACACAGTATCTGAAACAACGTGATAATCTGTGATTACTTAATTTAGCAGAACCATTACCAAGTTTCTGATGTTTATTGACAAGTACACACAGCATCCTCTCATATACATTATGTATCTAATCTAATGTATTTTTGAAACATCATACTGATGTAGGATAAAACTCAAATTGATGATTTAAAAAACTAGAATTAATAATATGTTGTAGTTGCATCAAGAGTTTATTTATTGTGTAGCCAGCCTCTAATAAGAGCTGAACTAATATATGTTTTTTATCAAACAGGAGGAAGAAACTCGTAAAAGAAAAGAGTTGGAGGAAATCATGGCAGAAAATAATAAAAAAATTGAAGAAGCCCAGCAGAAGCTGGTAAGTGATTACTATATACCAAATATTACAGCTAGCATTTATTGACTGGCCTCACAGCTGTTTGTGGTAGCTGTGTTGAAGCTATTGTGTTTTCTGTGCTGTGGGTCCTGTCCCCACCGAATCACAGAGGACAAACATTTGTGTTATGAACATAGATGTCTTTTTTCCATCTGGGTGTTATATTGTATTCTATGTGATATAGTTATGTGATATTTTGACGACCGCTGTGGCACGGCGGGCGAATGTCCGCCTGCGACGCAGTGGTTGCGGGTTCGATTCCCGCTTTGGGATAAATGTTTGTACGATCTGCAAATATTTATTCCAGGTGTTCTGGGTATTTTCTATGTATAATAAAAAATATCTATGTATGTAATATATTGTATTAAGTATATCAATCATCTAGTACCCATAACACAAGCTCTGCTTAGCTTGGGGCTAGATGATGCTGTGTGGATTGTCCAGCATTATTTATTTGTCCAGCATTATTTATAGTCTATTCCATCAGTCATCTGGTGCAAATAGATGCTTAGAGGCTAGATGTTGTGTAAAAATGTCCACAAATATTCATTTATTTATTGTCTGTGCTAAAGTGTTAAGTAAATTAATAGGTACCTAGTATTAAGTCATTTAGATATAGTAACAGTACAGTTAGTTACACTAACTAACAGTTTAGATAAGTCAACACCAACCATCTCGCCATCCAACAGTTTGCTTAGTGTTTTTATATTAGTCAGTCAGTATAGACATACTTATAATTGGTAGGTATAGATAATAGTTATCCTATCAAACTAAAATGCACTTCCTTAGAGATAATATTGAGTAATGTATTTATCAGTCAGTGTTGTGTAACTTATTTAAATACGTGTAATTTCCAGGCGGAAGAGCGGTTGGCGATGATCGAAGAACAAAGAAAAATGGATGAAGAAAGACAAAAGATGAAAAAAGAACAAGAAAAAAGGGTAAAAGAAGAACAAAAGAAAATCTTAGGGAAAAATAACTCACGGCCCAAACTATCATTTTCATTGAAACCACTTTCCTGAGGTGTATAGCTTAAGCTGTATTGCATTTTGAAATATGAAAACGGTTTTTTTGTTATAGTTATCATTTGCCGATAGCCTGGCATTAGTAAATACGCATGAAAATTATATGTCCACATCATAATTTCATTATAAAACCTGTTCCACTAAGTTCAACTATAAGGTCAGTTGAACTAATTGAACCAAAAAATTCCTGTTATTTAAACTTTGTTTTTTTTTGTAAAAGTTGAACTTTCTGGGCAACATTGATCCTATTAGTACAACCAGTTGAACTTATCAGTACTGATGTGGTGATATTGTAGTATTTCCAATGGTTTCCATACATGTCCGCTTCTTATGCAGTACCTAACGCAACGGATCGTGGTAAGTTTGAATACTAACATAATCTCATTTTTGGAGATAATTTGAGCTGGATTGTTTATTTGCCTAATTATTCGTACCGTGAGCTTAGTTCGAATAGGTCCGAGCAGACCCAACCAATGGACACGAGGGCATTTTCGTACAAATCCGGAATCAGTCTGTACAAAAAAATTTGAAATTTGATTGTTTGCTTGCATTGAATAGGCCACTATCCCCGGGTGACATAGGCTTTATTATATTTTCAAAAAAAATTTGAATCATTTCCCGTGCAAAACCGGGACGGACTTGTAAATGATAATCTAACAATTACAGTTTGCATAAGCCAATGAGAGGGAAACGGACGCTCATAGAAACCGTGCACTAACAGCGGTTTATGGCGAAATTTCGATTGACTGCGCAGACTTACGTTAAATCGATAAAATCAAATAAACGTAAATTTTGTTCGTGCTAGGCTCTGCTTAATAATGGTGGCTTTGTTCGTATAATTTATGCAAATGCTATCTATTATAATTAAAATGTCATTACAACAAAGCAAATTTCGTGGTTTTCGACGTCATCTCTAATTATATTTATTGAATGTTTTGTACCATGAGGCCTTGGAAGCGTTTACATAATGCCAGACTATTCATTTCAATATAAACTTTATTTTTAGCAAGATTTCCATGGACAATTATTTCTTTGTAGGTTTTTGTAGCGTACCTACTTCGCACTAATATTAGAAATGCGAAATTTTACATGTTCGGGCGCGTGTGACTCAATCACGTTCTAACTACTGGACCGATTTGAATTAAACTCAGAACAAATATAGGTTAGCCTGAATTAGCATTCTCTACTTCATATTTTTCATATCAGAAAAATATAACAGCAATTGGGAAGAAAGAACAAAAGTGCATAGAAGGGAAAGTCAGTCTTAAATATTCTGCTACTTATGATGTTAGCTCGACCGAAGCTGCGGGCGGTAGTTAATATACACATAAAAGTATGTATAATAATAATAATGTCCGCTGTGCCTAGTCTTGTTGTAAGTATTTAAGTTTCAGTTTTTATTGTGAGATCTATAGAAAAGGTATTGAGTACTACCACATTATACAGGAAGATTCATCATAGGTACCTATAGAGATAGGTCTTCCTACCGCAAATCCTGAAAGGGATTGGATATCAAAACTTGATATTTCAAACTTAGCTGCAAAAGGTTTTTAAGTATATATAAGTTACTAGCGTAACTTTAGCGTAAAGTTATTTTCATACAAGCTTCAATCCCTGTTGTAACAGTTTAGGAGCTGAATTTCGGGAATTCCTTTCATAGTGCAACCTCTACGCATCAAGACGAATATGCCCTGAAAATTTAGTCTCTACGACCAGTGGTTTAGGTTGAGCGTTGACTATGTTAGTCAGTCAGGATAAAAATTCTTATAATTGGTTTAGATTATTCAACACAACGCACAGCCAAAACAACTCATCGTCGAGACTTCAAAGTTTCGTGGTATATTTTGTCTTGGTGCGTAAGAAAGTGTACTAAGAAGGGAATTCCTAAATTTCAACCCATAAAAGAGTGGTTTGGAGAATAAAAGTAAGAAAAACTATACTATGGATGCTTTAACTTACGGTATTGTAAATAAACCACTGTCTTTGATATCCACACCCATATCGGTATCGCGGTAAGGCGGCTGGATTAAATCAAAAAAGTTAGGACAGCGAGACCTCTGATTTTTTTACTATTTCGTATAGTTTAGGGTTAGTCACGATGAATAGCCCTGTATTCAGTATTTGATACCCATTCGCCTTTGTGCAATAACTTGGTGCAAAGTACGTCGCACGATATACCTACCCCTCATTGATCTAGTATCAGGCAAAATGGAGATAGTATTGTGTATAAGTATACAGAGTGGAACGGTAGACTTGCACCCAGAAGTAAAGTACCCTGGCAGATACTAAAAGAAAACAAACATCTATAAGTAAAACAATTTTCAAAAGTAGTTGACAAGTGGCTCGCCCTGACGATGATAACACATGAAAAAGTAAGAAGTGTTTTTCCATAGTTATTTTTGTGCTATGAAAAAACACTTATGACATTAAATCCATCTGTTAATGAAATACAATGTAACATGTATTATTGTTATATTAAAATGATAAAATTAATAGCTTGAAATAAACTATTTAATTAATTATTTGTATAATGGTCTTCCTTAGATTTCTTCTTTTAGATTACTTATATTATAGACATGACGGTTCGTTTGATAACTTTGTTAAGTATGCTTCCTTCAGGGCCCGTTCAATCTTTCCAGCCTGTATATATTTATGATGCAGGCAAGTTAATACATTTTATTTTTCAAGATTTGCTATTGTCCATTACCTATTCCATGTAAATATACATTTTTATATAGGTATCTTGTACTGTAGTCTAGGATAAGTTAGGGTTAGAGATTTTCTGTAAATTAGATATAATTAGAAGTCATTGGTGATAAGTGAGATATTTACACAGTTACATTTTGTACTGAAATACATACTTCTTGACTATTCTGAAGGTGTTTGTCTTAAGACGCCTTCGTATGACATTTCGTATCACTGTGTACTCAGTCTCAAACCAGGAAAACATCGTAAGGAAACCCGTGGTTTAGTTAGCACCGCACATATTGCAAATGTCTTTCCCGTGGGATAGGCTAAGATGTGAGGATAGGATATGTGCTGGACAAGCCTACTCCATCTAAAATCAAAAGCGTCCCCAGCGTACCATAATTCCAGATGAAAGGCTTCTAAATAACCCAATAGTTATACTGAGTAGGATTGATTTGTTATATCCCAGTGTATCAATCAAATTGAGTAATTTTCGATTGCAATCGAAAGAACAGTTAGTTTTTAAAATTGCGGCATTCTGAATCGAGCCAATGACTTGTACAACGAAATGTGTTTGTTTGACAGTTTAACAAGACAGTGTTGAAAGCGATTATCTTAAAAATAAAATAAAAACAAAATCTTCCAAAGTACCTAGTAATTTAATGTTTTCCGAAGTAGGTATATAATGAAAGTAGATAGAAAAAAATTATAATATACAAAATGCCTAGTAGGTATGCCTAAAGCCGATAATATTCTAAATCACAAAAAAAAGACTTGTATTGTTGTCAATATTTAAATTGTTAAAGCATCTTTCATGACATGTCTAGTTTTATACAGCCTACTGTTCTTTAAATTAAATACTTAATAATAATGTGCATGCAACTTGTCCCACAGTGGAATCGAACCTGCTTCTTAACAGCATCTCAAGCAGTAATTCTGATGATTGTTCTTAATTTTTATGTTTATTGTTTAAATTGTCTAACTAGAATTAAATGTTTATGATAAGCTTTACACTAAGTTTCTTAACATTACAGTAACTAATTAATTACTTACCTATTGGAAATGTTACTTATGTAAAAAATAAATTGCAGCGAACACCATCTGTCAAAGAGTTTTTTACAAAAATTTCAAGTTTTATTAAATACATAATCAATATTTTTATGATATAAATAAAGCTGCACCTTCGTAAACGTTGTTTTACTTTTGTTCTTACCAGAGCCACAGGTTATAAATAAGTTCCAATGTCAAACATTTGGCTTTGCCTCTGACTGCTCCATAAAGTTATGCAATTATGTATTTGCAAAAAAAGATTATACCATGCGATCTTTATTGAACCTGCCTGCCGTGATAGAAAGTAGACTGAATTGAATTGAATTTTGAGATAACTATGTTATTTCTGCCTGCAAGAAAAATATTAAATCTTTGAGAATATGTCATTAATTACGCCCCAGCAATTATTTTAGAAGAGTAGTATTATCTAGGTACCGTAAATTAATTTAACTGTTTTAACTAATATCTACATTATTAAATTGATTTTTCTTTACGGGCGCCATCTAGTTCTAAAAAATGTAACATTCACTTCAATAAAATAAATATAGTGCATGCAGATACTTTTTCATTCGTTGCATAGATACGAGCTGTTTCTGAAAATCGATTATACACGTCATTTATATACTCGATTTACACATTTATTTACAAAGAAAATTATAGCTAATACAAGTATTTATAATTGGTATGTACAAAATACATGTGAAACAGTTGAGCTATCTACAGACCGTTGCAAACGATCTAAAGGTAGCTCAACTGATCCAGATCAGTGCCAATCGGAAGCGTTCCCAAAACACTGGCTGCATTGCCACGCTGAATGGCAATGCTGATGCGTTGTGAATGATGTCATTAAGACTGGCGTGGCGAGACATTCGACCGGCGGCTCTAGTACACGATAATCCGTGATGACCAAGCTGGTCAACTGCAGTACCGCACTGGCATTGATGAGGCGCACAGCACCGTGCACCCAACCGTAGACAAGTTGCAATACGGAACGTGACAGGATCCATTAGAGTACCAATGTTATGTGAAGGAAGAGCTTGTAACCAATGTCCTGACTCCCATTTAGAAACAGCTAGGAGACGATCTGCAGAACTGGAACACGTTTGTAACAGACAATTCCGTGTCAACTCACACAGAGGCCCGTCCCATTGCCGTTGAGACGAAAGACATGTGGGGGGAGCCGTATTGGGGCAAGCAATATGCCAAGCATTTCGAGCTTCGTCTAAATGAGAAATTTTGAGAGTTATGCCATGAGTAACCAAAAGAGACGGGGTTAGAATTTTTTGAACCAATGGACTAGTGCTATAGACGGAAGACAAGAAAGCTGGTAGGGCTACACTTGAAATTTTGCGAATACCTAAGCCTCCCAATTTGACAGGTAGGGAGGCCTGCGACCACGCCTAATCATCCAAATAAATATTCAAAACCGATGATAAAGTATTCTTTATTATGTTGTCTAAGCCTTCCAGCCTACCAGCTCATTGTGTTTCCACATCGTAAAGAGTATGTAAATTTAGGTGCAAAAAGGCAAAACCTATCGATTTACTAAAAATCGATTAATATTACTATAACAATCGATTCTTTTTTAACACAGAGGAACAGGGAGGGATCCCTACCTTACATTTGTAATTTTGTGGTGTTGTGTTGTGTGATGTGTCTATTTGAAATTATTTTGGTAACTATTGTAAGAGTGTAACTACAAAGCTTGAATGCATGGTGTAAATTGTGCTCTAATATACTCTTTTGTAATAAATAAATACAGAAATGGCTGATATTGTAAAGGGTTTACTTCTATCGTTACTATCTGAAAAGTGTTACGATGAATACTTTATTAACTACAACTTTCTTGATGGTAATTACATGTTGTGTTTGTTCAAGAATCTACAACTTTAGTTTCTCCACTAGCCTAACCTGTGCTGTGTATTATCATTTTAGTTCCATGCTTCAAATCGACGCTGAGCAAAGGACTCGGTATTGGAATTATCGCCGGCTCAATTCTGGTGAAAGTTCCTCAAATTCTGAAGATTCTCGGTAGCAAGAGTGCTGAAGGCATCAATATCTACGGCGTGTATTTGGAATTGTTTGCCATTACCGCAAATTTCGCATACAGTTATGTAATGAACTTCCCGTTCAGGTTGGTGCTCCAAATGGCCAAACTAAATCATAAACCCAAGTAGGAAGCACACAATTATACTAAATTATTTGTTTCAGTGCTTGGGGAGAAGGAACATTTCTAGCAATTCAAACAGCAATCATAGCAGCCTTGGTACTGCATTTTAGTGGTACTCCGGCAAAAGCTATTGCATTTTTGACTGTGTATGTGGGCTTGGTATCAACTTTAGTCAGCGGCTTTACACCAACTGAAGTGTTATGGAATATGCAAGCCATCAATGTACCCATTATTCTTGTAGCTAAGGTATAATTATTCTTATTATTATGAAAATATTACTATGTCACTTTAGCCTAATGTCTGTAAAAGCAGATTGAAACAGAAGAAATAAAAAGAAAACTATGTTATTAAAATATTGGATGTGCTCATTGTTTTATTATTTTTCAGTCAATTCAAGTGTTCACAAACTACAAAAATGGGAGTACTGGCCAGCTCTCAGCAATAACTTGCCTGCTGCTATTTGCAGGCAGCATAGCTAGAATATTTACATCCATCCAAGAAACTGGTGATCAGATTATTATCATTACATATTGTGTATCAACTCTTGCCAATGCAGCGATTGTGCTACAATTGTTCTGGTATTGGAATGTGGATAAGTCAAGCAAAAATAAGAAGAAGAAGAGGCAATAAACTGTTGTGAATTTTATTGTGATCATAGAACAAATTGTGAATAAATTACATATTTTTTTCTATTTAAACTGTTCTCTTTATCCTTATATTACCAACCACCAGTTAGTGTAGGGAAAACTATGTGCCTTTTATACCACTGACCCAACAAACTTTGTACAGTACCTATATGGCTATATGACATACCTCCAATAGTTAAGTACATAGTTTTCTCTATATTTTCTCACCTAGTAAAACTTCCTTGCTAAAGTTAGACAAATCAGTTCAGTCATTCTCAATTATTGTAATTAAATATGAACATTGTATTAGTAAAGCAGGGCTTGTTTTAATGTAGATGTTAGATCACAACCCTACATGTAAAATCAGTTAGCACCTCAAATGTGAACAATGTGATGTAGGTACAGTTTAATAAAAGTACAGTGTGGTGATACTTGACCTCCTTAAAGTATCCATGATAATATCTGATAGTCAATAATCAGCCCATGCTACTCCAAGTTTTACTTTTGTGGTTCAGTTCATTTTATTATGCTCAAGATTATAAATGAACACTCAGTTCCAAAATATGCTTAAGTCCACCTGTGATAAGATAAGCCTGTGTGCGTCAAGTTAAAAGTCTCATTGGAATCTCGTATTTTGGAGTATACTATAAAACTGTACCCTATCAGGGATTACCAGTGCCCAAAGCACAGAGTTAGTGCTCCTATAGTTTCAGAGATAAGGAGGTCAAGTATAACAAACTGAGACCTCAAAACTTTTAAATTTTTTTTGGCTTACAGTCAATAGAAACGACCATGTAAGAAAAGAAAGGTATTTTGTTTTTAACATTTTATTTATTGAAATAATTATGTTCCACCTAATACAAAAGGAACGAAATGTGACTTAGTTATTATAATTTTAAAACTTTCTAATTTGGAATGATCTACCACACTTTTAACTCTTGATGATGTCAATAGCAATGAGCATTCATGTTAGACAATTAACCAATAGACAAAACATTTAAACTACGTAAGTACCTAATATTTACAGCTAATGTTAAAACGTCAAAACCCAATTTTTAATTTTTCAATGTTTAGGTAAACAAAATAATGGCTTAGTACTTTAACTAATTTGTATGCATACTTCAGTGAGCCACAAACTAAAACCACCATCTACAAAATTTAAGATGAACTCACAATTATTGCTCATTTTAGGCTACTGTTCTGTTTAGGTAGTTGGGATGCTATTCTATGCTATTAAGCTTAAAATATCTCTTAAAAGAAAATGGCTAGGCTAGTTGACTGTCTGGTAATAAACAAAGCTTTGTCTAAATACTGAGATGGTCATCAAACTGTAAAAACATAGCCATGGTCCATTGACGCCGTAATTCTAGCATTGTATTCATTCTTTGGGTGCAGGTTCCGGGGGTTTCTCCTCTGTATTAGGAGGATTTCTCTCCGGTTCGTTTCCGTCGGCCCATTTTCCGTCGTATTCCTTCCTGTCAACGTATCTTTCTTCCTCATACTCGCCTTCGCTGCGGTGACCGTCACGCTCAGAATAGCGAGAGTAACTGCAAAAAAAAAATAAGCAAACAAGTTAGTAATATTACTATGCAAATCATGGTTTTTTCACAAAAGGCATCATTCACATGCAGACAGAATTATACGTTATCTTGAACCAATATTTTTATATCATTTTTATATTTATATGTCCATCCAGGACAACTAAAAAAAAATAGGCTGCATACCTAGAACCAACTAACGTCACCTAACCATCTCATTCGCGTATTGCTCGCATGCAGTTAAACGTATCTACTGAAAATGTTGCAATTGAGCTGTTATACCTTTCTCTGTCTTTTCTCTCTGGACTGTAGGACCTGGACCTGCGTGGCCTGTCGGGGCTTCGCGACCGTGTGTACCGTCCACCACCTCCGCGCCGATCTCGGAAGTCGCGGAAGCCACCGCCGCCTCTGTAACAAGCAATACTCTGTGTGAAATATACTGTAACACAAAATAAGTCTTATACTAGTAGCTCGCCACAAACTGTTATTTTTAGGCTGCATTTGCCTTGTAGTACTTTGCGTTGGTAGGTATACAAATAAACAAAAAAGTAAAAAACTTTTCAGCCAGAAACACTAAGAACTACCCCTAGCGCGATAAAATTTTTGTGCATGCCAGTAAAATTCTCAACAACAACCTATACATCTATCAAATTTCTTGCAAAACGGATTAATGGTTAATTAAGCGTAGGACGTCCTCCTACCCGATGGACTGACGATATTGTTAGGATCGCGGAAAGTCGATGGATGGACGGATCGGGGATGCCTATGTTCAGCAGTGGACTTTTACAGGCTGATGATGATGATAATCGATTGGATCAATTCGAAAGTTATGTTAACAAACATAACACGAAGCAAAATCGCCCAGGGTCACCTCACCTTTGATGGCTTCTCTAGATCAAATATTAAACTTTCCTTTCAAGTTTTTCAACTTGGTTTTGTCGAGATCTGTGAAGTTTACATACCTGAATGGTCGTCCTCTACCGCCTCCGCCTCGCCTAGGTCGGAAGGGGCGTCCGCCACGCGATCGGTTGTCGCGCCACTGGTCAGGGAAGCGCCGGTTGTCGTCCCGTCGGAAGTCACCGCCTCCGCGGCCGCGTCCGCGTCCGTTGTTGAAGGTGTGGAACCGCGGCCGGTAGTACGTGCCGCGCTCGAACCCGCCACGTCCGCGCCAGTTGCCGCGGCGAGGGGCACGACGGAATCTATAACAACACATATAATTTTATTTACTACATAAGACACACACAAACCTGCATAAAACTGAGGAAGATCCAGTACTAGTAAATTGTGTCGCGTTTCCGTGTGATCAGTATGCCTAGCAACTGACGACCGATGTGGCGCGGCGTGCGAATGTCCGCTTGCGACGCAGGAGGTTGCGAGTTCGATTCCTGCCTTGGGATAAATGTTTGTACGATCTGCAAATATTTATTCCGGGTGTTCTGGGTGTTTTCTATGTATAATATAAAAAAATATCTATATATGTAATGTATTGTATTACGTATATCAGTCATCTAGTACCCATAACACTAGCTCTGCTTAGCTTGGGGCTAGATGATGCTGTGTGAACTGTCCAGAACTATTAAAAAAAACATATTTTTTTAACTGTAACGAAGCTAGGCGTTGGTGTTCTGAACAACAAGTCTATTTATAGTGGACTACCTAGCTTGATCAAAGCAATATCTTTGACGACCACAGCATTTAAAATGTGGAGTGGAGTCCATTTATAGTGTGGAATGTTTAAGTTTCTGTGCTTAGAAAACGCGGTTGGTTATTAGTAGTGGACAACGAAAGTTCTCGGATGGGTTAAAAACTAAATCATAAAAGATACTTATTTTAATTCAATACCGCACAATCAATTTAAGTCTTTCGTCAGTTCTACTGGGTTTGGTTGTGTTAACTACTATCATCTAGATTCACTTAGCTCTTATGACGTTTAAATCGTAGCGACGTATAAACTTGTATTTCTAGGAAGCAGGTATTGTTACCTGTCTCGCGATCCGGAGCGACTGCGGCTGCGACTGCGAGAGTAATAGGACCGGCTGCCTTCAGATCGAGAGCGAGATCGCGGCGAGGCAGAGCGGCGGCGTCGAGACGCACCCGACCGACTGCCACTCGATGCAGATCGAGACCGCGATCCGGAGCGGGACCGGTACTTGCGAGGACGAGATCTAAGAAACAAATGTTAGTTAGCAGAGCCAGTTACATTCACTATGAAGATCGAAGTTCACTGCCACATCCCACAGCAACTAATTGAACTGTAGGTCTGTCGTGGTGTGTAAAATGTTTTTGCAAATGGTTTGAATTAAACAATATTTTGACGTACCTCTGACTACTCTCCTCTCCAAAGACATTTGAGGGAATGTCTATCACGCATGGGAACCATGTCGTCTATTTTTTTATAATGTACATGTGCGGCGAACATAATCTAACCCAAGCCCTTCCCCTATTACTTTGCCACTCGCAAAAAGCATCGAGTTTAGTTTTGATATTCGGATGTAAGACAAACGTACCTGCTTCTGGAGCGTTTCTGCGAGCGATCGGAGGAGTTAGATGAGCGTCTCCTAGGTGAGGGCGGCGATCGCGGCCGGCGTCCCGATGGCGAAGGCGGCTTGATCCGAGTCACGAACTGCTCCGGCCGACCGTCGCCGACGGATACCGGCGTCTCACCTTCCTTAGCTAGTCGGAATGAACCGAACTTGTCTAGCACGATGTTGCCTTTCCGGATCTGAGAGAAACAAAGACTAATAAAACATTTGCTAAGGTGACTGTTGATGTACTCGAGTCTTGTCAATAATTGGTGTAAAATAATGTGAAAAAAGTGTTTAGTGCTCTAGCTTACAAAATCACATATAAAATGTGCCAAATGTAATATTTGGACTTGCCTCCGTCTACTTTCTTAGGCATTCATACATATCTTTACTATCAAGAGATGTGAGATGTCTACCGTCTATGCTTAAGAAGTGTATTTTACGACTACCGGCCAAAAATGAGATGTGACATGTGATTTTTTTATATATAGATTCAGTCACTTTATTTGCACCTAATGTGTTAGTGTAGACTGTGGGTGAATAGTAAAATCATTTTAAATTATTCGCTAACATGTTAAAAGAAATGTTCGGTTTAGGGCCGGCGCACATTGGCGGCACGGCATGGCAAGGTATGTTTAGACGAATAAAAATATATCCTAATGGTATGAAATAAAGTTGAAGGCTGCCGACACGGCATGCTTAAGCATACCGCGGTATTTCTTTTGTACCTACGACCGTCTTAGGTTATATTTTTATGAGTCTCCTAAAAAAATCCTTGCCATGCCGTGCCGCCAATGTGCGCCGGCCCTTAGAGGGTGTTAGTGCCGGTGAAATTACAGGAGATTATGAGGGCATACAGGTGTTAAGCCTGCATACCTCTGGTTGATGAACAGGGCAGTGTCGTAGGCACGTTCCTAACAAGCGTAACTTGCGAGGCAATGGTTACCAATTAATATCAGGTGGGTCATCTGCTAGGTACATAACAAAAATATGTGTTTACTCACAGGTGGGTGTGGGTGTGGTTGATGCTCTGTGCCTGGCGGTTCAGGCTCGCGGGTCTTGTTGGGCGGCGGAGCGGCCGGCAGCGGAGGCGGCTCCTTCATGGCCATCGCTCGTCGAACGGACACGTTCTTATCACCAGGAGCCTAGACAACCATTATCTATTTTTACAAAGTATAGAACACCGGTGGACTAGTGGTAGTCAATATAATAATAATAAGTTTATTTATTTCTATATACAAAGTTAGTTTGTTGTATCAAGGTTGGGGTCTTCATAGAAGTAAAAAAATATTTGCGACAGGAAACCCCACTTTTCCATATCCATAGGCTATGGTTACATAATTTGAGTTGCTCAATAAGTACCTACATGACCAATAAATTTTTATATCGAAAAATAGTCATAAGCAGTCATTAGTCACAATTAAATGCGCACAATAATTGCCTTATTTTTAAATGCGTGAAAATAATAACTTTTAACTAGATTTTAACTACGTAAAAGCAATAATATTACATTCCTTTTAGCTTTGACAATGTTGTTCTAAAGTCTTGTGCAGTCAACTGTTCAAAGCTGTCGCATTTCGTGTTTTCGTTAGAGATTTGGTTCCATGATTAAACAAGGTTCTGATCGCTGGTTTTGTCCAATAATCACTAGCGTGCTTTTGAATAATAATTGAAAGAATAAAATACCTTATCTGAATCTTCAGAGCTGTCTTCAAACGCGTACCGCTCTTTATATCCTTTCGAAGACGATTTTTCCTTTTTCTGAACTCTACTGGAGAAAAAACAAATTAATTATTTGGCTGATTGAAGCACATCAGTAGAGTAAACAGCTGTTTATCCAAACATTGAACAAATCGAACCATTTCTTAAGTACCTACCTAAGTCCCTAATTTCAAGCTAAGCCGCGTCTCCCGAACAACATTGTTGGCACAACATGTTTATTGAACAAAATGGGGGCGTGGTTTGCGGAACAATGTTGGTTCAACAGACTACTAATTTTGAGTTTTATTGCCTCTTTAGCCATTAGTAGAACATTGTGTTGAAATTTGCAGGAAACAAATATTCATAGTGATTTTTCCGCACCGCAACCGCCGCCGCCTTCGTTGAGTTTATGTGGTTATTTTAGTATGTTTTAATAATGACCTATGATGATCAGTAAAACTTATTTTTTATTCAGCTTTTGTTTATGCTAGATAGATTTATGTTCGTCGTTTTATTTTTATTTTGATTTTACTAAATCAACAACAATTGTACAACAACAAATTGTTGTTGTTGGGTCAACAATGTTGTCAAATTCAGGTAGCTGGAAACGCGGCTTAAGGTTTGATGGTTCGAAGAAGTTAATAATTCTTAGGATCCCGAGCGACAGGAGACAGGTCTTCTCGCATGGTGAAAGTCTCGAAACCTACGCAGACTTAATTCAACGCGATTGTTCGCGCCTAAGATAACTGGCGACAAACTTACGGCTTGGTTCTTAGCATTTTTTGTATGACATTAAGAATAACTAACGGGTCCTTGACGGCGCTCATAGACATCTTCCACTTTGGTTTCTCCAGCGGCGGCGGCGGCGCCTGATCTGGCGGGGAGATAGATCCGCGACTGTCACGCTTGTTCATCACTTCCTTCTCGACCATCACATGGTAAGCACTCAGTTTCGACTCCAATTCTTCTAAGCCGTGCATGTCGTGTGCGTCTAGTAACCTACGTAGGAAATATACGTTAAGGCTGGTTCGGACGCAGTCATTTAGTCGAGTGGCGAGTATGCTTGTTCGGTGTAAACTAATATTTTATACGTTTTACTTTTTTTTTTTAAAGGTATTTCTTATGCTTATAAAGCTGTGGATAAAAACATCATAGGCTTATCCTGGCGCCTCGTAATTAATAAGAATGAAGAAGCGATATACTCGCAATCCGACTAAAAAACTATGTATATAAAATTTGAATGTTAATATTGAACTACTTAAATGAAGGATAAAATTATGTTACAACAGAATACATTTTGAAACCCAACCAATACAAAACTTACTTGATAGTGAAAAAGACAGAATCATAGAAAAAAGAAACAAAAAAAGAATGCAAGGAGAGAATATACAGAAATATGTCCTAAATATGAAAACGCTTATTGTTTTTATTATGTTTCATATGCAATGTTACAATATGACATACGTATGTAAATGTAATATATGTCTGTCGTAAAAATGATGGTAAGCCAATGAAAATAATACAACCTCTTGTCATGCTTTCTGTCGTAATCGCCATCATCACTAATATCTCTCTTAGATTTGCCCTTCAATTCTTTTCTGCAACAAGTATAAATAAAAAGAAATTATAAAAACACCCGACACAACAAAAAACCCTCACCAAATAACTGAACTTCACAGCTCAGTTTGTGGTCCTGCTTTATGCGCTTAGGTGGTGGGTTCGATCCCCAACAAGAACATGCATTTGTGCGATGAACTTATGCTTGTCCTGTGTCTGGGTGATATAAGTATTCTAACTATGTATTTACAAAAGAAAAAAAATCTAAGTATTCTATCGACTATCCCATAGAAGGTACAAGCTTTGCTTAGTTTAGGGCTAGAGGGCGGTGTGTGAATGCGTGTCAATATTTATTTATTTATTTATTTATGTATTGATTGTTAGTTACAATCCTACTAATATACCTACATATAAAGTTATATATAAATCGGATCATACAAGGTGCCAATATTCAGATTCCCCTCTAATCGAAAATACCTCTAAACAACAAAAAATCTATAAAAACGTGACTTCGCCTTTTTCTAACCCAGAAAAAGGTCTGAAAAACAATGTGTTAAAAGAGGAACTATTTATATCTATACCAATCATAAGAATCTTTGTCCTGACTGATATATTGTTATAAACAACGCAAAGCCTAAACAGCAGGCCGTAGACTTGAAATCTTCCGGGTATATTCTTCTTGGTGCGTAAAGGTGTACTAAGCAAGAAATTCTAGAAAATCAACATTTGGTGCAGCGAAGGTTGAAGTTTCTATGAAAGTAAGAATGAACCCTGGCCTTTTTCGCTAGTAATATCTATAATTCAAAGTTCTGAAGCATATTTCTATTTTGCATACACATCACCATGTTATATTGGCGTTACACTGGAGTTTCATGTTACCTTATATTATTATGTAAAAATGATTACACAAAAAGCAGTATGAACCAAGCCGTTAGTTTCTTGCCTGTTCTTCTAGGCTTGGTCGCGAGGAATTGGCGCCTAGATTTGCCTAGTTTTAAGACCATTCTATGTGCCAATAAATGCCTTTTTTCCAATATTTTTCTTAACCCATGCATAGGATACCTATATAATCGAAGTAACATTATTTAATGTGTTTTAGTGCAGAAGCTAATGATTTTGTTACCTGATAGCGTCTCTCAATTTCTTATCACCAATCCTCTCCAAATCGCCCAGGCTGTACTCAGAGTTATTTGCTTGTCTCGCAAGCTTAGCCTTCCTCTTTTCTTCTCTTTCTTGCTCCTTACGCTTTCGTTTTGATTCCTTCTTCTTCTTCCTATAAACATTATTAATGACCAAGTGGTAGTTTAAGTTAAAATCTATACTTATCTATAACACTTATAAGAATCTTTGGCCTGACTGACATATAGACAATGAACAGCCTAAACCACTAGTCGAAAAGCCTTCAAGGTACATATGTTTCAGTGCGTAGAAGGGATAAATAAGAAAGAAATTTCGGAAATTAAACGGCACTGCCCGCATCTTTCCACCTGAGGCATACAGATGTTAACCCTCAAGTATCTGTTATTTTATCGGCACACACACCCTTCACACCGGAACAGTGCAAGCTGCTTAGCGGTAGAAATAGATGTGGTGGTGGTACCTCTCCAGATGACCCCTTCACTAAGAGCTCTGCTAATACCAAGATACTTTTTTTTAATACCGGATAATCCACACAGGTCATCTAGCTCCAAGCTTAGCAGAGCTTGTGTTAAGGGTACTAGATGACTGATATACCTACTTAATACAATACATTACACATACATAGATATTTTTATTATACATAGAAAATACTCAGAACACTCGGAATAATTATTACTCTACTAAGGCGGGAATCGAACCCGCAACCTCCGCGTCGCAGGCGAACATTTGCCCGCCGCGCCACATCGGTCGTCAAACTTATATACGTATTATCAGTCCTTACTTGTCCTTCTTTTTCTTCTTCTTCTTGTCATGCTCGGCTGGCGCGCCCGGCTGCAGTTGTTGTCCCAACTCTTGCATCTTCCGGTTGCGCTTATACTGAGCTGTTTCTTCTAAGAAACTGCGCACTTTCTCCTCGTAATCAGAATCCTCCTTTGTCATGTCGAGGAATTTCCGGACCTATAATGAGTTAGATTAATTTTTTTTAAGATATCGAAAAAACTAATATGCTATAACCTGTACTTTACCTGTTACCTGTAAGCAATTTAATATTCATTTAACGGCTCACCAATAGTGCTAATATTGTTGATTCGTCTCCTGACTACCCCCGCTTCTATCAAAAATTCTGGGAGAAAGACCATGCATGAGTTTCCTATCCCATTTTAGGGTTTCGTAACGACTGGTGTCAACAGTCAACAGGACCATATGGTCGTGTTAAATAGAAATAATAACTAATAATAGTATTAAAACCTACTATTAATCAATAACGACCCACTCCACATCACACAAAGGTTAACTGGAAGAAAATGCTAATTAGCATTAAGTTCGCCTATGTACTTCTTTTTTGTGCAATAAAGTATTTTCTAATCTAATCTAACGATGCCTTTATTTTGTTTTGATGTGGTAACTTCTACTCCTTTTGGTATTTATTTACGCCCAACTGCGTTAAAGTTACGGATTCTTTGAGTTTAAAGCTACGACAGCTTTTAAGTTATTTTTATTGTACCATGAAATATAGTTACAAGAAACATAGTGAAATCATCCGACACTATGCTTAACCTTAATATAGAAAAAAAAATTAGTTTCACCTTAAGCCTTTCGTTCATCCTGTTTTAGATTGTGTTAGCTGCACCAACATCTGACGTGGCTAACATAATCTACCGGTTCATTTACAAATTAGTAAGCGAGCTTTTCCAAAATACAAAAATACTGAAATCGAGACTCATAATTAAATAATCGTCAACGACAAGTTGCTCCTAATTTGTAAGTTTTAATTTACCTTGAGTTCATAGTCAATATCGGCTTGCGACCTAGGCGGAGCGATGACTTCCTCAACCGGCGGCGGCGGTGGTTGGTACCCGTACGGATGGTTGAACTGCGAGTTGTGCGTACGCGACGCAGAGTCCGTCTCGCCCAGCATCGCCATTCGCTTGCTGAGCGGAGAGAGTGAACGCTGCCGGTTCTTGTTTGACTGTGACCGACGCTTCTTCTTCCGATTGGGTCCTTCTGAATCTGGAACGATGTAGTTATTCAATTCCTCATAGACACGGACCATCTATATCTATACCAATTATAAGAATGATGACTGACATTATGGAGAACGCATAGCCTACACCACTGCTCGCAGACTTGAACTTTTCAGTGTATATTTATTCGTCTTGGTGCGTAGTGATGTACTAAGAAAGGAATTCCCAAAATTGAATTCCTAAACGAGTATACAAGGGTTGAAATTTGTATGAAAATAACTTGCGGACAAAGTCGGGCGCGTTTCGCTAGTTGGAATATAAACATCTTCAAACCTTAAAAACCTTCAAAATATGCTTAAAGTTCACACATACCACTAGACTCGGACGACGACGAAGAGGATTCCGACGAAGAACTCGAGCTGGATGAATCGCTAGAGGACGACGAAGAGCTGCTAGATCTCTTCTTCTTCCCCTTGCCTCGCTTCTTCTTTTTTTTCTTATCCTTCTTTATTTCAGTCAAGTTCAACAGCTGCTTCACTGCTTCCTTTACTTCATAAGACTTGACTCCCGTAAGACCAGGTAGAAGTAGTTCTGCTGGCTCAATCAAAGGCTTCACAGCTGTTTTGCTCTTCAAAAAGTCCAGGGAATTTTGAGCCTCCTCATGAAATGGTATAATAGCCAAACAGTCCTCATAAGCCTTCTGGGCTTCGGTGATTTTGTTTTCATCCTCGTAACTGCGCCCCAAAGCCACTAATGTCTCTCCTAGATATTTTCTAGCATTGGCGTGGTTTGGATTAAGTTTCAGTGACGTTTCAAAGTCCTCGATGGCCTTCTTGAAAGTTCCGCTGTTGGCGTACAAAGCACCTCTCGCTACTAAGCCTTCAACGTTTCTAGGGTCGATACTCAAGGCTTTGTTGAGACATTGGAAGGCTTCAGAGTGTCTGCCTGCTTTGAAATGTTCTATACCTTCTGCGACGGAGCGGAACGCCCATTTGCTAGCTTGCGCTTGACGAAGTTCGTCCGCGTATTCAGATGTTTGAAATCCACCTCTGTACAAACAAACAATAAGTTAAATCTACTTGTGGGTATAGTATCGATACAAACTTTCATAATGAACATGTTATGTTGAATTACCTGAGTGCTGTGAAGTTGGTGCAATGCATATTTGTCACCCCAAGGATTTCAGAGAGATATTGCAGGCAGTTGGGGTTATTGAAGCCAGGGCTCTTCTCCAAAATAGCTTCATAACTCTCCCCTTTCATATCCACAGTTTTCCTGGATAAATACAAAGAACTTAGAAACATTGTAGAGTAACTAAATAAACATTATTTGTGACTCATTTTGTTGACGGTATTTTTCATTGAATCAACCTCGAGGTTGCCATTAATAAATTGTTTCAAGCAAAAACCTAGTACGGAGTCACGCATACTTTATCCTCACCTGTTCCAATTGAGCTGTTCAAAAAATCGTTATTTTACTTGCATATCGCTTGCACACACAAATAGAACATCATATATTATGTGAAGCCGCCTCAACTATGTGACATTAATATTACCAATATGCCTCAGCTGGTCACAACACAATGCAGTGGGTGTACAAACAGGATATTGGGATCCTCACTAGGTAACCTAGAAAAGAACACCCTAAAATAACGGAGGGAGCATTTTTCCAGAGATATTTGATAGGCGCGTCTGATATAAAAGTGGGTCATCGGACTATGTTGTTCAAATATCGTGCCTTCATATCATCTAAATTTGTAAATCGCCAGAAGTCCTCTATTATAGAAATTAAATGTCCAAAATGCTCTTTACAAAATCCAATCATAGGTCTGATATTGCTGGAATGTAAATATTAGCTTTAATAAAGAAGTACATAGTTCTTTTTACAGATTCAAGTATCCTTAGAGAATTACTGACCTTTTTGCTTTGAATTAAAAATAGAATGTGTAAAAATTTCGATATTTTTGTTTTTCCATAAAAATATGTGCAGTAAGCATGTCCAAATAGATGGTTTCTTCAGTAAATTCACACAATAGTAGCATCCGTTCAATTAAAAAAATATTAGCTGTCATTTTCGTAATTGGTGATCGGTGACTGAAAAGTGATCATAAGCCAGTGAAAACATCCATCCAATAATCCTCGGGCTTGTAACTGATATACCTACCCTTGTGCAACACAATATTTCAATCACAGGTGTATCTTGAAACCTCAGTATGATCTTAGCAGTCTAAAAAAGCAGAGGTATTTTTTACACTTCTTGTTTGCAGATTTCCGCATGACTTTGGGGCTGGTATTTTGATCAATTCAATGTATTTTTCATTAGTCAGTTAGCTCCGTAACTTCAACGCGTTTGTGCTTTTCTCGAATGTGGATAGTCCAATCCAGTTCATGTTTGAGGTTCCATTGTTTTGTTTCGTACAGCTGCATGTCGAGCAGCAATTTTTGCTGTCACTTTTCAAAAAAATCAAATACCACTGATTTTATACTCTCAAGATTTTTAACTACAATGATAAATATATACTTAGAACAATAGATTTTGCATGTGTTTATAAGCAACAGAAAAATCTGAAAGACAGTGTGAGTGATTACTTGTTTGCGCAGAGTCAATACATACTTGTAAATGAGTGGGAAGTCGTCTGTACTCAGGAGTCCTAGGGGAGGCTTTGGCGGGGGATCGTCGGGGCCCCGAGTGACTCCCTTCATGCCGCACACCATTTTGTCTGTATCTGGTATGACTTCAATGACTTCGCAGCACACAGTGTCATTCATCAGGTAGTTTCTTGACACATTTTTCTTGTCCACCGCTGGTATGATATTTGACACGGGTAAAAATGCCTGTAAGGAACATTTAGGAAGTTTGAATATTTATAATAATAAACGCACGAGTCTTATAGAGCATTCAGAGCATACTTGCAATACAACTTTTGTCTCGCCGCGAGAGTCGAACTCGCTTAAGTCTCAGTTGGATAGTAGCCCACTGGTCCAAATAGCGGATGTCAATATGAACAAATGTTTGGCCAATATTTGATATAAAAAAATTATCTTTTACCACAGTATATGTTTTTATTTTTAAAATTATAATTATGTTAATTCCCTAAAGGAAATAATGACCTTTGTTGTAAGTAACAAAATGATTTGCATATGCATAAAGATCAAATACGAGGGCACAAAGTCGAGGGGAAGCTAGGTTTTAAAAATGTTAATTATCCTTGCATGCAAATGGTTTGATGTATTTATACATTGTTTTAATATCAACTGTTTCCTGGGTAGGTATCTACAAAATTACGAAATGTTGTGCAACTCACTCACTATACATAAAAGCAAACATATTTTTCTATTATTTGATATCATCAATTCGTATGAAATTAAGAAAAGTGTGTCCGTCTGCACAGGATAACATTTCCCCAGATTTGGTGGTATGGTATATTGTCAAAAACCTATATTCAGGAAATATTTTTGAAACAATGCAAGTAAAATTACCTTCACATTTATGTCAGCCACGTATCTAGAGATAGGTCCCGCTGTGCACAAAACCTTCAACATCATACCCGAAGCTGTCCTGTTGATGACGGCTCCAATAATGACTTCTCCAGTCCTCACATTCTATAAGAAAAACAGTTTTTAACAGACAACCAGAAAGATGAGTTATCTTTACTTCTATCAGATTTGTATATTTTGTTAGTTCTTTGCACTGGAATATTTTACATAGATATACATGTATTTGGATCCTTAGTACAACATGTAATGTAAAGAAAAAGATAAGTAAATACTAATGCTTCATTAATAATACCAAATTACAAGTCAAAAAGGTACTTTGAACCTGCTGATTATATTAAGTAATATATATTAAGGAATCTATTTAACATACCTACTTATTGTATTAAGAAATATAATTAAATAAAATATATTATTTAATATTCATGGTCAGGGTATATCATAAAAAAAATTATATTATGCCAAAAATTATGCCTCCGAGTGGGATTTGATTGTGGGTCCCCTTTCCTTGATATGGGGGTAAGCTAAACAACTACACTACCGATAGTTAATCTAACTCAGTGAAATAACTTGGGATGTTTTTAATATGGTACAGCAACTGTGGCTCAATCTAGTTTTGATAATAGTATATTATTATGCGTTCAGTTGAATCAACAAGAGATATCCTCACTTAATTTCATTATCGATTCGTTTTTATAGTGCCTAAATGCAGAAAACCACCATAAAAACTAATAAATTAAGAGCATATCCTGTTGACAAATGACTAATATTGAGCAGTACCAACTGGATGGGTCTTTTTTGTTGCTGTGTAGATTAATACTTACATAAGTATATAACATTTACATAACAAATACTAATGTATTTGTGCTAGGCCAACTGAGTAAATCACATTACACTTACATCAAAGAAATGCCTCAATCTAGCAACTTTATCAACTGTCAGGAATGTCTCGAATGGTGGCATCAGAGCATACATATCTGGAACAAGACATTTTGTATAATGGTAAAATAGAATTAGCTCCGAAAACTAAACCTTGTGCAGGCAGACTAGTAATGGAATAATGAATTATACCAATAATTATGACAACCATCACAGCTCAGTTCCTAGTAGCTCTGCTGATGAACATAGATGTTTGTTTTCTGACTGAGTGTTGTTTTTACAAAAATAAGTATATAGTATTTTATTAGTCATCTGGTTTCCATATTACAAGCTATACTTAGTTTGGGGTTACATGATATTGTGTAAAAATGTACACATCTTTAAAAAAAATTTACAACTGTTACTAAGTAACCTTATTAGGTACCAACAAACATTAATTGACCACTTCCTTTAAATAAAATGGCTCATTTTCTCTTATTACAGTAGGCCTTAAGGCAACAGTGGTGACCTTGGCTTCTTAAACCAATTTATGATTTGATTGACCAGAGTAACTAATAATAGAATTGTGATCAACCATATTGACTTACTGTCTTCCGGTGCTACTCCATCAGTCCCTAAGCTGGAGGAAGACGGCGTATCCTCCATCACAGATGGGTCAAACAGCGCATTAGCCTCTCTGGCAATGAACTGATGTAGCTTCAATCGCTTTCCACGTTCTTGGAAAGTGAGATGCTTATGTCTAGACTGGTATATAGCGAAGTCCAGTCCACCCACGCCCAATTTAGACAGATCTTCCTCGCCTCTTTCGGCCTCCCACGTTTTTTGCAACTGTTGACCATGGTAGTTGATGGATTGCGCCACCAATGACGCATCCAGTTTTGGTTCCATTGTCGAACCCTGAAAAAAAAGATACTGCTACAAGATACTCAGAGAATTTTGAATTCAAAGCGGTCTAGATAACTTTATTTTGAAGAGTAAAAGAAAGGACGCCATTGATAAATCTCCGGGAAGCTACAAAATCCTTCGTAGAATAAAATGGTAAATGCGCATTCTATCATTGTTGCTTTAGGATTATGTTTACCTCGGAAATCACTTTATTGTAGACACAGTTTTATCTCTGAATTAACATTGACAATAACATTAGATTATAATTTTCACAAAATCACACGCCCGATACGAACGAAAAAGATGAAATTACAATTACAAAGAACCAGTGTTGCCAACGGAACTAAAATAATTATTTTCTTTTCTTGGCTTGTGTGCAGGGAATGTTGCCATGCCAGCACATGTTCCCAAAAAAGGCCGAAACCCAATTTGCCAGGGGCTGATTTCTGACTGCAAAAGCCGAAATAAATCAAATAATTAATAGATAAACGTCGCGCGTATTAAAAATTATTAACTCACACAATTAATAGTGTAGAATACAGTCAATGTAGGTAATTATTATTAAAAAACTTATTGATAACAATGTCCCACAACCCTATTGGCACTTAGAAGAAGGGAACCAAAATTTTTTTTTGTAGTTTTCAGTCATCTGTAGATTAGCAAATTGGTACATAACTATCTAGTCCTGATGATAATACAATTCAAATCTAATTAGATGACTTGGACTTACGCTACAGTTAGGTGGTCGCCGTCGCCAATGTTCACAATTCACCTACTTGGTCTCGCCCACGACTGACCAAATATAAGCGAAAGAAAAAGAAATATCATTTAGGTAGATTTTGCTACGACGACGTTTTGTTTTTCGAACACTAGATCTAGAGGTAAAATTAAGAAATACCTATGGTAGGTACTGATGAAACAAGTTGTCTCTTCTAATGCGCTGTAGGTTGTAAGTCTAATCCAATCCCACTGAAAACAAAAATTTGTGTGAAGCACATAGATGTTTGTTGAGTGTCTGATGTTATTATTGTATTGTACCAATATACATATTTGCAAAAAGAGTATATAGGTACTTAGGTACTTAACTATTAATTAGTAGCACCGCTATTTTATAACGTTCAATTATGTACGATTCCGAGCGGATTTAGTGCAAGGGTTCGACAAACTTTAATGCAACTTTACTGTCAAATAACAATAATAATGCAGGACAATCCACACAGCATCATAATAGTAGCCCGAAGGATATTATATGTTCTGTGCCCGAAGCTAAGCAGGGGCCTGATTGCGCTAATTTTACACATCTTCAAACGGTCGAAGTTACGTTGCAATTCAGTTGCGATTATAGTTCGGTTACGACCGACCGATGAGCCATATCCGTATTGCGATAACGTTCTAATAACAACCACAATGGGGACCCGTCACAGTTTTTTCTATGAATGCAGTTTTATAGGCCTTGAAAAACTAAAACATAAAATGCAAAATTTTTTTTTCTACGGCCAAAACTGACTAAGTTATGGGCAAAATACCGAACGAGATTCACTGACCGCGCGAACGGAAGCGATGACGTCACAAAGGCCCAGCGCTAGCCGCCAAACCACTGCGCGCCCCGCGTTTCTGTTCGCGATACTCGTCCGACACGGAGCGTAACGTCACCAAGTGATTTAATTAGGTTTTTATTAGAAGGTTGTTATTTTAATATAACAAATGAGTATTAGAAATAAGGTAGATATCGGTTTTGAGCAAGCGCAATCCGATAATCTACCTAAAGTTGATACCTTTATGGTATTTGATTATCTTAGTAATCATTTAAATTACACAAGCGCTGAAATTCATGGTTGGAAACTTCAGAGGTAAACAAATCTCATTATCAACCTAATCAGAATAACAGGATAATATGTAGGTAGGTACACATACTTGGACTAGCCTATAAAATACCTAAAAGTTTTAGGTTAGTCAGCCAGGGAAGTTGTGTTTGTTGTTGTAACTACCTACGCTGTTATTTTCAACATTGGTATGTAGATAAGTATGTAGAAACTTAAAGGTTTAAAGAAAAATATTATGTAGGTATAAAATAAATAAAATTAGACTTAAATACTTAATTTGACAGGAATGTACCTACCTAAGTTCTTTGGACACGTAATTTAGAGCTATGAATAAACGAAAGCGTTAGGTATGTTAAGTTTAAAATAAGCCCTAAGAATTTAAATTATATTTTGTCGTAGGTTATACCCAGATTTATTTAAAAATTATACAATAAATAATCAAGGTCAGGAATACAATACAGGAATGCAATACTTCCTTCTTCAATCTAAGCATTCCTCCCACAAGCCTATACTTGACGTAGTTCTCCATATGACGACCGATGTGGCGCGGCTGGCGAATGTCCGCCTGCGACGCGGAGGTTGCGGGTTCGATTCCCGCCTTGGGATAAATGTTTGTACGATCTGCTAATATTTATTCCGGGTGTTCTGGGTGTTTTCTATGTATAATAAAAAATATGTATGCATGTAATGTATTGTATTAAGTATATCAGTCATCTAGTACCCATAACACAAGCTCTGCTTAGCTTGGGGCTAGATGATGCTGTGTGGATTGTTCAGCATTATTATTATTATTATCAGCTTCCACCTAAAAATATAATAAATTCAGGTATATATTTTTTCTTTTTTATTATACATCACTTTTGCCCGCAACTTCGTTCGCGCTTAAATTTACATAGGTAAGTACTCCTTTTTTATTCACTTTGGCTACAGTTTTATTACATGTATAGATAGATATCCTCATCCTCGAGGGTACGACGCCAGAGGCATGGAGCAGGAGTGTGGTGGTACTGTTCTTTAAGAAAGGTGATAACACCCTTTTGAAGGAGAGTAGTTACTAATCGTCTCGCTCGTAGGCTAGACGACTTCCAGCCTCCCGAACAAGCCGGGTCCCGAAAAGGCTTCAGTACCATAGACCACATTCATACGCTCCGGCAGGTTATACAGAAGACCGAAGAGTATAACCAGCCACTTTGTTTAGCGTTTGTGGACTATGAAAAAGCCTTCGATTCAGTCGAAACCTGGGCAGTGTTACGGTCACTCCAGCGGTGTCAAATTGACTATCGGTACATCGAAGTGTTGAAAGGCCTATATAGTAATGCCACCATGACTATCCGACTCCAGGACCAGAGAACAAATCCTATCCAGTTGCAAAAAGGAGTGAGACAGGGAGATGTAATTTCTCCGAAACTGTTCACGTCTGCACTGGAGGATATTTTCAAGCTCGTGTCCTGGAATAGGTATGGCATCAATATCAATGGCGAACACTTAAGTCACCTTCGATTTGCCGACGATATAGTCATAATGGCGGAATCGCTGGAAGACCTAGAAACAATGCTTAGAGACCTCAATATTGTCTCCCAACAGGTGGGTCTTAAAATGAACATGAGTAAGACGAAACTTATGTCAAATGCTCATGTCGCACCCGTACCGGTATATGTTGGAGGTCAGCCGACGAATCCAACTCGGATGGGCAGCGTTCGGGAAATTACGGCACATCTTCTCGTCACAGTTACCGCAAAGCCTCAAGACGAAAGTCTATAATCAGTGTGTGTTACCAGTGATGACTTAATGGCACTGAGACGTGGTCGCTAACTATTGGTCTCATACACAAGCTTAAAGTCGCACAACGAGCTATGGAGAGAGCGATGCTGGGAGTTTCACTGCGAGGTAGAATCAGAAATGAGGAAATCCGTAGAAGAACCAAGGTCACCGACAGCTCTCAGAATCAGCAAGTTAAAGTGGCAGTGGGCAGGCCATAAAGCTCGTAGAACCGACAACCGTTGGGGAATAAAGGTTCTCGAATGGCGACCACGAACCGGAAGACGAAGCGTAGGACGTCCTCCTACCCGATGGACTGACGACATTGTTAGGACCGCGGGAAGTCGATGGATGGAAAGGGCTCAGAATCGTTCTTCCTGGAAACGTGTGGGGGAGGCCTATGTCCAGCAGTGGACTTCTACAGGCTGATGATGATGATGATGAGATAGATATATATTCCCCAAGACGGAAATATTCCTCTATAATCCCAAAATGATCCCCGATATCCCGGGAAACTTGTGGGATATTCCCGCACTGGGGAATATTACCGGGAACGGCACATTTTATTGTAGTTAGACCTGAGTACGACCCTGGTTTTAACCCGACTACCGAGGAAGGGTTATTAGAAACTTCACTACTTACATTTTTTATCATTTACTTACTCATTGAAATATACCTAGTAGGTACGACCCTGTATTTTTCTTTAACATTCGTAAACAAGCTTTACTAAGCTACCTACGCACCTGTTTACCACACGAGTAATGATTGAGGATCATTTTGATGTAAGTAGGTACCTCCATAATATACCAACTATTATCATAGTTGGTATATTATGGAGGTACCTACCTACTTACATCAAAATGATCCTCGCAACAAAATCTTGAAGTTTGGCACGAAAGCGGAATTTTGTCATCCCTCTTCATGATAGTGCACCATTTTTTGCGCACTTTCGGGACCTTTGGCACATTGAAAAATAGTTTTTTAGGTGTACTAACTGAAGTATTAGTACACTTCGGTACTATACAGTACTTATAGTTCGGCATATTCACGTAAAAACCACAACACGACCCGCGCAGATCGAGTGAACTCTAATAAATGAATTGCGGAGAGCGCGCCCGCGGGCGGAAAAGATATCGTGACGTCACATGAGCTATTCGGCCGCCCCGCGGTTGACTGGTACAAAATGTGTAATATCTTCGCAACCAATGGAACGATTTCAATGATTTAAAAAGTATCGTACCTAAACGAGTAAAAGGAACACCATTACATAGATAATATATGCATTTTCCGACTTGGTACGGGAGCTCATTGAAACGTTTCACAGTGGAAGCTCAGACGCGGTCGATCACAGAATATATATATTCATAGTGTTGTTCTATTGGATTACGTGTAGCAATCAATCAATCAACAATCAAACAGCGTCTGGAACTTCAATTTTGACAGCTTACAGTGACAGTGAGGTTTTAAATGACGTATTTGTGCATTCTGTGGGGAATTTCTTGAGGAAAAATGTAAACAAACAAGAAATTATTAATATTTTGTTTTGTCTTCGTGTGATTACTAAACTTAATTACCTAATCTTTATTATTTTATTTCTCGCCGGTAGCACTTCTATGTATAGTTTTGCTGGGATTACTTGTATGAAGTTGATAAGTGTAATAACAAAAAATAATAACGTAGGTATCAAATGAAAATATCAAAATAGAACTCAATAAACTAATAGTAATGTTCGTTTCTTTCAGGCATTGAATGACTATATGTACATAATCAAAGCAAAGTTAGTTCTAAATGATAGTTATAGAGCTACTGGAGGCGGACCTAGCTAGCACTACACAAACTTTGATTTCGTTGGAAGAGTCTGCAACCAATATCTTGGCAAAGATGTTGGCCCTCTGACTGAGGTTAAAAAAGATCAATTTGCCTCGAATTATGTAAGTACTATGTACTTGTTTAATGATTTTTTTTACTCCTAAATACATATGAAATGAATGGCCCTAAATAAAACTTTTGCATACTATAATGGTACTTATACCTATTTTATGTTACAAATTTATTAACTAGCTACTACTATACTATACGGTTAACACTTAGTAGCTACCAAAATCTAATATATTCTCAATTTCAGCAGGTAGAAATGTATTAGAAGATTACCAAGTAATGATCCTCCACATAGAAGAAATGAAGGCAGAGGCTTCTTTGAAAATTGCAGGGGCTACCTTGAGCTATGCTCTAGAGTCTAGACCAATAGCTAAAAGACCAGTGCAGCCAATCAGTATTTAGTATGATAACTCAGAATAATTAAGTTTTAGTTTGTTGTACTTACAAGTAAAACAAAAGATTTTAACAATTATATTGTAATAGGTAGGTATTTTTATTAGTAAGATGATTACTACTAAAAGGTACTAACTACTAGGATGGAAGTCAGCGCAGCTAAACTTACAATCTTCCATGTTCTAGTAAGATTAGCAATAATCAATAAGTGCCTATCATCATAGCACTTGATTGTGCTTGCAAGTAAATTACAGACATTCACCCTTACTCTTTCAATTATATTCCAATTAATTATAATTGTGCTTAAATGATTTATGTAAGTAGCAAACTTAGTGTGTAAAATAAATTAAAATGGTTAATTTTTTTTGTAAGCTATAAGTATTTAGGCACCCCCAATCCTGAGATCCAACTAAATAAGTACCAACATATAGTAAAACTGATTATAAATAAATATTTTGATATTATGTGGACATTTTTTTTACACAACATCTAGCCAAGCATCTAGCTAAGTATAGTTTGTACTATGGGAACCAGATGACTGATAGTATACTTGTATACTTATTTTTTTGTAATTACGTAGGTACTTAGACCACCCACCACAAATGTTTGTTCTCGGTAGGGTTCGAACCCACCACCTACAGGGCAGAAGGTAGGGCTACTACCAACTGGGCTGTAACGGCTGTAATAATCAGTCAGTTTATATAGATGAACATTATTTATTTTATAAATACATACTTAATTATTATAACTTATAGACAAATTCACCATATTTAAGTAATACAACAAACACAGGTATGACAAAATTGAATGTATCCATGAACAACATCCCGCCTCAGTCAATTACACTTTAAAGATCAATCTCCTTATCTGCCCACAAGTCTTGCATAAATGTTTGCTGCCGTGAGAGTTGCAGCTGTAGCTTCTTGAGGTTGCATGCATTGCATCACATTCAGTCTATGGTGCTGATGCTGTTTATCAAAGATTGCTTGCTAGCCCCTCCTTCGATGTGAGCAGAGTGAACAGGATATGCACTAGACTGTGCAGCACATGGCATGCATTTGTTATTTTAGGAGCAGCTACAGGGAGAGTGAAGCTTTCTAACTACCAACAGGCACCTGCAAAGACAAACATTCTTTTAACCTGGATAATCAAAACTTGCTGTGAAACCTGAATAATATTCGTATCATTTATAAAGTAATTTTACTAAAACCAGGTAATTAGGTAAGTACTTAGATTGTATAAGTTCTCAGAACTGACGAATAGTATTGCAAAATTTGGGAAAAAAACAAAATGTCTGGGCCGCTCTAGGCTCTAATATCTTCAGCATGAACTTTAGGTATCTAAGCTAACTTTTTATTTGTAGTACTTACTTTGTTTGGTTCAATGGAGTTAAAATGAGAAAGCTTTATATTTTCAAAATGGTCTTGTTCAAATCATCATCACTTGCGAGATAGCTTGCTAGCCCCCTACTTTGCTGTCAGCAAAGTGAACAGAATATGTGGTAGATTGTGCAGCATATGGTATGCATTTGTTATTTTAGCAGCAGTTACAGGGAGAAGAGAATAAGCATTCTAACCACCAACAGGCACCTGCAAAGACAAACATTATTTTAATTTAGATAATCAAAACTTGCTATGAAACCGGAATAATAAAAATATCATATGTAATTAGGTAATTTTTAGTTAGGTACTTAGATTATACATAGGTACATAGTTCTTTCCCAAAAGAATGACTGATGAAAACAAAATATGTCTGGGCCGCAACACAAGGCTCTAATACCTTCAGCATGTACTAAGAGTGTAAATACCTACCTGATTCAACTTTTCATTTGTAATGCCTACCTACTTACTATCTTCTAACTGGTTCTATAATGCAGTTGAAATGAGTATTTATTTTTTCATAATTGTTTTGTTCAAATTATCATCAATTGATGGATGGCTTTGGAGACATTGACTTGAGAAACACAATATATATACTGTCTCCACAATAGTCTGATAAGAACCAGAAGCATAGAAGGCCAGCAAAAGCTAAAACAAAGTAGTTTTCATTGCTAATAAGTTACTCATTTCTTGCAAAATGAAAGCATATTTAAGGTTTATTACCTTGGTTTCGAGTTCAAAGCATCCCAACGTAGAGAAGGTGGCATGTGAAGGTAATTATTTGACCAGCTAGCTCTTTGGCCAGCTTTTATTTAGCTTCTTTTTAGACTTCTAGATAGGATGACTTTTTGTAGATTTATTAGGTCAATTGGCTCGGAATTGGGGATTAGACGTAGCTACAGCTACGTCTACTCCTAGCTACCTCCTCTACTATTAAAAATACGCGTACATTAGGGTTTATAAGCTTAAAATTAACAAAACGATTCCCAACGATCGAGAAACGGTTGAGAAAAAGTTGCTTCCCTACCAACTTTAGCTCAACCGTTTGGTTGACAGGAGAAACGTACGAACTTCGACTGACTAACGTTTGAACCAAACGTCAAATTATTAGCGCGCTTCGGATCATCCAAAAAGTTGTCATACGGCTGAGGTTCGATTGCAATCCAGCTGAAAATAATTAGCGCAATTAGGCCCCAGAGCTTGTTATGGGTACTAGAGGAATAGAAATAGAAAAGAATAGAAAATTATTTATTTTCTACCGACCGATGTGGCGCGGCGGGCGAATGTCCGCCTGCGACGCAGAAGGTTGCGGATTCGATTCCCGCCTTGGGATAAATGTTTGTACGATCTACAAATATTAAAACCGGGTGTTTTGGATATTTTCTATGAATAATAAAAAATATCTATGTATGTAATGTATTGCATTAAGTATATCAGTCATCTAGTACCCATAACACAAGCTCTGCTTAGCTTGGGGCTACATAATGCTGTGTGGATTGTCCAGCATTATTTATTTATTTATTTTATTTATTATACTTACCAGTAAATTTTGCTAGCCCCTCAGTCAACTGCTGGGCATAGGTCTCTCCCAAGACGCGCCACTGAGCCAACGGTGGATCCAGGGGGGGGTCATAGGGGTCATGACCCCCCTGGGGCCTGATTGCGCTAATTTTACACATCTTCAAACGGTCGAAGTTACGTTGCAATTCAGTTGCGATTATAGTTCGGTTACGACCGACCGATGAGCCATATCCGTATTGCGATAACGTTCTAATGACAACCACAATTGAAACGTTTCACAGTCGAAGTTCAGACGCTGTCGATCACAGAATATATATATTCATAGTGTTGTTCTATTGGATTACGTGTAGCAATCAATCAATCAACAATCAAACAGCGTCTGGAACTTCAATTTTGACAGCTTACAGTGACAGTGAGGTTTTAAATGACGTATTTGTGCATTCTGTGGGGAATTTCTTGAGGAAAAATGTAAACAAACAAGAAATTATTAATATTTTGTTTTGTCTTCGTGTGATTACTAAACTTAATTACCTAATCTTTATTATTTTATTTCTCGCCGGTAGCACTTCTATGTATAGTTTTGCTGGGATTACTTGTATGAAGTTGATAAGTGTAATAACAAAAAATAATAACGTAGGTATCAAATGAAAATATCAAAATAGAACTCAATAAACTAATAGTAATGTTCGTTTCTTTCAGGCATTAATGACTATATGTACATAATCAAAGCAAAGTTAGTTCTAAATGATAGTTATAGAGCTACTGGAGGCGGACCTAGCTAGCACTACACAAACTTTGATTTCGTTTGAAGAGTCTGCAACCAATATCTTGGCAAAGATGTTGGCCCTCTGACTGAGGTTAAAAAAGATCAATTTGCCTCGAATTATGTAAGTACTATGTACTTGTTTAATGATTTTTTTTACTCCTAAATACATATAAAATGAATGGCCCCAAATAAAACTTTTGCATACTATAATGGTACTTATACCTATTTTATGTTACAAATTTATTAACTAGCTACTACTATACTATACGGTTAACACTTAGTAGCTACCAAAACCTAATATATTTCAATTTCAGCAGGTAGAAATGTATTAGAAGATTACCAAGTGTAGTAGAAGATGATCCTCCACATAGAAGAAATGAAGGCAGAGGCTTCTTTGAAAATTGCAGGGGCTACTTTGAGCTATGCTCTAGAGTCTAGACCAATAGCTAAAAGACCAGTGCAGCCAATCAGTATTTAGTATGATAACTCAGAATAATTAAGTTTTAGTTTGTTGTACTTACAAGTAAAACAAAAGATTTTAACAATTATATTGTAATAGGTAGGTATTTTTATTAGTAAGATGATTACTACCAAAAGGTACTACCTACTAGGATGGAAGTCAGCGCAGCTAAACTTACAATCATCCATGTTCTAGTAAGATTAGCAATAATTAATAAGTGCCTATCATCATAGCACTTGATTGTGCTTACAAGTAAATTACAGATGGTACATACATTCACCCTTATTCTTTCAATTATATTCCAATTAATTATAATTGTGCTTAAATGATTTATGTAAGTAGCAAACTTAGTGTGTAAAATAAATTAAAATGGTTAATTTTTTTTGTAAGCTATAAGTATTTAGGCACCCCCAATCCTGAGATCCAACTAAATAAGTACCAACACATAGTAAAACTGATTATAAATAAATATTTTGATATTATGTGGACATTTTTTTTTACACAACATCTAGCCAAGCATCTAGCATCTAGCTAAGTATAGCTTGTACTATGGGAACCAGATGACTGATAGTATACTTGTATACTTATTTTTTTGTAAATACGTAGGTACTTAGACCACCCACCACAAATGTTTGTTCTCGGTAGGGTTCGAACCCACCACCTACAGGGCAGAAGGCAGGGCTACAACCAACTGGGCTGTAACGGCTGTAATAATCAGTCAGTTTATATAGATGAACATTATTTATTTTATAAATACATACTTAATTATTATAACTTATAGACAAATTCACCATATTTAAGTAATACAACAAACACAGGTATGACAAAATTGAATGTATCCATGAACAACATCCCGCCTCAGTCAATTACACTTTAAAGATCAATCCCCTTATCTGCCCACAAGTCTTGCATAAATGTTTGCTGCCGTGAGAGTTGCAGCTGTAGCTTCTTGAGGTTGCATGCACTGCATCACATTCAGTCTATGGTGTTGATGCCGTTTATCAAAGATTGCTTGCTAGCCCCTCCTTTGATGTGAGCAGAGTAAACAGGATATGCACTAGACTGTGCAGCACATGGCATGCATTTGTTATTTTAGCAGCAGCTACAGGGAGAGTGAAGCTTTCTAACTACCAACAGGCACCTGCAAAGACAAACATTCTTTTAACCTGGATAATCAAAACTTGCTGTGAAACCTAAATAATATTAGTATCATTTATAAAGTAATTTTACTAAAACCAGGTAATTAGGTAAGTACTTAGATTGTATAAGTTCTCAGAACTGACGAATAGTATTGCAAAATTTGGGAAAAAAAACAAAACATGTCTGGGCCGCTCTAGGCTCTAATATCTTCAGCATGTACTTTTTAGGAGTATAGGTAAGTATCTGAGCTAACTTTTTATTTGTAGTACTTACTTTGTTTGGTTTAATGTAGTTAAAATGAGAAAGCTTTATATTTTCAAAATGGTCTTGTTCAAATCATCATCACTTGCGAGATAGCTTGCTAGCCCCCTACTTTGCTGTCAGCAAAGTGAACAGAATATGTGGTAGATTGTGCAGCATATGGCATGCATTTGTTATTTTAGCAGCAGTTACAGGGAGAAGAGCATAAGCATTCTAACCACCAACAGGCACCTGCAAAGACAAACATTATTTTAATTTAGATAATCAAAACTTGCTATGAAACCGGAATAATAAAAATATCATATGTAATTAGGTAATTTTTCTATAACCAGGTAGTTAGGTAGTACTTAGATTATACATAGATACATAGTTCTTTCCCAAAAGAATGACTGATTAAAACAAAATATGTCTGGGCCGCAACACAAGGCTGTAATATCTTCAGCATGTACTAAGAGTGTAGGTACCTACCTGATTCAACTTTTCATTTGTAATGCCTACCTACTTACTATCTTCTAACCGGTTCTATAATGCAGTTGAAATGAGTATTTATTTTTTCATAATTGTTTTGTTCAAATTATCATCAATTGATGGATGGCTTTGGAGACATTGACTTGAGAAACACAATATATATTACTGTCTCCACAATAGTCTGATAAGAACCAGAAGCATAGAAGGCCAGCAAAAGCTAAAACAAAGTAGTTTTCATTGCTAATAAGTTACTCATTTCTTGCAAAATGAAAGCATATTTAAGGTTTATTACCTTGGTTTCGAGTTCAAAGCATCCCAACGTAGAGAAGGTGGCATGTGAAGGTAATTATTTGACCAGCTAGCCCTTTGGCCAGCTTTTATTTAGCTTCTTTTTAGACTTCTAGATAGGATGACTTTTTGTAGATTTATTAGGTCAATTGGCTCGGAATTGGTGATTAGACGTAGCTACAGCTACGTCTACTCCTAGCTACCTCCTCTACTATTAAAAATACGCGTACATTAGGGTTTATAAGCTTAAAATAAACAAAACAATTCCCAACGATCGAGAAACGGTTGAGAAAAAGTTGCTTCCCTACCAACTTTAGCTCAACCGTTTGGTTGACAGGAGAAACGTACGAACTTCGACTGACTAACGTTTGAACCAAACGTCAAATTATTAGCGCGCTACCAATCCTTCAAAAAGCTGTGGTTCGGTTCAAGTTCAATTCCAATCCAGCTGAAAATAATTAGCGCAATTAGGCCCCTGAGCTGGTTCCAGGACTTAGGTGGACCACTAATTGAACATAATGATTTTATTTATATATTTTGTCACCATACAGATTTTGTGTAACTACATAGGTTCAATATTTTATTTTTGTATGATGGCAAACGTTTGGGAACGAACGCATCGAAAATTTGAATTTTACCGCGCCATTTTACCGCGCCACACTTTCGCGCGCTTGTCGACTACGGATACGTAGAACGTGCAAATTCAAATTACAATTACAAGAAATGGTAAGTAATCAGTTTCTCATTATTCCAGTGAGTGCGTGTGTTTAACTTAAATGTTATTGTTGTTAATACTCATAAAGTACCTCATAGGTAGATGTACCTACCTAACCTACTACTTTTTACTTTATTTGTATATTACAGATTTTTAAAAACTATAAAAAATTAGAGAACCTGAAATAAAATTGTTTTTCTTGTTTAACACTATACTTACTTAAAGTAAGTAGGTATTACCTATTTGATGTAGGTAAGTACCTAGGTACCTACCTAATAAAAATTCGTGTAGGGGCCTAAACTTAAGTCTTTATGGAAAATGCAGTGGACTGTAAAACTACCTATATTATTATGTTTTTTACTTATAACTCATATGTTTACAAAAGTTTGTTGTCTGATGTGGGGTGTGAAATTTGCATGGTTTTGTTTTGTTTGTGAGGTAATGCGCCTGCGCCACCAGCCTGACCTACTATAGCGAATGTGGGTGTTTTTATGTACCTATATATATATTTGCATTCAGATAGATTGGCACCACACTGGAGCTTCATTATTTACATTATTATTATTATTTTGTAACAGGATCATACAAAAAAACGGTAGGAACCAAGCCGTAAGTTTCTTGCCGGTTCTTCTAGGCTTGGTCGCGAGGAACTGGCGCTTAGATTCACCTAGATTTAAGACGTTTCAAGATGATCCCTGCGGATATTACTGAATAAATGCCTTTTGACTTTGACTTTGCAACAGTCTGTTGTCTATTGTGGGGTTTGAAATTTGCATGGTTTTGCTTGCAGGGTGATTCTAAGGGAAAAGGAGATGGTAGTGGTGGATTGAAACGTTCATTAAAAAAAAATAGATTCATTTTTCCCAAAGAAACCAAGGCTTGAGATTGCTCACTCGAAAAATTCACCTACAACAACTACAGATGAAAATAATTGTATTGCCGATGCTTCTGCTTCTACAGCTACATTGCCTACATTAACCATAGATGAAGAAAAAACATGCTCTCCTGTTACTAACGATATTCAGCCTACAATATGTACATCGACTTCTGATTCTGATCAGATAAAGACTTCACTTTCTCAACCAAAGTTTGCTTCAGGCAATCAAAGGCAGTGCAAGAATTGATGAAAATAGCCATTCATGCTAAACGTTGCCCGTGCAACAACCATGTGCTCAATAACTCATTGGCAAGGTCATCCAAAGTAGTTTCCTGTCGCAATACACCTGGCACAGTGAGAAAAGTTGTGGCATTTGCCAATGCATCCTAAGAGACATGAAATTTTTAAAATAGAACTCGGAGCTGCCATGCAAGGTACTCGTATTTGTGAGACACGTTGGGTAGAGAGGCATGATGGGCATCTTCAATTTCAAGGAGACAACTTAGTCAAAATTTGTAGCGCTCTGGAGAAGATTTCTGCTTGGCAAGACAATAAAACTGCCAATGATGCGCATTGCTTGCTGCAAACATTGCGCAGTTCTGACTTTATTATATCCTGTGATATATTAGGTGGGTACTTCCCTAAATTATTTTATTTCTAATTGTTTGGCATATGAACTTATACGAGTATACTAAACCTACTTTAAAATTATGTTGTTGTTTTGTTAAAATATTTTATGCTACGAGTACATACCATTTATATTAAGTTATAAATTCTTAGTTTATGCACTAGGTACAGTCACAGTCACTTAATTTTTATTTTTCAGGTACTACTGTATCTTTAAGCAAACTAAAAGACAAAATAAAAGAGAAAATGGGGACGTTATCTACCGACAGCTTTTTGAAGAGGCTAAAGAAGTAGCTGAGCATCTAGATGTAAAAATTAAATGCCCCAGAATAGTATCAAAACAAATACATAGGGCCAATAACCAACCTGCTCAATCTGCTGAAGAGTATTTCCGCAGAGCTATATACATCCCTCTTCTAGATTCAATAATAAGTGATCTGCCGGACCGCCTGTTTCCTGATGTACTTAATTTGTTTCAGCTAAGCGTTTTCATGCCAAAAAGCGAATATAGTAATGAAGACATTGAAACTGTGAAACAACTAGCTACCGACTATACATTATTACTAGATAACACTCCAGTTTCTGTCATTGTAACTGAATATCGGCTGTGGATGGTGAAATGGCAGGTGTGGCAGCGGAGCCAGGACATACCGCAGTCGATTTCTGATCTTATTTTAAATTGTGACATGGATATGTATCCTAATATACGATTTTTTTATGTATTATGGCTACACTACCTGTCAGTGTAGCGACAGCAGAAAAGTCTTTCTCTACGTTGCGCAGAATAAAATCGTGGCTAAGATCTTCAATGGTTGAAGATCGCCTAACCGGACTGGCACTTCTCCACGTTCATAAAAACGTACCCATTGACGTAGAAGACGTAATAACGCGTTTCGGGAGAAGACGTAAAAGAAAAATTGATTTTGTTATATAAATATATGTATTTTGTCTGTTTCTATTTTGTTTATTGGAAACCCTTGTCGTACCACCTCTTCACTTTTGCAGAGTTTTGCGAATATAGTACAGTACTTACGTACACGTACTTTTTACTTGTATCTAATTGTTATCAAAATTAAATTAAAAGTTCTTGACTTGACCACGACTATGTGACCCCCTCCTGGCTTTTATATAATAAAATAAATATGTCCTGACATATTTATTTTATTATATTTATTTTAAGTATTCTGTTAGTCATCTTGGTTCCCATAGTACAAGCTTTGCTTAGTTTGGGGGTATATGATGTTGTGTAAAAATGTCCACAAATATTTTAATTAGAATCAGAACAGTCCTTACAATAATAATAATAATAATGCTGGACAATCAACACAGCATCATCTAGCCCTAAGCTAAGCAGAGCTTGTGTTATGGGTACTAGATGACTGATAAACTTAATACAATACATTACATACATCGATATTTTTTATTATACATAGAAAATACCGAGAATACCCGGAATAAATATTTGCAGATCGTACAAACATTCATCATGAGGCGGGAATCTAACCCGCAACCTCCTCCAAGACGGACATTCGCCCACCGCGCCACATCGGTCGTATAAGATGGTATAATTGATACAGTATAAACAGTCTACCCTCTGGGCGTACAATCGAAAATATAAATTAAATGTTTAGAACACTTTGCTTCATAAAAGTTCTATAATAATTATCTAAAACTAACTTAATATTTTAATAAGAAACTATTTTTTATTTAGATATGAGAAGGAAGATTTATTTATTTCTTATCATATTTGAACACTATTCTGGATTATAAAACACTTTTGCTATAACCCATTTTTTTGAGACCCATAATAAATAATATCTATATAATGTAATGTATTGTATTAAGTATATCAGTCATCTAGTACCTACCCATAACACAAGCTCTGCTTAGCTTGGGGCTAGATGATGCTGTGTGGAGTGTCCAGCATTATTATTATTATTATTATTGAGTGATTACTAAAGGTAAATAAGTACGCGACTTCGTCGACGTGAAGTTAATTTTACCCAAATTTCAACCCCTGCTGTACCCGTTTAGGGGTTGAATTTTGGGAATTCCTTTCTCCGCACCAAGACAAATATACTCTGAAAATTTCAAGAGACTGTTGTTTGTACGTCAGTCAGTTAGTACAGATGCTTATAATTGTTATAGATTTAATTATGCGATGCTTATTACCTATGTTGGTTGGTACGTATCTATATCATATCTCGCGTACTTCAAAGCGTATAGAACGTCATTGGAAAGGTCTCACTTCAATAGAAGTGGCGAATACAAAAGACGAAAAGAGGGCTAGGTAATGGCAGACACAATGGAAATACTGTTTGGACTAGGAGGTGGCCAACCACCCCCCACACAATGGCTCGCGAAACTTATTTTATTCAACGACACTTATTTATTTTTTGTACCTATTTCTTTTCAGATTCCACGTGAATGCTTTTGTATGTTCGCAAAGTGTTGTGTTGTGTTTATTTAAATGTTTTTAGGTACATTTTCATGAAAAGTATTTCTTACTTAGGTATGTGTTAACCCCTTGTCGCTTATTTATATGGTAAAGAAACCCCGTTTAGTTTAAATATTGCCTGATGCGAAAATGGTATCCGACGGAAGACCTAACTAAGTAGGAACTAAGATGATGTATTTCTGTTGCTGCTATAACAACAAATACTGAAAAATAGAACAAATAAATATTTAAGAAGGCTCTCATATAACAAACGTAATTTTTTGCCTTTTTTATTATAGATAATGGTACGGAATAGTTCGTCTGCGAATTCGACTCGCAATTGGTCAGTTTTTTTTTCAAAACAGCAAACTAAGAGCTTTGTTTCACGCGTAGGCGCTAGTTAAAGAGCTACGCCGCAACAGTGCTACGAGCTACATCGTGGCGCTACGCAAAGTACGACTTGCTACGAATAATTTTCCTAACAAGTCGCCATTTTACTGTCTCATGTAAGTTTTTTGACCTCGTTTGAATGTTATTGTTCAGAAATTCTGTTTTACAGATTTTTAGACAACAGAGAAGTCCTATTGTTCAGTTCTATTCAATAGCGATTCCATTTGTATAGCCTAACAATCAGCAAGGACACATAATGAAAGATCAATTCATACAGAAAACTACAATTTCCATTAATAACAGTTATTATGACACGCAATATAGGCATACTCTTGGGCTATCTATCCGTACGCTTCTGGCAGTTTGGGTCCTACATCGTCGTCTTTAAAGGTCATTTTGGTATGATTTGCTGTTTCGCGAGTGTACAATAGGGTGGTTCTGTATGTGTATGCAAGGTGTATTGTGAGGGTTCACACAATACGCGGTTCGGCTTTGTATCTCGCGTTCTCCATTGTATTCGGACATATTACCCGACGTTACCACATTGTATCTGCTGCCGTCTCGGCTTCTTCTTTTGATGAGACGTGTATCTTATTTGTCGTACGCACTACTTTTCTGAAAGCTGGAAATATTGTATGGGTTATTTTCTTTTGTTGCATACTGTATAGTGCCACATTATATGGGTAAATGCCAGGCATCATTGTTATTTGGAGGGGTAGGCAGAGTTAATGGATTTTAATATGCATCAGCAATGACAAATGCTTATGGTGTTATTCTAAGTATATTTAAAAAAAAAAATTATCTATACTTCTCTACTAATATTATAAAGAGGTACAGTTTGTGAGTTTGTGAGGTTTTCGGGAGTAATCCAGAGATTTCCTCTACTGAACCAATTTTGAAAAAACTTTTACTAAGAATTCACGTTTTTGTGAGTGACATAGGCTATATATATTAACCCGAAATAAATACTTTTTCGTAGAAGTCAGATTTACAAAGTCGGAGAAAAAACGGTCGAACGGAAATGTTTCTTATACGAACGCTGGCTTAACTATGAGATATATATGATTGAGTTCTAGAGAGAAGTTGTAGAACTTAGTAAGTAATGCTTTCAAAAGAGCCAGCGACAGCATATGTCCAACTTTTTTATAAAAGTTATTTTTTATATTAAAAAAATAATTCAAACTACTAGTCATGTTTATTGGTTATATTAGCTACAATAATGAATTATATTCAAAATATGTAAATTTATCGTAAAATTTATTTAATATTCTATATATGTAAATTAAAATATATATTTATATTTTAGTGTCTAAGATTTTTCCCTTTTACTGCATATAATTTGGACGAATGAATGTTTAAAGAGAGCACGGGTCGGCTAGTAATTTTCATTCTTTAACATAATATCGCTCCCACCACATTTCCGTTACAACTTAGTCTTCTTATTCTATGGTTACAACCGTTTTTAAAAAATAAGTATTTCTTAAAATATCGCTTGTCACTGTTTGTCATTACTCATTGAATAAGAGATGGCAATAGCTTATACATTGTTTATCTTCTGACAGATCTTTATAAGTAAGGGCATGAGACCATATGTAAGACAGTACCTAATTTACTACCCATATGCCTTGGTAATTCAGTTTAGAACAGGAACCCTCAGCTAAGCATACTGTAGTAACTTAGGGTACTTTATGCGTCTCTCTTCAAGTCGTTTTACAATTAAGTTTTTTATACGTAAGTAAAAACAATAATACAGTGCATTATGCTGCAGGAAATGCATACAATACAAGGGTAAGTGTATGCGAAAGGGTGTTTTGGAGCGTGCGCAAGATCTATGCGCGGGAATCACCGCGGTGGCATTCGTTCTATGCCGGCCGGCAGTCTAGTCCTACTCCTGAATGAACGCGTTCGCTTAGCTGTATAGCACGTAACCTCCTGCCAGCGAACTTTTTCGATGAAAAACCTTTCCCGCGCTATTCTCTTTTCAAATTTAAACTGTGAAGTGATTCTTTTGTGCCAGTTATTTGTGCGTGAATTTTGTGAATTGTGATCTGTGCATTTTCTGAGGAAGTTTGGATTTGGAATGCCGATCTATTGCTGTTGTACTCGTAATAAGGTGAGTGAAAATTATTGCAAAAAGATTCCTACTGGATTTTGAAGAACAACAAACTTACCTTACATATACTGACTATTATATTGGTATATATGCCGAAGTAGAAAACTGCCTAGTAAGTACCGTACCCTGGAAATACTTAAAGCACTTAACCAAGAACTTTCGTTAATAACAAAAAAATCATATTTCCTACCGTTACTTTGGTCAGCTTGAATTATTTCACTTATAACCAGCTAAGTGCGAGTCGGACGCGGGTACTAAAGTTACAGTCAGTCAAGAGTTACCATGTTTAGCGGGAAGAAAAAGTGCTTTAGAAATGTCAAACCATTAATAAATTTTAGTTTGCCTTCAAAAGTAAGCGGCATCGTCGAGTTGGAATTTTGAATACAAGGTATCCAAGTGGACAATCGTGGGATCGTTTCTCATCTGCCTACTATGCTGCAGCCGGGATACTCGCCTAATGTGTTTCAAACCCAATGTCAAACAAACCTTTGTTCTATTTCAAAACAACTAGATGAGGAAGGTCGCGGACTCGTGAGTTCTAGTCCTCAGTCAGTAAGGATGAGCATGTGGTTACCATCAACTCCAACTAACAAAGTATTGCCTTGCAGGTCACGCATGATAGAAATGTGCCTTACGACGCACTGATCAGCCTCCGTCAACATTACACATACAGACAGATATTGAGCCTCATGTGCCGGTAATTGAACCGGCACCCATACCATTCTAACCGAAACACAGCAACGCTCGTTGGCGGCAATATACATGGTGGTAGTATATCCTCGGACGAGACCTTCAGAAAGATGCCTACTACTACTAAAATGCTATGAGTTGAAAGCTCTTTCAATTCCCAAAACAAGGGCATTAAGCAGATTCGCCGCAGCGCATTTCGATCAAAATGCATTTAGGTACTGGCCGTTCGTTAGCTGGCCGTCAATACGGCTCTCGGTCCGGTGGCTATAAATTTAGTATTGAGCGGACACAACAACAAAGCGCGTTTTGTCTTGCAAATGAAAACGCGCACATTTCGCGGTATTGTGCGCGGCTGTTTCGGCGCCCGCTATTATTAACGGCGAACATGAAAGACAAAAGGTTCGTCTGCAGCACTGAGGCTGGCCTAGATAGCGGATTATTGTACTAACACAATAGGAGCGTTAATTCCGCGAATCTACTATTATTTTATTCGCAACTTTATCGCGATTATTGGCGCGCGGCGCCCCCGATCGGTTTTTGTTTACATTTGTTTTTAACTGACAGGATAGTGGCGGCCATTGTTTCTTTTTATACGCAAATCATCGATTAAAGCTTTTGTTGTATGTTGATGATAATGCCATGCCAGTACATAATAACTCCAGTGTGCATAGTCGATACAATGTAGCCCTGCAAATTGATACTGACGCTGTACGTAGCTAAGCGTGTACTATGTTTTTTAAACTGCAAAGTAGACATACTGCCTGATGGAAACAGTTTCAGTTTCAGCCTATGAACGCTTGATTGCAGTACTAGGGGAACTATAGAAAAAAATTACCGCGGGGAATTCATTCTACCTGTACCATGTACACGGGAAAACATCATCAAGCAGTGCGCGATTACCTTGGCTCCAAAGTGTGAGGTCTTCTTTGCCGATGGTAGAAAGTAGCTGTGGAAGTTACGTCGAACAACTTTTCAGAACACGCCCGTTGCCAGCATCACATCATTTTTGAATGTTCCACTGAGATATGAGAAATCGCAAAAGACTACCCCACCAAGAATAACGCTCAGCAAAAGTTCAGCAAAAATTATATGATTCCGAGAATAGCAGTCACTTTATAATTTAAACAGGTTCAAATGCATGAGCGAGATAGCAGCGCGCTGATGTTCGCGTTCAGAGCACAAAAATAAGATGAAACATATTTTCGATACGCAGGTAAATAGTTATTGAAACAACTTTCCTTTACAAAAGCGTGCGGCATCGTCTGAACAGAATAAAAAGCTTGATCCCCACATAACGTTACACTTGAGACCCAAAAGAGGTCGCCTCACAAAAGCGTCGTAATTGGCCCGTTCTTTTTCAACTTCCCTGAAGCATTCAGAGCCAATGAAACGTGTGCATTTAAATGACGTTCCATGGCTTTGTGGGGTCACACAGTCACACTCAAGTTGTTCGTAAAACCACGTCTACCCACTTTTGTGTTCGAAGGAGTTCGAAGAGGCTACTATAGAACCTCTTTGCTTGTTAAAGAATCATTAGTCATGCTTATTTGTGTGTGCGTCACTGTGTTAGTTGGGTTTAAGTCAAGTCCTATTAAAAACTCTAAAAACATCTTCAATTGAAGATTTACACAATCCCCTTTGAAAATTACATCTAGGTACTCATCTAGGGTAGGTATTACCCATTAAGCAAACAGTATTTATTCCGATAAACTCGATTTTGATTCACCCTCAGGAGTGTACCCTATCTGCCCCGGGTCCGGTTAGGTTAAATGCAGTCACTGTCAAACAAACTGGAATTGACACCATTCAAAATCCAAAAAGAAGAAACCTGCGTTAGCAGACGACGACGTCGTAATGGAGGCTTCATTATCAACCTAAATACTGCTGGTCATAGGCTTCCCCCATATTTTGGAGGGTTAGCTGCTCATCCCTTAGTCGCCACCCTCAGTCACAACGTGTGTTCCCTCAGTTGTCTTTTATAACATCCATTGGAGTTGATATAGTCTTATTCTGATGTCCCGGACCCGTAAGCCCCCAATTAGGTACATACTATGGATATTGTAAAAAGCGACTGAAAGAAAGGACCCGAAGATAGGCAGTGGCATCACCTAAGTACATAACATCATACTGTGCTCACCGATCCACCTGTCAAGCATGTTGACTACGAGAAACTCTCCCAAATATGGAGGAGGCTTATGTTCAGCAGTGGATGTAAGCTGATGACGTGAAACTCAGTAAGTTCTCAGAAATTGTAACCACGCAATCTATTTCCATCTCTCACGAAATGAAAATGACAAACAGACATGGAAAATTTTTAGCAATGGCTCAATTTATGCATCACCTATTTCGGGGTTTGCGACTTTTATAAAACAATAAATACCTAGAACGAGGACTGCGACGCATGTTCTTTTTCTAACAATGAAAGAAAAATCGTTTTAAATTCAAGCATTCCTAAAGAAATGTGGTTTCTTTCCTACGAGTAGTACGCATCACAAAACATCACATAACTACACATACCTTCTATTGAATCTCCCCTCGTCTCCATTCATTCTTTAGCTTTTGTAGCGCTCAGGCTTTTTGTAACAATGCCGGCGCGTGAATAGTCGCTGTCGAAATACTGTAAGCGTGTTTGTCGATCGCAACTTGGTTGCAATAAGACTTGCAACTCTTGCAAGGAAAGTTTTGGTACTTCTCTTCTTTATGGCATCTGTCCGTCTCTATGGCATTCAACAGACAATTAGGCCAATGTTAAGCGTTGTTAATAAATAGTATTCAGTCAAATCAGTCAAATTCTTTCAAGTCGGGCTGTCAATCTAGATAATCATTGATAAACTTTGGTAAGAGCCAATTTCAAAAGAATTCATATATTTTTGTTTGGTAGTTGGTTGTAATCTGCGCTGTTGTTGTGGGTTCGATTTTCTCTGACAGCTTATTTGGTGTGATGAACGTAGCTCCGTGCCTGGGTGTTCTACTGTATTCTTAGTAAAAATGTATTTAACAAGTAGGTACATATCTATGTATATACTAAGCTATCTTATTCCTATCTAACTCTAAAAATACGAGTTCTGCGTTGCTGGTAATACTAGTTTAGGGCTAGGCGTGTAATGAAAGAAAGAAAGAAGATTTATTTTCATACAAATTTCAACCTCCACTGTATGCGTATAGGGGTTGAATTTCGGGAATTTCTTTCTAGGTAGGTACACCTGACGAATATACCCTGAAAACTTGAAGTCTACGATCTGTAGTTTAGGCCATAGAGTATTATAGTCCTTATTCTAAAGTTTAGGCCATAGAATAAAGACAAAGTCAGTCAGGAAAAAAAATCTTATAATTGGTATAGGTTATTGATAGAGTTGGACATTCAGTATCTATAATAGCCAATTGTTTGTATTTACCTCTGGCTTTTATACTGAAACTTTTAAGGTACCTACGCTTCATTATATTTTTTTCTATAACACAATTTTTCTAATAGGTACTCCAAGGCTACATAAAAGTCTTATCAAAGTAAACAATGGTGAAGGGGGTGAAAGGGGGTGATCGGTATTCGGTGCTCTTTGTTGAATAACTTTTGTCCCTATTGTGTTGAACTGAAAGAGCCACCAAGACTCGGCGGTGTGGGACGTAAACCGAAATTCATCAGGGTGACGATTGTTCGATTTCTATGCATTTTCTTTGCTTCCTCTACGTACATTTGTTTTATGTGCTTGATAAATAAATTAAATAGCTTCACGTCTTTAATTCCCAGGCACGGTGTATATCCTTTCAAATCTCTTGGTACCAAGTACCTGTAGTCCGGTAACGGTGTCGGAAATCGCCAGGCATTATACCAGCGTTTTAGTCCATTCGTAAAAAAAAGTACCAAATTAGCTGGGGTTATTATGTATTCAGAGGTACAGTCCACTGCACTAGAATGTAACTTTCAAAATGATATTGCAGTAAATTTTTTGAAATTCAACCCCTAAATTTACTGTAGGGTTCGCAGTTTCTATGAAAATAGTTTCAGTCAGACGATGTCGCGCGCATTTCCACGTATCGGATACGAGTGGAGATGGCATCCACGTTCCTTCACCGCTTGCGAGCACTGGACATTTCAAACATACTTACGCAGGTAAAAATTTATGGTAAAATCACATTCAAAGTCAAAGTGAAAAAGGATTTATTCAGTAAAATCCGCAGGGATCATCTTGAAACGTAGAATCTAAGCGCCAGTTCCTCGCGATCAAGCCTAGAAGAACCGGCAAGAAACTTACCGCTTGGTTCCTACCGTTTTTTTGTACCGATTCAAACTCAACATAAGCCAGCGAAGACGAAGTCGCTACCACAAGATGTCAGTATTGCAATTATAGTGATAGGTAGGTAGGTACCTAATTATTGTGTCGGCGCCTTTGTGCCGGGACAATGCCAGTTAATTCCTGATCCATGTAACTTCGTGCATTGTTCCTGTGTTGACAGATTTTGCTATTCTCCGTGCGAACAATATCTCCCTTGTCATCATATCTATAGAGTTGACGAACAATTGAAATATGTTATCTACTATGTTTTTCAACTAATAATAATAATGCTGGACAATCCATACAGCATCATCTAGCCCCAAGCCAAGCAGAGCTTGTGTTATGGGTTCTGACTGATCTGATGACTGATATACGTAATACAATACATTACATACATAGATATTTTTTATTATACATATAAAATACCCAGAACACCCGTAATAAATATTTGCAGATTAATTAATAATAATATTTTATTTATTTATTCGATCCTAAGTATTTTACAAATGGTATTTCTTTTATATGTCATTATTGATGGAACAAGCGGATGGCTCACCTGATGTTAAATGGTTACCATAATCCTCATCATCCATGTTAGTGGATTATGATTCAGGTCATGATTGCTTGTAAGCTGTCAATGAGATCTATCTTTGTAATACCTACAACAAAAAATACCTTTCAAATCGGATTACGAAATGAATTAACTCTTTGAATGAATAATGAATGTGTGTGTGAGTGATTTGATTTGTGTGACTTGTTTTAAATTTTGTTAATTAGTGTAATTGGTGTGTTGAAAAGCTTTACAGCTTAACAAACCATTATTTGAAAGAGTAATTTTTTAAACCGGCAAGGCAGCCAGTAAGAGTTCCTTAGAATTAACGCGATTAGCATTACCAAAAATACAAAACATAGAACTTGTAACCGAAACGACATGTGTTTTTTTCTAAGCATGTTCTTACTTTTGAAAATCGAACTGCTTCTGAGATTCACAGTATGACTACCTATTCTACCAGAGATGTGACTCTACCTAGTCTTCTTATTCTATGGACTCTACCACAAAGCATTCCATAGACAATGGGACAAACGAGGACGACTCTCAATGCACTGCTCAAAGGAGTCGGAATATGGGTTAACAGGTCTTGCTGCATGTGACAGAATTTATATAGAGATCTAGTTATTTACTTAATGAAATTACCCAAAAGTGCACTAATTTTAGTGCTAGAATAAAATATTGCTATCTCAAGAAGGTACTTTAGAAAATACCGCTCCATAACCTAAATCTGTTACAAGAACTTGTTATTGGTCTATATGGATGGATAGACCAACAACTTACTATTCATCTGTCAGGATGTATGAAATAATTAGCTATGGGAACACTAGACCTATTTTACTATGACTTGTGGGTAAATTATACTTACAAGGACCTGCCTATATTTAGGTTATGCAAATACTTTATGAATAAAGATATCAGAAGCCTTTGGTACTTAGTAATTTATTAATTACCCACTAACACATTAACACAATAAAATAAGCAGCAGTTCAAACAAAATAAGTCAGTATTAGGTATAGATAAGCAACCAGAAATAACATCATACCTTGTCTCTCGTTAGCACATAGTTTACTCGATCTCGAAGATAATTATACTGAACTTCACTTGTACAAAACACTATTACAATATTACTGTATAAAGCTATCCTTCTGCTTCACAATTACTGTCTGTTCAAGACTGTTCTCTAGACTGTTGTAGACTATCTCTCAATAATGTTTTACATTTCAATTTATAACCTCTGAGGGTCGTAAAATCTTGGACCAATCACAGACAAGGAAATATTAAACCAAAATATCTTGACTTAATAGCAATAACCACAGTATTTGCTGTTGTTAAACTCTTTTGAAACCATATAGATGGCTTATGAAAGTATTTAGAACCACTAAATCCTATTATTTAAGGCAATATTTCCCAATTCTGTTTTGGACCAATCACAAGTGTTCAAAGATTATCGTATTAAATAGACAGTTATAACATAATACATTTTAACAGAACCTTTTTAAAAGTTACTTTATGAATTATACTATTTTCGTATCAATTTATAATATTCTCAGAATAAAGTCAGACATAAATAATACTTCAAACACTACAATAACAAACAAGTTAAGGTAGTCATTTTTATACTCAAATATCTTATATCGCATAATGAACCTTAATGTTATTTGCATGAGCCATTATAAACTAAACCGTTGTTTATAATTTACACTGTTACCACAACAATGTATTATTTACTTATTTCGATGTTTATAGTTCTTTCATTCTAAAACATGCTCTTGGGTTGCCATGATAATATACTTTTGACATTGACATTCTCAACTATAATCTGTCACATGCATACTCCTTATTGAAATCCTAATTTATAAATGCGATGTTTGAGATACCTATTTGGATGTTCTTGAAACACGTGACGGTTCAACGGAGTCAAGCAAAACTTTGAATATCATTCTTGACTGTCAAAGTCACAGAGGTGAGGACCTCACCTCACAGCTTCATCGACTGGTCTCATAGCACTGTTAGTAGCCTGCAGCCTTGTAGATTGAGTGTTTGATTATCTTATTCGTATAGGCATTTTGTGTGATAAACATAAAAAAATCAATGAATAATATGTGTACAGTGCATCCTACTACTAATATTATAAACGCGAAAGTTTGTAAGTATGGATGGATGGATGGATGTTTGTTACTCTTTCACGCTCTAACCAGTGGACCGATTTGGATGAAATTTGGAATAATTATAGATTGCAACCTGGATTAACATATAGGCTATACTTTTTATACCGAAAAAATAACGGGAACGGGAAAAAACTGCCATGCGGACGAAGCTGCGAGCGGCCGCTAGTGATTTATATATTCAGTAAGAGACCGTTTCATAGCCAGTTAAGCTCACTTTTTTCATCCTAGATTACGTAAAAGAGTATTTTATATAGACTTTGGTGGTTAGAAGCTGATCACAAGTTTTCAGATAATCGAGGTGGTTTTTTAAGTCCAAAAACCCTATTAGGTACATTATCAGGTCAGGTTAGGTACATTTGGTCAGGTGAGCCATCTGCTTGTTCCATCAGCATGTTGTATATAAAAAAAAAATTATGACTATTTTATAATTGTTCATACTGTAAGTTTTATTTACCTGTGAGCAAATTTCACCAACATAGCTTGAGATGTGAGTAAATAAACTGCTACAGAAGGTTCGACTATCAACCTTATTGTATTAGTTATTGAAGAAGATTTTCTTCAGAAATATGAAAGAAGATATTATTATTTTAAGTGTCCGCTCCCCTACAAAAATGCGTGTGACGCATTTCGAGTGTTGTATTTGTCCTGCACTTCATATTGAAAGCTTCGTCCCCTCGTGATATGCAATGCTTTCTTCCGATATTTGATAAAGAATCTGTCGGCCGAAACATGAGCAATATGAGGAAACGGAAATATTTTCTAATTAAAATTGAAAGCAATAAGCTCACGATTATTTGAATTACGAGTAGGTAGGTACTAGCGAAACAAACGCGACTTCGTCCGTGTGAAATTATTTTCATAAAAACTTCAATCCCCGCTGTACCCGTTTAGGGGTTGAATTATGGAAATTATTTTCTTTGTACCACTTGTACGTACCAAGCCGAATATACTCTGAAAATTTCAAGTCTCTACACCAGTGGTTTAGGCTGTGCGCTGTTTATAATAAACTTAGGAGCTACGTAAGATATTATGCCAACATAAAACAACCAACCTGCTTGCCTGCCTGCTTTTACGGACTGCATATAATAGCTTACAGATATCAAAATAATGATTTACGTTCTAATTAACAACACGGTCCGAGCTCAAGTCGCACATTTGTCGAATCGAACATTTATTGCACCATATAAGTGGGCCATTACTTAGTGTAATGAACGGCCAGAGATGTTATTGTAAATATAGTAAATATTATGACAACCGATGTGGCGCGGCGGGCGAATGTCTGCCTGCGACGCAGGAGGTTGCGGGTTCGATTCCCGCCTTAGGATAAATGTTTGTATGATCTGCAAATATTTATTCCGGGTGTTTTGGCTATTTTCTATGTATATTAAAAAATATCTATGTATGTAATGTATTGTATTAAGTTTATCAGTCATCTAGTACCCATAACACAAGCTCTGCTTAGCTTGGGGCTAGATGATGCTGTGTGAATTGTCCAGCATTATTATTATTATTAATATCTACCCATTTTAAAAACCAATAGAAAAACCAGTAGGTTATGATTGTCTTAGGCTAAGCCTAATCCAGAATTCTGATGTTAAAGGAATAGGAAACTACACCTGGGGTTCAGATCCGGCCCGAGCTTTTTAACTCAAAATCCTGACGCCGCGCTGCTGCCGCGTATAATTTAAAACAAATAATTTTATACATTCTTTAGACAATGGCCACGCTAAGAACATTTCCAGTTTCAAACATGAAAATTCATATCAGCATTCTCGCACACAAAGGCTGAGTTGCGGCCTTCAAACATAAAGGACCCGCACATTAGTGTAGTAAAGTGACCGCGGGTGAATGTGAGCGCTGAAGCGGCAGGATTGCAGCGGCCATTGTGGAAATACAAGTATACACCCGTATCTACTCAAGGAAATCTCAATTTCATTTCAAAATTTGATACACTGAAATTCATAATCCATCTATAGACGTCATCGGTCTGAGTAAGTTTGCGAGTAAGTCGACTGCCTTTCATAGACCTCCCCCGTATTTGTGGGAGTTTGTAGTCATCATGCTTGGCAGGTAGATTGGTAAATGGTGGTGTACACGAAAAATGCTCTTTGTCGTCTCATATGACATCCGTTGGAGGTAATGAAGAGGTATAATGCTATCTAGCCTATTTGATACATTTTTACGACTGAACCATTACTCGGATTGAAATGAAAATAAGCTCATATATGGCTCTGTTCAATATATTCAGTCCATACTATTCACAGGTGGCGGTTAAAGTAGCAGCAGAACAGGGGAGCACATCAGAAGCGTAGGACGCCCTCACACCTAATGGATCGACGGCATTGTTAGGAGCACGGGAAGTCGGGGAATGGAGAAAGCTCAAATTCGTTTTACCTTAAAACGTAAAGGGGATGCCTATGTCCACTGTTTAGTAGTTGAGTAGGCTGTTGATGATGATGGCTTTTCTAGCAGATATGGACAAGTTTTTTTAATCTATTATAGCTTAGTATTCTTACCGTAAACTTAAAAAAAAATTGAAAGTTTGTATGTCAGTTTACCTACCATTTTATACTATTAATCTGAGGCAAAATAGGGTGGGTCGACTACACACTGAAAATAACTTATATTAGTTACATACCATGACTTTTTGAGGAAAAACTAGTTACTGAAAATACGGGGCACAGTATATGGACTTGACTTTGAAGACTTGATCGGTTAGGTTACTTGTTCATAGTTCATGACTGATTTGTGTATGAGGTAGTTAAGGAACGTAACTTTATTATTTTATCACTGATGTCTTTTATTTCTTTGTAAATCATACTGGCGAATATTTTATGAAGACCTAGAATTTTTCAGAATTCTAAATTCAAAAATGTTTTAGAAAAACCAATTTCCACATAGAATTAACGCGTTTCCTCTCTTTCTCTCACTTGAGAAGTGATCTTATTAAACCTATCAAACAACCATTCCCCCGAATATTTCATAGCGATATCTATCATAAGTGTGTTTTTAGATTTGTCTATTGATACTTTAAAACCGCGCTGTCATATAAATAAAGTATATTACACCATAATAAAGACATGACGTTCTTTTGTAAATAAACTTCATTGAATAAGCTTCAAGCTTATCCTCCGGCATGGCAACTTGTGAATAGCATTGCTATAGTCGCATGCGTCGCAATAGAATATAGCAGCATGTATATAGACGCGAGTCCGTAAAGTTCTTTTGTCACGATTATCGTACAAATCCGATCGGGGAAGTGTGCCGCTTTCGACGGCAAACTGCATTATGAGCTATCAGCCATTGTGTTCCACCACTAGGGCTGTGAGTTTGTCGGAAAATTAGGAATACACCTATCTATAGATCTGACGATCAACTAACACAGAATAAAAGCATGAAAACGATTTGGGAGACCAAAATTTAAGTAATTGTGCAGTTAAAGAGTTAGGTATATTATGGTTTTGCTACTACTTCTATTGATTCTTCGTAATTGCTGTGGGTTTAAACACAATTTTTTTAAGTAATTGGTTAACTAAGCGTTTTACTGCCATTGCACCTGAAAAAAAGTGTAGTGGCAGCCTAAGGTGGAGCACGCTTACCTATAATCCACTGATTCACTCTTGTCTCGAAAACTCCTAGGTTGTAACGTTCCGGAAACACCGACGGCGGTAGAGTTCCCCTCCTTGCACTATAAAAGTGGAAGTCATCAGTCATTATGTTCCACAAATTTTTTTGAGAGTAAGAGTGACTATGGGTCACCACGCTTTGCAGGCAGATTGATAGTCACAGTGTCGTTTGACACACAATAAGCATACTGCGTTGCCCATTTCCTAGTGCATTTTCTTACAACATCCATGATAGATAATGGCCGGTCTTTTTCTAAGTTCGACCACCTCGGGTATATATATGAAAGTGACAGGTAGGTACCTACACTAATATTTTATACATCCGCTATCAAATGTCTGTAAGTATATAAAGAGCCTACGTTTTTGAAAGCACATCAAATTAAAGAGATACAAAGGCTGGGAAGACAAGATTTGCGACAGTCACTGTGAGATAGTAAATAGCTGACTCAGTCTCAAAGCATTAAATACCTCGTAGGTCACGCACTTCAGGACGTGCCCTACCCTGCGTCCTTTATTCTGAGGTATACAAGAGCTAAGACTTAATCCACCGATAAGGGCTTGTAATTTCATCGGCACCCACTCACTTCAAAACGTAGCACAGCAATGTTCGGCGGCAGAAGTAGGCATGGTTCATCCCCGGACGAGCCCTTCACAAAGAACTACTACTATAACTCACACACAAACAAACATGAGACGTTCCCAAGGTGAGGCAAAACAAATTTTATTTATTTTTATTTAGAACTTTCGCATTAAACAATAAAGTGCTAGGAGTAACTTAGTGCTAATAGCATTGTCTGCCAGTCATCCTAGATGTGAAAAAAGATAGTGTGGCGTGTTTTATAAAAACAAACCGTTCAAGTAGAACGATACTTTCGCTGAATTTGATAGAATTTTCGCTGTAATAGGCGAAGAAAACGCGCGTTTATTACATCCTTGTAATCGCGCGACGCGTCGCGTCTGTATGAACGTAGCTTACAGATCCCAAGCCCCAGATACAAGGCTAGAACTTCCAAACTTCATCCGGCAGATTATAGCCGATCCATTGAAAATATCCATAAAAGTCGAACATTACCCAAAACAATGGAGGGAGGGCTTCGGTATTAGGTGCTTGCGCCGCTATTGAACAACTTTTGTCCCATTGTGTTGTCCACTGAGGGAGGCGAACACAAAGACACGACGTAGACATAGACCGAAATTCATCAGCAACCCGATTGTTTGCTACATAAAGGACCATTGTCGACAAATATGATATCGTAACACAATGTGGATGTAATAATTAGAGCACCTAGGCACAGGACATGAATGGATTTCGCAATAACGACTGACAACGTGTCGCACGAGAGATCTATTGTACCTACCTTGTCTAATTAGTTATTCTGCTTTGTAATACCTAGCCTAATTGTGCTAATGTCTTACAATACCACGAGTTTTTAATAAAATTATTCGTAAAAAATACTGGATAGAATAACGTTTTGTTTTAATACATAAGCTACAAAAGTGAAAAATTCATGTCAGTGGAATTAGAATTGGAAGTGCACTGTAAATGTGGTTAAATGTTTACTATCTATACCAATTACATATAAATCTTTGTCCTGACTGACTGACTGGGATATAGACAACGCGCAGCCTAAACCACTGGTCGTAGAGACTTGAAATTTTCAGAGTAAGTACTTATATTCGTTTTGGTGCATAGAGGTGTACTAAGAAAGGAATTCCCGAAATTCAATATGTGTCAATTCAAGTGAAAATAGATTCACGCGGACGAAGTCGCGCGCATTTCGCTAGTATACTATAATATGATTGCTGGTATTGATGTCTTTCTAGTATATTAACTACTTCCGCGTTTCCGAGCTCATGCCGCTGTCGTCGCCGCGATGATTTCAGTTCACAATGGCGCTACTCTCCCTTTTCCGTATTTGAACTCACTTAAACAGCCCACCATTTGCGGTTAGCTACTTTGCTTTACATTGTTTGCTTTCGTATTTCCTTGCCTTTTTTGTCGGTGGCTTTTCGCATGTAAAACATTTTTCGTAGGGAACGTATATGCACTGTTGTCGTCTTGTGTGGCGACTTTCCATGTTGATATCTCAAATATTGATATTTGTGAAACAAACGCGTGTAACAAACGCGTGGGTGTAAGTATCTTATTTTTTAATATTGAGTTTTTTAAAGAATAATGAGTATTTTTTATTTCAGTACATAATATGAGCACCGGTGGTATAGTGGGAGTGACCCCGCCTTCTGATCATAAGGTCGTGGGTTCTAATCCGGTTGTGCAGCATGGATTTTTCAGTTCAAAAAATTTATGTGTACAATGCCAGTGCTTTGAAACGATGAAAGAAAGAAAGAAAAGCATTTTGTTAATCCAATGTACATATTATTATTTATAATAGGTACATTAAAACACCAGTACTGCTCTATAATCTATATCTATAATTTAACGATTACATATAAGATTTTTTGTCCTGGATGACTGACTGACGTATATAGAACGCACAGCCGATTCGATCAATGATACCCTTTCGGGCCGGCGTAAATCCGTCTCGCTAAATAAGAGATTACTTGAGAAGTGAGCTTTGACAATTAGTGACATGGTTGTAATTAGGTTGAACTTAAATCCGTTTATAATTTTTTTCTCACTTCATTAGTAAACAAATGGAGCTGCCGAAGTATATGTTCACGCGGACAGCTTTTAGCTATGATTTTGTGTTTACATCTAGGGGTATCATTGATCGAAGCTCACAGCTTAAACCACTGGTCGTACAGACTTGCAATTTTCAGGGTTATAAGTAGGTGCGTAGAGGTAGAATAAGAAAAAATAGTAATTCCCAAAATTCATCCCCTAAACAGGTACAACGAGGTTTGAAGTTTGTATGAAAATAACTTCACGGCAAGTCATGCGCATTTTGCTAGCAGCGACATAAAATAAGATGCAGTTAATGAATGCATAATATTAGCTGTCGCTTGGAAAGGGGCCAAGCGTTTTTTTATCGATTCCCTAAACAATAGGCGATGTGGCACAATAGTTCTGAATGGCTTGCGATTGTAGATTAGTCAGGCCGCCCCATTCTGAGATCAAGGCTTGCTTATCTGAGAAGATGAGCTTGAAAGAGTAAATTATCATGATGGTTCCTTCATGTGTGTTAAAATAGTCACTTTATCTAGGTCTAGGTACTTAATGTTGTGTTATTATTGGTTCCGTTTCTAACTATATTTATATACATACACTAGCGGCCCGTCCCGGCTTCGCATGGGTTTTAGTAAGGATCCCTAATATTTTTGAAATTATGTATTATAACCTATGTCACCCGGGGATAGTGTACCTTCCTAATGGTGGAATTTTTTTTCAAATCGGTCCAATAGTCTTGGAGCCTATTCAATGCAAACAAACAAACAAACAATCAAATCTTTCCTCTTTATTATATTAAGTATGGATATGGATAGTATGGATAAGTAGGTACTTTCATGTTTTGTTTATTTTTATTTTAAGGTATTATATCTAAAGATTCGTTCTGTAATGTTATTATTATTTTTACAACCAAATGCTAGTTTCAATCTCGTCTCAGCTACAAAAAAATACGTGAATTAGGTCTAAGATGATCAGATAAAGTCTCAAAAGTGTTTTACGAAATGTTTTATGTATTTTGAAGTTTACTTTTTCGTAATTATGATATACATAGCTATCAACTTCTTATACTTATTCAAGGAATAGGATTCTGGATGTTCGGTTTACATGAATTTGGTATCATATGCATATTTTATTTGTACCAGGCATTCTTATATTCTACGATTATCTCTCATTCATCTCATCTAATTGGTAATCTGTCACTGTTAGCCAATGAAGTGAGAGATAAATGAGAGAATGATTAAGTTCGACTGATGACGATCCGTAGAGTTAACCGACAATAAAATATTTAAATGCGTTTAATAATACTTACATTAAATTCCAGTGCAACTTTTAAATAGTGATTATTAATGTTTTTCTTGTAGGTACACCCTGCACAAGGATTTTGTGGTTTACAAAAAGAAAAAACTGCGAGAATACGTACGTGACAAGTGCCAACCCTATTTTTATCAATGAATAGCAATATTGAATCACATTAGGTTAATACACTATGAATAATGTCGCTTTATTACTATTGTTGTCAGCGGGACGAGGCAATTGAGTTTTTTGAGGGTACAACCCTATTGTGCCATTGGCAATCGTGATTCATGGAATTGCTGACCGGTGCGGTGGTTACATTTATTACAGGAATATGTAAATGAAAACGAAAATAAATAAAAATGATTGATCGTAATCTAAAGGCTGGTGAGTATCTGGCTCAGCGCATCAGCATTGTCATTTAGCGTGGTAATACAGCCAGCGTCTTGGGGACGCTTTAGATTAGTACTGATTTAGTTCAGTTGAGCTATTTATAGACCGTTGGAAACAGCCTGCAGATTGCTCAATTGTTTCATAGGTATTTTGCACTATATATGCATTTACTTATATGTATCTTTTGTCTCTAAATGCACTCAAGAGTACATGTAGTGTGACATCTTGTTGACATAATCACTCAACTGTTAATTCATACAATAGGAAACTGATAGTCCATATCAGCGATCGAGTGATCGACCCTTTGCTTTCCGGTCATAGAATGAATACAGCCAGAAATAGCTTCATGGCTTAAGGCTTCAAAAAGTGTTGAACGTCCAAGCAGTTCACATTTGACCTAAAGTGTCTAAATATAAGCCACACTAAAGTAAAGTTTTATTTTGTTAAAAGCTTAAAACTAAACATTATGGTAATGGTATTAGTGATTGTGTGCTAGGTATGGTAATAGAAAAACAAAAAATTAACAAAAATAGTCACCACTCAGCAAAATACTAGTGCAGAGTTGTATGTATCCTACCCTAGCGGTGGTTTGCTGTGATGTCGAGTCATTTAAAACCATATATTTTATTAAGTTTTCGAAACAGATTTGACACTTAGGATGCTAGATAGGTTAATGGTTCCTAGTTTTTAATACAAAAAGGCCGAATGAATCTTTTGGGTAGAAAATTGCGATAACCAATCTCATATTTCTAAAAGTTACTACGTCACTAAAGCAACTGCGCCAAGGGGTGCGCACGTGTGGTGACGAAGTTGAGTGTGTACCTGTATTGGAAATTTAAACTGCTCAGCTACTTCTGAAATCATCTGAGCCTACATCCCGGTATGCATTAATCAACACTTCCGGAGGTATTTGATGAATTATTGTTATGTAAATTGATACTTATTGATTTGTATAATAGCGGCAGATATGACATGGATATGATTTAACCTCGGTCCTCATAAAAAATGTTTTCTTTTACAGGGTGAAATTTCAATCGCTGTTTTTCTAGTATGAACATTTTTTAGATGATGGTAAAAGTCAAAAAGCGTTTATTTAGTAATATCCGCAGGGATCATCTTGAAACGTCTAAAATCTATTAGGTGAGTCTAAGCGCCAGTTCCTCGCGACCAAGCCTAGAAGCTCAAGACCAAGCCTAGAAGGTTTAATACCGTTGTAGAGCATCAACAATATAGACACCGCACTCGTGCCTATATAGAGCTGAGCGGTGCTACTATACAAATGATGTAGTTCTTACGGGTGTTTTTTTGTGGTCCCATTATTTTGTCCAGCTAATGGTACGTGATAGTTTTTTCTCCTAGTCCCTGCTTTCTATTGTCTTAAATCATTCATTCTGTATGAAACTACAAAGGTGAAACATTTATTATTTTCTGATGAAACTCTAGGTTTTGGATAGAAAATGTTCATTACGAACTACGATCTCCGGTGACTTTTTAAAGAAAAAGCTATTTACACAAGCTTTTTAAAGCAAAAGTTTTAGTAGGTAAGTAATCCTACCGATGGACTGACGACATTGTTACGACCGCGGGAAGTCGATGGATGGAAAGGGCTCAGAATCGTTCTTCCTGGAAACGTATGGGGGAGGTCTATGTCCAGCAGTGGACTTCTATAGGCTGATGATGATGATAAAATAAATAAATAAATAATGCTGGACAATCCGCACAGCGTCATCTAGCCCCAAGCTAAGCTGAGCTTGTGTTATGGGTACTAGATGACTGATATACTTAATACAATACTATATTACATGCATAGATATTTTTATTATGCATAGAAAATACTCAGAACACCCGGAATAAATATTTGCAGATCGTACAAACATTTATCCCACGGCGGGAATCGAACCCGCAACCTCCTGCGTCGCAGGCGGACATTCGCCCGCCGCGCCACATCGGTCGTCAAATGATTTATACAGGGTAGTACCAGGGGCAACTTTCACACACTCTGTTCACGGGACGTAGTGCCCAGGACCGGATTGGAGTAGGCTTGTCTAGCACCTTTACCTTTCTCACAGCTTATGCAGTTGTGGTAATGTGTACCGTAGCATCAGATCTGTGCAATGAGTTTGTTGTTTTTTTCGCACTAACTTAATCTGCCCCTACCCCTATTATTAAAAAATAAGATAAAGCATAATAAACAGCATCACAACTATAATCCTAAAGCACGGTAGATATCCCCTTTGATCTCTTAGTACCAAGTACCTACTCAAGATTCTTCGAGGATGTCTAAGGGAGGTAGTCAGAAGTACGTGCAGATACTAATACCTACCAACCTAAAAACAAATGATCGCTATTGTGCATGCCACATTGAACGCGTTGTCTTGGCCTACGCTTTATACGTCTGCACGCAATATAAATTGGAAAACCTCCTTTCTCAAATGAAAATAAAACTCCATCACAAAAGTCCTTGTTGGTGGACAATAGATGGCGTTGATCGAGATAACGATATGTTAACATTGTCACAATGCTGCGTAATGGCGCGATTGTACTCGCACAATGCTTTCCACCTCCACAATGGAACTGTGAACTCAGACAAACTGATCGAACGGAATCGTATTATTAACGCCATGTTGTAAAATACAATACCTACCTTCACTTTTCAGCTGTAAAAGTATGGGAAAGCGTGAAAAAAATATTTTCACTTTCTTTTTATTAAGTACTTAAATTCTGTACTGAAAGCGATAAGATTGAAATTAACATGGTGAATGCAAAAGTCCTTGTTGGCAATCTATCTATACCATATACACCGATCTTCACCGAGAATCTTATTCTTGACTGACTGACTGACTTAAAGACAACGCATAAATAAACGGATACAACAGGGGTTGAAGTTTGTATAAAAATAACATCACGCGGAGGAAGTCACGCGTTTCGTTAGTCCTTAATAAATAAAGTGATAAGTAATTGAAAATAACATGCATAATATATTGACAAAAAAAAATTTTATGTATTCCATCAGTCATCTGGTTTTCTTAATCTAAGCTTTACTTAGTTTGGTGCTAGGTGTCGTTGCGTGATTGTTTGTGTATTTTCACGAAAATTTACCCCTATTTCATCTCATCAAAATGCGTTATCAATTTGTTAGGAGTTGAATAATACGTGATTGATAAAATCATCCAACTGCCTGTGACAATTCGCACTCGATCCGAAGCAACAATGGTACGAAACCACCAGAATAAACAGACCCCTATACAAAATACCATCTGATACCAGAGTGTTTCAGAGGGGTGTTTCCAGGGGTCCGGCGATATTGGTCGCGAAACATAAGCTACCCACTAACTATTCAGTGCAATGTTATTCAGATCGTGATGGATCACAATTTCTGACAACATTGTATGAAAACAAATGAGAAGAGTTAGATGTTGATTCAGTCGTGTTTTTAAAAAGTAGATTTCTTATTTCGAAAATAGTCTCTACAATGAGGTAAGCAAACGAATCCAACTCGGATTCGTTCGGGAAATTCTCGTCACAGATACCGCTTGCACAATGGATTCCAGAACCGTAAAGGTTCTGGAATGGTGACCACAAACTGGAAGACGCCACGTAAGACGATCTCTTACCCGATTGACCGATGACATTGTTAGGAACGCAGGAAGTCGGTGGATGGAAAAGGTTCTAAGCCGCTCATCCTGGAAACGTATAGGTGTGACCTGTGTCCAGTAGTAGACATTTACAGGCTGTTCATAATGACTACTACTTACTCGTAGCTTATATGCAATTCTTATATTCAAATTCTAATTTACATAATACTATACTATACTAGTTAGTGGCCACCTGGGGACACACCCCGTACCCCCCCCCCCCCCCCCGTACCTATTTTACAATTATAAGACCGGCTGATCTACCATGAAATGAACGAAGTTTCGTTTCAGTTACACTGCGTTACCGGAAAGGCCGCGACTATTTGACGACCGATGTGGCGCGGCGGGCGGATGTCTGCCTGCGACGCAGGAGGTTGCGGGTTCGATTCCCGCCTTGGGATAAATGTTTGTACGATCTGCAAATATTTATTCCGGGAGTTCTGGGTATTTTCTATGCATAATAAAAAAATATCTATATACGTAATGTACTGTATTAAGTATATCAGTCATCTAGTACCCATAACACAAGCTCTGCTTAGCTTGGGGCTAGATGATGCTGTGTGGATTGTCCAGCATAATTATTTATTATTATTATTCCAGTGTGAAACGATTACTGAGTGACTCCGCAGTGTAATTCAAAACATCAATACGAAACTTCGTCTGTAGTTATTTATGATACACCTGCAAATGTACAGTCAGCTGCACTAGAATGTATACAATTTGTAACTTTCAAAATAGTTTCACAGCGATGATAAAAATATTTACACGGCAATTATTCAAAAAATAAGTGAGGTCGTCAACTAATTTCATGACTTTTTAGTTTTTGAGGCGTAAGAGTTCATTGTTTTGCAGTTATATCGTTGTGAAAGTTAGAAACTGTATACATTCTAGTGCAGCTGACTGTACATTGATAGACAGAAAATAAATACACATACTACAGTTATTATAATGCAGTAGGTGATTTTTTCCTTAGCAAGAAAGTAAACATACAGTAGGTATTTCGTAGTCGTAAACTTATTTCGTAGCACCATAATTGTAGCACGCGTAGCAACTATCTACTAAAGTCAACACTGCAGATTTCAACGCGATTTTGTTTTACCGCGACAATAGCGACGAAACTATAGTGCATTTTCTTGTATTTTAACCAAGAAAATATATTACAAGGCTACTGTAAAACTTAAAGCGAAATACATATATGGCGTATAGAGCATTTTTAGTGCGAACCAAATTTTCAAATTCGTCATGTTATTTATTTTAAATTTTCTAATGACTAGACAAAATTTTGTTGCGTTGCACATTTTAGCCCTACCTACTAGTCACGTCACAAAGGTAATTAAACCAAATTTTAGAATCGGCTGTTATAAAATTTGCCTATTGTAATCGAGTAAAGGTCATTGTTGCAAAGTCACTATCTCCAAACAATAGGCGGATAGTGGTCCGAAACTCAGGTTCGGTTCTATTGTAATGAATTAATTAATAAAATCGGGGTGGGGGTGGCCATTGTCCGTGCAAGGATGGACCTGATCTCATTAAGCAGCATTGTGACGTACAACAATAGCTGACCATACCTAAGCATGTCAGCGTTTTAAAGTTTATTTAGATTTGGAACCTAGTTTTCACCATCAATCATTTTGTGAATGAAAAAGCAATTCATGCATGAACTGTTCTCACAGTTAGATTGGTAGTAGCTCTTCAGTGCCGTGGGTTCGATTCCTAAAAGCCTGTTTAGATGACGCGAAAGATTTCGCGGAGTGAACAGTCCACCAAGTATCGTCTTTATATTCTAGGTAAGATCGTTCAAATTCCTGACAAGTGGCCAACTGCGCGGCCGCCACACTATAGATGCTTGACAACAATTTAAACGTTCCTAGAATAAAGAGATACCTATTCGGTAGAAAAAATCTTTCGCGCCAGCTAAACAAATTCTCTTAAAAACGCCCAAACTGAACAAACAAACACCTGTAACGAGTTCTACTCTTTGTCTGTAAAATAAAGGTTGGAGTGGTTAAAAGCGATTTGTAAGGTAAGCACCACAAAATCTGAGGGGATGTCTACAGTGCCTGAGTAATCCTCAGTCGTGAGCCTAATACTCAACATAGCACTTGAAAATAAATCCTTCCTAATGCCAAATAAATCCTTCCTACTCTAACTTGATTTTCGTAAACGGGTACCTTCTTCAATATCTACCACACTAGCTCTGAAATACATTCAGAATTTAATTTAATTCTCCTTTTACTCGTATACCACCGATGAAATCCAATTTTAATATTGCAATCCGTGGAGTAGCGAAAGATTGAACTCAATAGGTAGATAGCTATGACTGCAACCACATATGCCCGCTTGCAGCATCCTATTAATCAAATCGCCCACGTTGTCAGATATCTTTGATCGATAAAATTAATCAAAAAGCGTTGAACCAGTTAATAGCATTATTAATTAAGTTCGTGTTGCCATGAGTTCTTTTTTATACAACTTGCTGGAACAAGCAGATGGCCACAGCAATGGAACAAAGCATTGCTTCACAGGTCACGTGGCGACAGAAACAGGCATGGTGATAGTACTTCCTTAGACGAGCGTTTCACTAAGAGCTCTATAACTACATATATACCTATATCCTGTTGTTTGCCAACGTTATGAGTCAAACTTTTCATGTATGGATATGTCATGCGGAAGGAAAAAACCATATAACGAGGTGTCAGATATGGATGTGGAAGGTTATAAAAGTAGAGAAAGATCAACGAAAAGATGGATAAATTGCGTGAAAGATGTTATGACAAAGGAGTGAACACCTAGATGACTGATAGAAGAGAATGAAAGAAGAAAACCTTTTGTGCCGACTCCACTTACTAATGTGGAATATTATTGTGAAATTTGAAATTTCACGCGTCGAAATGCTAATTTAAGGACACCAGATACCTTAGAATTTTAGTCCCTGCTCTAGCAGACACTATGCCAATTAGAGTCTTTCTGGTGATCTTAAAACTTCATCCCTAGAGTTGGCTAATAGTTCAATACAAACTCATCATCATCATCAGAAAGGCCCACTGCTTTACATACGTATTGCTTTACATACGGGCCTCCCCCATACGTTTCCAGGAAGAACGATTCCGAGTCTTTTCCATCCATGGACTTCCCGCGATCCTTATAATATCGTCAGTCCATCGAAACACGTCCTAAGCTTCGTCTTCCGGTTCGTGGTCTCCATTCGAGAGCCTTTATTCCCTAGGAACTAACTTTTCAATACGAACTAACTTTCCACCAATGCGAATAAGTACTCGATGGTGAAGGCTGCTTCTCGTGCGAGATTCGCCGCGATCCTTTCAACGCTGGCCGAGCGTGTTGCCAGCCGCAAACCTATTGTGAACGGAATCTGAAATCCTACGAAATATGAATACCGGAGTGAAAACAAAATTGTAAGGAAATTTAAATCTTATTTACAGTAACATTTTTAAGTAATCAACCACAACTTCTGTGGCGGGTTCAAGCTCGATACTTACTCGGGTGCTGGAGTAGGTATTAGTGACAGATCAGCCATAGTAAGAGCTTTATGCATGATAGCTAATTTACACATATCACTTGGCGCAGTGAACACTTTATTATAGGTTTCCTAAAGAAAAAATAGCAAGAAACTTTGTAAGTTCGCAACACTTTACATTATTTTTAAATAAAAGGAAATAACTGACTCCCACCCATTGAAAGCGGTACTGAACGGTCACCACCGCAAGCTCTGCAGAAATCATAAAGGCGAGAGATCAAACGATGCCGGTCTTTTTGACCCCGATAACGAAATGATGCTCCACAGTGAACATACGAGGGTTATGCGATGGGGAAATCGCTTTGGATTATAAATTAATTGCACTCAATCAAAAAGTACATTTATTTTTCTGTACACGACTGAAAACTACCCTTGATTACGTAACTATCTCGCGACTGATTCACGATAAATGTAAATAGCGTTTGTTAGTAACCTGCCACGAGATATACGTAATTAGAGAGACATCACTGGCCTGGACTCTGACTGATGAAGGTTATTTTTTAGGTTGGACCAATGCATGCAGAGCAGAATATTTGTGGTAAGTTTATTTTAATAATTTTGCTTAATTTTATGATTATTATCGAAAGTTTACGATTCACTTATATTGTTAAAAGATAGAGTGGGTAACCGTAGATAAGGCAAGTCGGTTGATTAATGTGGTACATATAACAAAAATAAATTAATAGTTTTAATGTATTGATCGGTGCTGTAAACGTGGCGTTTGACAACAACGGCTTATCACGGAACGCGGTCGTGAATTCTGTTATAAGCACTATACTGCCACCCGCCACTTCGTATTAAACCAACGCTATTGTACTCTAGAGGCACTTGCACCGTACCTTCAAGTCTATAGTCTACGAGAAAGGATCCTTAATCCAGCTAAATAGGTACCTAGCAATCCCTGAAGCGTACCTAGCGTTCACAAAGAGGCGCGGGCGGCAAGGCAAGGCCGCCTCACCATGTCAAGTTCGCAATGCTGCTACATATTCCTAAAGCGCTGCTACAGTAACAATAATGGCTGAGCCCCATTGTTTGGACCCGTGGCACATTACGCTTTTGTCTCTGCCCTCTCCCGTTCACAATGCGGCCAGGAAACAAGTGAGCCTTTATTTCGCCTCTTTTTGTCTCGGAGTATCGCTACTTATTGTCTTCATTCGATTGTTCGGAGCTCTTCAGAGGGCACATTGTTGTGGACTCTGTCGTTAGTGCTGAGCTGGCGGATGTGCTGTGTTCTAAGTGTCGTCAACTTTAATACCTACTGCGGTGTCCTTTGAGCTGCCAATTTCTTTTCTACTTTTATTTACAGAAGCCAATAACTATGTATACATAATTTCAATACCTAGAAGACACCTATTTAAACTTTGGAACATAAAAAATTATAAAATAAGTAAATGGTTTAATAAGGTGGCAAATTTTTATTTGGCACTCTTTAATTACCACCTAAACTATTTGCATCTATGGTTGACTTGAATTATCAAGTGTTCAGTTAAATGCCTATTAGCGATCCCCATTCATACATTTCAAAGGTGTTATGGCGCCAAGTCAAGTGCCAGGCATTGGGGATGACAGCTTATGTTTGTTTGTATCATAGAATACGGACTTAAGGAGGTGGTATCCGTCAACGAGAAGTTTTCTCCGTGTTATTTCTCTTTGATGAGTAAGTATAAATGTCCAAAAAAAATCTATATTGCTTATTAAAGACTAAATTTTAATTTGAACAATTGAAATAATTCTAACATATTATTACTATATGAAAAAAATATCCAAAGGGAAGCAATTTTTTATTTTAAATTTGGTTATTTCTTCTAAACGGTATTGATATTTAGTATTTTTTTTTTCACACAAATATCTGTCAAAGTTTTTATCACAAAGTGAACAATTGGCAGTTCGAACTAATAATCCGTGTGGTTTACTGACTTGACATTTATTGTTATTGTATTGAGTAGTAGTAGAGCTGTTTGTGAAGGGCTCGTCCGGGTAAGTACTACAACCATCTCTATTCTGCCACCAAGCAGCTTGCTGTGATCTGGTTTGAAAGGTGTGGGTGCCGGTATAATTACAGGTATTTGAGGCTTAACACCTGTATGCCTCAGGTTGATGGACGCTGAGCAGTGTATCATAGGGCACGTTCGTAACGAGCGTAACCTACGGTACAATACTTTGTTATAGGCGATTGTAACCACTCAACATCAGGTGACCCATCTGTTTATTCCATCACAACTTGTACTTATAAAAAAAAATCTTTGGAAGAATTATAGATTTTTTATTTTAATCCTTTTTCTAATAAGTACTTGAAGTTTTGGTTTAAGGTTAAACAAGTCGGTACGTTGTCCATACAAACGTTACAAGAATTAGTACTAAATCTTTCGACGCTTGTAACTTTCAAGGTAATCTGATTTTATTGTAGCATATAGGGTAACGTACATAGATAACGGCAAGATAATTCAGTATCAAACTTAACTTCGGACGCACGTTAATAAATAGTAGACATTAAACACTTACAGCGTTTGTATGGACAACGTACCGACTTGCTTAGCCTTAAGTTTAAGTTTTAATTTTGGTGTTATTTTAAACAACATTATTTTTGAGTGCAATCTGTGAGCAATTACAATGAAAATGTAGTATGGCCTTCTGATTTAAATGAAAAGTTTCCAATTTTATCAAGAACGCTATCTATAGATTAAATACCAATGATAACCCGACTTGACAGAATTTGACTGACTGAAAAACTATTTACAAACACTTGACGTTGGCAAAATTGTCTGTCCATGACGGACAAGTGCCATAGAGAAGAGAAGAAAGAAGGAGTGTACTAGTCATAGTACTGGTGTACTAGTCATACTAGTAGTCCTACTTTCTTAGGGTTGACACTCATCGAAGTCCTTTATCTCGGAATGATACAAGCAGCTCTAGTTGGCTTTGTTCGCTTGCTATTGTGTAGACGGCTTTGTTCGGGCACGCTCCGTTTTTCCTTTTCGCTTTTGGAAAGCTGTAGCGCCTGAAAAACATGCTAGGGTTGTCCGTATTGTGTTTACATAATGAGCGGTCTTGTATTATAATGTAAATGGTTCTTTCGGCAACGAGCGTGTAAATTTTTAATTTGCTTAATACTATATCGGCTCGGTAACATTTTAGTGTGAGTTACATAGAATGTCAATGATATATCATTGTAGAATGTAGATATTAGGTAAAACGTTGCACCTTCGAACTGTATAACCAAATGTATAGTATAGCCCATTGAGCTCTGACGCTAATAGGTAAGTGGCTAAGGCTAGGGTGTGGGTGCCGGTGTAATTACAGGCACATGAGGTTTAACACCTGTATGTCTCAGGTTGATGGACGCAGAGCAGTGTATTGTAATGCACGTTCCTTACTAACGTGACCTACTAGGCAATGCTTTGTTATATTTATTTATTTATTTATTTAAAACTTCCGCACAGAACAATGATGTGCTAGGAGGACTTAATGCTAATAGCATTGTCTACCAGTCATCCTGGACGTGTAAAAAGATGGTGTGGCGTGTTGATAAAAGTAAAACTACTCGAATAGAAACTCTTACTATTAATAAAATAAAACTAAAGAAAAAGTAATAAATTATATAAGTAGTTTAAATGATATAATAAATATATATATAGTATATATATGTATATATAAATATAGAATTTAATACATACATAAAACATAGAACATATACCTAAAATCTAGATATACTATTAAATTTTATATTAAATTTTATTTATAGGCTATGGTAACCACTTAGCATCAGGTGGGCCATATGCTTGTTCCATCAGCAAATTGTATAAGTGGTTAACATCGCCTCAAGTTATGCGTCGTAGGTTACGCTTGTTAATAGGAACGTGCCCTACTGTTCAGCGTCCATCAACCTGTGGCGTACAGGTGTTAAGCCTTATGTGTCTGTAATTTCACCGGTACCCACACCCGTCAAACTGGAACACAGCAAGCAGCTTGGCGGCAGGTATAGGTGTGGTGGTAGTACTTCCCCGAACCCTTCGCAAGGAGCTCTACAACAAGGTAAGTTTCTACTACACAGATATCACTGTAATTAAATTATCAATCTACGAGAAACTTTGAAATTACACGTCCAACAGAACCCAAAGCTTCATAAAGCTATTCATCGAGAAAGCTAAGGAGTGAATCTTTATGAATGCGACCAAATTGTATGAGAGTAGTCCTCTTTCAAAGTTCCCGTGAATAGTGTTAATTCGCTGTAGCGAGTTTGCTCGGCGCTCGTCAGTGTACTATTTGGAGACTTGAGGAGCAGGCGTGTGGCACTTTAACTCAGCTTGCACTGTAAAATGAACTCTAATCTCTTCTGCCTTAGATCCACTGATCACAGCCGTCACAGCTCTGTTGGTAGTAGCTAATGCTTTCTGCAGTTGTTCCCCACTGAGAACAAACATTTGTGTGATGAACACAGATTGTGTGTTGTGTTGGGTGTTATACTGTATTATTATTTTGTAAAATCATACAAAAAACGGTAGGATCCAAGCCGTAAGTTTCTTGCCGGTTCTTCTAGGCTTGGTCGCAAGAACTGGCACCTAGATTTATCTAGGTCTCAGTTATAAGAAATATTCTAAATGATCACTTTGATTCCATGGAAAAATGTTTTTTGACTTGTACTCGTATGACCTTTGAAATATGGCATAAAAATGGCTGAAAGGTACGTGCAGTTTTCATTCCAAAAAACCGGCAAAAACTAACGGCTGAAAGTTTCTGGATCTGAAAGAGTCAGTTTTCACGTAGTCAAAGTGAAGCTGCCTTCTTATTTCCTGTGGCAATATTGTGTATGGAAAACGCGGGAAATATGAATGCTCCATGACACAGTGCGGGCGATTTTGTAAAGAGCTTCGATGAATGCTAAAGACCTTTTGGTTGGATTTCGCGTGACTCTTTTGAACTACTGTTTGTGAATGTAATATGCTTTACAAAAGTTGTGTGCGTAACCAAGCCAATGCAACTGAAAATGCGAGTTTTTCAATACCTGGTACATTCTATACAAGCTGTTACCCGCGACTTCGTCCGCTTCCACCAATTCCCTGAACCATTGCAGTCTAGTAATGAGATAATGTGGTCTTATCCTAAGATTACTCGTCTAAGGGTCTTATACCCGGTTCCAATGCATTGCCAATTTATGCTCGGTTCCGATGTCTCACAAGCTTCCGAAGAATTGTTGCTTGTATCGGATAAGCCTTCGTCTCATTGGCTAATGTTATAGTGACAGTTTTTACTGGCCAATGAGGTGATAGTTCATCTGGTAACGACTCGTAGTATACTAACAGACGCTTGTAGAATACTGGAACCGGACATTAGAATGAATCAATTTGTCTTAGAATACGGGTCTAATATTATCAGCGGTGTCAGATTGCAATGGAAGAATATTATAACTATAAAAAAGAATAAATAAAGTACCCTTTTACAGTTTCCGGAGAGCAAGCAATCACCGTGCAAATTACATCGATCTTTGTTTAGGGGTTTAGTCTTGAAAGCGTAACAGACAGACAAATAAACACACTTTAGCATTTATGGATGGTATTAAATTTCTTACCTAATTACATAAATACATACGGTTGACGTCACTGACGTAACCCCACCGGAGGAAGATATAGGTAGCATGAATTATAAGCTTACAATAACGAAAATGTGTCCCACCACTGGAATCGAACTAGCATGTTAGCTAGCCATATTACGAGAAGTCAAAACAAACCCAGCTTCCCAAATCTGCTTGGATTTTCATGAATGGTGTTAGTTTCCTACTGAATTGGTTACCGAGTTGAATTTCAATAGTCGACACAAGCTTGAAATTCTATATGGAAAATGTGGAAAATATAAACGAGGCTAGCAAAAACGTATAGATTGGAAAGAGAGAATATTATTATACGCGTAATCTGTTTATTTCGATTAAATTGGGGTACCTTCTGAAGATACTGCTTGATTAGATTTTTTCTATGTTTTATAAAAAAACATAGATTAACATCTCGCTTGATGCACAGGGTCTACTATTTCAGTATTTAATTTATATAAATAGAAACACACAATTTACTGTAAGTGAGCTGAAAATTGATGATTGCTCTTCGATTCGGAGGTAATTTTGCTAACATCAATAAACACGCGCTGTGCTATAATCAGAATTTAAGGCACTTTCCTTTAGAGCTTTTTTGGTCTTTTTAACTAGGTGCTTGAAACTTATATGTGGGTCTTCTACATATTCTTACATGTGCCCGGCAGACAAAAATCTCATACCAAGTGCGATATATCTCACGTTCATAGCCCGGCAGGTTAAGAACTACATTTAACCTGAGTTGCATTTCCTCTGAATCTGACCGATTGGCTCACTGAGAAGCTGCCGGGGGAATCACTATCTAGGTACTCATGAAAAACGAATTTGCATATAATCATTTTGAGTAGGTAATGTCATTTTGAGTAGGTAACGCTACGGCATGTCAGACAGCGACAATTTGACCGTGGAACGGATTACCAATTTGCTGAGTAAGTGTAGATCAAAACGACAATACAAAATTTCGTTTACAATCGTACATACTCAAAATCGTCAGTGAATAATGTCACAATACAAAATTAAAAAAAGTTGTGCCAAAGTAGGTAACTTTATTTGGCTTTACTTACATTAAAAAGTTGGGTTGGCAAAGAATTGAAAGACAATACGGGTTGATAAGTACCTATAACATTATGCTCAAAAATCATTGAAAAAGTCTTGGAAGAAACCCTGTAAAAAGTTCATTTTAAAATGTTTGTAAACAACTTTGTATAGAGCAGCGACGGTGACCCTGCCTTCTGATGCTAAGGTATTTTTAGGGTTCTGTACCCAAAGGATAAAACGGGACCCTATTACACACACAGCGTTATTATTACAGACAGGCAGATAGCGGAGTCCTAAGACTTCGCTGTCTGCCTGTCTGTCTGTCTGTCACCAGGCTATATCATGAACCGTGATAGTTAGAGTTCAAAATTTCACAGATGATGTATTTCTGTTGCCGCTATAACCTAGATAAGTATTCCATCAGTAACAAAAAAGTAATTGCTACACCCAATAAACACAAAAGTAAGGACAGATTAGTTTAGGTACTTATTGTTTTTTAGTTCTTTATTAACTTATTTATGTGCGTCTGTAAATGCTTATTATAATGTTGTGAAACCATTTTGAAAGTTAAGAATTAATTATGCATTCTGACACAGTAAATACCTGCTAACATTATTTTGAACAAATTCTTTGTTAGCAAATAATCCCTGGGTTCTACGAAGTGCTACGAAAACCGTAGAGGCCTGTAGCATCCTCATTTTGAACGAAAACCCTTTTTTAGATTTTGAAGAGAAGTGCCATATTATTCTTCAAAACAGCAAAGTAGACATTAGGTACTTTTTTTACTGACTCCATAGAATAAGGATAAGGAGACTAAAGTCCTAATTCTATGACTGACTCTCTAATTTATTCATCCACTTTTTTGTGGCATGTGTCCGTCATTCGGACAATTTTGCTAATGTCAAATGGATAATGTAAAAAGATTTTAGTCAAGTCGGGTCAGTAAAAAAAAATAAAGTTGGCTGTCGTTGGTTTTGAACAAAAAGATGGTGTTTTTCTTCACAAACCTTCAAAACCCAAGAGAACCATTTTCTTTCAAATCAGGATGCAACATGATAAAACACTTTCAATAATTTATTGGACGACGGACAGGTGAATTTTAAAGAAAGAAGAAGAATAAGATCTCAGATGCCGTACAGTGCCGTACCTGCCGTACCGTAGAGAAAAACAGGCCAAGTGCGAGTCGGACTCGCGTACGATGGATTCCGTACCATTATCTATAATAAAAACGGCAAAAAAAATGACGTTTGCTGTTTGAGAGCCCCCTTGAATATTTAATTTATTCTGTTGTTTTGTTAAAGCGGCAACAGAAATACCTATATCATCTGTGAAAATTTCAACTCTCTATCTAACACGGTTCATTAGATATAGTCTGGTGACAGATAGACAGACAGCGGAGTTTTAGTAATAGGATCCCGTTTTACCCTTTGGGTGCGGAACACTAAAAAAGAAGCAGGATCTCTAATTCTGATTTATGAAATACAAAAGTATTCTGTGATTCAATCATAACCTTAAATTTGTGGGATCTGCAGGGATCCTCGACTCTAGGTACCGATAAAATCAATTATTATTCTTGTTTCAGAATGCCGTTTCTTAGTCTAAAGAAAGACCCATGTTATCCCGGCTGTAATGTCCAAACACTACCGCCCTACGAAAGCGGGCCAATAGACTTAAAATGCTGCACCAAAGCAATGCTATTCATCATCATAATAATACTTCAAATTTGTGCTTTTGCCATCTTTTTCTGGAAAAAAGAGCTGTGAACTTTGTACTTGTGGTTTTTAGTTTATAGAGCGTAATTATGCTTAGATTTTTATTATATTTTTAATGTTTTTCGTAATGGTTTATTTTTCTCTATACCTACTCTAGCATTACAGCAGTCTCTGGAATGCTATGAGGTACCTAAAACCTTAGCTTAGGTAAGTAGGTACCTACCTACATAGGTAAAATCATCATTGAACAGTTAGGTACCTACTAGTATTCTGTGCCTATTTCCAGACCATGAATTTCTACTTGCTACGATCCTTGGACCTTCTTCTTGGATTTGCAAAAGCCAACAAACCAAAACCTTACCTACATAACTTTTAAAGAGGCCTTTTGCTTAAAATTCGGTATGACGAATATCATTTCATCTAAACTTTTAAATTAATTGAAGTCAGGTATTTATTTTACATGATTTATTTATCAAGATACCCCCCGATGATAAGGTACATAATGATAAAAAAATAAATAGTGCGCAAATGTGCAACATACATGCAAAGATTATTATTTGTGATCTCAATGAATTTATTGTGCAATACTTAATAGGTACTCGTAGCATTTTCCTGTTACACGTGTTACCAAATAGCGTATTAGAAATGGTAAATAGAAATTTGACTGGAAGAAATGTTTTTTATTGTCCTGAAAAATATATCATTCGAGCTTAGTGCTGCCATCTGTTTACAGAATTATATTAATGAGTTACAACTGTACCAAACTGTGTAAAGTTTGTGGCTACGGTTCCGAGGATATCGCATAGATGGCGCTATATAACAGTTCTGTGTTGTCACAGCACGTCGCTTCGCTCGGTTTCTAACCCATTAGACTGGTAGAAAGAAGTATTCGCACATTAACATAGATGGCGCATTTCTGCTTGGATCAGAGACGTGAAGGAAATTTATTTAGAAATAAAGTAAGTAGGTTCGCATACCTTTGTTTATTTTTGGGGCTAGATGGCTGTGTAAATTGTCCACTTCTACTATATTGTAATAACCAAATAGCATAAAAGATACGTAGGTATCTAGCTAGGTATTCTATGTGATAAGATATAGGTAAGGGCTTAGTTATTTCATGAAGAGAACCAATACCTATTTATGAAAACACTAAAAACCCTCACCCACGCCACACGATAATAACTAGGTAATTCTTGGTTTTCTTATTTTTGAAGTAGTTATGCATAGGTACTCACAGAAATATGTTTCCTGACTTTGCTCTTCACTTCAACTTTCCGCGATTTTAACATTCTGTCATCGTTCTATTGGATATAGTAGAAGACCTTCGCTTTGTGGCTATCTCATCACCATTATCCTGAAGAATTCCACGGCTGGACATAGGACCTTCCCTTATTGGGAAGAGCGATTGTTTCTTTTTTAAATAGAAAATTCTGTTTCAAACTGAAAATAGGTGTGCTACTGGTAGGTACTTAATACTTCCTCGGATTCAAGGAATACCAACTACTGCAAAATTTGGGTATCTGCCACATATGTTTGGACTTTCCTGTAACTACTCCCATTAGACACCTTCAAAGAACCTTGAGTCGGTACTACTTGGTTCTAAGAGATTAATACTACCTGGGGATATTTACCGCACCTGGGAATCTATAAAGGATCATACAAAAAAACGGTAGGAACCAAGCCGTAAGTTTCTTGCCGGTTCTTCTAGGCTTGGTCGCGAGGAACTGGCGCTTAGATTCACCTTTTAAGACGTTTCAAGATGATCCCTGCGGATATTACTGAATATATAATTTTTAACTTTGACTTATAAGCCGTAATTTCTTTATTTGTTATTTCTCTAAGTACCTACCTACAAGCAACAACGTTTAAGCATGATCTGTGTATTTTTTAAAGATGTTTTCTATTCTACTCAATAAAACATTACAGTACATATAAAAATATTTTATTAAAAACATTTTGGTAACATTTAATAAGAACACTTAGGTAAAAATAAATCGACCTCAAAATCATTTCAAAAGAACAGCCTGGACTGAAGTTCACGGCAGAAGCCGAAACAGCAAAAAAAAACTAAAATAAATTAAAACAATGATAACACTCTAGCTAGAGACATGTCTAATTGACAACCAGAATTAAGGCATCGCAAGAATAATTATTAAGTACGATAAAATACCTACGACTATTATTATAGTTACAACAAAAATCTCTTATTACTATCGTTCAGTTGTGTGAACGTGCCACCTAGACGGGGCGACGAACGACGCCCTGCCGGGCTAAGACATACAATGAGATATATGGTGCTTGACAGATATTCTTTCTATTGATGCTAATATTAGAATTTGGAAACAAAAGACCCACAGAAAACATAAGCGATAAATCTTCATTTGACTTATCGAGATGGGTTTTTGACATAAAAAGATATCTCTATTTTGCACGATAAGGATTTTCAGCCCCGCTGGTCAAGTCTCTTGGCAGGGGACTTACACAGAGTATTATTGCCACTATCATTATTTCACACACAACACATTCTGCTTGTCACTACTACGCCTTAAATACGACTGCTAAACACTAAAACATCCCAATTATACGAAGCTATGTTAAAATTTTACTAACTAAGTTATAATTTAACATCTTCGGCTAATTTTGATACTAGAACGATATTGTAACATCATCTCATATTGTACTCTTATACATTACGCAGTATTAAATTATATACGAGGAATTATATATTATTATTACACATAATATTGCAAGCTTTACTGAGATTGTGCACGTGATTACATTAAAACTATAAGTGAAACTTAGTATTAGGAAAGGAAGTTTACTTATTATACTGATTTAAAAAGACGAGCCTTCGCCAGATGGAGGACCCACACAGAAACTACAGAGGAACAGTCATAAAGGTTAAATTACAAGCATTGGCACTTTCAATATTCATTCTTAATAATTATACTCTCGAATTAGCACGGTATACCAATAACCAACTTAAAAACTAAATTCAGATCAGTCATTTATGATATCACATCAAAATAAACAGGGAAATACATAGTGATTATCGATTGGATATTCTACAATAAATATTATATTCTTTTCAAAAGAGGTATTAATTTTCTTAAGGGTTACTAAAATATTGAGCTCTGCGTCGCTTGCGGCGCACTATATCACGAGAACAACATTGAACCAAGAAGATTTGGTGCGTGGAGTTCGTCTCCAGTTAATCTATTTCGCTAAACCTACATAATGCTTATTAGATATACATAACGCCAACGAGCGAACGCCCGCTAGGAGCACAGCCTCGGCGGGCCCACGCTGGCAAAACCCTTCGTCCTTATACAATTTTCATTATAAAAATACTGTCATTTGACTACAGTTCAATGAGAAAAAATATCATTATTATGATTGAACAATATATATAATACAACGTATAGGTATTATGTATAATATCGTGTATAATGATTTGACTAACAAAATAAAATGCATAAAATTGAAATGATTTAAACATTATAAAATCACTTGAAGACACTTTGTAATGGAAGGTACTAAATTGATATTTTAGAATTTAGCCAAATAAATAGCACAACAACCAACATATTTGGCAATGTGGGCAATACAACAATAACAACTCCTAAACTCGGCAGCTAACTTAACAAAAAACTGGAATGCAATATTGCATCGCACCTCGCCTTTGGCGGCGCTTCCCGCTGCTCTCTACTCTATGGGTCACAATCACTTCGAACTAGTTTAATGAACTGTGCGTATCGCTCCAATACTATCTTTGAACTACATTATCGATTGCAGCTTTGTCATTTTACAATTAAAAATAATAACTAAAAATAAATCTGAATGCATTTGATTTAACATTAACCAATAACAACCTTTTGTGAATGTGCGTGTGACTGAGTATATAGCACCCTGGCAGTGGAAGACGAACCCGTACATTATTGCCTTCGGTAGTTCAACGGTCGTCTTCGTCTTCCAGCAGCGCAGCGTAGGCAATGATACTTTGTCACTATAGCTGCATTCTGAGATCTATGCTATATGTCCAGTCAATACTCACTGAATCATAAAATACGTATTAAATATTTTGTTATACTTTTATCCCTAAGGTTTAGTGTTCATAGCCCGGGTGAGTGAGGAAAAATAGCTACATTATAACTGCGATAACTCGATTTATATTATTGATCAAATGCTAAAAAAATTACGAGTACCGCGAAGTGCTTCATTGAGTATCTCTACGGTGTAACTAAACTGTAACAAGAGTAAGGAAATCGATTCGATGTTGGTCCCTTCCAAATGATTAGCCAAAAACATCGCAAGAACCCCGCATTAAAGAAATGAAATCCGAATACTACGTATTGTCTCATCAACATTTTTTTTTATAAAAATAACTTTGTGGAAAATATTTAAATAGTAATGTACAAATACTCCAGTACTAATTTAAAGATTTTAAAGCTGATCACACAACGTAGCAGAACTTAGGTTGCACAGGACAGTATCAATATTAGTGTTAGTATGTTATACATTTACTTACATGTTATCAAAGAGACTCACACTATTAAATATCTTGACTAAGTTAAGAGACCACAACTATTACACTTTACATATGCACGTACATAGAGATATTGCCAGTCTATCAAAGACACTTATCATAATTTCACTAGGAACCCAGCTTCTGGGCGCATCAATGACTCGAAACGTTTTAAAACGGTATGTAACAACTACTAATACCTTAAGAATATCTAATCACTGCAATAATTTGTGATGATATGCACTGATAACCCACTATGACTTTGTTTCACATGAGCACGACATTACGTGAGTTTTGGAAGCATTCAATGTCGATAAGAAGTTGGTTTTAGAGAAATATGTTGAGATCGTATTGTCTAAATACGTCATCTATTTGAATGGAAGTTCGGACGGTAAATCCAACAATCATAATTAGACCTTAAATTAACTTACAGCTTGGCTTAAATTCGTGCCTATCTCGTCAAAATCGTACATTTAAATAACATCCGAGAAGCAGCCTTTTGGTTTAACGATGATCCTATTGACAAATGACTGTGGAATACATCTAAATAATATCTAGACTACAGAATATTATAAAACAATATTTAAATAACAACTATTACAATTTAATGGTGGGAAATACTAGCGCAATAATATGATATTATTTTGTAAATGTCTATAATTTAAATATTGCTTTAGATTTGGACACTAACTCAGGCTGAGAACTTTAGCCACTCATTACTAATTTATACCAAGCAGTATAAATTGCGAAGTCCAATAATTTATATTATAATATAAAATTCTTTGGATAACAAAGTAAAATTAAGGTATCTAAGAGGAACTAGTTAAGTGTATAATAATATTTTTTTTTATAATTTATTGAGATGACTGCATTGGAGTTTATTTAAGATCCAATTTAGTCTAATAATTTAGATGGAACCTAGAAATGCTTTGATTTGGAATAAGTCTGCAAAATTATGGCATTGCAAGTTAGTTATTAATTAAGCCTAATATTATCACACAAATAAGTTAAAACAATAACGATGTAACGCAAGTTGCATATCGTCAGGCTACCATTCACAGAATCTGTCAAAAAATTGTCTCATTTTAAATTAAGATCACAGTATTAAGTCACGTTAAAATTCAACTCTACGAATGTGCCAGACGATAGCTACACCAATATTCCACAGTCATCCAAGACTAGGGCACAACAGGGCATCCACAAAACTATAATATTAGGAAAATGTCATACAATAATACCAATGGCTTCACTTCAATTCATACAAATGAACTAAGATTTGGCTACAATAATTCATTTGTTATTATAAAGATTTAAGTAAAACAAAATTCGTAACAGCAAAAATAATGCTCAAACAAAAATGAGATAATAATAAAATTTCTGCCACAGTAACATGACAAGTCAACAAATTGAACTAAAGCCATCAGCTACAAAAACTAAGTGGATATGCACTAGATGTGTCCCAGTCCAACCCATTCAACATTTGTTTGTTCAGATAGTGTCATCAGTCAGTGGCTGCTACAACCCAGCTAAAGCCACAGTGGCTACAAGAGTCCTTTACATACTGTGTACGGGTTCCATAGGGTCCCAGACGGTGATACTGGGAGCGGTTGGCAAAGAACAGTGCTGGATTATTGGGTGGCAGCAGAGTGGCACGGTAGTTCCAGCGATTATCTGTCAAGTTACCCATCAAGTTGAGGACATCACGCCCCCCATATGTGACTCGGACATTCTCAGGCTTCTGTTCTATGGGGCGTGGTTGAGGCTGCACGACTGGTTCAAATATCTTCTGAAATCATTTTATGCATAGTGAAACATTTTAAATGATATGGAATTTTACAAACACAAAAAATTCATAAATAAATGACTGGAGTTGAATTCACTGTCTTAGGCGTGATTGCTACCACTAGACCACCACTGCTCTACAACATGGAATATAGAAACTATCAGTCACAATCTATCACTGCTAGAGATCATATCAAATTCAATATTTTTTTTTAACTTTGCATAACAAACACAGAACTTGTTCATCCTATCTCACTAGATCTCAAATCTTTCCACTGCCGCGCGTCGATTATTTATGTACACAACATTGATACCTAGCGTATTATGGTTAAATTGGACAATCGCCATTACGGAATATTATGAAAATAGAGAGGTCAAGGCCAGGACGAACGCAAACAAACTGAAGTGAAACAAACTTCAACTCACCTTCTCTGTGGTATGAGGACTGGACGGCAGAGAATCACTGTTCACCGATTCCGACTTGAGTGACCCAAGCGAACCGATACCGCTAGATTCACTGGAGACAGACGGACTGGGGCTTGACTGCGACTTCGCTAGACCCGCTATGTCGATTATATGCCCAAACGAGCTATAGGAATTGAAATTCTCCGTCTCCAGTCCAGCAAGAGGTAGTGCAACGCTCAAAGCCATGTCTGCGAACGAAAAATCACGTTTGTATTGGAATTACACGTGCCTAAAAGCCTTTTGCGTGAGAGAACTGTGAAATGTTGACAGAATCCGAAACGCGCCAAATTGTTAGGTACGCTACTATGATCACAGTACCCTAGGACAATTCTGCATTCACTATGGAGTTAATTACGATTATTTTATATCTAAATCACACTGTATGCAATGAAATAAACAATAAAATTACCGAAAAGCGTTATCCCAAAAATCACAAGCCTCAACGTAGTCGAACGAATGAAATGAAACTAAAATGAAACAGATCGATCGATCGAATGAACGTAATGAAATGAAAATGATGTCATGCATACAAGAATCCAGAATGAAATGAAGTTAGGCGTAAGTAGGACGTGCGCGTGACGTGATTGGATTGATGTCGTCCATTGTCGAACGTAAACTGTTCATTCTTTCCGGAAATGCGCTAGCTAATAATAGTGCGCAGTAAATGAAATAATGCAGAAGATTGTATTACCTGTATATTTATCCCATTAAAATATTATTTTTGAAATTTTCAAAATATATTTATTACTCTAGTCTTAGAGTAAAAGTAAAAATTTCTGGAAAAGTAATTATTGTGAGGTGCACAAAGTTAAAGCGTACAGCGCCATCTTCAAAATATTATGTAAACTAAGATGCAATACACTTACGAAGCCCTCTGTGAGACTTTTTAAAAGTTGGTGGATGTTTTTACTAGATGGCGCTCAACAATGCTTTCACTTAGTCTTGAGCTCGCCCAGAGATGGCGTTGAAGAAAGCTACATCACGTAGTACGCGGTCTGTCTACAGGTGGCGTTATTACAAAATTTTCAATTTCAATTGACTTGTCTTGACAATCTCTCTACACTAGAAGGTCTCTACAAAAGTATACCTTTCTAACTTTGTGGAGACTATGATTCTTTTGAATCTAGGTCTTCCAGCGATTCCGCTATTATGACTATATCGTCGGCAAATCGAAGGTGAGTTAATCGCCATTGATATTAATGCCATATCTATTCCGGCTTGAAAATATCCTTCAGTGCAGAGGTGAACAGTTGCAGTACAGTAGGTAGTAGAAAATAAATAAATGTATCTAGCAAGGTGGGTACCAGCTATATAGATGTTCAGATACCAGCAATCTGGCAATAGAAAGATAGATAGATAGACAAATCTAACTCTCTATTGATTACTCACATAAAACATTTTGTGTGGTGCATAATGCACATAGATGAACGAATGAAGCCTATTGTTTTCTAAAACTACTGTAACTTTTTTTTTAATTCTTTGCTGATCAAGTATTTTTGAAATGTATTTATTAGTTGGATTACTGCCGCTCTTAAACTTAAGTTAATTTTTGTATTCTCTCATGAATTTATTTTTATGAGAAATAAAATATTGTTTGTTCTGTGTCTGGGTGCTTAGTTTAAGTATGTATGTACAAGAAAAGACGCATATAAGTATTCCATCAGTCAGATGGTTCCTATAGTACAAGCTATGCTTGGTTTGAGGCTAGATGATGTTGAGTAAAAATGTCCACAAATATAAATATCACGAAAAGTAAAGTAATAGACATTTGTAAACAATGCAGTAAAATAATGGGCAGACTTATCGCTGTAAGCGATCTCTACCAGTTAACTTTAAATATTACTAATATACCTATGCATAAGTACACAAAGATTCACGAACAAAAACATTCTTGAAAAAAATAATTATTATGTGTAGGTATGTGTAGGTAGGTATATGCACAGAATACAGCAGAAATGAGTAGAAACATTTTGCTGTTTACATACGTGACAAGTTGCAAGCTCATCGCCACTGTCTGAATAATACTAACTGGGTTCTGCACGTTGTTTTCCTTCACCGTTTGAGAAGCATGGCGCTAGTAATTTTTTTAAGTAGAAAAATCAATGGCTAATGGTAAATGAACAACACAGGTGGAACACGCGCTCCACCTGTGCTGTACATTTATCTAAGTTTTTATTCGACGACCGATGTGGCGCGGCGGGCGAATGTCCGCCTGCGACGCAGAGGTTGCGGGTTCGATTCCCGCCTTGGGATAAATGTTTGTACGATCTGCAAATATTTATTCCGGGTGTTCTGGGTATTTTCTATGTATAATAAAAAATATCTATGTAAGTAATATAGTATTGTATTAAGTATATCAGTCATCTAGTACCCATAACACAAGCTCTGCTTAGCTTGGGGCTAGATGATGCTGTGTGGATCGTCCAGCATTATTATTATTATTATTATTATTATTGAAACACCGAACAAGCTTAGAAAGTCTTTCTGTGGCAGAAAAATCAGAATTTTTAATTTATTGGCAAGTCAATAGGTAATGGTAAGAGAGCGCTGGTGGTCTAGTGGGAGCAACCCCGGCTTCTGCTTCTAAGGTTGCGGGTTCGAATACAGTCGTGCACCAATGGATTTTTTTACTCGATAAAATTATGTGTGCAATGCCCGTGATCTCAAACGGTGGAAAAAAACCGTGCGAGGAAATCAATTAGTTATACTTATAAGCAGCGGCTACGGGCTTGCAACCTGTCACGTATGGAATAATACAAAAGTATTTACATTTTTTTGTCTGCTGACCTTTCTACTTTAGTGTTTCACTGTGTCATTTATTTGAATTTAAGCAATAGATATTAGGAATAAGTAGGTGTGGGTCGAACGGGTAACTTGAATAAAATGTTTTGGGTCGAACGGAGCAAAATACCTATTGGGTAGAAAAGTTTTGGGTTAAACGGGGAAGCACTTATACTAACTACTACATAAGTGGGTATCTACCCAAATGCAATATTTGAATGTACCTACCTCTGATCTCCCTTACACATCCTCAAAGAATCTTATGCTAAGAGATCTGTGTGGATCTGCCGTGTCTTGCGATTTGGTCATGATGCTCTTTCTGTTTTTGTTAATAGGTGAAGCTTAAAATTCTGATACAATAATAATAATAATAATAATGCTGGACATGGAATGTGTGAGTCATTATTATTTTTAAGTTTATTCTTCCTGGAAACGTATGGGGAGGCTCATGCCCAGCTGTGGACTTCTACAGGCTGTTGATGATGATGGTGATAAATTAGAACACTAACAAAAAATCAAGAAAGTTTTTTTTTAAATATTTATAACGTTTCAACTTATTTTGTACATACGAGGAAAAAAACCTTGAATTTTTTTCTTTTAGATAAATATCATCTAGTAAAGATTTTATCTAGTAAATTATTTTATGAAGATGCCTATATAAGCTTTATTTAGTACTAGCTGACCGGTGCCCACTTCGTTGGGCGGTAAACATGTTTACTTACAAATCTTAACTGAAGTAGTACTCGATGTCACCAACAGATGGCGTTAATACGGCATAAAATAGCGGCCGTTCGCAGTTTCGCCAGCGTGGCAGTTTATATCAGTTCCCGTTATTTTTTCGGGATAAAAAGTAGCCTAAGTTACTTCTTGTTACATTAGCTATCTGCCAGTGAAAGTCCCGTCGAAATCGGTCCAGCCGTTCCAGAGATTACACGGAACAAACAGACAGACAGACAGACAAAAATTTAAAAAAATGCTATTTTGGTATATGTATCGTATATACATTCCTATGCATGTAGTAAAAAGCGTTATTTTAATATTACAAACAGACACTTCAATTTTATTTATTTGTATAGATTTTGTCATAAAACTATATTACATTATGAATTATGTCCTTTTTATAAAACACCTGCGTAGGGTGCCGACCTCGCGTCGGAGCCGTGCGGGTACCTAACTCATAGATCTAAACTACTCCCCTGCACGCGCAGCACTCCCAACTTGGTGACGCTCACTTCGCAACGGGCCGTGCAGCAGAAAACGTAATATTTTAACTTCGCCATAACTTCAAAACCAAACGTCCAATTCTAATCATTTAAAGACCAAATATTATCTACATGAACTGTACTTAGTGATAAAATAATTTATTTTGATAAGGATTAATAGTATGAGTAAAATAAATGCGTTTAAATGTAGTCCAAAAAAAATTAAAGATTTTTAAATAAAAAAATGGTTGTTGTGCCTCACTCGACATAGATAGGTATAGTGTGTCGCTAACTTTTTTGTAGATATTTATAAGATCTACAATTATGTAGAACATTTTATGGTTCTATCTTTTATAGTTTAGGCAGCGTACGCAAAATAAGTAACTTTTCTGGTTGATTTTTTACACCTTGTGTCTGAAAAACCCAAATATTTTACGGAACGCTATTTTTTTCCAAAATAAAATATAGCCTATGTTACTCAGTGATAATGTAGCTTTCTAATGAAAAAAGAATGATTAAAATCGGTCCAGTACTTTTTGAGTTTATTCATAACATACAAAAATACAAAAATACAAAAATACAAAAATACAAAGCTTTCCTCTTTATAATATTAGTGTAGATTTACTAAATGTAATGGTCTGACTTTTCAGGTCAGGACCTCTGACTACCCTTATTAGCCATCCTTACAGAATCTTGAGTAGGTACTTGGTACTAAGAGAAACGAGGGGATGTCTACCGTGCATGGGGATTAAAATTATGAAACCATTTCTTTTACTTTCTTTTCTAATACGAACCAGTCGTACTTATGTATATGAAAGAACCTAAAATGCTTTCTAAATACTTTCATAGTAGGTGCATGTACTTACCTACTTTATTTATTTAATACATAAGTAAGCACAGGCATTACGGTTAAGTACCTACCTGTACCTACTAAGCATCTTCAAGTAGACAGGAAATATTAAAACGGATGGTAGGGGTAGGTATTCAATAATAAAAGATGTTTTGTTTGGCGACCTTACGAGACGCCACAAGAGGTTCATAATTGCCCCAAATCGGGGGCTTACGATTTGTAAATATTCTTATATCACCACTTAGAACGTCCGTTCAATAAAATAATAATAGTATACACCCGTGCAAATGGCCGGCGGGAAGGGGGGCAGGGGTGCGGGGATGCTCCGGGGTAGGGGGGCTTATCGATTCGCGCCCGCGCGACACTGTATCTGTCCTCTCATCGAAGCTCGTCCACCAGCCTCACAAAGAAAGAGATAGGTTTCGGAGACTTTGATCCTTTTGTTTTTGGGCAGCGTCCGGCGATGCGGGCGGGGGCAGAAAAATGTGCAGAGACGCTGATTGGCTGCTCTCTCGCCCCGCCCCCCCGCACAGCCTGCGCCCCCGCCGCAGCCTGCGGACCGCAGTTCAAGGGCGGTTGCCGACGCACGCTCATTTGTTTGGGTTCTACTCTATTTATAAACCTAGAGGCTAGAATCTAGATTGACCTAGTGTTGCGGAAATTAATGCTACTAAAAGATGTTTTTATTACAGAACTCCTTTCTGAGGTTGGATAAAATAAATGTACGCTTAGTGAAGACAAACTTTCCTCATAACAATAGTGTTCTAAATGTAAGACGACTATGAATAATTTAGAAGAAATGTTTTTATCAATAAGAAAAATAGCTTAACTTATCTATCTACTAAGGTTTACTAACAACTATCTATATAACAGCTTGGGGCTAGATGATGCTGTGTGAATTGTCCAGCATTATTATTATTATTAATAATATAGATATAAGAATCTTTGCCCTGACTGACTGGGATATAGACAACGCACAGCCTAAACCACTGGTCGTAGAGACTTGAAATTTTCAGAGTATATTCGTCTTGGTGCATAGAGGTGTACTAAGAAAGGAATTCTCGAAATTCAACCTATAAACGTGTACAGCGGGGGTTGAAGTTTGTATGAAAATAGCTTCACGCGGACGAAGTCGTGGGCGTTTCGCTAGTTTACAATAAGAACTAAATATGTTTTGTTCGAAGTTATGCTATTTTACTGAAGACATTCTTTATTTTAACGGAATAGATATTATCTAGAATACCTACATCATTTATATTTTTAGTTAGGTAGGTACTTAAGTAAATGTTTCGTTTACTTCCTCAATACCATACCATACTTCAGCAAATAAACGATTTCATTTCATTTCATTTCAATATTTTTATTTTCTTGGAAATACGGAACACTTATTTGGATTATAATAGAACTCTCATTTTATTTTTATGTATTGTTTGATGTTTAGGGTTCCGTACCCAAAGGGTAAAACAGGACCCTATAACTCAAGACTCCGCTGTCTGTCTTTTTTTTTTACACAATGTGCTGATGCAACAAGCATATGCCCCACCTGATGTTAAGTGGTTACCATCGCCTATAACAAGCATTGCCTTGCAGGTCACGTTTCTGTCTGTCTGTCCAAAAAACCGACTGTATCTCATGAAAAAAAAACTTTTTTTTATAATGGTAGGTATGTGTCCGGCATTCGATAAACAATGCCAATGTCAATAAATACTTTATAGTCAAGTCGAGTCAGTAAAAAAAAGTAAAGTCAGCTGTTATTCATTTTGAAGAAAGATGCGTTCAAATCGGGATACCACACTTTCATTTAAATTGCTCGACCTCAAGTAATTATTCTCGCATAAAATAACACTAGAAAAATAATTAAAATGAAAAAACTATGTTGTTTCCAAAGACGACAGAAAACAAATGCCTTTAGAACATTTTAGCGTAATTTAGAATTGAAGTTTTAAAACGTTTAGAGAGAAATCTGCTCTACATTTGTGTGCGTGTTGTGCGTCGATCATGTTGACATCTCTATACGATTGAGCGACGTTCACATGAGTCATTTTGACGTATGACAGATAAATCGACAAGAAAATCGTGCCGGAGTGACATGTGAAATGAATCGACATTCTGATGGAAAATACATTCTTGTGATGAGAATAAATATATAAACTTAGGCCTGCTTTCACAACGATCACTAAATTTATTTACCGAGCCAGTAAATACATTTAGAAATCTAATTACGTTTAACATCTTGCACAAGGAAAAGTATGTCGCTTTACGTTTACGCTGAGGATGTTTACCGTGGTAAACGTGATTAGCTAAATAAAATAAAATTAGGTTGTTGTGATTTGGAGTACCTACCTACTCTGTGATGTTGAATTGTATTTAAATAAATAAATGAGAGAAATAGTATTACTAGAGCTACGTATTATCAGTTTGACGATGTGTAGGACGCCCTCCCACCCAATGGACCAACGACATTAATCACTAATTAAGTAATAAGTTATGTTTTAGTAGTAGTAGAGCTCTTAGTGAAAGGCTCGTCCGGGGAAGTACTACCACCATGTTTATTTCTGCAACCAAACAGCTTGCTGTGCTCCGGGTTGAAGGGTGTGGGTGCCGGTGTAATTACAGGCACACGAAGCTTAACACCTGTATGCCTCAGGTTGATGGACGCATACGTAGGGCACGTTAACGAGCGTGACCTGCGAGGCAATACTTTGCTATAGGTAATGGTAACCACTTAACATCAGGTGGGCCATCTGCTTGTTCCATAAGCAAGCCACGTAAAAAAAATGTATCAAACTTAGAATAAGGAAGAATACAATCTATTACATCAAGATACGGCACTAAGTAAAAAATTATCCTCTGTATCCATCTCGTTTCCGAGAAATGTAAGAAAAAGAAATAGCATCACGACTGTAATCCCCAAGTACGGTAGATATCCCCTTTGATCCCTTAGTACCAAGTAGGTACCTCGAGATTCTTCAAAGATGTCTGATAAGGGTTAGTCAGAGGTCCGGATAGTACATTTGGTACATACCCACATTTTGCAGTAGTTATATTCCAAGCGTGACAGGTTGCAAGCCCACCACCGCTGCTAGAATACTAACTGGTTTCACGATTTTTCCCTTCACCGTTTGACAGCATTGGCATTGCACACATAAAGTTTTCGAACGGGAAAATCCATTGAAAAAACAACCGATTAAAAGACATAAGTACGCAATATCAAAAATTTTTTACTATACGTTTTAGCTGCAGTGCGAGCGAGAGGCTAACTGCACAAGAAAACTGCATGAAAAACAAAAACCGAAATATCAAGTTACTTTACTTTATATATTTTTTTTATATAAGAATTCCATGTATTTGTATTACCTACTCGTAATGATTGAATAGTGTATCCAATCTACGTGCTACGTTACAACGACCGGATTTGAATCCACTACCTTAGGATCCGAAGGCGGGATCACTCCCCTAGACCACCGGTGCTCGGTAGGAATGTAAGGTTTCTCATAAATCCGTGCACAAACTAAACATACACTACACCATTAGCCTACCTTACTAAACGACGAAATATTTAAATAGGTATCCATCGCGGCTATCTGCAGATAAAACGCCCCAATTCACATGCGTGAGCCGTGTGATGGATGAGCTTGGCGATCAGACCCTACCCTTCCCCCCTCACACCCTCGGACCCCCTGCGTTACACCCGGCCTAAGTCCTGTAGGTGATCCATTACATTTTTGCGTAATCCTCGTTTATAAATATGAAATTGAAGGAAGATGGTGATGCTTAATCGACTGGAGGTCGACGGTCACCCAGCCCTGTGGAAAAGCTTCATAATTTATGGCCGCGTGCCAACACTGGTCGTCTGTGGAAAATATAAAAAAAATGATACACTTACCAAAAACTACGTATCTCATCAAAATACCATACATTTATTGCTTTCACATGGTTTAGTTTGGATATAAACATTGTTCTTATGTGTATGTATGTAGGTATCACATGGACCCTGAATAGGGTATAGCAACATATAACCAGGCCGAGGCTATAATGTAAGAAGGTAGCAGGTATAAGTGTAGTATTTTAGGATAGTAGGATTCGTGGTGTTGTGTTAGGCTATCTTAATGTGGGATTTCTATTCTACCAAGACTATACTGAATCGCTACTGAATCGCTTCTGTAGGAATAATAAACCAATTTTACGTCAAATTTTGGCTAAGCTTTATGCACCGTAGAGTTTTACCTAGCTGTTAGGTACCTACTGCTCATAGAATAAGAAACAGTCCATATTCTTAGCTACTACTAATTGGTAAGAAATGGGTTTAGTCCAAATATCCTTTGTTATATTTTTGACAGATTGTTGACAAGTCGTAGAGGTATTATAAATACCGATCAACCTCTTTGGGAGGTCCTATTTATTTTTTTGTGTAGGTATAAGACCTTCTACATTATTATAAATCAAAACAAATAAAACCTCAATGCCGTTGGCAATTCCTAATTTGAAATTTGATTCGAATAAAAACATTCTCTCGTCAGTCAATCTGCAGTCCGCAAGGGGTAATCACGTCTCCCACATGCAAAACATAGCAATTGCAGCCATGATTATAGACGGTAGGGTATATTCTGATTATAGATAATTATAGCGAGGGTAGGAAGGGTAGCTGATGAGCGATTTGGGTATTATTTGCGCTTTATTTGGGTATTTATTGCGCTTGAGTGACGACGCAGATATTATGCTGGGTTATAATGCGGATCCCTTGGGCCGTCCTTCGCTTTGTTGTGTCGTGGACATTGATTTGATGTATTTGGAGCTGGAAATTATTTAAATTGTGTTGAGTTATTTAATATGTTTGTGACTGTAATAAAAATATAATCAACCACCAAAGTAATAGAGCTACTTAGGTATATAAACATACATAAATAATATATCAGCTATTTGATTCCCATAGTACAAGCTATGTTTAGTTCGGAGCTAGATGGTGTTGTGTGAAAAACCAACAAATATTAATTTATTTTATTTGTCTAATTTTGTCTAATTTGTCAGTACGTACTTATAATGTAGGTAGTTGAAACGATCAGTTGGACCTATTTGTTTTATTATTTAGGTATAACACATTATTATTTAGGTATAACAGAGCAGCTATCATTAATGTATTTTAGTACTAGTTGCCCAGTACTCGAATAAATATATACATTTTTCCAGAAGAATTATTTATATTGCAAGTTTCATCCGAATTGGTCTAGCCGTTAATGTCAAACAGCTAACTAACTAAACATCTTAGATTTTTTTTAATAACCCACACTTCAGTAAAGGCTTTGAGAATTTGCACAGCAAGAAAAATATTACCCTTACACATTTCAACCACTAATGAATCAATTTATCCGCTTATCAGCTTACTTTCAATTTCAATTTGTGCACGCATCGCCGATGGAGGGGTCACAACCACATTTCCATCTCGCCGACCACGTAACAATATCAGACACTAATAAGTACCCAATCCTTTCTATGCGCAATATTGTGTACTCTAATTGGCATCAGAAAACTGAGGTAGCCCCAAACAAGCGCTTATCGACACATCAGTGCGCTAAAACCCGATCTACCGACCCTTCGTTGCTACGGTTACCGTTGATATAACGAAAGACCGGATAAGATTTCAAATAGCCGGATTCTTATCTTCTGATTATCAGCCTCTAAAACGCAGGAATCTAATAGTTTGGAACAAAAAACCACTCAAAATTAGGAGTTTTTTGTGTCTATACTACGTAGGTAGGTGCTACGGCAAAACTCTTTAATTTTGCAGCCAGCGTTTTAGGGACGTATCCGATTGGTATTTATTTGAATTTAGCCCTCTAAACATAGCTTGTACTATGGGACCCAGATGACTGATATAATATTTATATAGAATTATTTTTTTTTGTAAATGCGGACTTAGAATACAATATAACTCCCAGACAGGAACCAAACATCTATGTTCATCACACAAATGTTTGTTCTCGGTGGGGATCGATTAATCGGAGGTCAGTTTCTGTTCTGTGCTGTAGGTTGTGGATGCGATCTCCACCGAGGACAAACATTTGTGTGATGAACATAGATGTTTGTTTTATGTCTTGGTGTTATATTGTATTCCATGTACGTATTATAAAACAAACGCACTTATATGAGTTATCTGGTTCCTATACTACAAGCTTTGCTTAATTTTGGGCCAGATAATGTTGTGTAAAAATGTCCACAAATATTTATTTATGTGTATAAGATATAAATATAATGTGTCCTTTATCTGTTCAACTTGTATATTTAATGTGAAGTAATTTGGCCGAATGATGCTTATAAAACCGGACATCGACATCCCTAATGGTTGCTAATGAATAGAATACGTGGCCCCCAGGTATTAAAAGTTTTGTGGTCGGAATTATCTCTGTAATTTTATTGAATGATGTAAACATCGTAAAAATATTGGGTAGGTACTTTATTTAGTAGGTTTGTGGAGTGGGATAGAATGAGGTGGGAATTTGAACCTAGTAAACAGGCAGCATAGGAAATTAATTTCTTTTTAGAATCATAATATTGTTTATCATTGGTTCTTATCATATTTCTACTAGCCGTGATGGTCCCGGCTTAAAATAGGATCCCTCCATTACCTCCCATGGATGTCTTAGGAGCGACGAAGGGAACACTCCAGGAGATGAGCAGCTACTGAACACCGATACTAGGGTCACCAATCCGCCTACCAAGCATGGTGACTATGGTGACCTTCCAAATTTAAGGGCATTATGAAAAAACACCCAAAACACAAAAACACCGAGACACATAACAAACATCTATGTTCATCACACAAATGTTTTTTCTTGGTGGGGATCGAACCCACCACCTACAGCGCAGAACGCAGAGCTAACGAACTGATCTGTGTCGGCTGTCCAATCTAATATCCAGCAATCCAATATGTTATTTCCAGCAGTGGGCTCATTTATGCTGATAATAACGGCTGTAGCAGAACAAGTGTTTTCCAAACTAGTTTTATCCACTCTAATGTTCACGAGTACCATCTCCAACATTAATCTGCCAGTATGATGGATGGATACCAGAATTCTTCTTGTTTTTTACCATCCCTCCCGATATTCCACAACTGCCTACTCCCACGTTTGTAAAACAGCTACAGATTAATTGCATTATTTCGTGATAGATAAGTATTAATGGTTTATATCAGGGGAGTACCCTTCTCTTTAATTATGGAATCTCATGAGATGTAATAGCTGTGAGTTATTGAACTAATCATTGTTGTTGTTAGGTAAGTTGTTTGCTTGTTTGTGTGTGTAGAATCATCATCATCAAATGTCTACCGCCCATCTTCGGTAAACATTTTAATTTTTCAAATTTTTTTAATAATAACCTTATGGCCTATGACACTCACAAATAACGTAGCTATTAGTAAAAGAATTTTCACAATCGGTTCAGTATATCTAGAGATTAATAATAATAATAATGCTGGACAGTCCACACAGCATCATCTAGCCCTAAGCTAAGCAGAGCTTGTTTTATGGGTACTAGATGACTGCTATACTTAATACAATACATTACATACATAAATATTCTTTATTATACATAGAAAATACCCAGAACACACGGAATAAATATTTGCAGATCGAACAAACATTTATCCCGAGGTGGGACTCGAACCAGCAACCTCCTGCGTACCAGGCGGACATTCGCCCGCTGCGCCACATTGGTCGTCAAATATTAGAATAGATAATGAATAGAATATATTAGAATATATAATGGAATCGTAGCTCTTCGGATAAGTTTCCACGTCTTCATCTCTGCACTGACTAAATACTATAGTGATAATTACACTGGCCCATGAGGAAGTGCTACTAACGGACGCTCGTAGAATATTGGATCCGAGCATTAGATAAACAAAACAGGTGATCACGTTCATAAAGGATAAAGTTTCTTAGTTTTTAAGGTTTCACTGCCTAAAAGGCAACAATAAACACATGCCGAGTCTCCATCGCGCAAAGTTTCCGAAAATTTCAATTGAGTGGGTAAAGAACCTTTGTTTGACTGTTCATTTAACTTTTGTTACCAATTTGTGTACACAAGTAGGTATACTATATCTTACAAATTACCATAGAATGATTAAGCCGTGCTGGTGTTGGCGAGCTTGGTTGCTATTTGAAGTAATAAGTTGTAAAACGGCAATGTATGAAAATTTTAGTATAATGTAATCAAAATAACATTGCCTATATTCTAAATTAAAAAGAAACTTATATCTGTACTGATTAATCTTGTCTAAAATCAGATTCCAAATACTAAGGCGCTAGGTAAACGTAAACACTTTTGTTGTCAACACAGGAATTGTGTGTCCGGTAATGGTAACCGGACTCACAAAAATGGTTTTAAAAGCTCAATCGTCTTATCTACCTACATCGCTGAAATTATGCCCTTGATGTACACAGTAAATCGACTGAAAAATACGTAAAAAATTGTGTTTACCTAGCCTGTTTGATCCTATTATAAGTTACGCTTTCATTATTACTATGCACGCAATAAAGGCCTAACTAAACAAACTAATTACCGCAATAAAACAAATTAATTCAGAATTGCGTTTAGATTCTCATTAGTGGCGCGACATAGGAATTCACGAAATGCGGCCGGCGCGAATAACCGAAAACGGGAATCCCGAATACCAAAAAGCCGAAACTCGAAAGCCGAATAGTCGGACCGCGCGGTGACATATTGGAATTCGACTCCATTTATCCCGCTTCCTATTGGAATCCGGAGTGACGCGGCAAATTGGAAATTGCGGTTCCATTTTTGGCGATATTGATAGGCAATTCTTGTAACGTTATCGTAACCTAAGCATACAATTTCATAAAGAAAGCATATCATACAGTAAAATCCAAAACATATTTAATGTCTATGTATGTAACAAACAACACAACAAATAACTTTACCTACATACCATAAGTTTATTTGCGTGTATACTCTACGCGATTACCTTACTAGCAGTCAGGTTTTTAGCTGAATCAATCATTTATATTAAAACCTTTTCAATTCCCCTTTAGATAAAACCGAATCCACTTCATTATCAAAAGCCAACCCAACTGATTCTCTACCCTCCGGTTGGTGCGGTTCGTCAAATGTACGAACGGACATGCACGTCAAAGCACCCCGCATTAAATCACGTTTTGACAAGCGTACCGTGAAAATTAATCGAGTGTCGTGGAGTGCGGACTATTGGCAGAAAAAATGAAAACATGATGGCATTTTGGTTCCTGAGCGGCAAAGGTCGAGGCAGTCACTTGTGAAATGTCTCGCCCTGCGGACACGAGTCGGCCGTTCCACTGGGAATGGACTAAGGCAGGGCACTGTTCATTTTGAATCAAACACTACAAATTACCAGATTGGTTTCGTCATAGTCGCATGTTCATCCATTTAGTTTTCTATGTTTGCTCAACGCTACGTAAATTGGTTATATCTGAACAATGCCACTAACAACCTAAGTAAAACTCGTAGATTTTGTATTTATAAATATATTGGTATTGGGTTGGAAATGCCAAGTTGATAGCAATTGGCCTCAAACATAAGTTCATATCAAGCAAAGGGCTATGGAGAGAGCATTGCTCTCGATTATAGGTACGACGGCAGTAGGTACGTCCCTGACGAGCTCTACTAAGACCTAAACTGTGTTGATGAACTTGGACTTTAAGAAATGTCGTCTTCAATCTTCAACCAAAGTTCATTCATCTACCTAAAACTTTGTATGAGAGGCACAATAAGAGTTTCTAGTCAGGTTTCTGCAGATGTGAAGCCTGAAAATAAGTTATACGAAACACATCCAATAAATAAGGTGAAAGGTACGGGCCCTTTCACGTTCGCATTAGGCAGGCTCCACACAGGCATGCGTGGCACGTCAATCGTTATTGCCTGTACCGATCTGATTTGAAATATTTCCACGGAACCACTTATTCGCACCTCACAAACAGCTCTGAATGTGTGATGCGACATGTTTTGATACTTATATTTCCACTATAGGCATCTTAAAAAATGCTAGCAATAAAATTTTATAAAAGTACGCTTAAACCTCGCGTTTTGTTTATTATAAGAAAAAGAAAAATAAAAACTTATATTTTAATATTCAAGTCATCATCACCGTCAGTATAAAGAAAACTTCTGGATATGTCTAGAATTTTTTTTAATCTAGGAGGTCATTGGTTCTCCCTCATTTTCCAGGAAGAACCTATCTACTCACTTTGCCCAATCTTCATAATGTCTTCGGTTCACCAGTTAAGAGGTTTCGTCTGCTGGACCGTAACGGTTGTCAATCGAGAACCTTTATTCCCCAGCGGTTTCGGTTAGCGAGTTAGTAATGTAACCAGCGTCTTGGGGACACTGCCGATTAGTATTAATTTGGATCAGTTGAGCTATCTCTAGATCGTCTGCAAATACCTCAACATTTTCATGTATATGTTTATATATCTATTGTAAACACTTGTATTGGTTGTAATTTCTAATAATCAAAAACAGTTTTTAAGTTGTATTCTGTTCTGAGACGAGATTGAAATTGGAATTTAATTATGAAAATTGGGTCTGTCTGAAATGACAGTTCCAAAGAATACCATTTGGAAATAGACGCGTTCGAAATATGAATTGTTGATATTTGGTTACGAGTATTGGACCTTCTTATTAGAACACTTTTGATAGTCTAGCTACAGTTACATCCATTGAGAAAGAAATACTATCGAGAAAAGTATCAAAGAAATATGAAATCGCGACTGAGAGAGGATTCACGGTAGCTGCTTACATGCTACTGGAGGCCTGGAGGGCTGCTGGAGGGTAATCGTTCTCTAAGTTGAATATTTGCACAGCATTGTACCTACTCGTGCAAGGCACATTCCTATCGCGTATATTCTAATGGGGGCTACAACTGGCATAAGTGCTAGAAGCAATCAGAATTATTATAAATGCGACTTTTATGCGAACGTGTGAAGGTGGCGTGAGGTGAATAGGATTTCAATCGAGGCACCTTGCGTTGTATTTTTCCATTTTCCTGGAGAATTTAAATGTAAATTCTGTATTACTTTTACAACGTTTTATGAAGAAACGCAAAAGAGACAGCATGTTAAAAAATGATACATTAGTTCTTTTGAAATTATTTTTGTTATAGTTCAGTCTTTCATTCTATATTTCTGTATATTTTAATAAAACTTATTACAGATGCAACAAGCTGATGATTCGTTTGATATTTATGTTGCCCCTTAATCTATAGCAAAGCTGGTTGATGGTGGTCGGTGATAGCACTTTCCTACTACTACACCGAAGAATAAAGTATTTTAACCCTACTGCATAAAAACTTCAAATTCGAGTTTACCGTTTTAAGGTTTTCTCTAAATCCAATGGTAAATCACACATATATCCAATGAATTGATCCACACTGCAACTAATTTAATAATAATAATTAATAAACCGGAACCGGAACCGGAAGACGAAGCGTAGGACGTTCTCCTACCCGATGGACTGACGACATTGTTAAAACCGCGGGAAGTCGATGGAAGGAAAAGGCTCAGAATCGTTCTTCTTGGAAACGTATGGGGGAGGCCTATGTCCAGCAGTGGACTATTACAGACTGATGATGATGATGATGAATTAATAAACTAATTTTTAATACATTATAATAATAACATTTATAAATATAATGCTGACGCAAGACGCGCGCGCATCAATACCATAACACTGATCGGTGGCGTAAGCTCAATGCCGGCTTAGGAAAGGAACTGAACCAAAAAGTGGCTGATGCAGAAAAGTTTAGTATCACGGTAAGAGCTTGTGACTAAGAAAAGAAATATACTATCATTAATTTACTGAATGATGACAGTATTAAATATGAAATCAAAAGTGTGAAATCGCAAGAAATGAGCAGCTGCTGAGCGGCGGGAGATCGTAAACGGCACGAAACCTTTAAAATACCTAGAGAATGCTGTCATCATTTTGAAAAAAAAACTCCGATTAAAATCTTGCACAAGCCGGCTTTTTTCATCTTCGAGCAGCTGTGCGCGTGCGCATCACCTGTCCCACGTGGCCAAAAATAATAGTTAAGCACAAAGGCGTCCAGAGAAGCTATTGTTGATACTAGGTACCATTGATTTAAGGTATACTCCTATTGTTGAAAGTCAGTTGACGCTATGAGACAACGACACACCTGCTTGTGAATGATTGTCTATGGTGATCTACCAGTTTATTGCCAACTGTGGTCGTTAGAATTTACCAACACCCGTCCAAAACGCTGTTATTTAAATGATATCTGCTCCTGCTCTGAAAAACTTGGCAGTGCGAAAAAATATCTGTTTTTATGGAAATATATGTTTGTAGTTTTATATTTGATATAAAGTTTACAAAAAATGCTTTTAAGAAGCAAAAGTAGTTTTAGGGTCCGTTTAATACACATTTTCTTAGCTATTAAAAAGTTTAATTATAACACATTTCGTTTTTCAAGGAAGAAATTAGCTTTTAGGAAGAAATCATTAAAATATGAGGTTTGTCTTGATTTCATCAACTTGCTGGCAAGTTGAACAACTCAAGACTTGATACTTGATTGATAAAGTCAATTCACAGGCAAAAGTTTAGGTCAACACATGAAAAACCCTGAAGTGAGTACCTGTGCTGTTCTAGTATATTGTAGGTACTTTTACAGTAAATATCAAAACATTGTCAAATCGATAATAATTGCGTCCGAGTAATTCTCAAAACCCACAATATGTTTCTATGTGACGCAAAAGACTAGAGTTTGGTTACCTGCTTCTTGAGTTGACTTGGAACTTTGATTTATATACTCCAGTTTACTTACTCAACTTTAAAATGTACGTAATAGGGTTGAAAGTGTGTAAGCCGGATTGTAAAAGATTTAAGTTCTGTGATATCCTGTATTGCTTCGTACAAATTGTCAGCATGCCGTCACAAAACATTTTTACGATAAGTCGTATTTCATTAGTTGTGTCAGTCAGCAGGATTCTGACCCAAGGTAGGTACTTCGATTTGGGAAATGACCTACATCAAAGCTTTTATGAAAGATGTAACAAAATTTTAAATCGAACTTTGATTTTGTTTATAAGCTCTTGGAAGGTAAGGTGCCCACGAAATTTTTATTTGTACCGTACCGTATTTTTTGTCTGTTTGTAGCAAAAACATCTCACTCTTTCCATTTACTATTTACTTAATACATACCTGGTACGAAAATATTATTTACTCAACTTTTAACTGTATATACTTTGTTTTAACGTTTTGTCACCACTTAGCTTTAAATTAACAGGTTTAGGTTAACTCCAAACCCTAATATGTATGTAACAAAGAGTACATAATAAGGTTAAGTTAGATCCCCGTTTATGAAGCTGACTTATCCTATACAGTACACAAGTTAATACATGTCCGCGAATAAATTAACCATTCAACTTTAAAAACTAAGCCATAAATCGGTAGGAACACCGCCTACCTGGCTACACTCGCTCACTACGCAGAAATACACAATGCACATAATTTTTTTCTACAACTTAAATCGCAGTTTTTCGGCGCGAATTCCAAAAGGACACCTGGTCGGAAACGGACCCCTGGGGGTCCTCATACTCTGATTGATGGAGGTCCGTCGATCAAAGTACAATGCAAGCGTTTCATTTCATTCGTTCCGACGACGGCGACTCGTAGTCTCTAAAACAATCAATGATCAAGTTTGTGAATGGAACGTGAAACAAAATCTTTTGTAAAGCAGACTCAGGTGACTTGGCTATGCGACAATAGGCGTCATGTTTTTACTGATAGGAAAAAAACTCTTCTATGCAACCTTTATTTTAGAACCTTCAATTTAGTAGCCAGTGGCCACCCACTTTTTATTTTTCCATTCATCAAATCATCTAGGCACTTACATAAAATATGCGCGATACACTCACTCTCATAAATATTGATATTAAATTAATTATTAATCATATATTTATTTACTTCTATGAAACTAATTATCTATTATTATCTTTTTAAATATTTTATATTTACGCAGGTACATTGTATTTTATTTTTATCAGAGCACTCAACATTTCTCTGTTTTTTCAAAAGGTCTATTGACTGCGGGTTTCGACAGAATACCAGCGCCTAACTACTAGGCTACTAGGTATGCATAATGGTGAGGCAAACGCTGAGTCGAGACCCTTTTGCTGCTGTAGCACATAGGTACCTACTGCTTATGTCCTTCCTCTTGTCTTGTCTTCACCTTTTGATATGTTTTGTTTGTGTATGTGTGTTTTTGTAGCAAATAAATATGTCTGTGTCTATAAAAACTCAAAGTATTTACAGTAAGTAAACTTGGATGTGTGTTTTATTTCTAGCTAATGAAAGCAAAGAGGATATAACTAAGGGATGATAATCTGAGAAGTTTATATAATGAACAAAGTTTTCGTTTGTTTCATAAATGACTTATTAAACTGGCTGGCTCGTATGTTTTATGCTCATTATAATTCATCGTAATCCAGAAAATTTCACAAGGAATTCACACGCAAACGTGGAACTTATGCAAAACGTCTTTCCGCAACCCATTTCACATATTCAACTCTACATGCCAAATCCTCTCATATCCTGATTTATTTCCCAAATACGGATGCCTACATACTGGAGGAACACCAGCAAATTCCTCCAGACAATATGATTGATCTTTATGAATATGCAGATATGTTAAGTGATGATAAGGCCCGCAAATAAGCTCCGCGGGGAGTGATTGCCGCCTATGCGTCGCAGATTTTAATCTCAGATAGCGGAGTTGGGAGCAGTTTGCATAAATTCTAGTGTAAGCACCTTGTTAACAAACTGCACAGTTTGATTATGAGATTGCTTGCAGGTTTGTTTCTATGGATTTTTCCGGGGAGGAATGAGTGTCAAAAGCATGGTTCTTTTCTTGTTCTGTTATATATTTTTTAACGTTTTTATCGGATTGCTAAACTTATAAAATCCCTATTTTGACGATTTCTTAGATAACACATTGAAGACGCATACTTCACTGCGTTCGTTGAGGGCACATTTATGGCGCGACAGATTTCGCGCGGCCGCCGCACGGTTGGCCGCTTGAAAGGAATTAGAACGTTGTCACCTAGATTATAGAGAAGATACTTGGTATCGATTTTTAAAACACGCGGCAACCGCGCGAAATCTTTCGCATCGTCTAAACACGCCGTTTTCTAGTTCGTGGTCCCTGTTCGAGAACCTTTAATTCCCGAGCCTTTGTTGGATCTACGAGCTAAATGTCATGGCATACAACAAATTGCTTAATTTTCTGATTCTATCACGTAGGAAAACCCACAGCACAGTTTTCTTCATAGCCTGTAGTGCTACTTACAGCTCGTGTGTGAGACCATAGTTTATAACCACGTTCCACAAGCCACTTACTAGCAACACGCACTTATTCTATTATACTTTCGCCTTGAGGCTTTGTAGTACATTATAATATCATCATGCAATAGTTGTAGTAGTTTCATACTACCTAGCTCATTGCAAAGGGCTTAGTCAAAGTCAAAGTAAAAAATCATTTATTCAGTAATATCCGCAGGGATCATCTTGAAACGTCTTAAATCTAGGTGAATCTAAGGCCAGTTATCTTATCCGGAGCAAAACTATATACTACATACTATACTTTTCTTGCCACTAAGCAGCGTTGCTGTGTACCGGTTTGAAGGATACAGGTGTTGGTGAAATTACAGGCACATAAGGTTTAACATCTGTATGCCTCAGGTTGATGGACGCATTACTGTCCATAGTAGGACACGGTCCTGACGTGTGTTATCTGTGAGTTGAGGTTATGCTATAGGTGGTTATTCCATCAACAAGTCGTATAAAAAAAACCGGCCAAGTGCGCGTAGGATTTACTAACGAATGGTTCCGTACCATTATCTACAAAAAAACGTTAAAAAATCACATTTTTTGTATGAGGGTTCCCTTAAATATTTATTTTATTATGATTTTTAGTATTTGTTGTTATAGCAGTAACATAAATACATTGTTTGTGAAAATTTCAACTCTCTAACTATCACGGTTCTTGAGATACAGCCTGGTGACAGACGGACAGACAGATAGCGGAGTCTTAGTAATAATCCCGTTTTACCCTTTGGGTACGGAACCCTAAAAACAAAGTTCTGTTTGTGACTATTTAGTAGTTAACTGAGTAGTTGCTATCTCACAACGCCCTAACTATACAACTTTTCACTTATCTTCATCCACTTACGCTTCCGCAACTGAACCACTTGCGAACTGAAACTAGTGTCTAAAGAGTGGCGCTTCGCTGACAAAAACTCATCCCGAACAGAAGGGGATGAAAAGAGAAGAAATAATGAAATATCTTCATCCAACCCTTCTAATTAATAGCCATCAGTGTCTGCTCCAGTGTCGAGGGTAGGCGCTTTCAAGTTTTTTAATATGCTTCCTCACCTCCGTAAAACAGTGGGAATAATTGCTTTTTTCCAACAGTTTTTCCAACTTTTAGACCCTTGGCGTAAATCTTACGACAATTAGCGAACTTCGAATGATTTTGTGTATCTCTGAATGGGTCTTAGGGGTTGTGAAAAAGATTGGAGATAATGTAAGATTTAGGTAATGATTAGATTTAGAAAACGGCCAGGTCAAGAGTACCCTAAACCAACGAGCGTGTAGGTATGAAGAATATTATGAGAGTAAATAAAGCAAAAGAGGTATGTCAGGATCGTAGTAAGTAGAAATCCGTGGTCTCTACCTACCCCCATGGGAAACAGGCGTGATTTTATGTACCTGTGTATGTAAGATTCATACTTATACGCTATTTAGACGAGAAAAGGTTGCCATGCGAGAATTTCCAGGCTAACTCGCACCTACGGGTTCTTCACACGAGGAAATCTTTTATATCCTTCCAAAAATCGCAAGTTTGAGGAAAGGAATCCTCTTCATCTCTAAAACGTGTTTACGTGATTGTAGATATATTGTCAAAGTGTTTTGATGCTTTTGTATCCCAAACTATGGTTTCTTTAACTGCTATACTTAGGGCTATATTTCACCAGGACACCATGGCGGCGCAACCAGTCGCCGCTACCAACAAAATGTATACAGCTCTATAGAGAGTTATTCACCTGGTGTCAATTTGTTGCGCAACCAATTTGGCGGCGCCACCAACTTGGACGCGTGCACAGAATGTTACTGGTTGCGCCGCCACGCTGGTCGCGCCACCACTAACTACTATAGCGTTGTATGGTGTCTCACTCACTCGGCCGCCAGTCCGGCCGCCAGGCGCCAGTTTCCTACGTACATACAGCAGTAGTGCTATCTCTTCGAGGTCTATTTTGATACTGTTTTCAGTGTGGTGTGGCGACTCTGGTGTCTGTATGGTGTCTAGTTTGGTAGCTTACGGACACCACGGTGGCGCAACTGGTTGCGCCGCCATGTTGTCCTGGTTAAATATAGCCCTTACATAGATACTTATAGTTATGAAATGTTTGCCTATGAAAATACATATGTTTAAAAAATAACCCATCAAAAGCAAACTTAGGCAAGATTATAATTACTTTCAAGAAAACTAGCATAGAATGTTCAAAGACAGAACCATAAGCCGAGTGAATCCGGGTGCACGACGTATCTCGTAAAGTCTCTCTAATACTTAATTGCGTCCTATGTCCGCGCCACAATAGCGCGCGTAATCAGGCCGCGAAAAGGCTACAATATCATTTTCAGGGCTGGCATGTACCATTTTTTATTTTTATTGTTCTTGCTTCTTCTTCTTCTTCTTCTAACCTGATGTTAAGCGGTTACCATATAATAAAGCATTGCCTCGCACATCACGCTCGTTAGGAACGTGCCCAAGCATGCACAGCCATGCATCCATATGGTATCAATACTCATAGACTAATGTTATAATAGAATAATTTATGCTAGCAATTTAAGTTAACTTAAAATTACTCATTAGCCTACATTATGGCTAGATTGTAATGATATTAGAGTACATTGTTTACAGATGGTGTACGCTAATTCATAAAAAAAAAAACTCATAGACATTGAAACACAGTAAGAAGCTGGATTTATGTATCTGACTGTTGTTATTTACTGCAAGTTTATACGGTATTATGTTTAGTAGTAGTAGAACTTTTAGTAAAGGGCTCGTCTAGGCGACTATCTACTACCTGTACCATGCCTATTTCTGCCGCTAAGCAGCTTGTTGTGTTCCGGTTTGAAGGGTGTGGGCGCCGGTGAAATTACAGTCGTGCAACCTGCGATGTGACCTGCGAGGTAATGTTTTGTTATAAGTGAAGGTCACCATTCAACATCAGGTGGGCCAATTACTTGTACCATCAGTAACGAGTATCAAAAAATAATGAGCCAGAACTATAACTACTGTAGATAGCAGCGAATAACAAACAGTCACATACATCGTTCAGCCTTTCATTGATGTGTAAGTGCCAACCCTATTTCCCCCGCTAGGTCGCGTAATCCAACTATTCAATTTTCAGCAAAAAGGATTGTCCGCGTCTTACGTTTTTTATCTTCACCGTTGATCCGGTACATGCTGTTATTGCCGTTAGTAATCACGGGAATTTCAACCTTAGCGCTATTAGCGTTATAACTATATATCTCATGGAGTAAGAATACTTTTCGTTTCTTCAGGATAATCGGAATGAGACATTATTTTACGATTATAATACAGTGTGTGATACATCTTCGTAATAAGGCTACTATTTAATCACCAAAATCCGGAAGAAGTTATTTGATTCTTCACCAACATCGCACGATCTTCACAATATTGGTGGTTATTGAAGGGTCTACGTTTTTGCACCAGTTTTTTTAAACTCTTGTTGGAGAATACTGGTGGCCTTGTGGTAGTGAGTCCTGCCTTCTGCTCCTAAGGTCGTGGGTTCGAATCCGGTCGTGCACCAATGGATTTTTCTATTTGGAAAATTTATAGCAATGTTAGTGCTGGTTAAGCGGTGAAGGAAAACATCGTGAGGAAACCAAAAAGCGCGGCTAAGAGCGGTGATGGGTTTGCAACCTGTCACGTATGGAATAGAAGAAAGAGTCCTGAGTTGGTACTACTTGGTAGGTCTAAGAGATTTGAGAGGGATGTCTACCTTGCCTGGGGATTAAAAGTTGTGGAGACTGTTTTTGTTTTCTTTTCTTTTCTTAGTCGTGGAGACTGTTTCTCTTTTGTTTGCGACTGTCACCACTGTATAGCATCGACTACATGTGTGCGCTGAGCCTTACGGTTATGACTTAGTACTTTAGACCTTTAGTGGTAAATCTAGGAGCTGTCAGTTGAACACAACCGTGCAATGAAGTGGTCTGCTAACGAAGACGCGTGTCAAACGAACACTTCATTAGGTGAGCGTCGCTCTTCGGCACTCCTCAGGCCGAACGCTTCTTGCGTATAGGGGAACCAAATAGTTATTCAAAAAATGTACAAGATTTTTTTTTGTGGTTCGACCCGTGATCATGGCGTATGCAACTGTGCCGAAATATCGGGAAACAATCAAACTCAAAAAACATGGTAAATATCCCGTTTCTATCCAAAATAAACATTTTTCATAGTTTAAGTTACATAAATATAAATATTGACACATATTCACACAACGCTAGCCTCAAACTGAGTAAAGCTTGTACTATGGGAACCAGATAGCTAATAGAATACTTTATAATTTTTTTGAAGTAATACTTCTTATGCAACTTCCAACAAGGTTGCGTTAAACGTTTAACACTACCATGGAGGGGGTATGAAAGCACTGTTCTTTCTCTCTTTCTCTCTCCGATAACCTTATTATTTGTTTATATTCATCGAGTCATTTGAATCTTCGGTAGCGAAGTTGGCTATCGCATGCCTGTATCAAGGGGAAGGTCGTGGGTTCAAATCCCGCTCGAGGAAAATAATTTTTGGGATAATATAAAAATCTACAAGCTTTAGTAGAAGTGCCTACCTACTAAGAACAGACAACCTACGTTGTTTTATCTTAACGTTACAAAATAAGATCTGTCCTGAAGAAAATGTGACGAATGGTGTCTTGCAGAAGCTCCCGAGCGTCTTACCACGCGCTAATTAGACGAACGCCGCTGCGCCGCTTGCCTCTCATTAGTGGCGGAATTATGCAGTTTGCTGGAATTCGGGTTAAATGCGAGCTCGAGACGTTGAGAGGCTGACTGTAAAAATGAGAAGCTAGCAGATGTCAGTTGAAGATTGTACTGTACTGTATATATACATGCACACGTTATAGAAGTGTTCTTAGTGAAGGGCTCGTCTGAAAAAGTAGTACCACCATGCTTTTTAGGGTTTCGTACCAAAGGTTACCCAAAGGTAAGGTAAGGTAAGGTTGGGTAAGGTTTACCCAAAGGGTAAAGGGAACCTATTAGTACTAAGACTTCGCTGTTTGTCTGTCTGTCCGTGTGTCACCAGGCTGTATCTCATGAACCGTGATAGTTAGAGAGTTGAAATTTTCACAGATGATGTATTTCTGTTGCCGCTATAATAACAAATGATTAAAAAATAAACTAAAATAAGCATTTAAGCGGGCTCTCGCAGAGCAGTGCATTATAGGGCCTGTTCCTAACATGCGTAAGCTATGAGGCTAAAAATAACATAAAAGTGTCTAATTATTCCAAAAATACTGAAGCTTCAATATGAAACCATATACTCGTTGAAACTGAAGTAATTAATTTACCAGCAACCAGAAACAAGTCTCTAATTAAGGCGATCAAAAATCGTATTGAAATAAAATTCTATAAAATCAGTAATTATAAAGATAATTAAAATTGTGTTGTGTGAGTGTACAAATGTTAAAAAAATACTTAGCTATATCTATACCAACTATGAGAACCTTTGTTCTGACTGACATAAGTATACACAATGTACAGCCGAAACCACTGTTCGTAGAGACTTGAAATTTCAGGGTACCTATATTCGTCTTGGTGCGTAGAGGTTGTACTAAGGAAAGGATTTCTGAAATTCAACCCCTAAATGGGTACAGCGAGGGTTTAAGTTTGTATCAAAAATTACTTCACGCGGACGAAGTCACGCGCGTTTCGCTACTCAGGGTATATAATTCGTCTTGGTGCGTGAAAATTTCAAGTCTCTACGACCAGTGGTTAAGGCTGTGCGTTGTCTATATGTCAGGCAGTCAGCCAGGCCAAAGGTTCTTATAATTGGTATTTAGTCTCTAAATCCAATGGATTAGGCTGTGCTTTGTCAAAGATTTGTATAAGTCTGATCATCGATTAAGTTGATTACTTTTTATTTAACCTGAATTAGAATTTACTCATTTTTAAGCATCTCTTTACAACCTGTCCATTAAGCGATGAATAAACATAACAAAATACAGCATTTAGCTACGTGAAGGTGGCCCCACCCCCACCCAACAATGCCTACCGAAATGCCAAAAAACGCCGCATCATACTCAAATCATTTACGAAATATTGACAACAATAAGCGTGGACTTTAAAAAATGCCAGTTATTAATATTTGTTTTCTTTGTCTGCACCACGTGTCCCCACACCTGAACTCTGTGGATGACATCGACAAAAAAAATAGCAAAAAAAAAATATTGGACGAAAAAGAGCAGAGGCGCAAACAGACAACAGGCAGTTTGAATGATTGCTTCCCTGGAAGAGCGGCAAGTCCATTTTTCACAAGTGCCATTCACCGCTTTCACGTTGCGTACTGTATTTTATATATTTTTTATTTATCGAGTTGCCGTCGCCCTCTGCCAAATTGATATTCGCCGAATGCGAATTTACGCCGTCCAATTCCTCACTGTTTTATTCAGTTTAGTGATTTCGTGATGGTAAACACGCAGGTAGATGTGTTTAATTTCGAAATGAATGTTATTGGCGAGTTTCAGCGGCGATTCAATGACGCCGGCTGTGTGAGTGTCGTTGTTTACGCACTGTAGTTACATTTTGTCTGTTTCAATGCGAAATTCGTTCTATTTTCGTCAAGTTTTTCACAATGTTTTAATTTTATACAAAAGTACCTCTAGATGTTGTTGCTTGATGTTGGGATTGTGAATTGATTGATGTTTTTAACTAAGTATAAGCTTGAGGTTCAACCTTTTCTTTATACGAATTGCAAATGAAACAAGTTTATGGCCCACCTGATGTTAATTGGTATCATTAAGTAGGTACCTTTAACAAAGCAAAATTACAAAAAAATATATAAATAGAGAGTATAACAGTGATTTTCTGCTACAGCAGGAAAACGGTTTTGGCAGCGTTTACCTCACTATATTATTTATTATTATAAAAAAAAAACCTTTACACAGGTATATTTCACGGATTTTTATATATTCCCAGAAACTATAACCTATATGGTAATACTTTTTAGTAATACAATTACAATATGCAATAAACAAAGGCTTTTGATACTCATAATTTAATCGATTTAAAAATAAGAGCATGAATAAATACAAGCCACAACCCCACGAAGTCAGTAAGTAGACTCGATTATGAACATCACCCCTGTTCATAATCGATCCTACCGCAAGCTCCTGATCCGACGATGTCTAATGACGTAAAAAGTATGTCCCTGCTGCGTAATGCTGGAGGTCAATATTTAGAGTCGATGTACGCACAGATGGGACACTATCATGGTATGACATGACACTATTTTGCCTACCAGCTGTGTCGGGTACTACACCTTACTGAAAACTAGCGCAGCTTTACTTAAGTGAAGCAGCTATATACTGAGTAGGGCCTTTTTTAACTCGTTCATGATGGTCGCCATCCACACCATACATACCATACACATACAGAGTTTACAGTCTAAAAGTGGGTAGGTATTTTGTTAAATAATGTATTTGTTTTTTTACGTTTATTTGTTCTAATGTACCTATCTGTCTGGCCTAATTCTTTCTGTTTGGTGTCTTTGTGGTAGCGTATCAGTGTTTATGGTGTCAAATAAATAATTTCTATTCTATTCTTCTGTTTGCCTTCTAGGTGCATTCAACAGTTTACAAAAATCACCATCTGTATCCACAGCTCAAGTTTATCAACTGCTGGGTAAAAAATTGCCCGTGGCGTTGTATAAATTATCTACAATAGATGAAAAGGTCTGTTTACTTTAGTTATATAAAAATAAACACAATAAACATTATTTAATAGATTAATAGATATATTCATAGCAGTCACGGAAAATACGAAATAATGTTGGAAGTAGTTTGACATCTTTCTCTACCTAATCTATGTCATTCGGCCACAGACTAGGCAGGGGTAATGAAAGCAGCGTCATCGGTCGGCAATTTGAATAGTCGCTTAGCCGCCATGACTGATGAGGAACGAAGGGTTGGTGATCGCTGCCTATCACTGTGTATGTCACCTTTAATATTTGTAAACTGACAATCTTCAAACTGCTAAATTAGAGGTAGGAGTCAACTGGAAGAAATCGTTTTTAGATGATACTTTGGTATGTTATTGGTTGGTTGTATGTAGTTTATGTTTTAAATAAATAAATAAATATTGGTGGATATTTTTATACGATATCATCAGCCCCAAACTAAGCATTGCTTGTACTATGAAAACCAAATGACTCATAGAATACTTATATATTATTATGTTTATGTAAATACGTTTTTTGTAAATACATACTTAGAACTAGATAACTCCCAGGCAGAGAGCAAATATCTATGTGCATGACACAAAATGTTCTCGGTGCAGATCGAACCTGCAGAAGCTAGACCTAACCTACTAACCGTCTGTGTTGTAGGTTGTGGATTCGATCCCCACCGAAGATGAACATTTTGTGTAATAAACACATGTGCTTAGTTTGGGGCTAGATGATGTTATGCCATGTCATGCCCACAAATACCTATTTATTTATTTATTTCAAATGAGATATGGTGTCTGTCAATAGTGTAGACATTCTGCAAACAGCCTGAACGATACAAACTGCCAGTAACATAATATAATTTTGCATGTTGGTTTAATGTGGACATGGGTTATGATAACGCTTGTCAGGTAGGGGTTATTAAATTATGTAGGTTATTATGTTATACATTTTTAATAATGTATAATTTTGTTTGCATTTTGGGGCAGCTATAATTCAGATTTGAATCTGAAACTTTTCAGCCACTCAAAAACGTTTTGTATCTCGCAAAAATTGCAGTATTTTTTTTAATGAGCATTGGTAGTTGTGGAAGCGGCCATGATCAAGAAACCAGTTAGTATTCTAGCAGCGGCGATGAGCTTGCCACTTTTATGGATAAAATAGTTCCTAGTTAGTATTTTATGTGTCTAAAGATTTTTTTTTGTGTTACATTATCAATTATTTGGAGTCAATAGGTAAACATATTTTACCTTGGGTAGAATTTAGCATTTGTCTTTTTATGTTTTTTAACTTTTTGTGGCTTGAAATCATAATAATGTAAACTTTTTAATTACTTAGGACTCAACGCACAAAGATAAAAATAAACAAAGTTATAGAACACGTTAGGTACTACGAAACCATAATAATAATAACACCATATATACAAAATACTCATTGCTTAATAAACTGTGGCAAATAAAAAAAAAAACTGTCAACAATCACCAAGCCGTTTTTTGTTACCATTCCATAATTTTAATTTTAATTTAAACACACAGATTAGAATCAAAATCAAACAGTAGTAATATGCGCAGGGATCATCTTGAAACGTCTTTTAATCTAGGTGAATCTAAGTGCCAGTTACTTGCGAGGCGCCATATTCCTTAATTTATCAAAACTCCTTCTGCACATATATAAAAAAACAATTCCAAATTCAAACAAAACAGTGCTTACATGATTTGAAATTAAAACTCGTGTGCAGGTTACAATAAAATACCATTCCAAATTCACACAGGCTAGTTCTAACATTCCATGAATGAGTTGAAATTAGAACTCGTCTCGACATTACCAATGCATGCAACATGCAGGCAATCGAGCGCACAATGCGACGGCCAATCAATGGCCGCGCATAAATATCGGCAGCGAGTGCCGCGCTTTGTTATGCTAACAGCGTCTGCATATGCAAATGTTCTTCCGCCCTGGCTGCGTCTTGGGCGGGCGGAGATCCGAGTTTTGTTTTTGATTTTGGATTCACGTAAGTTTTTTGTGTGAAAGTTTATTTAAATAACGCTCTTAAAGTACTTTAAGACTAATAATATTTTAATACGTGTGTCTTAACAAAAATAATGGCCTGGCTTTCGCTCAGTATAATATTGAGTCAAGGCCCTTTTGATGCTGTAGTACCTATTCACATAAAATATAGGTAGCTACCTACATTTCAGTGTTAAGTGGGCGTATGTATTCTTCCAGGTGGTTAATACCTCCGTTACGAATATGATCAAAAAATATTTAAAAAGTGAATTTTCCTTTCACTTAGTATTCTAAAATCATCCTAATCAAGTTGGCATCCGCTTTCCAAGTCCGCAGATTGGCCCCAGCCTCAAATATACAGTTGTGAGTAAATTTGCAAGCGCGCCGTTGAATCGCCAATGAGTCGTGGTGTCGACAATCGCCAAGTCCGTTTGCGGCGACGCCAATTCCAATTCATTCACGGTCCATTGCCGTGGACCTGTCGCCTCGTCGAATTTAGAACAAAATAGGGATGCCTACGTCAAGCCGCGTCAGTTGTTGACTACGTAAAGCTTGTAGTCTTTGCCAAACTGCAGACTTGTTGCAGTGCCGCTCGATTTTAGCACAAAATGTTGACGACTGCGTCGAATCGGATGTGCCTTGTTGACATGATGTCACTGCCAGAGTTCGGAAACAAAAGTCTTTACACCCGAGAGATAATCGTCAGATCGATAGTTTGTTTGCCTAATTATCTGTACCGTGAGCTGTCTAAACAGACCTCAAATTACTCGAACAATGGATACAAGGGCATCTTAGTTCAAATCTTGAATCCGTTACTTAGTACGAAAAATGTAAAACAATGCTTTCTGTCAATTTAGATAGGAACGGTAATTAGTCCTAATTCTATGGCAATTTTGGCGTCGTTTTTGACAGTTTGCAATTGTATTAAAAGAGTTCACTGTATTAACTTAAGGCATACAGGTTAGCCTCAAGTGCCTGTGATTTCACCGGCACCTACACCCTTCAAACCACAACACATCAAGATGTTTGATGGCAGAAATAAGTATGGTAGTACTTCCTAGGAAAAACCCTGTAAGGTATACTAAGAAACTCCAGATATTTTACCCCTAAAAGGGTGCTGCGGGGGTTGAAGTAAGTATAAAATTGCGCATAATTCTCTAGTTTACATTAAAGCCTTATACCTCCCTGTAGTATGAATTATCAAAGTAACCCAAAACACCTGCTACATATTTCGCAAAATTTTCTCGGAAATAAATTAAAAACGCAACAACAAGCTTGTAACGAGCCGCGAACAAAGCCTTCAATAAATCAACTAAGGCAGGTGAGTAGCTCGACCTGTTTGTGCATTAAGAAAGCCCGGTTTCCCGGCCTTTCTTGCCCTTTCTCCGTTTTAAAAAGCCTTCGATATTTTCGCAACGTCATCGACAACACATAAATATTGGAAATGGGGCGCCCCTTTCTTGTCTCGCTGGAATAATTAACGCTTTGCTTCTTATGTCGCTTATTTTGTTGCTAGGAAGGAATTATCGCTACAGGCCCAAGGAATGGGTTGGGTATATTGGTTTCCAAAATTTTACGTAACATAAATTCACCCTTAGAATAAATATATTTTTACGTCCATAGTTATTTCTTTGTTACTGAAGTATACACACAATAATCTATACCAATTATAAGAACCTTCTGACTCTGCCCTGACTGACTGACATATAGACAACGCACAGCATAAACCATTGGTCGCCGATACTTGAAATTATGATATATTTTAAAGAGTCAAGAAAATAAAATGAATAAAGAGGTATAGATTTAAGTTCAGCCTAACCTAAACTGTACCATCAATACAACTATACTATGAATGTGACTACGAACAAGAATTTTACTTGAAGCTTGACCTACATTTTGAAATAGCGGTTATTAAAAATATGTCTTTTGACGTGTAAGGGATTCCTCCTCTGTTCCATTCCTTTTTTTTGTTACCGTTACCGGGCTATTCCATTCCCGACAGTGTTTATCACAGTGTTTAGCATTGCTCACACGTCTAGTGACAAGTAAAATGAGATCTATATGAAGCTAAATGAATATTGTCGCGCTTATAAATCAAAATAGGAAACAAAATATTCTTATTTGAGCAAAGAATTCTAACAAGCCATCAATTCACAGTTTATCTGTTTTGTTTGAGTGCGTTCAATTTAATTCTCCACAAGCAAAGTAAAGCGAGAAACAAGGGAAGAGAAACTTTAACAAAAAAATTAGCTTATCACACACACGCTATTTACGCCGGCAATTTCGGCTCTTCCTCTCATTACCCCGACGTGATATATCCTCGTGTTTATTACTGCAATTACTTAGAGTAAATCTCACGTCCTTCCGCCCCCTACCCCCCCACCCCCGAGGGTCGCGCCCTCGCCGCCATTTTACCCTCCTTCCGGCCGGCCCTGCCCTTAAGTCTTATGTACCTCGTAAGTTTCTTAGCGGACTTCGTAACCGGATTCAAATTGGGGCGAATTTAGTAGCAATTAATTATAGAAGCGAGGAAGTGTCCTTAGTGTTAGGCCCTTGATTTTGTAATTAATATTATTGTGGGTAATTTTATGATTTAGTGCTTGGGGTTGGTTTTAGGCCTGGTTATGACAGTACGAGGCAAGACAAAGAAGCAACTAGAAATTAGTGTAGCTATTTTCCGAAAGTCTTCGATTTTTTGAAATAATTGCCATGGTGCAAGTAGAGTTTAGAGTAAAAGAACCAGTGTGCTGTACGGTTAACGGTTTACATTGTTAGCTTCTGACGCTAAACAGGAACCGAAGTAACAGTATACCGCTACTGTATGCCAGTACTCTCAAACGGTGAAGGAAAACATTGTAAGGTAAACAGTTAGTGTCTAGCAGCGGCGATGGACTTGCGACATACGGAGTACTAACTACTGCAAAATGTGATTCCATATATATGCCAAATGATATATCGGTACGGACCTCTGACTACCCCCATTAGACAGCCTCAGAGAAAATCGAGCGGGTACTTGTGGGGATGTCTACCGTACCCGGGGATTAAAAGTCGTGAAGTAAGAACAAAGTCGATAAATGTCGAAATAAATCCGTAAAGTTTTATTTGTAAGTTCGTAGGAAAAGTAAATTATTTTTTGAATCAATTCCATTTATATTTTTTAATTTGCAGAAACGTTCCATTGTGCCTCGCTCAGCCAACATTGCGACACTCGGTGCAATATTAAATTGGCACATAGCGCTATATAACCTACCCTCGACTTGGCTGTAATTAATTAACGAGCTTAGTTTAAAAGCAGGGCCGTAAGACGGGGTGATCACCCCCCAAGGGGGTAAGAAAGGGGGGTAAGAGTAAGAAATTCGGGGGAAAGTTTATCATATTTAGGCGCAAAATGGCGAATCCAGCGCTCGGATGCTGCGGAGAGATTAATATCTGGCTTTAACTCGCTGCGATGAATTTTGTTGTGAATTATGTTGATGTTACTTTGCAGTTTTGGCGAGCGTTCGGTACCTACGCTCGATCATTGCTGAGTTTTATTTACTTTTGTGTTGCTGGGATTATTATTTGCTATATAAATACTTACTTATGACGACCGATGTGGCGCGGCGGGCGATCGTCCGCCTGCGACGCAGGAGGTTGCGGGTTCGATTCCCGCCTTGGGATACATGTTTGTACGATCTGCAAATATTTATTCCGGGTGTTTTCTATGTATAATAAAAAATATCTATGCATGTAATATAATATTGTATTAAGTATATCAGTCATCTAGTACCCATAACACAAGCTCTGCTTAGCTTGGGGCTAGATGATGCTGTGTGGATTGTCCAGCATTATTTATTATTATTATTTATTATAAACTCGGTGCAACCTCGACATAGTTACACCGTTTGTCTCTTTCAATCTAATTTGAAACTTCCTGTCAGAGCAAAAAATGTTTCACCGAGTTTATTAGTACCATGGGTAAAGTTGAATCTAGTGATTTGTACTATAGGATTAAAATCATATCTCAAGCGTGTTTGACAGCCATCACAGCTTAGTTTATAGTAGAACTGCCTTGGTTGACAATACGCATTTACATTTTTCGAATAGGAAATCAATTGATTCACGACTGGATTCAAACCTAGAACCTTAGGATCAGAAGACAGGGTTGCTCCCACGACACCACCAGTACTCACTATTCTAAACTAATTACTTGGTTAAAAACCTTTTGAACCAGTTGCACGATGTTGTAAAATTCCGCCAAAACCTATATCAGCTGTTTGGTGTGAAATCAAAGCTTATAACGATGCTTGAATATAATGGAGCGTGTACAAGCGCACTTACACCGTGTACCGACACTTGTTCGTTACGTGTACTACGCATGTTCCTATGTAACATACAACTATATGTTTACAAATTTATTCTTTATTGTACACAAAACTGATATATACAAACAGTACCTACGTAGTAACTTGACGACCGATGTGGTGCGGTGGGCGAATGTCCGCTTGCGACGCAGGAGGTTGCGGGTTCGATTCCCGCCTTGGGATAAATGTTTGTACGATCTCCAAATATTTATTCCGGGTGTTCTGGGTATTTTGTATGTAAAAATGTGTATGTAATGTATTGTATTAAGTAGCTCAGCTTGGAGCTAGATGATGCTGTGTGGATTGTCCACACAGCATGATGGGATATCTACCATGCCTGGAGCTTAAAGCCGTGAATAACATTTTTTCTTTTTTGTTTTCAGTAATAAAAATATCTTTTGAAATGGGGAAGTCGTCAAAATACAACCTTACAGTAATACCAGCTATAACAATTTGTAATGTTGACAAAATCACATCACAGTAAATCCGCGCGACTACGTAGCAACCCAGCTACGATGCTACGCCGTAGCCAGCGGGCGTCTTAAGGTGCGATTCCACCGAAATCGCAATGGCTTACCATCTTTGTTTACAGACAATTTGTTCTAGTAAGGAGTTTACCTCTATCTTCATTGCCAAGCTGTGTGTGAATTTATACAAACTTTTATTGTAATTTTTACAATATAGATTTGAGCTTATATTTTGTATTTATTTATTTTTTTAAAGTTTAATGAGAAAATTCTCAATTTTTGATTCTGTGCAATAAAGAATTAACAATTACATACAACAATACATGTAAATAAAACACAAATAAAGGACATGCCAAAAGGCGAGCTGAATCCTGAAAATAAGTTATTCTCTACTTAAACTTTATTTTGTTTTAATAAATTATGGTTGTGGTTTATATGAATTCTTAGTTTTTTCCCCTTTTATGTGTTAATTGAACTGTTTTTTTTGTGTAATAAGCATGCTTTACTTACTTTATTAAATTGTAAAAACACATGTATAGTTAACAAGAAAGTAATGGTAAAGAACTGTCCTTACAGTATTGGTAGCACGGAACTGTCGTCTAGATTCACCCAGTTCAAACGTTTATAATAATCCTCATAAACAAACAAAATACGAACAAGATCACAGTAATTTTGCATCTGCAGGCGGAAGAAAAAGTTAGTATATGCGACGACTTTAAACAAGTGCGCGAACTTCTGTAATTCTTCACATGAGTGAGTAAAGTGTAGCACAGTGTTCCACAGTGCACTCTGGTGGAATCGCTCCTTTAAAATATTAAAATATCTAGAGAAATTACGGCGTCGTAGCCCCAGGGCACGAAACCGCGCCTACTCCGTGTTATTTTATTTTTCGCTCTCTTGAACGTAAATCGCGTTAGTATGTTTTTATTTATTTTTTCAAAACTGGCTCATGAGTTGTGTTTTGTTTTAGGAGTGCGCGATAACGTGTTTGAGTTTGTTTTATTTGCCGTGTTTACAGTTTGTGTGTTTTATTTGCTGTGTTTACAGTTTGTGTGTTTGGGTGACGCGGATAAGGTTGTTTTGTTATGCTTGTGTCGAAAGTTGTTTTAAATGTTACAAGCTACTGGAATGTTTGGTACAGCTTTTGTTTTTTGTTTTATTTGTATGTTTTTGATGCTGCTTAGGTTTTTCACATCTGCAAGAAATAGCCTTGTAGTACCATTGCTATTTTTTTATTTAAAGGAACGACTAAAAATTAATCTATCTATGCCAATTATACTATATCTTTAAGGTATATTTGTCTTGGTGCGTAGAAGTGTGTTACAAAAAAAGGATTTCCGAAGCTAAATTCCTAACGGGTTCAGCGGGAGTTGAAGTTTGTATGAAAATAACTACGCTGATAATGTCGCGCGCGTTTTGCTGGTATATTGTAAATACCTACCTACCTACCTACTGTAAATACCTACGAGTACTTTTATATTTTTTGATATTTGATTATTGTCACCAGATACTTCAAAATCTCAAGAAGAAAGAATAAATAGTGCGTAGTGATGACTAATGGAACTGAGACTGTCGCTAAAGAATTTCCAGTGATGACTTATAGAACAGACTGACGCTTAAGAATCAGAAATGAAGAAATTCGTAGAAGAACCAAGGTTACCAATAGTTGAAAGTTGAAAATGGGCAGGTCATATAGCTCGTAGAATCAATAACTGCTGGGTAACAAAAGTTCTCAAATGGCGACCATGAACCGGAAAACATTACTATAGTTGCGGGAAGTCGTTGGATGGAAAAGGTGCAGAACCGTTCTTCCTGAAAAGTCATAGCGTAGCGTGTATCCAGTATATTGAACTTCTCCAATGACTGTAAACGTCATAGATACAAAGTACTCATAGATTAAAAATAAACTATTGTTTTCCGTCTCTTTTACCCTACACGAGACAATTTGGACTAAGGGTCATTGCTTCGACCGCTAAGCCTCCGAACCTTGGTCAGGCCATTGAAAGCACATAATAATACATTAAACTAGCGAAATTTACACTTGATACGGATTCTAGGATTGTGCTATTGTGTATTATACGATCGAAGCCCAGCAACAAAAGTTTCTCAATTTATCTATCTATACTATAATAAAATTGTAGAGGTTGAAAAGTCTGTACATTGTAGATATTTTTTTAAAAGCTTGCTAATGGTACTTTAAAAAAAGCAATGAGACGGAATTAACTTAAAAATAAATATTTATGTTTGTTTGTACACGCATCACGCAACTACTAAATTAATGTTGATGAGATTTGCAGACTAGTCAATTTTAAAACATATGTAGTATGAGTTTCATTCAGTTGTCATCCCTAAAAAAGTTGTTAAAAAGAGATGAAGTAAAAGAGATAGGAGATTTGAAACTAGAATTTGATTGTGAAAGTTGAGTCATATAGAAATTAAAAATCTTATTTATATCATAATTCTTAGCGTTTCTTCTTTCTTAAAATTGTGATTTGAACGTCAAATTAAGGAGACGGGCCCTAATGAAAAGACATATCACAAGTTATAATTAAATGGTCCCCTATCGGAAAGTTGAGAAATCAAAATTTTGAAAATGGATTTTGTTTTCAAGCTGTTTTTGCGCTTTACCCCCGCGTGTTACAATATATCCGGAAAAGGGGGGTTATTCACTTCATTGCATTTATGTGAATTACATTTATGTTACGGTTTATAAGATTTTGATATTTCTCATTCAAGAAACTACCACCAAAGTTTCTTTCACTGTTTATTATTATGAGTCGTGAGAGACGCGAAAAATTACGCGCAGCGCTGCGTGGTTATGCGGCCAACCGCACGGTCGCCGCGCATAAACCGCGGAGTAACCGCGCGGCTTGATGACAGTAATATGAACGCTGTTACCTAAAATATTATATAAAATTTATGATGGAAACACCTATAAATAGCAGGATTTTTCTTTAGGTGATGTTGATTGAAAACTTCTGCATGACTTATGAGTCAGATTTGACAGCACTGGCATTGTGCACATACATTTTTGAATGGAAAATTCTATTACTCGATCGGGCTCGAATCTACGACCTTGGTCTGAAGGTAGAGAAAAGTATTATTAACAATACCATAACATGAACAAATTTGGCTAAAGCTGCTTGTTTGAATAAAATATTTACATATTTTTATAAATTGCCAGCACACCTTGCAATTTTGCGTCTTGTGGTAAGACCACATATGTTCTAATACATTCGTCATCTATCCATATCAACTAGTAGAATCTTTATCCTGACTGACTGGCTGACTGACATATATACAAAGCACGACCTAAACCACTGGATGGTGAGACTTGAAATTTTCGAAGTATTAGTGCTTAGAAGTGTATTAAAGAAAGGAATTCCCGATATTTAATTCCCAAACGGGAACATCGGTAGCTGTTAAAGCTTGTATAAAAATAGCTTCAGGCGGGCGAAGTCGCGCGCATTTCGCTAGCAATTATATAAAACCACGCGGACGTTGATCGAGTGAAGTTAGTTTCATACAAACATCGACCCTCGCTGTAGCTGTTTAGGTTAAACTGCAAAAAAACCTTTTTAGTACACCACTATGCTCCATGACAATGCGATCAAAATTTCAAGCCTCTACGACGAGTTGTTTAGGCTGTGCGTTGACTTTTGTATTTGTTAGTCAGTTTGTTAGGATAAAGATTCTCATAGCTGACTAGGGAAAACACGCGCGACTTTGCTCGTGTGAATTTATTTTCATACAAATTTTTCGCTTCTCTATGTACACATTACAAATATACCCTAAAAATGTCAAGTCTCTACTACCAGTGGTTTCGGCTGTGCGTTGTCTATATAGCACCCAGTCAGCCAGTCAGTCAGAACAAATATTCTTAAAATTGGTATAGACAGATCATGTGAGTGTTCTTTAAAAAAATACCTGGCCTTAAAGGCGTATGGGTACTTCAAAGTAAGGGCTGGACCTTACTTGGAACTTCATAAGCTGTTCTGGAAATGAAATTCATTTCCACCGCTTTTCTGCATTTCAAGCCACATTCCATTTTACTGAGCGATACATGTGTAGGGTACTTGGTGATATTTGCAGCAAGGTTTTTCTTATGTAAAAGTAAGCTTAGCATTTTTAGTACGGTTACATAGCCTTATAAGTATAGTTTGTTAATTCTTTTGAGATAATAAATTTCTTTAAACCGATGTATATTTTTTTTACTTAGATTTCTACTTATACATTTGCGCCTTGGGTAATTTAGTCTAACAATCTTTTTATCCTCTTAATTACTGCATCCAAGATTTAAGATTTAAAATCCAATATCGTTGGATCGTGGTTCCGTTGCGTGCCGGACGCGCGCCGTCCGGCCGCCGGACGGGACCGGACGCGCTCGCAGGAAACCTATTACGCCGAAATGAATTCCCTGCCGTTTCCGGACGAATCCGCCGCGCCTTGCCTACTAGGCCCTTCTTGTCACCAGGGCTGGCAGTATCCGGGTTAAAAACCTCTCAGAAAATCTCTAAATGTACTCTTAAATTAGTAAATTCGTAACGAGTAGTTACTTGACGCCAGTGCTTCACAACTCATTTGGTAGTAGCTTTGCCTTCTTTACTATAGGTTGTGGGTTCGATCCCTACTGAGAGCAAACATTCGTGTGATGTTTTTTCTATGTGTGGGTGTTACATTTTATTGATCCAGGCACATAGATAGATTTCACTGGAACCCACACCCTGCAAACCGGAACACAGTAATCTGCTTAGCGGCTAAAATAGGTAAATTATTAAAAAACCCCTATGGTAAAAGTCCCAAAACAGTGTCATTATATCAGCCTGACAAAGGTGAAAAATGACACAAAATACTGGGTATAATATCACCTACATTTTCCCTACACCCTCAGCGTTGTGACGTCAGTCCATTGTTACGTCACACAAATCATACCTTTCACAGCCACCGCATCAATCTCCCGATACGATTTATCAATTGTAATGATTTATCAATCGTTAAAATATGCCCGAGCTCTCATTTAGTGGACCAACAGGTAAATGTGACGATTGATAGAATTTATGAAAAATGGGCGATTTAATTTATAAGAGGTTTGGAATATTAACACAGGGGTGGTCTGCTATTTATGTTGATGACTAGCTGACCCGCTCGCGACTTCGTCCGTGTTATTACTGTATTTTTCATACAAACTTCGTCCCTCTTTTTACACCCTTTTTAGGGGTGCTTAATTAAATACTCAAACTACTGTTGAAATACTGTTGTTCAAATATTATAAGTACAAGTTCCAGCTTTGCTTGGTTTGAGGATAGATTGTGAGCAAAAACTGTCCACAAATATTTATTATTATTACCTATTCAAGCATATTATTTGATTTTTGTAGACTTACCTACATTCTCCGTGATGTTACTCACCCTAGGCCCTGGCAGAATACCAGTGTTGCACTGAGTTCCACACCATGCGGCAGATACTGAGCCAGGGACCTAATTGATCCCACAGCATGCTAGGTATGTAGGTACCTGTCTACTTCTTTGCTTTGTAAAACGAAGGTAGTTTTATGTTTACGAATGTAAATAAGTAAGCAAACGAATTAAATTAATAATAATTTTGTATTACTAGATATGTTTGGGTCAATAAAAAGCTTTTTTCTTTCTTTCTTAATGAAACCCAAACCAAGTTTTAAGTTAGACTATAAGCTACCAAATTCTGGAAATCATATATTATTTTTTATTTATTATTAGCCCTCCGTGTCCCACTGCTGGGCAAAGGCCTCCCCCCATTCCCTCCACACATTTCGATCATATATTATGAACATTAATTTAGGCCATCTGCTTGTTCTATCAGTAAGTTGTATATAAAAAGAGCAGTGGTAGGGCTGTTTGGGAAGGGTTCGTCCAAAGAAGAACTACCAGCTTGCCTACCTCTGCTGCCAAGCAGAGCTGCGTGTCCCTTTTTGAAGGGTGTGGGTACCGGTGACAGTACAGTCACATGAGGTTTAACGGACGGTTGATGGACGCATGCTAGTATATTGTAGGTCACATTCCTAACGTGCGAGATCTAGGTACAAGGTTATGCGTTGTTATGAGTGATGGTTACTACTTTACATCGGGTAGACCATCTGCTTACTTTATCAAAAATGTTTGTACAAAAATCTGGACTGAAATTTTGTTTGTAACCTAGAATGGAAGAATCCTATTCAAGCAGTTACTACTATCACGCAAGCAAAGCTGCAATTTCAATACTCGTTACAATTAGTAGTAGCAGAGCTCTGAGTGAAGGCCTCGTCCGGGGCAGTACTACCACCATGCCTATTTCTGCCGCCAAGCAGCTTGCTGTGTTCCGGTTTGAAGGGTGTGGGTGCCGGTGTAATTATAGGCACACAAGGCTTAACACTAGTATGCCTCAGGTTGATGGACGCAGAGTAGTGCACGTTTATAATGAGCGTGACCTGCGAGGCAATGCTCTGTTATAGGTAATGGTAACTACTGAACAAGTCACAAAAAAAACATAAAAATCCAATAAATCGTATAAAATAATAGCCGACCTCGCTAATAGAACTTCAAACGCAAGAAACCATTTCCATAAGCTGAATGATAGAAAAATAAATAGCTAATAATAATCCGTGAGCCGGCGCCGACAGTTTGTAATTTGTTTTCTAACGGCGAGCAAAAATATCGAATGAGTGGATACGGCAAGCGCGATTGGATCGAACCTTTTCATGCGGGCAAATTGGTTTTCTTTTTTGGCCTGCTCTACCTCGGCTTGGTTGACGAGGTGGCGAATTTTGTAGGGTACCGTTTGGTTTTACATTTTCTTATATGATTTACTGATAGAATAAATAGATGACTCAATCTAGATGATCAATTTAATTTTAATAGGTCGCAGATACATACATTTTCGAATTTAGAAAGGGATTCCCTAAATTCAACCCTATATAAAGCATATACATCATATAAAAATGACAGTCGTCATCCCTCAGTTTGTAGATAGCCTTGCCTTCTGCGCCGTAGGTGGTGGGTTCGATTTCCACCGAGGATAAACATTTGTGTGATGAACACACATCTATGTTCATTCTTCTCACTCAGTTTTCTGTGTAAAATGTCCACAAATATTTATTTTTACTGTTTACAGGTAAACGTTTGACCGTAATGTGATAATGCGGTTGACGGCGTAGCACGCTTACTTAGAAGATACTTATTCACTCTTCTCTTGAAAACATCCAAATCATACTTGACCGATTTATCATTAATTAATTTATGTATAATAAAAACCATCTTTTATACATTAGAAACTCGACGGAACCCAAACGTCACCCAACGAACACGCTACGCTCGCGTTTTCCCAGTTGTGTTTCCTTTTCACGTAGCTCTCTCGTTTTATGGGTCATGCGACTATGTGCGACTATTTTTAATGGACCCTGGAGTTTTCATTTTTCCCCGGGTGATAAATTGACTCTATACCCTGGATGGATGGTCATCTTTCAGATGCTGAAGTGTTTATAACCTCGTATGGAGTTTTGAATTGCTAGATTTCGTTGTTTGCGTTAGTCTGAAGAATTGTCTGACATCCCACGGTTAGTAGTTACTAAGTCTTCTGTACCGTAGGTTGTGGGTTCGATCCCCACCGAGGAAAAACATTTCTGTCATTAACATAGATGTTTGTTCTCCGTCTGGGTGTGTATTGTACTCTAAGTATGTATTTACAAACAAAAAACGTATTTAAGTATTCTGTTAGTCATCTGGGTTTCATTGTACAAGCTATGCTTAGTTTGGGAGACGCTGTGTGAAAATGTAAAAAAAACAACATGTAAAATGAGATCAAAGGGTTTTTGGGCTAATTTAATTGGTAAGCTACGCTAGAATGCATACAATTCGTATATTTCAAAACTATGTCACTCCATAGAATAAATATGTACGTACGTGGTAAAAAATTTATTGTTCAACAGCCAACTTTAACCCGAGCATCCAGATGAAGTAGATCCTTTTATCTAAGTAGTACTAATTCAAGACTACTTGAAGATACGCCCAAATATTAACGTATGACTTTTATAAAATAAATAAATAAATAAATAATGCTGGACAATCCACACAGCATCATCTAGCCCCAAGCTAAGCAGAGCTTGTGTTATGGGTACTAGATGATTGATATACTTAATACAACATATTACATACATAGATATTTTTTATTATACATAGAAAATACCCAGAACACCTGAAATAAATATTTGCAGCTCGTACAAACATTTATCCCAAGGCGGGAATCGAACCCGCAACCCCTGCGTCGCAGGCGGACATTCGCCCGCCGCGCCACAGCGGTCGTCGTTTTATTTGTGTTGTGTATTCCATACATACAAGATATAGGTAAGCTTATTGCAATTATAAAAAAACAGGTTTCATAATGCTGTTTTCCTTCGCTGGTTAAAAACACTGGCATTGCGCACATATTTTTTCGTATAAAAAATTTGACTGTATTTGAACCTTCATAGATGATCAGAAGACAAGTCGCGCCCACTACGGCAAATTGTTCTACCTTTGATTTGGTATTTATCAAGGTCCATAGCTTGATCGTGTTCGCACCGGACCATATTTCACCCGCAACGCCACTGTGAGCTCGGAAGTGCGAATCTTGTGGACACCGAGTGCATACCACTAGAAGCGCCTTGGATTCTACTGATTTTAACTTACAATTTTGTTGTAATCAAAGGCCCAATTCTTGTTACGAAATACTGTCAAATTCAAGTTTCGATCGTGTCAAATCGAAAAAAAAATGTCTTTGAAACTGACATTTCTGTCTAATTTCAACAGTCAAATCTTTGTTTCAATCCCATTTCGGCTCAAAAGCAATTAAGAGGGTTGGGCCCCAGATGAAGGTTTACTTTGGCGTTCATAAAGGAAATCAGAAGTCATTTTCGTTTATTACGTACCTATTTCTTTTATTTCTGCAAAATATGGGTACGTACCTACCAAATATAATAATTGGGCGTACCTCGGACTAGCCCCATGTCACATCCTCACAAATAATCTAGAGTTGGTACTACTTGGTAGTAAGAGATCTGAGGGGATATCTACCGTGTGCTGGGGTTTAAAGTCGTGCAGTTATTTCTTTTTTTATTTAGTTCTAACGCTAAGTATTTGTTTATTATCATTTATTTGTTACAGAGCTTAACCCACCGAAGGGGTTGGTGTAGCAGTAAAATGATCTGTTTGAGGTGGTCATATAATTGGGGTCACCAATAGTTTGTCCAAGGTCGCTGTAAGTATGATAGAAAAGGCTAAATCTCGACTTTACTGGAAACGTAAAACTTGCCTCACACCAATATCCTATATTCAGCAGTGAACGTGCCCTACGGTGCACTGCTCTGCGTTAATCAACTATATAACAAGTATTTTTTATTTTATAGGTACAGGTTCTAAGACTCATGTAGGTACCTGTAATTTCACAGGCACCCACACCCTTCAAACCAGAACACAGTAATAACATCAAACATAGGGATATAAGATTTAAACTTTTGAACTTATAATCTAGATAGGACAGCTGTTGTTGTGGTCCTGGCTTAGAATTAGAACTGGATGGGTCTTATCTAATAAAGACTAAATCTGTACTTATATTTAAAAATGTTGATGTGTTACATATGACGAAATAAACATTTCATTTTATTTTATTTTATCTCTCAAGTCAAAGTTGTCTTGGTACTGGCTCATCTAGTTTCACTTATCTCCACAGTTCACCTTTCCTCGGCGGGTGAGGCCTTGTCGAGCAGGCCATAAATTACCTAAAACAAGCGGCATCTGCCGCCCCCCTCCGGTAATGGGGGCATTAGTAGCACTAATGGCTGCGGTGACGTCACATAAATCCATGTCAGATTTAGGACGTGTTCTAGTCAGTAGGGTGTGTGCTATTAGCATTACCTGAGTTGTGATGGTTGGAGATTCTATCTTGCTAATAACAAACAGTTATGCTTCATCATCATCGTCAACAGCCTGTAGAAGTCCACTTACAGACATAGGCTTCTCCTACACGTTTCCAGGAAGAACGATTTAGAGCCTTTTCCATTCACCCACTTCACGCGATCCTCTTGTTGGTCCTTCAATGTTCACCACATAAATGTTTGCTCTCGGTGGGGATTGAACCCACCACTTCCAGCGCAGAAGGCACAGCTCAGTAGTGCTGTGAGGTCAGTTAATATGCATGTTAATTTTTAAGGTGACCCAAAGGCTGGTGAATATCTGGCTTAGCATATCAGCATTGCCATTCAGCATGGCAATGTAGCCAGCGTTTTGGGGACGCTTCCGATTGGTACTGATTTGGATCAGTTGAGCTATCTCTAGATCGTTTGCAACGGTCTTTAGATAGCTCAGCTGTTTCTTACATTACATACTTATTTTAAATACGTGTTAGTTGTGAATTTTCTTTGTAAATAAATAATATAGTTTCAAGTCTATAAGATAATATACTTTTCATCCCACCATCTCGGAAAGAGTATTTTTAATCTTCAATATCTGAGTGGAAAAGCCGTTTTTATTCTCTAGAGGATAAAGTAAATTGAATTTAGAACATCGTGTGCACTAAGTTTGTGAATTAAAAAAAACATTAAACCTATTTACTGCTACCTCTATGGTGCCGAATATATCATACAACTTTTATTTAATTTGTTAAAAACTCAGACTCGGAACCTTCTTGGTGTTCTTTTTTCAATTTGCTTTGTACGCGGTTCTTTACGCGGCATTTGCATTTAGTCATTTCCTCGCTGAGGTGGAATGACAAGTTACGTGTTGCACTCGAGTGCAAAGATTTTTCACCTCGTGCTCTTTTGATTCTCTCGCTAACGCTCAGGATTCTTATTTTGAATCCTTCGATTGCTCGGTCATCAAAATTGAACACGCGGTTAAAAAGCAACTTTGCACTCTTGTATAACAAATAACTATTAATATGAACCAGAGTTTTTTGCAAAGTGAATAAAAAGCGAGGTTGAAAGGTTCCCATACGTCAGATGATGCATTAAAATAAACGATAAAACATACGCATATGAACGGATTCCGTGAGAAACTATCGCCTACGACCCCTAAAACAAAGTTACGCCAATACGATGGGGCAATGGTTACCCCGCGCGTTGGGGCACTAAAAATTCCCCGTAATTGAATAAATCAATTCCATTGCCATTAAATCGAGTTACCCAGCATATTGGGTGAGCGAATTTATTTTGTTAATAACCCTCCACTGAGACCATCCCCTATCTTACGTGGGTTGTGATTTGTAAGACAATGTTGATGCAATATTAAGTGGATTTGCTCCCTTAAATAATGCTGGACAATCCACACAGCATCATCTAGCCCCAAGCTAAGCAGAGCTTGTGTTATGGGTACTAGATGACTGATATACTTAATACAATACATTATATGCATAGATATTTAAAAACAAACAGAAACAAACAGAAATAAAAACATAAACAGAAACAGTCTCACGACTCTAATTCCCTAGGCACGGTAGATATCTCTTCAGACCGATGTGGCGCGGCTGGTGAATGTCCGCAGGCGACGCAGGAGGTTGCGGGTTATATTCCCGCCTTGGGGTAAATGTTTGTGCGATCTGCAAATATTTATTCTAGGTGTGCTGAGTATTTTCTGTGTCGAATAAAAAATATGTATGATTGTAATGTATTGTATTAAGTATATCAGTCATCTAGTACCCATAATACAAACTCTGCTTAGCTTGGGGCTAGATGATGCTGTGACGGATTGTCCAGCATTATTATTATTATTAGATCTCTAAAAGCATTCTCACTAAGAACAACATTTTGCGTTTAAGCCTTGTTTACGGTGTGTAACATTTACATTAATATTTATTAACAATTCTTGGACTTTCTTGTCTTGGAATTCATTTCTAAGCAATTTAATCCCGACCACTTTAAATCTCAATGTAACTTACAGCTTGGTTACAAGACATAAATATTTAATCACGCCGAAGAAACCTTCAGCGCCACGTCTTGAACTTACATCAAGAAACTCTGGTAAACTTCAAACAACTTAGGCTGATGTTCACCAACATATTGACACCAGTTAGCGTAATCATCGGGTTAATTAATCAAGCGAAGAATTCTAGGCTTGGTCGCGAGGAACTGGCGCTTAGATTCACCTAGATTTAAGACGTTTCAAGATGATCCCTGCGGATATTACTGAATAAATGATTTTTGAGAAGATCTCTCAAATAATAAATAAAAATATTTAAATAGCATTACGATCTTAATCCCCAACGGTAGCTATCCCCTCCAATCTATTAGTACCATGTACCTACTCAAGATTTTCGAGGATGTCTAAGGGTAGTCTGAGGTACGTCCAGATAGTACATTTAGTACATACACATACATCTTTCTAATAACTTGGACGAATTGACGTTGCATGTTTTTTGATCGAGCTACCTTTGAATCGTAAACCATCTGCAAAAATTCAGCGTTTATTGGAATATAGCAAAACAAAGTATTAAAAATTTATCAATGTCAACTGACTAATCGAATTAGAGAGAGAAATCGAATAGAGTATATATTTCAAAAACAAAACATTTTTTTATACAACTTGCTGATGGAACAAGAAACTAGCCACCCGATGTTAAGTGGTTATCATCGCCTATAACAAAGTATTGCCTCGTAGGTCACGCTCGTTAGAAACGTGCCCTAAGATGCAGTGCTCAGGGCTTTTAATAATCGAAATCTCATAAAATTTCTATGATAGAGTGATTTTTTACAATAATTATTATTTAAAAGTTCCGCATAATGTTGAAGTACGTCAACACTTGGTAAATAAGATGAAAATATACATTGTAAATTAAAATTGCTCTCCAGTAAAAGATGACGCTTTTGCTTTTGTTATTGTGGTAGGTACTCACTGATTTTTAAACTAAGTTACTGCTTGGTTCGTTTGTCATCTTTTTAATTGTTTTTCTAGTGATATTTTATGTTCTGATATGTAATTTCAGTGCATTTTAACCATAATTACTTGAGATCTTAGCACAAGATTGAACAGTTGAAATCAAAGGGTTATAATGTGGCATCCTGATTTGAACTAAAATGTTTCCCTTTGGGTTTGAAGAAAAACGCCATCTTTTTCTTCAAAACCAATGACAACCGACTTGACTAAAGTATTTTATTCTATTTTATTCAACGCATCGACATTGACAAAATTGACCGAATGACGGACACATGCCACAAAAAAAAGTACTGCTTAGTTTTTTGTGTATGTATGTTGGGTTACAGTACAACGGCTAGTTATTGTGTTGGTGAAAGGTGGTCTCAGAAGCGACAACTAACGTAAATTAATACCTGACATAAATTTGCCATAACAGTGCGAAGTTTCAAAGGCTTAGGCTTGTTGGAGACAGTCGAACAATCGAGGAACAGTACGCGGCAAGCCATTTGACACTGTTTGTAGTAAACACTATTTACTGATAACGCAGACTATTCATGAATGTCATGTCGCGTGACTGATAATATTGTTTTTTGTTTTCTTTCTTTCTTTTAGTTGTTTGTAGATTATCATCGACAAGCTGAAGAAGTTCCCTGGATAAAGACTTCCTCGTACATTTCTAGAAAAATCGTTTTTGAGTCCTCTTCATCCATCGAATTCCCGCGATCTTTACAATATCGTTGGGACTTCTTGTCTGCTTTTATTGATGCTTTTATAAAGAAATGACCTTCCCCTGAAACCTGCTACAATCGATATATTTTTTTAGACCTGTATTGAATTTATTGATCTCTTAGTACCAAGTACGTACCTACACGAAATTCTTAGTAGTAGTTCTTATCTTCTCGAGTAATCAAAAACTTAAAAAAATATTGTCAACTTACGATAATGGCAGGCAAAAGCAGCCACTCAACATCATGTGGATCATTTGTTAATCCGAAACCTTTTCTTATATAAAAATAACGAATTTAAAGATCTTAAAACGACCCTAGTGTTTTTATTTATATCAAGTGCGTATCAAGATACAGTGCGTATACATTGCATCATTTCTTGTCTTTTTTTTAAACTGTCACTTGAAATGCCGCGTACTGTAGAACTCTCCAAGCCGGAAGCTACTTGGTAATGTTGAAGCAGCAGCGTCCGCTAGACCTTCTGCCTAATCCTATCAATTTGCAGGATCGAGACGGATCTTGTGGACAATCCATCCAGTTCTACCTATCTATTTACTATATTGCTAGTAGAAAAGTCCAAGATAGTAGTATTGTCAACGAACAAAAACAGCATATTATCCCGCAGCTTTGCCAAATTTTGCTTACATATATTTAGGCGATTCAATGTAATAAAATTTAGAAAGATTGCAAGCAAGTCTTCCAAGATAAGCCACAATTTTAGGCATGTAGAGATCACAGGTTCTAATTCAAATTTTAATGTTCATGAATATATTCGTTGACTGTACATTAAATCTGACTGACTGAGTGGCATATAGATCACTAACCATTTACGTATATTCTACGTCTTGGTGCGTGGAGGTGAACTAAGAAAAGGATTTCCGAAACTCAACCCCTAAATGGGTACGGATGAGGGTTGAAGTTTGTATGAAAATAACTTAACGTAAGCGAAATAACGCGCGTTTCGCTAGGAACTACGTTGCTAAACTAGATGATTTTCGTCCCATTTAGATAAATCTGATTTCAAAGTCGAAGTCAAAGTCAAAAATCATTTATTCAGTAATATTCGCAAGGATCATCGTGAAACGTCTTAAATCAAGGTGAATCTAAGCGCCAGTTCCTCGCGACCAAGCCTAGAAGAAACCAAACCAAACAACTCCAAATATGAGACCTAAAAAATCCTATATAGACCTAACTTTGTTACTAACGACCTCTTTAACCAGAGGCGTACTCAGTTATTTTTCAATTGCGATTGTTAACGGCATAATCAGTTGGTATTCGTACAATCGCAGTGGGCTCGGTAATCCAGATTTATTCGTACAGGGCCGGATTAAGGCGAGAATTACACGTTTATAGGCCATAAAGACTGATCCGGTGTGTACCTGTCTCGGTAGATGTAGTATGATGTAGCGGAAATATACAGGATGTTATTTTGAATTCTGAGATAAGTAGGTATAAATGGCCGTCAAACAATCTACTCGATAAATTGATAAACGAAGGTTCGTTTATACTTTTTGAGTTATACAGCACGGTATGTGATTTTATAAGAAAATAATGAGACAATAATATGGTCTAGCTATTATATTATTATTATTATTATTTATATAAAATTATCAAGTCTTCATATGTCTGTAACTGCACTAGCACATGAGACCGAACATATTGATCAGAGACAATTTCATGCATTAAAATATTTGACATATGTCATGTAAGTTGATATTTGTAAGTAATGCAATGTTTTATCCTATTTATAATATTACAAACGCAAAAGTTTGTAAGAATAGATGGATGTTTGTTACTCTTTCACGTTCTAACCAGTGGACTGATTTGGATAAAATTTGAAATAGATATAGATCGTAACCTGGATTAACTATAATAGGCTTTACTTTTTATCCCAAAAAATAACGGGAACGGGATAAAACTGCGAAGCTGCGAGCGGCCGCTGGTAAATATATATTTACAAATAAGAGCACCCCATACGTAGTATGTAGGTAGTTAGTGGCAAACGTGTCTTGTTGCGCGCGAGTTATGCCTCGCCCACGCGCCTCGCCTCGGCTGCGCGGGCGCCTCCAGAGCTTCCTGTAGCTAAGCGCACACTTTACATAAAAACATCTTTAAAAATGTCAAACTTTCACCGCACAAAAAATAAATTATACCAATATTTTAAAATATCAATGCAGGAGTAACTAATGTCTAGTTTCTGAGAAACTACCAAATGACAAGAGAAGGTTTGATTTAGTAGACAAGGTTAGAGAATTTGACCTTGACATGCAAAATTGTAAAGAAGCTAAAAAGAATTGAGAAGCGTGTCCAGTATTATTGAATGGTTCATACAATTAAACCATTAGGTACATCACAGAGGCGTTTCAATCTCCAAATGATATTGTTTGATACTGATATTTCAGATAGTCCTAATTTTGACATTCGAATTCTTGTTTTAATTTCGTCTCAACTCGAAAAAATTACGAGTATTTGGCCCCTGTTCGTAGTAGCCGTATCTTCTGCGCTGTATGTAGTGGGTTCCATCCCCACCAAGAACAAGCTTGCGTGATGAATTAGATGTTTTTTTTTGTGTTATATTGTGTTTTATGTATGTATTTATTTACAAAAATAGTTATTTTACTTCGGGTTCTTATTTTATATAATTTGAACCCCATCTTCAAATAATGCGTTATGTACCTAATCTGCAGATAAAAACACTCATAAATAAGGCTAAACGTTCTTGGATGTTTGAATCTGGACGGCGTTTTGATTTCAGATTTTTCCCAAATTTAAAAATAACTAATCAACTTATAATTAGTTTATAAATACAAAACGCGTTAACGTGAAAAATGCGACCCTTCTCTATTAAGCACCTGCCTCAACCGCAGTTCTGCAGAAGTATTAATAAATGAAGCCTTATTTTAGTCTGCGACATCCGTGGGGGCAAGTCAGGATCGCAGCAACAAGGAAAAATAAAGAAGTAAAAATGACAAGACGTTATTTGCATCCCGCTAATGGCCGCCGTAATGCGGGGGTAAGCGAACAAATATTGCTTTATCCAGTCGCACAATTTATTCTAAACTCACTTTATTCGCCATTTCGAAGTCAGGAGTCGAGGAAACGGGCATTTGGATTTTTAAGTGATTTGCAAATCATTCCGCTTAATCGAATGAACCTATTTGTTCGAGAGTTTTCCTGTTTTCTCAAACTTTTACGTTTTTGTTGTTGATCTTTTTGAGAAAAGGTGTAGTAAAGTTTGAGGAGAAAACGTCGTCTGAAATAGTGAGCGTCGTTATCGTAGAGGGAGGAGAGGTTACGAAAATGCTCTTATCTAAATAGCGTGACCGCGCGATACCCGCACCTCACCTGCTGACTTTATGCCTTCCCGGCACGCCGGCGCCGCATACAAACGACCCCAAACCCTCTCTAGACCATCTACCGCTCGTAAACTTTTTGATGCGTAAACACATCACACTTTTACCAAAGAAAAAACTTCGTAAACGCTGCATTTTCCTACGAATTATACGAAAAATGCAAATTAAAAGAAGTCTCAAATCCCAACTCAACCGTGTCGGAGCTTAATCCACGAAGTGACAACGGCATTCTGACGAGGCGCCGGAGCTGGGAATTATTAAAACGAACGCCAACTTTTTCACTAAGCCCGTCGCAAAGCCGTTTCAATTGCGCTGCGCTGAAGATAATTCCGACTGACGTCATCTTTTTTCAAATTCTCGACTCGGCTACGTTCTGTGTGCAGCAATTATAACATTTCCTCCGACTAGGAAAACAGAAACACGTGGGAGAAAGCGCGTCGAATCGCACCGTAGTAATTTAAATTTAGATGGAAATTTAATGATGCATTCACAAAGGGCGCTCGTAAAGTCGGTTGCGAGATATTTTTTACGAGGATCTCGCGAACTATTGCGCGCTTAACGACTCCGAAGCAAGATCGCCCCCGCTTTAATGAGCGCCCGATAAACGTGTTAACTGCCTCGACCTTATTTTTATACCGATGTAAATTTGCTGAAAAACGTATTCATTACTCGTATTGCGGGGTGACTGTGATATTATGGAACGTTAAATTTACAGAGGATTTCGTGCTACGGTACCTACGTGAAATAATGGCTACCTACAGCGAACGGAGGCGGGCTAAGGTAGACCGGGCCATGTTTAATATATGAGGGCAGGCGACGCAGCGTCGGTAAACAGAGCCCAGACATAGTATAACTTTCGGACTAGAATCCCAACGCTTCCGTGTCCCGTAGATACCTACATTTCCTGCACAAAGTTATTTTTTGTTGAAGTTGCTGAATGTTATGCTTTTTATTTAGAAGAGAAAAGTTAAACTTTGAACAACAGTAAAACTAAACAGCTCTCAAACTGTATTGAGTAAGCACGAACGTGAAGTTTTTCTAATATAACTTGTTGATGGAACAAGCAGGTGGCCCAAATGATGATAAATGGTAACTGATGATAAAACATTTTCTCGCAACCTTAGAAACGTACCTACGATACACATCTCCGCTCAGCTCAAAAAAACTCATGCGCCAGTAATTTTACTGGCAAAGCTCCAAACTAAGCATAGCTTGTACTATGAGAGTTCCCACTGATAGAATACTTAATGTTTGTTCTCGGTGAGGATCGAACCCACCACCTACAGCGCAAAAGGCAGGACTATTACTAACTGAGCTGTGACGGAGAGAACTTTCATTTCATCATACCAGTCAGTAGGTAGAATAGGCCCCTTCTACTAAAAAATGATAAAACTATTTGAATGGTATTCATATACTCGTATTGAGACAAATCACTGTTTTTCTCGATTACAATGTGACCCAACCTTCGCTCATGTTGGCCACTGTTTACTCGCCGTGCCAGTCTCAAGAGAAAATATGTTTGCTCTGCATAGCTAACCATACTTGGCTCAAGGCAGGTTTGTTCTCCCTGACATGGTTCCACTTTTCAGCAAATATCTGCACACAGCTCGGCAACAAGATTTTAACAGACTCTCCTCTTGGACACTCGTAAAGAAATATCATCTAAATGAATGAAATGAATGAATGAAAAAATTTAATTTTTTTTTGAGAAGGTATCAAAATTCGTGATTCTTTGTCTGCGTTAAGCTTTTTTCAAACAATCTTCGACACTCCTTTAAATTTTAAAAATGTCTTTCTAGTACAGGCTACGCGTACGGACTAAAACAGATATACCTGAAAATTTCAAGCCTCTACGACTGGTAGTTTAGGCTGTGCATCGTCTATGTAGGTCAGTCATGTCCAAGATTAGTAAGTAAGGTAATGGTAACCTCTCAACTTGCTGATGGACCAAGCAGATAGCCTACCCTGTGGCTATCTGCTTGGTCCATGAGCATATTATGTAAAAAAAGAAAAAAAACTAAAATCTAGAAATGCATGAGATGATGAACTAAACGTTGAAAATATCTTACAATCAATATCAAAAATCACCGATGTTTGTTCAAGTACTAAGCACAGGAGGCAGTAATCCTTGGCTAGCTCCACTTAACAAACGTATAAATAATATTCAAGGCGAGGGAACATATTCGAGGGTAGCTCGAGGGTAGTTTGACTGCGTAACGAATCGAAAAACCAAATCATCGAGTAGCACCCCTATTCTACCGCTACATGATAGTTTACATCGGATGGCATGGAGTCGCTTCGCTTTCAATTGTAGTATTACTTTTGTACCTAATATCTAAAAAATGTGACCTGTAACCAATCTATCATCTATTCTATTATCTATCTATATAAATTTACGTTTGTTAGTCTCACAAAATTTCGACAATGACTGAACCGATTTGCCTAATAATTGTAGAAATCCAAGGAAGGTTTAAAGGATGAGAAAATATATAATTTATCGGCAGAACGAAGATTGCCGGATCAGCTAGTCTGTTATAAATAAAACTAAATATAAACTTATTTTAGTATTTTTTTATACTTGTTAGCGTGTATAGCGTTAAAGTTAAAGTCACTCGGCATAACCTCGAAATAATTACACCGTGGTTTGTCCTATTCGATCAAATTTGAAACTTCCTTTCAATACAAAAAACAAAACACAGTGTAACTATTTAAACGTTATGAGTTAATAAACTCAGCGTAACTTAATTTCTTAACTTTTTACCCTGGTACTAAGAAGTGCCATTGTAAAAAGTTAAGAAATCAATTTAGGTTGATTGATTATTATTAACCTTATTTTTAAGTTATTATTGTAAGAGTTATTCATTGAATGAACGCTATAAAAATGATAGGTCTACGAAATAGACCTTGTATTTTGTGACTCTTTGAGTCGAATCAATACTAATAGACAATTTGTAAAAAAACGACTTATATTCTAGTTTTGAGCCAAAGCAACTCTACACATGTCGTTGTTTTTAAATCTTTAGGGCTGCCCCTTAGCGGTCTGTCGAGAGTGCTTCGCAGCTTTTTATATATTTTAATTTTAATTTCATATCGGGCGCTAATGGCAATGCAGCCCTGCGTACCGAATCGCACCGAGGAAAATGTATTCATGACGTCATAAAACTTAATGTACCGAGTGAACTAATATTGTCTTATTCAATGTTTAATTTTAAAAATTTGTCCAATTTTTGCGTATCATAAATTTTATTGGAATACGATTTGGGGGAATGAGTTTCGAGATTGCTAGAGTATGGTTATTTCCGTTGAATTTTCATGCGTCATGCATTGTATTTAGTTTAGAGATGTATATGTACTACTTATTGGATATTTATTTGTATGTTCCTTAGTAGTCACTATGGAATTTTATACACATTGCGTAGAACGCTTGTCAGTTCACAAATCAATACCCTAACCTTTTGTGTCACAAACAGCTAAACGATGTTAGCCCGATACTGTTTCAAATAACCTTTAAGCCATCACCCCTCATGTGCTGAGCAAATACAGAGTCAAATCAGCGCCAAGTTAATCCGTTTACGTGTGCGAACCCACTTGATTAAGTTTAATTTATTTTAAAAATCAGCGAGAGGCCGCACCGCCCCCGGGTCTCTCCAAAATACATTATTCAGTGTTTTAGAATAATTTTCAAATTCGATTACATAGGGCCGACCCTTGGTAAGTGGGTGGGCCGGGCGGTGGCGGCGGCGGCGGCGGTGGCAGCGGCGACGGCAGCCCGCGCCGGCGGGTGTATTTAGCCAACTCGGGGGTCCTCCGCGTGCGATACTGATTTGAATATGCGGCGCACGTGGCGTCCCGCGCCCCTGGGACCGCGCTGATCATATTTCAAACGTCACCAGCGATGTCTCACTCAGATACTATCGCCCGATAAACGGCGAGATACCGCGCCGCGGCAAGGGTGGAGCCGGTGGAACTATTCCACCGCGACCCACCCGAGCGCGCAGCTATTTTTTACCCTGCGATTATCGCCTGCAGTTGACACCTAAATATTACTTTTCGCTCGTATAACCCAGTGTTCGGTATACAGGCATTTTGCGGTTAGACGCCGGGTTGCGAGCTCTTCAAGTTTATTGGCATGACACATTTTGCTGTGAATTTTTCACGGGGAAATGGGAATGAATTCAAAGCAGGGAAATCGGAATTTGATAGCTTTCTTTGGCATACCATTTACTCTGAATGGGAGCAAATCACCTAAAGAAGTACGTATAACTACGATAAAGCCAATTTCTCGAAGATCATTTGAGGGTATCCTTCTTTTTAGGAACTTCCAACATGACAATCACTTATTTTGGAGCCTCGTGTACTTAATAACTCAAGCTTTTCGTTGCTCGAAGAAGACCACTGCCGCTTTCGCTCGCTGGCTATAATTCTATCGTTTTTATTTATATTCATTCTCTTATTTCTCGTATTGCATTTGTTTCTCACAGCGATAGCGCGTAATCGGTGGGAGTGGCACACGCGTGCAGAGCGCGTGACGTGCGTCGCACGCGGCACGTGCACCTCGACACTCCATTACCGCGAGTCCGCCGCCGAGTGATGCCTGTGCTAAAATAGACAAAGAACAATGTACAGATAGCTCAAAAGCCATGACCGCGTGTAGGCAAGTACGCAGTTTTAAAAATATAACAAACAACACGTCGTACACCACGTGCAAGACAACAGCATAACTTTAAGACCAGCCGAAAGAATTTCGTGTCAAAACATGCTCAAGGAAGAAGTATGCAGAAAACTCTATTTTTAGGCTGTTTCCTTGAAGTGAAAACTGTAAAAAAACGTTTTTTAACTCTATATAAAGATTTATATTCGTTGTTTTTTCCTTAAATTGTTTATAAACTCTATTTATATCCGTCACGAGGTGAACACATGTTTATACACGATGTCTTGACTTTAGCTTGTGGTGGTGATTTCTACAACCGTATGCCTAATTTTAATAATTAATTATTGCGTGATGAAATTAAAATGGCGATGGGAAGACCATAAAGCTCATAGAACTGACAACCGCTGGTCTAACTGCAATGGTAAAGGTTTAAGAATCACGACCACGGACGAAACGTACGATGGACCGACGATATTGTTAGGATCCTGGGAAATCAGTGAATGGATAAGGCTCAAGATCATTCTTTCCGGAAACATTAAGGGGCGTATATCCAGCATTAGCTTTGATTTCTTTATATTAATGATGACAATGCCCTGTTAATAAAGTCTTAGTGAAGGACTCGTCCGGATAAGTATTACTACTATGCCTGTTTCTGCCGCTAAGCAGCGTTCCTATGATCCGGTTTGAGGGGTGTGGGTACTGGCGCTTGTTACAACAATATCGACTGTGTTATCTGTACTCATCTATTCTATGTCAAACATCAGGCAGTATTGATGCGATTGCAGCAGCAAATCGTCACTAATCCACAAGTTCCATCGAGATACTGGAATTAATTCGGTCATTTGCCACCTTTAATTGAAAATGAAAACTTGACATGCGAGGAACAATTAAATAACTACTTTTAATCTACAGTACGTATTCTTGAGTTGTATTAATCTTCACTTTAAAAACGCAGTTCAAATAAATTGCAGGAAAAAAGCAGGTTCTAATAATTTACATATCTACTCAGGTTAGGACGCAAAGCAGGAGCCATGTCGTCAAATCCAAGTTTTGATCGAGTCAATTTCAAAAAATTCTTTGTAACTGACATTTCAGACCACCTCAATTTTGAGAATCAAATTTTTGTTTTAGCTTTTTCTCTGTTCTAAAAAATTACGAGAGTCGTGCCTGTATATTGTAGGGCACGCCCCTAACGTGCGTGACCTGCAAGGTAGTACACCAGGTTGGCCATCCCCTTTTTCCATCAGCAAGTAGTATAAAAAAATTCAAAATTAAAGTTAAACTACCGTTACTGACTGTTAAAAAAACATTTCAACAAATGTATTACCATTTGATTTCACTTAGTAAAAATTGCCTCTAGCCTAAAATAATGATGTGCAAATCGCGATTACAACGCATGAAGCCACTCGTACCGAGGGCGGCTATTCGAACGCACATCCTATGGCCGTGCCGTAGGGGATGTCAATGCAATTGAGCAGTTTCACTTTTGTCTGTTCTATCATCATCATCAGCTTTTTATGCTACTTGTTGAGGGATTTTGGTGGTCTAGTTTTTTTTTTGCTCTAATAGATAGGTAGATAGATAGAAAATACTTTATTGCACACCACAATTTAAGGATAAAGAAGTTTAGGTACATAAAAACTGAAAAATAATGCTATACACAATGGGCGGTCTTATCGCTAAACAGCGATATGAAAATGAAATGAATTAATAATTTTTTTTTATTCAACTTACTGATGGGGCAAGCAGATGGCCCACCAGATGTTAAGTGGTAACCATCGCCTATAACAAAGTATTGCCTCGTAGGTCACGCTGCTTAGGAACGTACCCTACAATGCACTGCTCAGCGTTATAATCTGAGGCATGCCTGTTATTTCACCGGTACCCACACACTCCGAACCGGTACACAGTAAGCTGCTTAGCGATAGAAATGGGCATAGTGGTACTACTTCCCTGGACGAGCCCTTCACAAAGAGCTTTACTACTACTAACGAAGCGCTCTTCCGAAGGACAAGTACGAGTGTTCCGAAGTACTATACTGCTGGATGGTAATATAATTTATTCTACTTATTCGGGGACACTGGTGGTCAGGAATGGCGGGGCCTTCTGATCTAAGGTCAACGTGAACAACGACACATAAATTTGGCAAACAGAAAAATCCAGAGGTACAGAAATGGATTCGGACCTACTACCTAAGTATCGAACCGTAGTTACTACCACTAAACCACTAGTGATTTTTGGCTTACCTACTCACTGTAATACTTACTAGCATTTATTTACAGCAGTAACATTTTGGATTTATCAATACGGTTTATAATATTTGTAAAGCAAATCTTTATTACTATTTTGTTTGTTACGAGGTTCGAAAATAGTTTAGAAAATATAGCAACAATATCGTAATCACCCAAAACTTTGTCAATCAAATGTATTGAGCAACAAACTAAATGAAAAGACAAATCAAAAATGCAAAGAAATTCAATAACGTCCATGATTCTTTGGTTTGTCACCCCATTTCCAGGGAATTCTTTGACAATATTATCAACAAGCTTTGGAATGCTGCATTGGCTCTTATTTTGTGGCAGATAACGTGCAAATTTGTGCGGCTGGTCTGCAAATGAGCTATCTGGTTACAAATCCCCGAGATTGAGTGCGGGACATCGGAGGGGTTCGATTATTACTCTCGATCTAGATACTCCACTCGATGCAGTGGGGAGCTGCATTAGCAGTGGTGTGCATCGATTGGTTGACCGATTGATTTCACATGAAAATCTAAGATCCTCCATAATGTAGATGTCTACAACTTAACATTTTACCAGAAAGATACAAGCAGGTCAAAGCAGGTAACAAGCTGGGCAAAGGGTCTTGCATATGATGCCCGGGAAGAATGATTTTGAGCCTGCTTCATTTACCACATTCCTAAAAATTTCATTGGTCTATCGAGTGAGGCGCGGCGGCCTACGCTTCGTTTTCCATTTCGTGATCGCCACTCAAGAAAAGCCGTAGCGGTTATCTATTCTATCAGCTATTCGGCCTGCCTTTTACAACTTCAATTTTCTAATTCTGAGAGCTATGTTGGTAATTTTGGCTCGTCTACAAGACCACAAGCTGGTTCTACACATTAAATTGACTTTTGAGTAACTGAGAAAGTAAAACATTAAATTTAATTTACTGATTTATGTAGGTAATAGAAAATTTTGATTTTGTTTTTCGGACGGACTAAAATGCTGCTATACTGCGTTTAACAGGGTACACCCAGAAAATTTTGAATAATAATAATAATGCTGGACAGTCCACACAGCATCATCTAGCCCCAAGCTAAGCAGAGCTTGTGTTATGGGTACTAGATGACTGATATACTTTATATAATACATTACATATATAGATATTTTTTTATACATAGAAAACACCCAGAACACCCGGAATAAATATTTGCAGATCGTACAAACATTAAAAATTAATAAACTTAACGTAATTTTATAGGTAAAATCAAAGTGATCCTCGGTAAATGAAAGTGCTATTTTTAACTCAAAACTACCCATAGATTATATTAAATTGTAACGCACGAGTGGGTCTATAAATCTGATGGTATTAGAACCAGATTCCTCTTACCCCAAGCAGATCAGAGATGCCCCGTCTGCAAACGCAATCCGCCATATGTTGCAAGGAATTTATTATTTTATTATGTTTTTATTTACTCAATATCCACCGAGACGAGTGTTTAAGCCGACGTTTATGATATTCTCCTGCGGTTTGTTGTAGAGGGGTGAATGATGTTCTATTGTTTCATTTGCACCCTCGCTTTGTCAGTTTGATTCAATGTTGGAGTTTGTGTTGTCACGTAACTAATGAAGTTGAATTTTGGAAGTTTTGTGCAAGTTATAACAGAATTTACCCAATTAAACCACATCGGTCTTCTCACGGAAAAAATGCGACTTCTCGAGTAAAGTAGTGTTTTTATTTACTGTTCCTAGAAAACGGAACATTGTTGTTTTAACTTTTTGATATTTTTAAAAACACAATATTTTTTAATATTTTTCAAAATATTTTCCATCGCAACGTTATTTGAAATCTCCGACTGTGTTGCTATGCAGACATAACAGATGAAATAGTCTAAAGTGCAGCATCCAATGATCCATGCCTCGATATTATTCTCACAAAGCGACGGCGCCCATCAAATCACCGGCCTCGCCAGAACGCATTTTCAAATATTAAAATCCATTTTAAAAGTGTTTTTGGTACAGTTAGCTGCATTAGAATGTAAAAAAGAGAAAAAGTAAAAACAGATACGGGTTCGATTCCCGCCTTGGGATAAATGTTTGTACGATCTGCAAATTTTTCGAGTGCTCTGGGTATTTTCTATGTGTAATAAAAATATCTATATATGTAATGTATTGTATTAAGTATATCAGTCATCTGGGACCCATAACATAAGCTCTGCTTAGCTTGGGGCTAGATGATGCTGTGTGGATGGTCCAGCAATATTATTATTATTATTTTTCCCGTTTAAGACTAACATTGCTCACATAAAGGTTTCGTATCATTAAATTAATTGAAAAATTTAATATTAGTAGGATTAAGGTGTTATACGACGCGAAAGATTTCGCTCGGTCAAATTCCTGCCAAACGGCCAACCGCGCGGTGGAATTTGAACGTTGTCACCTAGAATATGGAGACGATACTTGGTATCACTTTCTGAAACGGCGCAGCGGTCTCGCGAATTCTTTTGCGTCGTCTAAAAACGCCCTTATAGATAGATTCCATTCAAGCATTTGTAACAATTGGTGTATGAAACTTTGATTGAAAAGCAACGTGAACTTTGTTTTTTCTCATTTATACAAAGTGTTTGTTTGCGTGGAACTGTGTCGAAGTTACATAAAGCATTATTAAACAATGTTGAGTGAACTTTGAATGAATAGAATGGTGTGAATGTTCAAGAAACAAAGTAATTACGTAAACTCCACTTTGCTACGAGAGTCTACGAGAAACGTAGCACGCGTAGAACATGGGACCGGTATTTTTATTGTTTGTTTATAAATAAACAATACTACTACTAAATTTGTTTCTGAAATCGTTTCACAACACAAAGAATCTTGTATCATCCAACAATAATTCTTTGTATTATATTTTTTTTAAGTCAGTATAAAGGCTTACTCTGGTACTAACCTGGCTTACTAAAAAAAGTTTTTTAGTACTAACTACTACGGTACGGTACGGTGTTACTATTTCGAGGTTACCCTCGAAATAGTAACACCGTGTTTTGCCTCTTTCGATCTAATTTAAAACTTCCTGCCCATGCAAAAAACAAAACACGGTGTATTTTTCAACGAAACATTGTCATGTTGATATAAAATATGAAAGTAATAAAACAGTATTTAGCGTCTTTTTCATTTTAAAATGAGAAATCTGTCAAGCGCAGCGAGCAGAGACGTGTTCATTCTGATTGACATGGTCATATTCGAGGAGCGCAGCGGGGCACCTCAAGGGTTATTGAAAACTAGGCCCGCCTTGTTTCACCACAGGTTGGGGCGAGGGTGGCCACTAGTGCGATTGGGTTTGTCAAACTTTTTATAAAAAGCTTTTTGCTAAATTCAAAGATGCATTTCCTTTTTTGAAAAAAGATTAGTCTCATTTTAAAAGAACTTACAGATAATAAGGTTTTATGATCGTAATGAGAAAATTGATTCAAAAAGTGTTAAGTTGTTTTAAAAAGTAGTCTCACAACTTAAATCGCCATACACGATTAATAATCTTAGGTTTCTTAGTACCAAGTACTTATTCAAGATTTTACAAGGATGTCTAAGATACCTAATCAGAGGTACGTTAAACTCCCACGCCCACATTTTACAGCCGTCGGTATAATTAATTGGTATAGAGCAAAAAAAAAATACCTAGATATCTTTAAAAACATTGCGCTCTAAAGCCAGTGCCACACTGGAGGGTACAGATACAAGTGATAGATAATAGAACATGTCTCCACGGGGTCCGTTAATAGAAGAAACCTTATTTGAATATTGTCCCCGATTGCGAAGGGTGGTGAAAATTAAATCGGTAGGAACCTACTGTGCAGGGGCAGGTAATATGGGGTTACTTTTGTTTGTTGAATTAAGTGAAATGGATGAAGCCATACGTCGTGAACAATATTTACTGAGTAAATAAAATAATTGTTTGTCCTTTACAATGGGTTTGTTTAAATAAAACAATTGGTTATGTGGTTTGTTGCCACACATCATTCTATAGACTATTCATATTATATATGATATATATATCATTCATATGAATATCATTCGACAGAAAACTTTACCAATGTCAAGTGGATAAAATAAATAGTTTTTAGTCAAGTCGAGTCGGTAAAAAAAGTAAAGTCGGTTTCCGTTGGAGTCGAAGAAAAAGATTAAGTTTTTTTCAAAACCAAAAAGAAACGTTTTATGTTGGAAAGCTCTACTAACTTAAATGGCATATAAGTCTGATGCAATATCTTTTTGTTGACATGAAAAATTACATCTTGTCTGTTTTTTAAGCTTGATCGCCAGGAACGCTGTAAGCTGTAAGGAGATTTTAAGTGAGTGATTTCATGGAATAAATTGGCTAAGGCGGAATAAGGCTTAACATTTTTTTTCGTTAATATGCCGTACGTAAAGTAAATAAAGGTTAATTCTAGTTAAATATAAAAAAAATATGTTTAAAATAACAATGTAGTCTCAACAAACATACTAACAGTACTGGTAAACGGTGTTGGTTTCACAATTATTAAATTGTTTGTACATTACTATATTAGCTATGTATATTGTGTAACTGTTTGTTTACCCAAATAAATATAAAAAAAAAAAAAAAAAAAAAACAGTAAAAGTGTTAAAACGTGGTATAGTATTTGGCAGTCGCTAGTTGCGTGAAAAATGAACGGCCCGCGGCGATAGCCTGCCTAATGAACCAGAACGGCGATAGCGTGACCCGTGTGCACGCGCCTTTACGCTGCACTGGATTACAACGGTTTAGGAATAAAAATATACTGTGCTGCTTTTGATAAAAATATGTTTTCAAATATCCTCTTCTTTTTTTACCTTTTGTATCAATCAAAAAACTCTTGTTAAGGCTACGCTTACCTTTGCACATGGCTTGTTATCACTGTTTTGTAAAGGCGTCTGTGTACAATAAGAGCTTCGCTAAGAGGTCTACTACTACTAAAATAACCCATATTTGTGCGAGGTTTGTTATAATCACTACGCTTGGTAGTGTGGATTCTCTAGTACTTAGGCGAGTCTGCTACTTATTTCCTAGAGCGTTCTTTTAGTCGTTTCTTACGACGTCTGTTCCCGCTAAGCATGAAGTTTTACCTATTTCTGACCGTGGTACCGGAAACACAATTCAAATGTTATTTAACCTTATACCCTACCTATTTGAAATGTCAGAGAAATATAAACGAGTGGTAAATAAAAGGGCTAAAATCCTATTTTGAGTTAGGACTACCACGATGTTAAAAACTAGATGTGCGATTTTCAATTATTATTATTTTATAGCGTAGGTATACGCCCTATAAATGTGATGGAGAATGATTAGGTACTCGTAGTTGGGAAATGTTATTAGGTAAAATGACATCGGTTCGTAAAAGGATGTCAAAAACGCACACGAGCCAATAAGTGAAATTGAAATACCTTCCTGTTAGGAAGTACCTACGAAGTCTTTCAGAGTAATTGGTCAGCTTAGTATGAGGTTAGTGATGTCACGAACGTACAAAAATAAGTTATTATTTATTGTAAACGTAAAAAGATTAGGAGAATTATGCTTTTTGAACGGCGATCATGAACTGGATGACTCAGCGTAGGATGGACTATCACCAGAATGAACTAACACTATAATGGTCACAGAAAGTTGGTTCTGGAAGTTTTTGAAAGGGCCTAACTCTATACAGCATAGAATTTGTTTAGGCTGTTAATAATCAAGGATGAATAATCCGTACCGTCGCCTTATGTATCACAGTATATCGATTACCACTTGCATATTCTCGCCTGTTCTTCTAGGCTTGGTTGCGATGAACTGGCAGTGACTGGCACCTAAATTCACCTAGCTTTAAGATGATTCAAAATGATACCTGGATTAGAGAACTGGACCGATGACACTGTTAGAATAACGGGAAGTCGATGCGTGGAAAGGGTTAAAAATTATTCTTCCTGGAAAGTATGGAGAAGGCTTATGTCCAGCAGTGAACTTCTACAGGCTGATTATGATGATGATTACAGAACAAATGCGTTTTGATATAAAACATTCTTTAGTCAAGGATAAGGCCAGCATAAGGCAAGTACAGACCCCATCACTATCAGCAGCTCTTCGAGATTTGAATAGCTATCCAACATTAAAGTACATGGTGTCCCTGAATAGACGAAAGCACTGGTATTCATTCGCTAAGTGAACCTTCGTGTGTAAGGAGGTTGCTTGTCAATTCGACCATTAAAAACTATAAAATGTTTGGAACACGTGTGCTTATTAGGTAAAAACTGGAATCTGGTTCAGGACACAACTCATTCTTGACCATTGGCAACCGTATCATTTGCCAAAATAACGACTGTACATTAAACAAAGATCCAAAACACCAAACAGCGAATACCTACCTATTATTAAAAGTACCAAAAGTACTGGATTTGTTGGAAAGTACTGGGAAATTTTAATACTTTTGGTACCGATAATTTTGGGGAGCAACTCATTCATGTTAGTGTCATTCAAGGTCACCTCTGCGGGACGTCAGGATAGAACATGCGTATTATTATGAAATTATAAATACCTTATAGAAAAACTGTCAAAAGATAAACAGTGTTTAAACTGATCTAAACAAAAGACTGTTCGTGTGAGTTCGCTTTAGTGTCGGTTGCAATTAATAACTATTGGTCTCTTACACAAGCTCAAAGTCTCACAACTGGCTACGGAGTGATTCTATCTCTGAAACTACCAGCGATAGAATCAGAAATGAGGAAATCCGTAGGAGAAATAACTGTTACAGAAATATTTTAGAAGCTATATACACTTATTTTTTTTATTAATATCATCATAATTACAGTGCTTTATGACGGTGGCGGGGCGGTTTGACAGTTTTTTAGAAACGGGTTTTTTGTTCTATTCAAGAAGTTGTGACCATGAGAAACACGTGTACGGTTCTGGAACTGTATCCTTTTGTGTGACCAGTTTGAGATAATGTGAGAAAAGTTGGTGCTTATAGAATTTCGTACTTAAAAGAGACTTAACAAGTCTTGACAGGGCCTCAGGTGACAGAAATATCAGTTTGTTTATTTATTTGTTATACTTACACCAGCGGAATACTCACAGTTTTCAAAATAGTAGAGCTTTTAGTAAAGGGCTTGCCCGGGGAAGTACTACCAACAAGCCTTTTTCTGTCTTGCTGTGTTCCGGGTTTAAAACTTAATCTTTTTAAAGCAGAAGACTTTTAATTTTTTTTCTTTTTCCAACTAAACCATCTTTTTTAAAAAAAAAACAATACACAATCGCGGAACATACCTACATGGGGGTGAATCGGGCACCACAAGGGGTGCTCTATCTCTGGACTTCCGCTTGATACGATTTTTTCGGAAACCCTGTAAACGCCTGCCCTATATTTAAGAATACTATCTTTACTTTTGGCTTGCTCAAAAATAAGTAGGTAAGTACTCAGCATTCCTGAGGACATTAACTTAATTGAAACGAGCGATCAGTCGATACAACAATTGTCATTTCAGAGCTAATTCTGAAATTGCCCAAAACCCAACTGATATTGAACAAAACCGTATTAGACGAGTTTTTCCTCAATTTCTTGAAGGTACTTGATTAACTCGGCGTAATTATTTTCCCGTCTCTTGGACCGTGGTCACACCGAGAAGAAATATTAATCAGAGAAAAACCTTTATAAAATGAGAATACAATTTATTGTATTTTTTTGTAAATTTTTTACTCCAAGTAAAATCTTTTCCTAGGCACTAGAGCGTCCTGTAAATAGAGGCACGGTTGAAAAAGTTGGTCATCCACAGTAGATACAAAGGCTACTACTAAATTGCTACCACTTAAACAATTACTTCTCAACTGTTATCACATGTGTACCATCACATATCCCTTCAGATCTTTTAGTACCAAGTACCGACTCAAGGTTCTTATAGATTGGTAGTTCTATATCTATCTTTTTAACCTGTATGCAACCACTTCTGGGTAAAGGTCTCCTCTTCAAAACACCATTCTTTTCCACAGCTGGCTAACTGCTGTGACAATATCATTCGACCATTGGGCGGGTTGTCTGCCTCGTGGTCGTTGACGGCCACCATTCGGTAGTTGCTGTTATCCATCTTCCATCATTCCTTCTTGTCACCTGTCCTGTCTCCACGTCAGGCTTGTAATTTAAGTTACTACGTCTACGACTTTCGTACGGCGTCAGATTTCGACGTTGGGTATGGGATCTAGCAGTTTTTAATATATATTTGTTTGATTCCGTTGGGCCTATATACATCTAAAAGGTAGGCCATGGGATCGAATCTAACTCAGTTCATGACTTTTAGGATATTCATCTCTATTGGTACGTGAGTCTCGTCGGTGTGAGTGCGTCCTAAGGCCGCGAGGGATTTGTATAATCCTGATTGGGTACGTATTGCAAATCGATGGCGTGTGGCCGCGCACGTGCCTGCATTATCTGATAGACGTCATTTCAATGAACTGGGGAACACTCATAAACTTATCAGTTAATTATTTTCTCGAGAGATGAATATTTTAAGCCGGTACAGTCTACTTGGAAAAACTATAAATGAAGTTTCGTATTGTTGTTTTGAGTTATATTGCGCAGCACGCCAGGCAGTGATATCTTAACTGTAGACCGGCTCCCGCACAGTGTTATCTATACCAATTATAAGAATCTTTGTTCTGACTGACTGATTGACTGACATATAGACAACGCACAGCCTAAGCCAATGGTCGTATAAACTTGAAATTTTTTGTGTATATATTTTTGTGTGCTTAGATATGTTCTTGCTAAGTAAGGAATAACTGAAATTCCACCCCTAAACGGGACAGCGAGGCTTGAAGTTTGTATGAAAATAACTTTAAGCGGACGTAGTCACGCGCATTTCACTAGTCACTCGTAAACAAGAAAAGCTTTACGTACCTAACTAATATTATCAAGTCAAGTTAGCAGGTACTTAAATATATAAATAAAATATTCCTGGAACATTGCCATATTCAAAAAGTAATTGAACAGGATTCAATATCCTTTAAATACAAATTCAGAAACAGAGACTAATGAGAAGTACAAGAATACAAACACGAGCAAATACTTACACACTCGCTTAAACATAATTAATCCAAGATTGAATTAAAAATTCGCCAAGCAAAAGAGAATTAAAGTTGACGACACTCGCTACCTACCGACTGGGGGCCGACGATAAGGCGACAATAGAAATTCTTGACTGCCCTTACCCCTCTTACTCAAATAACTACCTAATTCCGTTTGATGTAAAGCTCATTTTCTCAATTTTTATGCCGAAGAGCCTGTTTAACCTAATTACCACTTAGTTTCTTGCGAGATACGACCCATTATTATGTAATTTTTATTGCAAGCGTTATGGGGTGTAGGGTTGAACGCGCTGTAGATGGCTTTATAGGTAAACGTTTTGGGAATGTGCTGAATTATCACAGCATTATAGGAACAAATTCATTGTGCAATTATTTTAACACTAGATATACCACTTCTGAATACTACAGGCACGTGTAAAGTTACCTACAACAAGGTTTATACAATACCACTTGGCTGACAGTCAAATCGATTAGACCTATATAATTATTTTGATGAAATTCCTATTTATCAACGAGTGATGTATTTCGTACAGCAGACAACGACCGCACGGCGGGGCGCCGACCGCGAGGGCAACGCGCCGGTCAGATGATCGCGATTTCCTTTACTGTTTTACTGTGTTTTGGTGTTTTGTCGTTTCTACGCGTTTTTAAATGCTAAGTCCAATACTAAGTCCAGGCCAGTTATTACAGCTGACTGTACCTACTTTTTGATTAAAAACACTACATTTTGAGCTCCACAGGATCAGGTGCGCAGATAATTGCTTCTCCAGAAAACTTACCAAAGTTACTTTTCATCTCAAAAAGGGAGTTTTCATTTCGTAGAAAACTTTGTGCGAGTATAAAACAAGAGGCTTGGGGACTACGCCCTTTGTAAGTTAAAGTCACATTTTCCGTACGATAACCTTATTTAATACGTAATTTGAGAAATTGTAAGTGACTACCATTAATTCTCGAAATTAAATTATTATATTAAACTATTTTGCTTGATTTTATTACATTGGTTACCTTCCAAATAAAGTACTTTATGATGGGCTTTGTTCTTGTAAATACACCTTCATCAGTCTTAATAAATCTACTGCTGGACAGATAGTGCATGCAGGGCACCTTCTTCATCACCTTCAGTAAACTACTGCGTCCAGAAGTAGTTTTACCTTATTCATTTAAACTTTACTTAAGTATCTGTAAGCTTGCACCTAAAAATTTTAAAAACATAACTTTTAACTAAGATTAACTTAACTTTTAACCGCTATAGCCACATCTCTCTAGCCTCAAAGGTTTGCTGTAAGAAAACTCTTTTCAGGGTTAAGCTCGCCTGTGTACATGTCCTCTATTTGTTTTTTTTCTTATGTAATTTTATGTGTGCAATACAGAATTAAGAATTAAGAAACTTCTTGCTTCGGACTTGGCGTCCCCATATTTGGGAGGTTTGCCATAGTCACCAGCTAGCTGGTGGATGGCGACCGTAGTGGTGTTAAGTACCCAGGTTATGCTGTTGTCTAGTGTCCATCTCCTGGTGCGGACCCTTAGTCGCCTCTTAAGACATTCATGGGAGGTGTTGACTGGTCCTACTGTAAATCTCTATTTAAAGCAAAAGAGTTCACGTTATTATCGCACACAATAACGTATCAGAGTGTATCAAGACTACTGCCAAAAACTTCGAGAGGGGGGAAAAGGTTTATATCTATGAAATTAAATCAAAGCATGAAAAAAATCTGGTGTTTTTTGCACTTACAGTTTTGTGTCCACAGAAAGAGTTGTTCTAACTGATATGTACTTTAAAAGCCGTGGACTTCAGGCTGGTGATGATGACCCCCAACTTCTAACACGAAGTCGCTGAGCCACTAGAATGAGGGGTGAGCATGAATTTCTCAAACATTCGACTAGAACGATACGATAGTTCTAGGCATAACGAACAATCATTGACCTTTGTCGACGTCCAGGGAAAGGTGAACCACTTACAATGCTCTCTCAAATAATAACTTGACAGGCTTCTAATTGACGACAAGTTTCGGTGGTGAGTCGGCTTCATAGACTAACAAAGTAGTTATTGAACAGTAGTTTATTGTTGGTTGTTGAACATGAACATGTGGATCTGATAAAAAAAGCATACTATACCTTAGATAGCTATACTATAATAAAACTGTAGAGGTCGTAAAGTCTGTACCTACATTAAAGATATTTTTCCGAAATTTTGCTCATAGTTATTAAAAAACCGGTCAAGTGCGAGTCGGACTCGCGCACGAAAGGTTCTGTTTCGTATTCTGTAATACAAACGGCAAAAAAATCACTTTGTTTTTTAATATTTGTTGTTATAGCGGCAACAGAAATACATCATCTGTGAAAATTTCAACTCTCTAACTATATCAGGGTTCATGAGGTACAGCCTGGTGACAGAGGGATAGACAGACAGACAGTGGAGTCTTAGTAATAAGGTCCCGTTTTACCCTTTGAGAAAACGAAACCCTAAAAAAAACAATATTTTCTAAATATACTCCTACGCAACCAATTTTGTCTTTCGACTCTTCAACGATTTCTTCTTTGTTCCATTCCCGATGGACTATTACGGTTCTGATTTAAGTGTTTACCACTAGCATTACTCTCAATTAAGTCTAGTAACATGCACAGTGATACATCTATCATCAACACAAAATACACTCTGAGATTTTCAAGCCTTTACGGCCAGCGGTTTAGGCTGTACGTTGTTTATATTTCAGTCAATCAGTCTTTCATAAGAGATTTTAGATTATTTATTTCATACTCGGTTTGCTAAAGAGGCTATGTGTTTATGTTCGTAGGTTTTAGTAGGTTATATCTAATCAGTTATAAAAATACTATCTACCTCCCAAACAACCATTCATTCTAAGCTCTTTGAAGTAAAACAGAATTGATTTATTAAACCTTGATTAGCGGAAAGTGCCGATCTCTTTTAAAAGCAAATGATTTCGTCCTCTTTATAAGCTAACCTACGCGCATGTGTGCAAACACACACACCGATACTAGGCGTGCTGTCAAATACCTGAAACTGAAATACACGATACAGGTTTAACCTTTGAAAGTAAAAGGTGATTGATCTCTAAGCAAAACTTTGTGTAAATGTAGGTACCTAGTATTGGATATTTCGAAAAGAGGTTACCATGATATTATGGTAAAGATCAGTTAGCCCCGAACTAAATTCTTTGTAGTTGTTCTCTGTCTAGGTGTAACAAAATATTTCAAGTATGTGTTTGATCCGTGATCTAGCCTATAACCATTGCTACGTGACCTACAAAATTATTAAAACTGTTACAAATAGGAGCGCACTTTAAATTGGTTGTCCAAATTTTACTACTATTGTCTCATCTCAAAAACTATTCAGCCAAAAAGTTTTTCATATGATACAATACTTTATTATATTTGTATTTTCACCCATGCTTAGACCCCCATATTATTTCCTTGGCCGATTTAACTCATATTCTTATCTGCAAATATTGAAAGCATATACTACCAACCTGCAGAGTTTCATGCAGTTACTGCCGTCATGTTACGGTCGCTACATATTAGCCAAAGCCTAGGTTATTGAATTGTATTGTTTAGTTTGTTCTACAGCCGCTTATGAAACAGGTTATAACGTGGAGTCATACTGGGTACTGAACTTGAATAGGTACCAAAATTACCGAAAAGGGTTGATACGTACCTTTAGTACTAGAATTAATTAACCCTGGTACTAATAATAAATTCGATGTAAAATACTAACACCATGTTTTATCTTTTGCATTGAAAGAACTGTCAGAATTAGAGCACCGGTGGTCTAGTGGAAGTGAACCCGCCGTCTGATCCTAAGGACGTGGGTTCGATTCCGGTCGTGCACCAATGGATTTTCTGTTCGAAAAAATTATGTGCGCAATCCTAGGGCTCTCAAAAATACCAACTACTTCAAAATGTGCGTTTATATCAAATGTAATATCTGGACATACCTCTGACTACCCCCCTTAGATATCCTCGAAGAATCACGAGTGGGTACTCTGTATTAAGAGATCTGAAGAGATATCTAGCGTGCCTGAAGATTATAGTCGTGATGCTATATTTTTTATATATTATTCACAGAAAATTTTAAATTCGATCGAAAGAGGTAAAATACGGTGTACCCATTTTGAGGTTACGCTATACGATATGATTTATATTATTATAAATCGTTTTTCCCTGTTATTATTGGATAATTTGTTCTTGACTGGTACTACTCCTTTCCCAGGTCAGGCGAATGGCGAGCTCAAAAGAAATTAATTAATCGTCAACCTGCCCCGGCCATAATGTTTTCTCATTAACGACTCCACTAAGATTATTTCGCTGTAAGCTTAAGGGCGGGTTTATACGGCGCGAAAGCTTTCGCGCGGCGGCCGCGCGGCGGCCGCGCGGCCGCCGCGCGGTTGAAAGATATTTACCGAAAATCGTCTCTATGTCCTAAATAATAACGTTCAAATTCCTACGGCGCGAAAGCTTTCGCGCGACGGCCGCGCGGCGGCCGCGCGGTTGAGAGATCTATACCGACTATCGTCTCTATGTTCTAAACAATAACGTTCAAATTCCTGTCAAGCAGCCAACCGCGCGGTCACTACGCGGTTGACACAAGTAAAATGAAGACATTTTAACCCCTTTTTTCAAGTTAGGGGTCCACGGGGTCCAATTTTGAAAATAATAAAAATGATCTTAGTTTGACTATAAAATTCTCGGAACATGATTTTAACCATAACTTGAGTATCCCCTACACTCTTTGCTAGGGATCAACTTGAACTTTAGTATGCAGTGTTTGAATCGTTTTCAATGAATTACGATCAAGTTAAAATAAATATAATGGATTAAATTGTAATAGAATACTGCAGAATGTGGATATGTACCAAATGTACTATCTTGACATACTTCTGACTACCCTTTTAGACTTCCTCAAAGAATCTTGAGTAGGTACTTGGTACTAAGAGATTGGAGGGGATATCTACCGTGCTTGGGGAATAAAGTCATAAAACTATTTCTTTCTTAAATATAAAAAGAAAGGCTCAACTTTACAGTATAAGAAGGTAGACTATGACCTGATCATTGAGTTGCAACTAAGATGCAAGAGGATTACTGTGGAAGGCTATGTACAAAATAACGATCTCTATAGGGATTCGGGACATTAACATAGAGAGTTTGTCCATGATGCCACTAAACAATATACGGAATCTTCATCACCATAATGATGTCGAGGCTAATCAACTCTTTGATAATCAAGTTCTTACTAGAAGATAACTGACAAAAAACTTTAATGTTAAAAAGTACAATTAATAACAAACTATCGCAACGTAGGACAAAAAAAATATTTTTTTTTAACCTTGGGGTCCCTGGGACCAACAAATTATTAAAGGTTAAGTAAGTCAAAATCATCAAAATGATGCTGTCAGTGAATGATACTGTGGGTAATATTAAATAAGATCATATCTGCTTTTTTCAAACTTTATAGAACCCAACATTATCATCATCACCACTGCTGATCTGGCCCACGTAGGTCTCTACTATTACGCTTTCAGGAAGAACTAATTTAACTTTTGCGCCAACTTCCCGCAACCCCAATGTCGTTGGCTCACTGGATTTTGTGTATTATCTTTCAGTTCATGGTCGCCATTTGAGAATCATTTATTGCTCTGTGGTTCTACGAGATAAATACCCATTGCTACTTTAACTTGCTGATTCTGAAAGCTATGTTGGTGATTTGGTTCTTCTACGGATTTCATAATTCTTGATTCCATCGCGTAGGAAAATTTACATATATTATCATAACATAACTTTCTTTTCTAAGTGAGTGATATTTCAATAGTTCACATTTTATGGAGCTGAGCTTCTATTATAAGAGAGATAGATCAAATTATCCACGGTTTTCAGGTTGAGTGTATCTCAATCACAATACTGCCTGTGGTTTGGTAACCTATAGTGTGAAATGCTTGACAAAAGGGAGAAATATTTAGCCAAGCTATTCTTTCAAATCATATTATATTTATAAAATATTTTAAACCTCAAAAACTGAGATTCATTTACAAAAGAAGAAATAAAGTGGTGATCAGCTGTTTAATATATTTTGAACCTCAAAAAACTGAGATTGACTTACAAAAGAAGATATAAAGTGGTGATCAGCTGTTGTTACGCCATTCGAGCTAATTTAAGTACGTTCGATTTTAGGTCCTTATTTTTATGTTAGCTAAGTAAAAAATCTGCGAGGTTGACGACAAGAAACCATACATTAGTAAGCTCGCCAATGGTATTTTCAGAGTGGTTGTATGAGTGTGGCTCCCCTCTATCAGCCGTAAGAGGCAGAAATAAGACAGCACAAAAAATATCAAAAATGCAGTTTGGGTTGAAATACTAGAAAAAGAATTCAACACGGATCTAGTCCACAGACGGCAGCTTTATCAACGGTATATGTGGATAATCTTTACCAAATATAAGAATTTTTGTCCTGACCTAATAGACAACGCACAGCCTAAACCGTAATGTAAACTGGTCGTAGAAACTTAACATTTTCAGGGTATATTTGTCTTGGTACATAGAGGGGTATCAAAGGCAAGGCCCTTACACTCAAACCGTATAATTAAAACATAAAATAAATCATTAAATAAAATAAAAATAAAATTTCAGTGCCGGATATTTAAACCATCAAACTGGATGTTATTCTGCATTAAAATCTCGCATAAAAAAAATGTATTACGATCTTTTTTGAAATCACCCATGAAATCATTGTTCATTTGTTCGGGTAAAATTTTTCTATGCTTGCGGCCACCGTGATTTCAACTCAATTTACTAGACGAAAACGTTGAAATTCCCTGATACCGAGCCAACCGCGCGGCGGCCGCGCGGCCGCCGCGCGGTTGACAACATCAATATCGAATACCGTCTTTATATTCTAGAAAGCAACGTTCAAATTCCTGTCAAGCGGCCAACCGCGCGGCCGCCGCGCGGCCGCCGCGCGAAAGCTTTCGCGCCGTCTAAACGCGCCGTCACCATAAGGCCCTTTTCACATGTACATACTTAAATGGCAGTACCGTGTTGGGAAAAGTTACATGAATTATTTCCGCGGATTTCATGGAACTGAAACGTGGTCGTTATGCGTGTGTGTGTATGTCGTCATAAAAAAGAATTAGGCCGAGATCAAGGGATAAGCAAGAGCATCTCCTGAGTACTGTACACCAATACTGTGGCCACCAATTTCACCGGATACCCACCCTTTAAACCTTAGTAAGTATACTGGGTACTTTTAAACATAACTAATAGAACCGTGTGCATTTGAAAAGGCTCCTTCTAATCACTTCAAACTGCTTTTGCCGACCAAATTGAAAACGTGTATTCCAATTAGAACATAAGTTTTGGTATTTAGATTTGTAAATGAAAGATTCAACTTTATTATTGCAGAAATTTCATTTTCTTCTGTTGTTGTAATCCTGTTTCGTGTTTGATTTTGTATGGAGTTATTAATATTGGGCATTTATAGCACGCCACATAAGAGCGCAGATCATACACGAAACGGGCTCACGAAATAGAAAACACAAATATCTTACCTAACACTGGTTTGTGTCTAAAACGAAGTCACAGATGATTTTCAAAACATATTTTTTTGCACCTAAAAACTATTTATATTACCAATATAGTCTGTTTAACCTAGAAGTGTTTTATTTTAGGCATTGACAGGAAGTTTCAAATAAGTTCGAACGAGATAAAACACGGTGTAACCATTCCAAAGTCAACGAAATACTCTTAACCCTATCCTAACCCACTATCTATTGTTAAAAGATAGCAATAGTTTAAACATTGGTTATATTTTGACTGATGTTTATAAGCCATAACCACCATAAGACGAGAATAAACGTGAGTTTCACATAAAACAATCGCACCTATATACTCCCACTAATCAGTGTGATTGCTATTAAACATCCAAGCAAATTCCGTATTATTTATGAAAAATATTTTTGCTCACAAAAGAGATTGCAAACGTTTCACGCAACATAATACGCAAACAATGGGTCGTCGGTGCAAAAACGTTTTCTACGAAACGGCACAGTACGTAGTTACGCGTCTCACTGATTTCGTAAGTACACTGTTTTTTTAGCGCAGGTAAACTTCAACTCGACGAGATATTTTATAGTGTTCAATTATTATTCGTTTCGTTGAAAGCGAGCTAACTGAATTACACGAACTATTTGCAATCGAAACTGCGAAGGAGCGTTCAATAAAAGCGAACGAGCGCGCTCGGAAACATTTTCTTTCGTTGTTTCCTTTCACATTATCGTAGAAGGGGATGAGGCGGGTCCGACTCGACGTACGGGGCCCGCATTTAAAAGCGATATAAAAAACTTGGGCTTTTATTTCGCAGATGACCTAAGTGGCCGGCCGGACCGTACAAAAACCCTCTTCGACTTACCTGTATTTTTCCACTTATTTATCCAACGTTTTTACATTCGCACTGTTTGTTAGCGAGGCTCGCTTTGTCTGTTGGGAAGATCTTGTTTTTTAACGAGTACTTAGGGTCTAATTAAAAGGAAAACCCCGCACGGACAGTCGAGGCCTTTTGATGCCCACTGTTATTACGTTTCATGTATAAATTCAATTTGCTTGGATGAAGTTTCAAGTGAAGTGCCCGTGTTGTGTATTTTTTGGGCGCGTTATTGAACTTTCTGAAGTGGTTGTATCCTCACGTGGTTCTTATTAAAGTGATTATCTACTTGAGCAAACATAAATGGGTATATCCATATGGTTCATTCTTTGCTTGATTATATGTACGTACGTATTATATGTATGTTAAACGAAGTGTAGGACGAACAAACCGACGATATTGGACTCAAAACTGTCTTTGGTGAATATTTGAGGTAGACGTATCCAGCAGTAGACTTTTGATGATGAAGTGCCTATATAACACCTGATGAGTCATGATGAATTCGATGCGGACGAGGTCGGTTTGTTAAGGACTTCGTTACAGTCAATTATCAGCTTGTCACGCTACGTAAATTACTTACGCTAATATTTCGGAAAAACAAAAATTTACTTGTATTGCATATTGGAAATAAGAATTGCTTTGGTATATTTAATATTTGTCTGTCTGTCACCGCTCTCAGATAAACACAACTTTTGATTAGGAATAGTTATAGATAACTAGCAGGTACCCGCGACTTCGTCTGCGTACTTTTAATTTGAATATTATGGATTATATTAAAAGAACGGTATAGATTTGGGTATAGTATTTGATTAAAAGAGAGTAGGTATATTTAAAAAAAATAAAAAATATCTGTTTACAGTAGGTATAAGGTACTGTAAGGGATTGAAGAATGATGTACTCCCTTAGTCTTCTACATTTCTTCAGGATGATGCAATGATAAATACATGTTCCATTTACTGATTTATTTTCCACAATAGCACTACATGTTTATACAGTGCGAGCGGGGAGAGACGGCTGGCGACGCGACACACAAAACCTAAGCGTCAGCCCGATTAGTACCTGTGGCTACCCGCCACAGTACCTTTGTATTCCATTGAGTGGCAGAAAGTACCTAGGAAAATTTATTGGTCCCTTATGTCCAAGAGACACTTACAGGGGCCAGCGTCAAAAATATTTAAAATGACCTAATTTAAAACATTTTTGTACACAACGTTTGCTGTTTTGTTATTATTTGTTAAAATGTGGAGATTGTTTGGACTCGACACTCGCGAGCAGGCGACGTACCATGCGAAAAACAGTTTTTCTCTAAATGGACACCTGCTACTTTAAGTGTTTGCCCTTGCGCTTTGTTAATGGTCATTGCGAAGGCTGGTTTGAGGGGAAACTGGATTCTTTTAAACTGAAGAGGTAAATCTGTAGGGATCATGGGTATGCGGGGAATCAAAACTTCTTCATCTTTAGCTATTCCTGTCATTATCATGTTCCTAGGTTCCTAGGTTAAGGTGGTTAAGATTTTGTATACAAAAAGTTTGGCTTCATAGTTCCCGTTCCGAATCCGTTCCGTTCCGTTCAAATTTCGGGAATTCCGTTAGTAGAAAAACTCTGCACATACTAAGAGACCTACGTACCAAGTTTCATGGTTTTATCTTCAAAAATGACGAACACCCATACAAACTTTCAACCCCTATTGAAATACCACCACCACCACCACCATATTTTTACCAGTGCGGGGGTGAACCCCCACACTGGTAAAAATTCAAATTGCTAGAACAAACGATTTTTTGTTTCTTATTTAGTGCCTAAATACAAAATGTAATGTTTTTATCTTCAAAAATTACGAACTTCATGCAAACTTTCAACCCCTATTTCTTCCCCTCACAGGTCGAAATTTCAAAAACGCTAGAATAAATGTTTAATTATTTCTTATCAAGTGCTTAAATATAAAGTTTCATGGTTTTATCCTTTAAAATTAAGAAATCCCATACAAACTTTCAACTTCTATTTCAACCCCTTCATCCCTTTTTTTCGCAATAAAAGGTAGCCTATGTCCTTTCTCAGGGTCTAAAGATTGTCTGTGCCAAATTTCATCAAAATCGGTTGAGAGGTTTAAGCGGGAAAGCGTAACAGACAGACAGACAGAGTTACTTTCGCATTTATAATATTATATAGTTGGGATAATTAAATGAACTAGGAACAACTTTTTGGATAAAATTTTTTCAAAGAGAAATATTGTGAATGATTTTTTGATACCACAGATTTTACATAATCTTTTCAAAATATGCGTATTTTTTTGGAAAAGGAGTTATTTGATATAGAAAAGTGTGGGTAATATTGATAATTTAACTGAATACAATTATTGTTATTAGTCAATAGTTTAGCATGATCTATAGCTTAATCAACGTTTCTACGATTCGAAGATCAAGTTACATTGGTTTTGCCACATTTGCAAATTATTAGCTTTTAGTTCAGAACATTTTACTGTAACTTAGAGAACTTGTCTTAAACTAGGTATATTTTATACGGAATAGGTACTAATTTTATTCGTGGGATGCAGTTAATGGACTTTGGTTCATTAATTTTACGGCCAAAATACGAGTGTCAGTTTAACAGGTAATAACAACAATATTACAATTTTGATGAGTAATAAATTCGACGTCCGAGTGGTAATGAGGAACAACCATCGCACGTAGCATTTACAGTAACTTAAGTCACATCGACAGTAAACGTCAGTACGAGAAATGACCACAGCCTCCCGCGCGGACTCCATTACAAATTTTATCTCTCTTATGACAGATGGCGCAATAAAATATATTTATTTTAAATCAAGAACGGAATAACTTCAAATAATGAGAGAGCACGTGTCCTCCGTGATCATTATTGGATCGAGTATTGGACGTTTTGGTATGAGATAGCTCTTTGATTTACTGCCTGACTTTTGAGCGCACTAAATCATTCTTGTATAGAACTTGAGAAAACTATTAGCTATTATTATTGGCAAACTACGAGCGCCCTTTGTGTGGCCCTCGACCTGCGAGACGCGATACTTTTTATATTCGTGAGTTATACGATTTTGTGATTTGCGTGCCGAAATGCGAATTGTAAACTGTTTTTCATGCGTAATATATGGGGAAATCTATCTTGGCATGTCTTTTATATCGGAATTGATATCTCTTTTGTAAACTTATGGCTTATAAATTATGATATACCTTTATTAAGCTTACAAAAAATATTTTTCAAAATAACTTTTTCTATAAATCTCTAATACAGAAAAAAACCTTGGCCCAGACTTAACGTCTACAGAATATCAATTTTTACCATCTAAAATTGGCAAGTAATGTATTATGTACTATTGTTACATATATCACTAGGTTTATTTGTTAACTATATAAATTATAATATAACTGGTACAGTCAGCAACAAGTTGGTTAACAGTTTATCATTGTAAAACACTTTTCTTCTTGTTAAATAGTTAAGCGTAACGTGTCTTGAACATTATTATGAGCCAAAAAGGTAGAAGGCAAGTTCTCACTCATACCCTTTTTTACGAGACGCTGTAGAGTTTGGGACATTTTAGATGGACCTAAGCTTGGCCCAGCACCTACCATCCTCACAGCTTAGTTGACTAAGCCGTGGGATTCCTCACGGTGTTTTCCTTCACCATTTGAGAGCACTTACATTGACCACAAACATTTTTCGAATAAAAAAATCTAGAGATACACGTCTGGATTCGAATCTACGAGCTTAGAATCCGAAAGCAGGGTTACAGCAACTAAACCACCAGTGCTCTATGTAAATCCATAATCTATGAGGTACAAGATTTTAAATAATTATTTTTTCATAAACTTCTGTTACTGATTTTACTTAAAAGTAAACCTATCAACAAATTGAACACGTCTGCCATACCTCATTCTTGTATACAAGACGTTTATCATGCATTTCACACCTTTCAATCAATTGGGATTAATTTATGGTGATCCTTAACCATAAGGTTATTTTTCGCACATAGAATCCAAAAATCAAACGTTTGAATACAACCATTATATACAGGTGTCTTTTCTTGTGTGTGTTTCATGAGTTCTACAATCCAAACGTAGAATTAATTCCATTAGTAACTTTCTTCAGTGGGTTAAAGTGTGCACATGTAGCCTATTCCACTCTTTCACTGTTCAATCGGATAGATTAGATTCCACTTTTTTTTTCTATTCCACCGTAATTGCACTTATTAGTATACTGTGCACAAAACTAATTATAGTTTCTAATGAATTCTCTTACAGGGTACTAAAGACAAAGCTTGAAATATAATAACACCCCGTAGCAGTTTAAGGGTAAGATTTAATGGTTGAGATAAGACGGTGCCACGCTGTCTGCTGTGTGAGGTCTACCATTGTGGCCCCAGTTTTTTATCAACTCTGTATGATGAATAGCCCGAGTGACTTATTTAGTGATGGAATTCTTCAGTTAATGGAACCTGTGGATTTCTAATACAGATAACGTTTATATACAGGGTGTAAAATAAAAAAAAAATCTTAAAAACTGAAGGTAGCACAGATATTCTTGCATGGCACCTTATTTTGTTTTTATGTGACTTAGTTAACGGAAAAAACACCTGATGTTAAGTGCTTCTATCAATCTGAGGCATTGCTGTAATTTCACTGACACTTACACCCTCCCAACTCTAACACGCTGCTTGGTGACAGAAATAGGCATTCCTGATTATATTTCCCGTTTATATTCCCGTTTATATGTTTATATTCCCGTTTACACCTACCATAGAGAGTATATTTTTACAACTTGTCAGAAGGAATTAAAACTAGAAATAATTGACCTATATTTTCTAAAGGAATGCAACAGAAGAATTATTTCCTGAGTTCTCTACCAGTGGTATTACAGTCACCAATTCACCCGTCAAGTGTACTGACTATGACAAACCCCCCAAAATAGGGGATGCCAATGTCTAGTAGTGGATTTATTAAAGCTGAAAACGATATGTGTTAAAATTATACTTCTGTTACCTGCCATACAATAAATATATAAATATTGAAATAAATATTCACTTCATTTCATAAAACGATTGAAATCAAATCATGCTGGAGATAAATTATTTCTTATCACATAAATAATATTCAAAATCTAACATTTATTAGGCACCACTTACGCTATTAACAAATAATCAAGGGATTAGTAAGAATAAGTTTCATCACACAGCCTCCCACGAACACCAAAACTCATTCACAAAACCTCTTTGTATGCCGATGATCGAATTACAAACTACCAATAAAACCTCCATCGTTTTACAACCAATAATTTATAACATCGCGCCAGTGAATATAAAAATGAAGTTTAAAACAAACCATTAAACCATTTTATACGTGAATCTCTAACAAGGACGTTTCCCTTAACCGGATCGGGAGCACACCTGGGTACTCGAAATTTGCCCTAAAAGGTCCCAAACGACATTACCTCCCAACTCCAAAACAACACACATCCTAGCCAGTGCCAGAGAAAAATCTATTTACTTGCATTAGGTTAAAGATTAAAGTTCATTGGGCGGGATGAATGATGTTGGTAGCGATTGGACATAAGTCATTCCGGAAGCAAAGAGTGCCGAGATGGTAGATTTTAAAAATGGAACGTTTGATTTGCATTTGAATAAGAGCCCCCGGCGACCCAGGTGCGCGCCGGTACAGTCGAATCCAAAAGTTTTTTTACGTGGACAAGAGCAGTTTAGCACAAATTAATATGGATGCCCGCTCGTAATCGACGACACTGTCAGATTTGCATACGAATCCAACTTGTCGTAATATTTTTTTCAAGTAAATGTTTGTGTTTCTATATTTGAAAACCATCATTTATTCAAGTTTTTTTTTACTTAAAGGTACCAAATAAATTAGTACAATATTCTAAATGTATACGCGCATGTCTCAATTTGTGAACCAATTATAAAAAAAATAAAAAACTTTTCTTGTAGAACATCACATTAATAGAACAATATAACACCCAGAAACAGAACAAATATTTGTGTTCATCGCAACAATGTTTGTTCTCGGTGGGGATCGAAACTAGAACCTACGGCGCAAAAGGTAGAGCTGACCTGCTAACTGACCTGGTACGGCTGGCAATAGCAAAATTAAAATAAATATCCTTCGGGCTACCTGGAGTTTTCACAACAAAATATGCGTCAACTATGTACCTATGTTTGGTACAACTTACACTTGAACCACACAATGCATTGTGTTCACGATTGTATTCTCAAAATAAAAGGTATCAACCTAATATTCATGTGATTTTCATTTTTAACGACCCAACAGAAGAACGAACCTACACGTGTTAGTGTGTACCTACTTATCAGATTTTACATTACCTATGCTATTCCATTCTTAAAGTTTAAAATATGGCGTACCTTTTTAGCATATTTTATTGAGTAAGATACTTTCTAACGGTGATCGAAAACATCATGCCTATAGCCTAGACTCCAAAGCATATTACCTTGTTCCGTGAGGTTCGGTCTTTTTTATACAACCAGCTGATAGAACAAGCAGATAATCCTGATGTTGAGTGGTTACCATCACCAAGCATTGCCTCGCAGGTTTGCATAAGTAAATAAAAGACCCTTGAGCTTCTCACAGAGGAAACGTGTATCTGGCCGGTCTTATCAAAAGCTTATGATTTTTATGATTACGAGAAAACCTTCACATTTTTTATCGGGCATGTTTGAGCCAATGCTCGTTCATTGTTTGAGTTTTTATTATCATCAGAACAAAGGGCGCGTAAACGGTAGCGCTATCGGTGCCTCTGATCAACCTTATACTTTTTATAATTTGTTTTTAGGGCTCCGTGTACGAATGTTACGATAAAACCCGCAGCTACAATATTTACTGTCAGTTTCTGGATGATTTCAGACTGTCAAAGAGCTGTGCTTTTGATTAAAAAAATACATCAAAACACCTTTTCATACTAAACATAATGAGCTGACTAAATAGGTGACAACTAATATCGTAAGAAAAAAAACTGATGATTATTGTCTTTTCGTACCTAATACACAATAAAGAAAACTCAATTCCCTCAATCTCAATTTGTGTTTTTGAAACAGTTTGAATCCACTTAGTCAATATAACACAATAATTCCCATAATAACTTTTAAAAAATATTTTTATTAAATAAATACTGACACACATTTGACAAAACACCATCGACCCCAAAACTAAGTAATGCTTGTATATGGCATGTACATGTGTATATATTGTAAATATGTATTTTATAATAATAATAATAATATTATACAGAGGAAAGATTTGATTGTTTGTTTGTTTGTTTGCATTGAATAGGCTCCGAAACTACTGGACTGATTTGAAAAATTCTTTCACCGTTGGGAACCTACATTATTTCCGGCTATATTATATTTTCAAAAAAATTAGGGATCCTTACTAAGACCTGTCTAAATTCGGGACGGATCGCTAGTATATTATAATAATGTGTTCATCAAAACAAATGTTTGCTCTGGCGCTTAGATTCACCTAGATTTAAGACGTTTCAAGATAATCCCTGCGGATATTACTGAATAAATACTTTTTGACTTTGACTTTGACTTCTCAGTGAGGATAGAACTCACAGCCTATAGTACAGAAGACGGAGCTACTACCAACTGAGCTGTGAGTAGTTAAATACAGAACCCATCGTTTTCTTTACTACTTATTCCCTTGTTTTTTATTTAAAGAAAACTGAGATGTGTTGCGGGCGCGATACGCGATATGGAGTGCGGGGCTTAATAATTCGCGCAGATTTGGAGATTTGAACCTCAAGTGTCATGTTCCTCAAAAATAAATAAAAAAAAGAGTGGGAACGTGATTTCGAATGATCTGATAAAACTATGTGGGAATCTATTTGAGGTATGTGCAGGAGTTTACTACAAGAACGAATTGCTAACAGAAAAAAATCGTATATTCTAATATAATCGAGTCTATAACTATTATCTGGTTCGAGTTCACGTTTTATAAGATTCATAATGGTCGTTGTGTTTTACTTTAAAAAATCTAATTTTAATTTGACTTTGATTCTCACTCTGCATGTAACAAATGGTGGTTCAGTACCTAAGGTTCTTTATGAAGGACTTTTCTGGGGTAACTAAATACTGGTAGTAAGACTCTTTATGAAGGACTCGTAAGGGTACTACCACCACGCATATTTTTACTTAGCAGCGTTCAGTGTGGAAGGTGTGGGTGCTGGTAAATTACAAGCACATGAGACACGTACTCTCATGTCAGTTAAGTGGTAGTATTAAGCTGTAGCTCACGCACCTAAGGAACGTGCCCTATGACGCACTAGCCTGCGTCCACCAGCCTGAGGTATAATAGGTGCTAAGCCTCATGTGCCTCTAATTTCACCGGCACCCACACCCTTCAGACCGCAATACAGCAATGCGAGTATTACTGCTTAGCGGCAGAAATAGATACGGTGGTAGTATTTCCCTGGATGAGACCTTTCACAAAGAGTTCTTACTACTAACGTTCTTATAAAGTTATCAAATATATATCACAGTGCTTGCGTCAGTAGGAGTGAAACTTCTTGATAAATATTGAACACTTATGTATATTACGCGGGTATTTATCGCGTATTACCTTTTTTTTTATTTTCCCGGCTATGTTGCAATAGTCGTGGTCGCGGGATGACTGAAAAAAAACCGTATTAAACGGGTATAAATGCACCCGTGTAATTGTATAAGTGTTCAATATGTATTCCGATCCCGAAAGTTTAAAAAATACTTCTTGGTAAATGTACCTACTATTCCGGGACTTTACTATTGACCTCGTTAGTTCAAACAAAACGGCAGCCAGCAGAGTCGCGTGTAAAACAACCGCACACTTCACGTTTGCCTTTTCCTCTCGAAAATAACTCATCGCGGCTTTTCACGAGGTGTCATTAATTCTGGCTTTGTGGTGCACCCGCGCCCGCCTCAGCTAGGCTTGCAGGGATTCCAACTCATCGTCGTGGGTTCGATCCTTACAGAGAACAAACATTTATGTGATGCATGCGGGTATTTGTTTTGTGACTGGGTGTTCTGGGTGGTACGTTGTATTTTACAAAAAAAGTATTTATGTATTTTATCAGTTATCTTGTTTCCATATTAAAAGTTTTGCTTAATTTGGGGCTAGACTGTGTTGTGTCAAATGAATGTCAGTATAGTTGTAGTCAGTTCATTAGGACTGTGCCTTACAATAAACTGTGCAGATGCCTTTATACAAACAAGCAACCAATTTTTATAAATTTTGTCGGTTGATGGTTTACTGATAAATCCAAAACCTTAATTAATAAAATTGGTTTGCACTAACAACGGCAACTAAAGCTTATTTAGCAACAACACCAATAAATTTGCCCAAATTTAAGGTGAAAGTTCTTACATGGCAACCCTGGCCCGTTCCGCTCAACGCTTGGCGCTATAATGACGCGCTCTCGACACGACGTTGTTCTTACCTCATTAACAAAATGTTGGCGACTTTCTGTTATTCTACTTAGTGTAGTTTATGTATGCATATGTAATGAACTCAATTTGTTGACTATACAAGATGCGACTGCTATCTTTTTTCTATTGTTTTGTGACGGCTGCCCAAAAATGAACTACATATTAAAATAATAAAAAAAAGGTTATGGCCATAGACGATAAAACAATCTTAATTAAATTATATCATCTAATAGTTTTAAAACGGTCTTGTCAAAACAATTGATTATTTACAAAAAGTTTCTCCTGTACAGCAGCCTTAAAAATGTGAGTACTAAAAAAATAAGCTAAAGTCAAATTAATTACCCTTATAAATTAGAAGCCAAGCTTAATCACGTAGAAATTATCGTTCACATAATAAAGCAATTTAGAAAAATATTAATCACTTCCCACCGAAAATATTTTCGCGAAGAAAATATGCGTGAACAATAATACATTTTTGATTTTCCCGAGAGCAGCCCTCGAGCCGTTTCTTTTAATTACTGCGGCCAGGCGGCGATGGCACAATAAAATATGGGTACCAGTAGTGCAACGCTATCTTTTGCAAGTGCTTGATGTGGAAACCATATATAAACTAGTAGTAAATACTGGTAACAGTATTTAAAACCCTTCTCATTTAAAAAACAGTAGTTAAAGCCTGCGTTCAGTTAATTTGTAAGTAGACAATTAAACAATTAATAAAGAAATTGACTTCAAGACTATGGTAAGAAATTAAACCTTTAATTTTGTCTAAAGATTATTGAATCTTAAGTTTATAAGACTGGTTTGTTATTCTTTGCGTGCAACGGGTAGAAAGTGACGGCGAGTACTTTTTTCATAGCTGTTATTTCATTATTTTTGCAATTCGCGTAAGGATGGCCACGGTCGTAGGTTTGAACATTGAAGTCTGACTGAAGTCCGATCTATGTGTGGAGTGTTACTACTGGTGTAAAACTCACATTGCTTGCGGTGGCTCGGCTCGAGAAAATATTTAGCTACGCGTCCGCGCCAGCCCTCGTAATTACTAATGAGCTTATACTCAAGTAGGTACGTGTATAACGCTATAGTTACTTGAAAAGCGACAATCGTTACATAACGGTCGTATTCTATTGGACATGCGCAATCATTTAGAAATTCCCTTTTAAGTTGAATGTATTTTTTAAATTATCGTGATCGGCACACTTATTGAACACTTTTATTATAAGACATATTTAACAAAAGTTATCTAGAAGATAATGCTTCATAGCATTAGGTTAGCCCTTGTACTGTTAATTTTATTTGCAATAAAGTGTTTTATATATATCTATACGGGTATTCACCACGTACTACTTTTTTCGACATGAATGAAAAATGAATTGCGGTGATTATTCAGGATATTTTTTTTCCGGAACCCTAGTTTAAAAGACACTAAAAACACTGCGCAAAATTATGTTTTTAATGAAGAAAATATAAGATTTCGTAATTAAATTTTAATTTAATTGCGGCTGCGTGATTGCGTCCTTCAGGTGAGAAGTCTGGATATTTTTATTATATTATATATTTTTATGAAATTATCATGAAACCTAGCTAGATTGCAACTGTAAAAACTGCATATGAGTGCTTGTGTACAACTCTGGTACAAGTCTTTAGTAGTGGGGCTTTTTATGAAGGGTTCGTCATATTATTATGCCTATTTCTGCAACCAAGGCGCGTTGCTGTTTTTCGTTCGTAACTCGCAGAATGGTTATACAATGTCACAATTAATAACTACAAGGCAATAACTCCAAAAAATTGTGAACTTATCAGCTAATTTCACGATTTTTGAGTTATTACTGTTTAAGAGTTTGCTAGAAGGTTTTGATACCGTTTTGAAAGTTACAAATTGTATACATTCTAGTGCAGCTGACTGTACGTAAGAAACATTTTGTATGCTTTATGAGCTGTATTTTATTAAGTAAATATAATGAAATGAACGACCAGATATTATTACCCCCGACCTAAGGATCAGAAGACGGGGTTGCTACCACTAGACCACCAGTCCTCAAAACATAGAAATCTCTTTGTAATAATTTGTATGTATTAATTATTTTTATATCTCAAAAGGTAATTACAGTTTAAAAAAAATCTTTTGAATAATAAATCTAAGGGGAGGTCACTCAGCAATGAGATTGCAGTCAAGTGCGTTCTGCACAAAACAACCAAAAAAATATTAAAGAAAAATGTTTTCACCCACAAGTTTTCATTTAGCCTGGAACAGGAACAGCGTCGCGTTGAAACTTCACTTCCATTATGTTTCACTGAGAACGGATTTCTAAATGTTAGAGCTAAACGTAAAACACAGTGTTGATCCTACTAATATTATAAACGCGAAAGTTTGTAAGTATGGATGGATGGATGGGATGGATGTTTGTTACTCTTTCACGCTCTAACCATTGGACCGATTTGGATGAAATTTGTAATAAATATAGATTGTAACCTGGTTTAACATATAGGTTACTTTTTATCCGAAAAAATAGCGGGAACGGGAAAAAACTGCCACTGCGAGCGGCCGCTAGTATAACATAATTCAAGATCTGAGGCCCAATTCTCGTTACAAAATATTTTCATCGTGTCAATGTCCAAATGGTATTCTTCGAAAGTGACATTTGAGACAGGTCAAATTTTGACAACTACTACTAATTGAATGTAATATAGCAGTACCTTGCAAGTCAAGTTCGATAAAAACGTGATCTACGATGCACAACTCTGCGTCCTGAGGCATTCAGGTCACGTGTAAATTCTCGTGTGCCTGTAATTTCACCGGTACCCACATTCTTCATTTCTCCGGGTTGAACTCCGACACAGCAAGCTGCTTGGTCGTAGTACTTTCCCGGACGAGCCTTTCACTATTACTAAAATAAAAGAGTTTCTTCCATTTTATTAATTTATACAAAGAAAATCCACGGAGTGAAACATCTGTGTGTTAGTACTGTTATTGAGCCTGGTGTCGTCTCCGCCGAGAGAGGCGACGCGAAAATAAGAGGAATTTCTCCGGAGCAAATTAGAGAGCTGTAATAAGAGTGGACCCGAGCGCCTTGATAACGGCCCATATTGTTGTTCCTATTATTTTTCCGGTCTCGATGAGGATATTTTTCATGGAGGAAATTTATAAGGTTTTGTTTTGAGCTTTCAAATAGTTCACGCAATATTTGAAGGTTTACAAAGGCAGTACGTACGTGTGTGGCCACCAAATCCCGTGGATGAGGAAGAGGCCTAGGGTAGGAACCACGAGATGGATGGCAGCATTTCCTGAGTAATGTACATCAATACTGCGGTTACCAATCTACCTGCCATGGCAACCGAGCGCTTGATGTACACACACCTTTAGCACCATGTGCGACTGAGACGCGAGAGATGCTGGTTCGAGATCCGCAGTGGAACTCTACTTGTTATAAGATTGATAGTTGATAATGGTGTCGAGTAATCTCTAGACACTCCAACAACAGTTAAACAAATAATGGTATAACCACGAATTCATTACATAATAATTTAATAAAAAAAAGTCCATCCACCTCACTTTTAAGCAGACCGAACAGTAAACCCGCAGCCCGTTAAATTACTCATCGATAGTGGCACTTCACATTAATTTCACAGCAATTATTAATGAGCAATTCGATAATTAATCGGTGCAAAAAGAGCCGGGTATCCGCCGTGGAATCGCTGCGGAATCGCGGCTGAAACGCGGCGGGACCGCAGTAAATCACACTCGCACAATGCCGGCAGGTGGCGGCGGCGTCGCACGATAATACCCCCGTTTAATTACGCGGAATAATTAGTGAACGGAATATTTTCCGGGCCCTAACTATCTCCGTCGTCTTCCGGCGATAACTAGGCGTTAATTGCTATCGACCTTGCGTCGGGTTAATAGCTCGCACTTGAGCCGATGATGCTATTTGTTTAGTGATGCCGAAATAATTGTTTCCGCGAAAACAAGTTGGGAATGCACGATTATATAGGCGTTCAGACTGTAGGCTTTTGATTATAGAATAAGTTTACGTTGAGGCTATATACCACTCGTTTATTCATTCTCGTGTTGTTCACAAATAAGCTTTTTAGGTGAATCAATAGCGGATCTGAAGTAATACCAGTGTGTATACCCCGGATTAACCTAGGATAGACACTTCATAGACGTGTGTATAAAACAGTATCAGCTACTTATCAGCACATGTCATATATGGAATTATCATCATTAAACTTATGCAGACTGAGGCCTCACCCCTTCCTGTCTATCCCGGCGGGAAGGTCACTCACTTACACACCTCCTGAGTGTTTCCCCTCAGGAGGATGGAGCAGCAGGTTCTCGGCGATATCGCCAGCCCGGAGGATGCCCTTAGGCTCATCCGGGCGGTGATTCGTCGGTTCCCGCAGCTTCTGGCCGACTTAGCAAAGGAGCTGCCTTCTGCAGCTCCTCCCGCGACCCGCGCCCTCCCGGCCCTTCAGGCCAAAAAATTGCAAAAGACACGTTCGGAGACCCTTCAGGCCTCCGACGTATCTAGCGACGCCTCCTCGGCCCTTACGGCACCCGCGTCCAAATTAGTTTCGGCCCCTAAGGCAACCGCGACGCGTCAAACCCCTTCGGCCCTTAAGGCATCCGCGTGTAAAAACTCGGCTCCTAGAGCACCCGCGCTCCCCCCTCAGGCCCCTCAGGCACCCGCGAACCGCGTTAACACAGCGAAAGCCCTTCAGGCGACCTCTGCCGTTGTAGTGGCCGACTCACCCCGCTCCCCCTCACCTCTACCGCCTCGCCCTCGCCCCCGCCCCCGCCCCCTCCCCCGCGCTCGATCCTTATCGCGCTCTCGCTCCCGCTCGCGCTCACCAGCGCGCACTCGCTCTCGCTCGCCGATGCGTACCCGCTCGCCCATCCTGAACTCGAGATTGTCGCACGACAACTCTTGCGAGTCCATGGATGCGGCTCCTAGCCCCCGCTCTATTCAGACGGAGGCTTCCTCTTTCGCGGCTTCACCGCAGTTCTCGTCCGAAGAGGATGAAGCCGCCGGCTTTACGGTGGTTGGCTCGAAGCGGAAGAGGCCTCTGGCCAAATCTGCTCCCGTGCCTCCCGCTAAGGCTCAGGCCCTCCGCCCTCCTACCCTGACCCAACCTTCTCAATCGGTCCCTGCCGATAAGAAGGAAAAGTCCCCTCCTCCCATTTTCCTTCGTCAGAAGGAAAAATGGGACCACGTATCATCTGCCTGTAAGGCGATGAACATCCCCTACACCCATGCCCGTAGCACCCGGGATGGGATTAAAATTCAGCTGCCCTCAGCAGCGGCTCACCGCAGCCTCACCTCTGTCCTCCGTAACGAACGCATAGGTTTCCACACCTATGCGCTCGAAGACGAACGCCTTCTGCGTGTCGTCATCCGCGGCCTCCCTGCGGAGCACTCCACTGAGGTGATAAAGGCTGACCTCCTCCTGCAGGGCTTCCCCGTCAGGGAAGTCCATCGCATGTACGGCGCCAGATCAAAGAAGACCTTTGATCTGGTACTAGTCGTACTTGACCTAACTAAAGAGGGCAAGGCCATCTTTAACCTTAAAGCCGTCAACGGCCTCTCAGGCTTATCGGTAGAGACTCCTCACCGTAACGGCACCCCATCCCAATGCCACAGATGCCAACTTTATGGCCACTCTGCGCGAAACTGTTTCTCCCGACCGCGCTGCGTCAAGTGCCTGGGTGACCACGGCACCGCTGACTGCAACCGCTCTCGAGACGCACCTGAGCCGCCTAGTTGTGTGCTCTGTCAGGCTGTGGGACATACCGCGAACTATCGCGGCTGCCCCATGGCCCCTAGAGTGAACAAAAAGGTGGCACAGAGGACGCCCGAGCGCGTTGCGCCTCCCAAAACCCCGCAGTACTCTAAGTCAACCCCTAAGGTGACTGTAGTACCCGCGCCAGTCCCGTCCCACAATGCGTGGAGCCGTCCCCTCCCTACCTCCAACTTTGCCCGTCAGGCAGTTCCCCTCCTCCGACCCCAGCAGCCGTTCATGCTTGCGTACGGCTCCCCGCCTGTAGCCCTCCGACCCTCCTGGTCGAGCTACCCACCCGGTTTCGGATACGGAGAAGGCCACTACTCCGATCAAGTCAATGATTTCACAAGAAATCTGCAAAATATGCGAGATCCGATTCAAATCGCAAATTATATTGCTCTAAATGACCAACTTCTTAGGTCCCTCCGTTCCCCCTCCCGCGTACAAAATAAAAAACCAATATGTTAGTACAAAAGGAGAGACTAAAACCCCATTCCGTCACCGTAGCGTTTTTCAACGCTGCCGGTTTAAAAAATCAACGCGACTTAGTTCACGACTTCTTGACCCGTCATCAAGTCGATATCATGTTAATACAGGAAACATTCCTAAAGCCCTCTATTAAAATCCCCCGAATGGCTAACTACCAATCCATCCGCAATGACAGAATAGGCCAAAGATTAGGCGGCACCCTGATCTATTTCAAAAGGTCTCTGCATTGCATCCCATTAGACACCCCTCCCCTGTCAAATTTAGAAGCCTCTGTCTGCAGGCTAGCGATGACCGGTCATCCATCGATCATCATAGCCTCTTGCTATCTTCCCCCATCTAAGACCATGCTCGAAAGCGATTTAAATTCACTCTTTAGTCTGGGAAGCTCCGTCATTCTGGCTGGAGACTTCAACAGTAAAAATATCATGTGGAATTGCCACGTCACTACCCCGAACGGCAGGCGTCTTGAGAGCGCAGCCGATGCCCTTAACTTCGATGTCATCCCTCCAATGACTCCCACTCATTATCCCACTGCTATTGGGTATAGACCCGACACCCTAGACATGGCGTTGCTTAAGAATATAACTCTTCGGTTGCATTCCATAGAAACGCTACATGAGCTGACGTCAGACCATCGACCTGTCCTCATGCGTCTAGGCTCCCCTCCCGTCTCGACCCCTCCTACCAAGACTGTGATGCAATGGCATAAACTCGAGAAAGCTCTTGGGTCTATACATTCACCCAGCTTGGATAGGATCCCTGACGATATTTTATCCCCCGATGACATTACCGTTGCCGTCGACTCCCTGACCAACCATGTCACTACCGCTGTTAGCGGATTGTCGAAACAGGTACCGGCGGCGGGTGACCACCGCTGGGCCCTGCCAGACGATGTGAGACGGTTGATCACGGAGAAGAATGCCGCGATCCGTCGGTATAGCCGTTGGCCTTCCGACCTTAACCGGCATAGGCATCGTGTAGTGGAACGCAATCTTAAGAATCGAATCCGCGACTTTAGGGACGAACGGTGGGACGCAAAGCTCTCCGGGATCGAGCCAAGCCATCTGGCTTACTGGACGCTTGCTCGATCCATGAAAGCCGACAACGTCTCCGTTATGCCCCCTCTTTCCCGACCCAATCAGACCCCCGCATTCGAAGACGATGAAAAGGCAAACTGCCTAGCAGAAAGCCTCGAATCGCAATGCTCCCCTAGTCTCGCTCCCGTTGACCCTGAACACCTCGCTACGGTGGACAGTGAAGTCGAACGGTTAGTCTCTCAGCCCCCTAGCGCTCCTCCTCTTCCCCTGATTAAAGCCTCTGAGGTACAGACGATTATCAAGGGTCTCTGACCTGGTGCTGACGGCATCAGCAACAGGGTGCTTAAGAATTTCCCCACCGTCCTTATTTACCTCCTAGTCAGCATCTTCAATGCGGCTATGGCAACTTGCACTTTCCCCGACTCTTGGAAGGAAGCCACCGTTATTGGCATCCCCAAACCAGGCAAAAAGGCTACAGAGCCTTCTAGCTACCGCCCCATCAGTCTCCTCAGTTCCCTGGGGAAAATCTACGAGCGACTCCTTCTGAATCGTCTCTGGTCCCACGTTACCGAGCTCAAAATCCTACCCGATGAGCAGTTTGGCTTCAGAGCTAGACACTCTTGTCCCCAGCAAGTGCTCCGCATCACGGAGCACGTGCTCTCTCGATTTCACCATACCTGGCCGGCAGATACTGGTGCAATCTTTCTCGATGTGGCGAAAGCTTTCGACAAGGTCTGGCACAATGGCTTGATTTACAAGCTATCCGAACTCGGAGTGCCAGACAGGCTCGTGCTAATCTTACGAGACTTTTTACTCAATCGAAGCTTTCGCTATCGCGTAGAGGGTACCCTTTCGGACCCTAGACCTATCAGAGCTGGTGTCCCTCAAGGATCCATTCTCTCTCCCCTCCTATATACGCTGTACACCAGCGACGTCCCTCGCACCCATCAGGTGGAAATAGCCCTATTCGCCGATGACACAGCCCTGTACACATCCGATCGGAACGCCGATCGGGTGTGTATAAGGCTGCAGAAGGCTCTCGATGCACTAGGTGCATGGTTCCGTAAATGGCGGATAGAGGTTAACCCGACGAAAAGTGCCGCCGTGTACTTTTCAAGGGGTAACCGTAATCCTTCCAGATCCGTCACTCTCTTTGACGAACCCATTCCCTGGGTGAAGTCAGCTAAATACTTAGGCGTAACCCTTGATTGTCGTCTATCCTTTGTCAAACACGTACGCACTGTACGTAACCGCGCCAAATTTATTCTTTCGCGCCTTCAGCCACTCGTATGCAAGAAGAGTAAAATGTCTCTTAGAAATAAGTTGACGCTTTACAAAACTTGCATACGACCTATCATGACTTACGCCTCCGTAGCGTTCGCTCATTCGATCAATTTAAAACCCCTCCAAGTAGTTCAAAATCGATTTTTGCGCACTATCACGGGTGCCCCGTGGTACATGCGTAATATCGATCTTCATCGAGATCTCGAACTCGAATCTATAGCCGAATTCATGAAACGCGCCTCCAGGCGGTTTTATGATTCGGCTCCCCACCATCCGAATCCCTTAATTAACTCGCTACCCGATTATCCAGTAGATCTGCCCGTTAAACGTACCCTCCGTAGACCTAGACACGTTTTAGGTGACCCAGATGACACGATCACCGCCGCGAATGCGGCGGAGGTCGCTTCATCGAGTCCGGACACAGGAAACACTCCACAATCACACCGACCCCGGCGGCGGGGTCGAAGACGTCTCCCCGTTAACGCCCTTTCAGGGCGAAGAGTCTCTCCGTAGCTCCCTTCTCCGGCAACAGCCCAAGCCGAGGTCCGTACCTAAGTGGTGCCCTTGTGCTCGTTGCCAACAAAACCAATTTTGTAATGGCGTAGCGCCTTCTGCGCTCGCCAGTAGCCCGGTAACGCTGTCGGAAATCGCTAGGCGATTATACCAGCATTTTAGTCCGTTCGAAAAAAAAAAAAAAAAAAAAAAAAAACTTATGCAGACTTCTTGGATCCAGCTAAGCGAATTCTAGAGCACCAAAAGATGTATGAAATTCAGTCCAAATGTACGGAAATTTTACGGGAAATTGGATTATCTCTCATACAAAGAAGCAATTCAGCATATTTATTTGGTAAAAAGGAAGTTCCGCATCTTAACGCTTATACTGTCTTGGGAATATACATCCATTGACTCCTCGCGATCCCAACTATTTGTATGGAATAACTAGACAATGTGAGAAAAGTGAAAAAATGGCATATACATTTTTTCTATAGGATAATAATTAAGGAAGCCTCCACATGACCTGAAACCTTAAATTGACTTGAATTGAATTGAAATTTGACTAGTATCTATCTTTTTATTCAAATATTGCATATGAACTGAACGGTAGGGGCGATTATTTTGGCGCGTCAAACCACTGGGCTCATCCAGCAATATTGCGCACGTTTCGGCACGTGCTGACTGTAATTTGCGCTTTATGGCACGTGAATAATTCTAAATAATCCCTCCAAGCCTCCACCAGGTCACGGCTTCTGAAGAAACGGTGACCGTCTTGACGACCGAAATTTAACGTTAGTGAAGCAAAGGTGTAGTCAAGACCGCGGGAGTCAGTGGATGAAATACCTTATTTCATCCACTGACTCCCGCGCGAAATTGTTTTTCCTGCCAAAATCTGAGATTTTAGGAAGACCCTTATCCAGTAGTGGACTTGCTGATGTGACAGTGAATAAGGAAAAGTACCATTACAGCTCTTGCATCATGGGTTTCTTCTCTGGAACCTTTGGAACACCTTGGCCTGCCCAAAAGCCTTAGGACTTCTAAGAGAGTCCAAAAATGACTACATTCTATGGCACTTCGTATGACAGGTGGTAAGGCTATTTACTGTCAAAAGACACACCAAATGAATTGTCAGAAGAAAGCTAAAGTAGGTATAAGATTTATTTTCTCCACTCTACAGGGTTTTTTTATGTCATCAAAAATAACAATGATTATTTTGAATTTGACTAATCTTTTCTAGGCCTATTCTAAGCTAACCAGAAGACGCCCATTGCTTCTTTAACACCCAAGTCTTCCCCTCAGGTCGTCGCTACGACAACGTTTGATCTCCAGGTAAAAAATAATAATGTAAGCGCATTTACTCACCTGTGACAATTCGTCCGTAGTGTAGTTATTGTCGGCTGGGGTGGCTAGTTGAGCGTAAACTTTTGATATCGGTGCGAAATATTAATTTTTCGACGCCAATGAACGAGGCGTACGTAATGCTGGCAAATTAAACTGAGTGCCTTTAATATTGTGTTTGAAATTAAAATCGGAAACGTGTTTATTGAGAAGGAAAATGGAATAGAAAACGGTTTGAGAAAGATGAATGCTTGAAGATCTATATGTACTATAAATAAACGATATTCATACATAAGTTTACCGCCATTTTTTGGTTTATAAAAACAGAAATGTAACTAGTCCAACAATCTATACAAATATAAAAATAAACAAGAAAAAGAAGGGTGTATTAATTTTTAGTTTTATTAAGATCATCATCAAAATTAACGATACCGAACTTTAGTATCTTTCACCATTAAATGTTATTTTTCAGTTTCTGGCATTTTTGAGTTTTTGTTCGACTGCAAATCTAGAAGTCCACAGCTCATCTCAAAATATAACTTCACTAAAAAAATACACGACATAATAAAACATGCTTATTACAATGCAACTTAAATAAAAGCTAGTAAAAGTTCCTTGTATTTAATATTTCACGCTAAAAACGCCCAGCAGGTCACAAAGCAATTACCAATATTACTTGTCGCTGACCCGCCAGATGGCGTAGGCGATCATTTAAAAATCACTGCACATTGTTCTGAGCACAACTAATTGCAGGGAAAGTGGGGTTCGATGGACTCCGAGTAAATCATTTTCTAATAGGGGGAACTCTGCTCTGATTAATTTCTATTTTGCCGTGGTGTTTTGTACTTACAATATTAAGTAAGTGGATTGGGCATTGTGATGAGGAGAATATGTTAAGAAATAACTTGTTTTGTGAGTAATTGCGTTTTCGTGTGTGACTGGCACTTGAAAATTTGCTGCTTCAAAGAAATCTGATAGCTATTCTGACTGAAATGTTACTACACTATCGGCCGAATACTCAAACGCAACTTAAATTTATTCACGTCTCAAGTCGCGATTTTTTGACTGTTTGCAATGAGTCTGTCAAAACTAACGTGGCTTTCTATTAGTAAAAGAATTTTAAAAATCGGTTCAGTAGATCCAGAGTTTACCCCATACAACCTCACAAACTTTAACTCTTTATAATATTAGTATAGATTTATTTACTAATGCAGTTTGTTTTTTGCAGATTTCGATTTGGATTAGAACGAGATTACATAGGTAAGTAGTGAACTGCTGAGCGATTATTTTATCTTAGTCCGTAGCACTTTGCTACAGGACCGTAGCACTACGTATACTTATTTGACGACGATCACGACCAATGTAGTGCGGTGGGCGAATATCTGCCTCCGACGCAGGAGGTTGCGGGTTCGAATCCCGCCTTGGGATAAATGTTCGTGCGATCTGAAAATATTTATTCCGGGTGTTCTGGGTATTTTCTATGTATAATAACAAATAACTATGTATGTATTAAGTATATCAGTCATCTAGTACCCATAACACTAGCTCTGCTTAGTTTGGGGCTAGATGATGCTGTGTGGATTGTCCAGCCATTATTATTATTATTTAACTTTATGTCCGTAGAGTACCGAGGCCCTCCGAATATTCAGTGACGTAACCCAAGTGAGAAACTTGTGACTTATTGCGGCAATGTAAACAATTATGCCTTGAGGAAGCTGATAAAAAAGGGAAGAGCGGAAGGCATGCGTGAAAAGTTTTCACTGCCGATGTAAAGGCTTGTTCATGTTTATGATATACTAGTGGAAGTGCAAACTTCGTCCATGTAAAGCTATTTTCATACAAACTTCAATACCCAATTCAAAAGAAAGAAGTAAGTTTATTTGACGCACACACATACATACACATACGGACATGATCCTTAAATAAAAATAAAAAGCAACAGTTACTAGACAAAGACTTAATATTTAAGTTTTCATAAAATATAAATAAATATAAGAAAGAAAAAGAAAACGTCTACTACAGTTCTTATGCGTATTATTGTTCCATTTGTTAGCTAGAGCATCATGCTATCCAATTAATTAGTGTCTTATACCGTTATACATAAGTACATACTTAAAACAACCAAGTTTAATTTACACCAACAATATAACCGGCAAGTGTACCACACGTTTTCGTTTCATTTCCTTTGACATTATCGTCATGTTAATTTTACCGAGTATCCCTTGATTATCGCCATATTTTAATATTAATTAGTGATGCGTTGATCCGATCCGATCTTTTCGAAGATCGGACCATGGGCATATTCATCCAATTGATTTTCGGATCAGATCGAAACGATGGGTTGACGATAGAGTTTAATTGATCTGTGGATCAATTCAACTCTATCAAACATCAAATCGCGATATATTATTGAGCGGCTAATCAAACGACCATCTGGAACTTTAAATTAATATATATCTATAGCTAGTATCAATAGATATTTTATTCCTTTGTTACATTTAAACGTTACTTAAACTTAAGCACTGGCTTATAATGAGTTTACCTATTGGCCAGAGATTGAAATAGTGCATGGTTCATTTTTGGACTGTTTTATAATAAGGTCCATTCGATTGATTGTCAAAATCACTAGTGGTTATATTAACCACTGTGATGTGGTGCATACTAACCTTAAAACACGCCGCAGTCAAACCTGACCGTGACCAGCAGACAACAATAGGCCGAATTGAATCAATGTCCTATTTCCTGTGAATCAGATTCATTTCCTTTTTACCCGATGCTCATTTGTCGAGTTTCGGTCTAGTACAGGTTTTGTTGATTGATTTTAATAGTGCTATTGAACTCTCAAATTGAGAGCACTTTAGCTTTTGTAACTGAATTTTTATTTGTTTCTTCAAATAAAAGCGAAGTTCACCGTGGTTATCACTTTGATCGGTTACCGTTAGTGGCATTTTCATCTGGAGGTCAATTTGCTGAAAAATTAACAAATTGTGTTCCAACCTTAAAAAAATTACAATTGGTAGGTATTATCTTAAACTAACAAATGATTAAAGGAATGTACCAGTATCTCTTAAATACATAACACTAACACTATGGACTACAACCCGCCGTCTGCCAAGTGAGATGACCACGGTAAACCCTCTAAGTATGGCGGTCAATGTCCATGATTGATTGTTAACTTAACCAGGCTCATGATGGCTTGGTTGTTGCAATTTGCTATCTGATAAATACGTCGACTGGCCCTCTGAGGCCCATTTCTGTACCTTTGAGAGCAAGACTTGGTGGATATTACTGAATAAATGATTTTTGACTTTGACTTTGGTCAACAGTAAAAATATACGAACATATTTTTCAGTTTTCTTACCTAACCGGAACACAGCAAGCTGCTTGGCAGCAGAAATAGGCACGATGGTAGTACTATACAAAATCTGTCATCAGTTTCCGAAGGCCTTGCTTATCTATGTGAATATTATGTCACCCGCAGTCGGACATATTGCCAAACCATAAAAAACTTATCATTCCGTACGCATCATGTAACCCGTAGTGGCTTCTAAAACTATCTCAAGATAATCTTAAATCCGATGACCATCTCACATGTAGACAAAAAAAAACTGGGATTATAACTATTTGCTAGCCAATACAAAAAATGCATGGTATTTTTAAATTTAGAGCTGTATTATCCTTTGATTTGCAGTTGATTTATTTAGAGGATCTTTAGCATGAATGTTATTATTAAAATATATCGAAACTATATAATTGAAAAAATAGGACGTCAATTTATCAAAACCTACATATATTTTATTTTTATTGAAAATACAGTATCAGGCACGTAGTACAAACTAATTTTTAAAGGATATAACATTAACTGAGTAGATGTGACTGTTCAATTAGCTTGGTTTTGGTTTTGTTTCGACGCTGTATTTCTGTAAAAACAGTCGACAGTTACATTCACAGAACTTAACCCGCACTAGAATTCGATGTGCTTATAGAAGGTAGTGTGGAGTACCGAACCTATCTAGCTGGTCATTCACCTTTTGCACCACAAGGCTTAAATTTGCGTCCAGAGACTAATGGATGACCCTAGCTCGGGCTCTGGAGAAAATTTCCACTTTGCTTCCGCACCATCGCCACCCGAATGCTTTTTTAGCCAAAAAGCTTTATCACTTCCGTGGGGACATGAACTGTGGGGCAACTTTATAGAGATATATTTGCTGGATAAGCTAGACGCTGTCCAACTCTAAGTTCTAGTAGAATTCATGTTTAGATATCCTAGTACCCGTACAATATTTTGCTGTAAGCCAAACACAACACAATCCACAAAAAATATTTAGTCATAACCATAAATATTTTTATTGTTACATCAACATAAATATAATTATCCAAAGCGGTTTTTAGATGTATTATAAGTATATCTACTCGTGATTCATTTATCCGGGTCACCAAGAATCTACGAAACTAAAAGTGCTAGCTCATTAAACTAAGAAGTGTTTTCATAGTTGGTGACCAACCTTAGTGGTGATTTTTTTTAACAAGTTAGTCTTTATTTATTTCATGCCAGCTTCTTACCTCAGATTTTCCATGTAACAGCTTCACAGCTACTGGAAGTTAGGTTATTATTTTTAGTTTACCACATCCAGCTTACTTTTATTTCCAGTATCTATGCTGGCCACTGGGCAACGCTGCAGAATGCAAGCAGTGGATCACTTTTATAGCCGGAAACCGTAAAATAAATGTCGTCCCATCGCTAGCCCCAGCTAATGACATCCTATGTTACCTACTACGTTGTCAAATTGATGCTGCAATGTTATAAAATTTTATTGCAGTTAACAGATAAAAATTGTGGCAGTCACCAATAATCATTTCCTATTTTATTTAAATTTTGCCATTGTAGAAGATATGACAGTCTTGAAAGGGGTGTGAAGAAAATAAAGCTTTAGACTGCACTGCGACTGGAAGTCACTGAGACGGCAACTGAAATAACAGGCACCGTAGGGAACCTTGATAATGAACGTGACCAGCAAGGCAATGCTTTGTTATAAGTGATTATAGCAAGATAGTATGAAAAAAAATCTATCCGGCGGTGGAATAATGTAGGTTAAGTAAAAAAGTTGTCTTCGTACATTCATTACTATAGTATCTATCACAGACGCCTTGCATTACAACATAACATCACTGTTATGCGTGTAATCACTTACGTTTTTGTCTTATTTGTCATAGTGTCAAAAAGTGGGAAACGTAAACGTGAAGGTAAATAAAGCCTGTTAAAGTAAGGTGCCCTATTATTCGAAGTGTATTTTGAAAGAAATAAGTATATTTGACGTATACAAATACATACACGGAACTTAAATACAGACAGCAAAATAGTTACCCACTCCACTTACTTGCTAGGATAAAACTAAAACAATAAGTTGATAGAAGGGTATGATAGAAGGTCAGTAGGTGCAGAGTAGTTCTTATATGCTGAGTACGACAAACAGGCCTCGTCTCAGCGAGATGCTGCTAACTATCCATAGATAGTAAACAGCGCTGGTTTTCAGATTTATTTTATGCTTGCAATTGTTGCACGCTGTAAAAGTTGTCAGACAAGCAGTAACAGTCCATGTAGAAAAAACACCCTATACTTACCTAGTTTCTCAGCATGGTCAGCAAGACTACGCGTAACGTGTGCGTAACGTCTGCAGGGCGTGCCATGGGCGTTCCGGATGCGTATTACTCGCCAGCGGTGGCCGGAAATCGGCAATATATTCCGATAGCCGCCGGTCGCCGCTAGTAAATAATGGAGATAAGGAGTGTTGTGCCTTACGGTCCAGATCTTGATGATTTGTGAGCTTGTTTAGGGGACCAATGTGTATTACTGATCTGCGCTTGTTTTACAATTGTTGAGATATTTTTGATGCAGTATTGATAACGATTGATTGTGAAAACTCTTGGCATAGGATTGTTTTTTATTAAAAGCTTATAAAACTGGATTTGATTGAGAAACAGACACCTTTGAAATGAGGTTTACAGTTCAACTTTTGCGCAACATTTACCTACTTAAAACACTTTGACTTTATTGGTAAATTAAAACAAGGCCTCTACAATGGCATATTGCCGAAATATATATATATAGATATTAGTAACGTTATAATTAGTAAACCATACTTTGAACCAAGTTCGTTCTAGAAAAACAAAGTAAATAAATGAATGACAGCGTTTGTTGTCTGTCTGTGTACGTAAAATTACGTATACGTTTAATTTGGGGTTAGATGTTGCTCTATGAAATGTCTACAGTTTTAACATTTATTTTTTATTTTATTTAGTTACCTACCTTGATTAGTAGTAGTAGTAAAAAGTTAGTAGGACTAGTTTATGTTTTACTTATTTTTGAAGTAGGTTCAAGAAGTGCTTAGTTTCTTTGAGTAGAAATATAAGTGCAGGGCTGGCTAAATCTAAATCTTATCCAAAGCTATTGAAGTTACCCTTGATGCTAACTTAAATATGGCAAATATAATTTGGATCCATAACCTAACATTGATATTCAACCATCGGACGACTAAAATATCGAAATCGTTTCTCTCTGATTCATAATAGCTTACAAATAGAACATCGGCATTCCCCTCGTTCACCGTCGATTACCCGTCGAATGTATTTATTTAGGGCTCCAATGACTTCCGTGGCGGACCTTAATGTGTCCACCGAGAAATGTGGATACTACTTGAATTATGGATCCAAGTGATGTAGAATCAAGAGACATGTGTAGTATCTACAATAATTATAAGAATCTTTGAACTGACTGACTGACTTATAGACAACGCACAGCCTAAACCACTGGTCGTAGAAATTTTCAGAGTATATTCACCTTGGCGCATAGAGATTTTTAAGACAGGAATTTCCGAAACTCAACCCTTCAACGGGTACTACGGTGGTTGAAGTTTGTATAAAAATAGCTTCACGCGACCGAATAGCGTCTCGCTAATGCCAGTTTTAAAGAGGGAATTGGAATCTATACCACTTAAAAGAATCTTTTACCTGACTGACATATAGACAACGCACAGGCTGAACCACTAGTCGTACAGACTTAGACAGACATTTTTAGACACTAGTCGTAGGCACAGATATTTTTAGGGTATGCGTAAGGACGTACTAAGAAAGGAATCTCTGAATTTGAACCCCTAAAGAGGTGAAGCAGGGGTTGATGTTTAAATGAGAAAAAATATATAAAATCATTGATAGTTCATGAGTGCACTCTAGATACGGCAATGCGTTCTTCTTTTTCTCTATGTCTCTATTCCAGAGAACTGAAAGGGCTCTTTTTATCTATTTATGGTTTTAATTCTTTTCAAGCTTTATTTGCCACATAACATTTCAAAGGCCAAATAAAACCAGGAAAATAATGCACGAATAGGCTTACATCGTTCACCGTCACCAAAACTTTTCGGCTTCATCCAAAATAACTCTTTAAAACTTTCCTTTGTGTTTCTTTTCCTGTTATTATTTCAATGGCATTTGACTACTGTGTTTAATTAAATTACTCAAAACAAGCTGCCGCCCACGGTCCTTCCCGCGTGGTTCCCGATTAAAAAACCCCGTGTAACACAAGGTTATCTATAAATACCTGGGTCCAATGTTTAAAAGTATCTGCAGTGTTACAGATCCCTTATCGCATTGGAAGACAGTTTACTATAGCTAATGGGTTATGGGATTATTTGACAGAATACGATTTGTAGTGCTTTTAGGACTTTTAGTGCCATTAAAAAAAACCCGTGTAACTCAAGGTTATCTATAAATATCCGGTACCGATGTTCAAAGGCATCTATAACAGTATTACGAATCGTCTGTAAATAATCTCTTCTCATATTGGAACACAGTTTATATTATTCAATAGGATAGAATAGGAAGCTAGAGATGATGATGAAAGTATATTCAAATATATTTCCACCTCGAAGCTGATTAGCTTGGAGGTTGATTACTCTCAGGCCTCGTGGGACACGTTTCAGAAATAGAGTACCTATCGGCACAGCTATCGGGTTAATTACCATAATTAATTAGATCCCACGGCGCAGACGCGGCAAGAATAGACGATTGATGCTGGCAACATATCGCCGTCGACGTGACGAGTCTTGTTTTATAGCCGTCTATTAGGCAGGTTTTTTGTCCAGAGAACGATACCGCCGATCAATCATAGCTAGTGACTGTAGCGTGTCTAATTGTGGCATGGTTCGATTTTGGTGTGGTTTCTATGTTTGATCACCATAGTCGATGGTAACCATATAAATTGCTGATTTAACAAGCAGATGACCCACCTGATATTAAGTGGTTACCATTGCGGAATCATCTAACTCCAAACTAAGCAAAGTTTTTTTCTATGGGTGGGATAGTATGGGATAGTTGTTAAATTAGAAATTTTTTTGAAAATTATTAACAATATTAAAAACATACAACCATCCCTACTGCCGATTTTTTTTATTATTCCATTTCTAAATGCATAAAGGCAAAACCAATGCGCCTGTGATAGAAGTACTTGCGTTGTATTAGCGGTCGCGCCACGCGTGCACTCAAGAACACTCCGCCCGCCCTAGGGAGTCATTACCAACGACTAATTAATTACAGGGAAAAATACCGACGCCTTCGGTTCAAGAGCTTTTTATCGAGTTGTTTTTTGTAGTGAAAAACATCGAAAGGGATCTCCGCCTGTCTACGCTGATACTGTTTTTGATTTATGTAATCACAATTTTGAGGGTAGAAAAGTGTCTAAGCTCTTTATCATTTCACTAGAGCAGTTAAGTACCAACCTATTATGGTTTGGTATTGGTTTCGATCAACAGATCGATCGATCGATCGGAAATGGTCTGGAGATAGTTCAACTGTTTCTAAGAAATTACTATGTTTTGCATACATACACTTGTTTATTTTTGTAATGTTACAAGAGACAAGTGTTTTAAATATTTTTGAATGTAATTGATAAGGCTATGTCATCCTAAGTTTTATACACTTACATGTTTCATTGATTTTTATAAGCTAATGACAATTTGTTTCAAAGCTGCTTTTATTACTTACCATTTGCAAAATGCTATTTTGGGTGGTGTACAGTTTTTTCAATGCGAAGTTGTACGCAATCCAAAAAAATACATTTAAAAAATACAGTGTGTAACGTCAGTATTTTTGTATTACCTTGAGTATTTTCTGTAATTTAATGTTGCGTGCTAGAGAAATAAAAATTTATAATAATTGATATTGGTATTAGGTTTCGGACGACGAAATGATTAATAGTTTTACAAATAGCAAGGGTTTGGTGGAAAGTCACGCTCTAGGTACAGCGTGACACCGACCAGGGTTGTCACAAGCTAATCCAAATTATAGGAAATTATCATGACTTGATGAAAGCTACTTATAATTATAACTATGTGTATGTATTTACAGAAACTCTTATTTGAGATGGCCTCGATGATAAATGGTACATAATATGAGTAGGAATAGCTTTGAAGGTTCCGCAATTTAGGTTCGTGCTACGCCCATCGACTTGAGCCATACGGATGATAAGTCTCATATGCCTGTAGTATCACTAGCACTCTTTCAAACCGAAACATAGTAATGTTTGCTTGGCGGCATAAATAAGCATAGTGGTAGTACATCTCCTGAGGAGCCCTTTACACGCGTATCGTTTAAAATTAGCACCTGGTTTTGACAAATCCAATAGACCCACTGCCGGAAAGTTCTTGATCATAAAAGTCTTTGTAAAACGGATGCATTGATTATTATTTTTTAGCACTTATCTATATGTAAATTTTTAAGTTCACGCCAAACTCTTTCTGTTACTTGTAAAGGTAGAAAATTCATAGTACTTGAAGTAAGTTTACAAGCCCACTTCTTGTACACTTGCTTCAAGTGTGCAATACAGTAATTTATTTATTTTTCAGTTGTTTCTATCCCATTGCAACGCAAAGGCCTCTCTTTCCTCCTAATACATTTTTTTCTATTATTATTATTGTACTAGATAAATAAATATTGATTCTAATCGCGATCTTGTGACAAGACTTTCACGAGTGTAGTAAGCGTATGCCGGAGAGGTTCTTGGTCACAAAAATTCTATGATTGATAATGCCGACCTCTTTACCTATAGCAACCACCACCCACGGTCCGTCCGTCCGGTTCGTCACAATGATTAATACTGCTTGTCGACTCATTAGCTGAAGGGCTTAGCACCGAGGCAGTTAATCACTCGAACAAAGCACTACCTACTCGCGCGAGGAGCCGAAAGCATCATTCTTCGTCAGGAATGCGTACTGCTGAGTGCTGGTACATAGAATAAGAGGATAGCGAGATATTCATAAGACAAAATATGAGAAATTCTCTTACTTAAATTATATTATATTTCATCATCATCATCAGGTTGAAGTCGACTGCTGGATTGTTTGGAAAACCAAGCTATATGAAAATTTATAAAAAATATCTGTTGCAGTGTTGCGACCTTCCCCTTTTGCTTCCACTTATCTCGATCTCTGGTCACATTTGACCAATCTTTAAAGAAAACGTCCAGGTCCCTCGTCATTGCTTCTTCGGTCTGCCTCAATGACGACTTATCTACGGTAATCGATTCGATGCTAATTCTCACCTTTCAGGTTGCATGCGGAAGATATGACCCAACCAGTCCCATTTTAACTTGGCAGCTTTAATGCTTACGTCAGTGATATAGTTCTCCATAATTCCGCTTAATCTTAAGACTTGTGCATCATCATTAGAACATGCACGAGTTCCGCGGCACGCTAGATACCTATGTACTGTCAGCACATACTTATGTGCGACCTGTGCTATTTATTAGTTGCCCTAGGTACTCGCTATGTAGGGTCTTCGTTGCCGTTATTTACTATTAGTGGAAGAAAGCTTTTAAAACATGGTTTTACGAGTTTCTAAGATATGATTCTATGTATTAAAATAACTATCATAGCAAGTTTAGAGAGTTTCAAGGTTTGTTAATATATATAAATGCAGCTTAGTATCTTTCTAAGGACCACCGATAGGTAAAAATTAATAATAAATGCTTAATGTGAAATAAAAGTTCAGTACATTATACGCTTACCAATGTCAAAATCAATTTAAGTACTAAGCAGTAGATGGGTTAAATAAATCAACTTTAAATAATATTAAATAATGCTTATGAGAATAGCATCACCTTCTAAGGTTCATAGTAACGTTAATGGGTATAAAAACAACTATCATTCCTACTGAGCTAATAATCCGTGTTTCTCTCGCAACCAAAGGTTCAAATAATCATTAGTTGTGCGTCAAGAGCTAAATAAATGTAAAGTACCGTCACAGAGCCGTGGTATCGACCGAAGTGCACGGATGACTGATCCGTCGTCAGCGGCGTCGCATAAAGAAGGTTTTGAAAAAGGAACATTAGGTTCCTTTTTCAAATCCTTTTTCATTTTTAAACACAAAAGGCAAAGACGCATGAGTTATTCCAACTTGTAGTTTTTACGATACACTCGAGTTGGATTAAATATTTTGAATAATTTTATTCCTTTTCCTCACGCGGGTACGTGATGGCATGTGACATTAAAATGACAAATTGGTTAATTATTCTTAATCCGAGTGAATGGTTTGATCGTGCTCAGACTGATGGGCTGTCAAGGAACAAGTTCATGCCTGGTGCCGTATTTTTCTGATTCCACGAAGCCCTTGAGTAACTATATTTATATACTTGAGATATTTTTTACCAATAACTATGGCATATCACTAAGAAGTAGCAAGAATCAAACTACTTATACAAAATCTTAAATATTGAACTACCTACCCTAAAAAAATAAAACCAAAATATAGAAGTATATTTAATCCCAAAACTTCCATAACTGGCATCTCGAGAACGAATCACGACCAGGCGGGACGTATGCGAAAAAATTGTAGAGCTCACGAATTTATTTTTTATTTATGTTTTGTGCATTATTATGATAATAACGAGCATTACCCGTTTAGCCCGCCACGGATGCGTTTATTTTTCTGTGCAGCCGAACCCGCGCGCTGACTGGGTCGGATGCCAAGAAAAAACATTCTTGATCGTGTGGAAATTATGACAATCTTTAAGTTTTATCAGTACAGTCATGTACTCTCGACCTTTCAAAACTGTACTCGATAGCGAATAAATTTGGAATTTGGTACAGCGCCTCTAGTGGTTACTACACTGTGAACTGAGTTGTTGTGTTAATCCTGTATAGAAGCATGTAAAACTATACTGCTGGACATAAGCCTCCTCCATACGTTTTCAGAATGATCAATTTATATCCTTTTCTACACCGACTGCCCCCGATTCTAATTAATGGAAATACATAATACTTCGTCCGCGTGAAGCTATTTTCATATAAGCTTCAACCTCTGCTGGTCACTTTTAATTGTTCGTTCCCCATTTTAGGCTGTGCGCTGTCTATAATATCAGTAGGCCAAATATTCAAATTATTAGTACATACATAAATTTGGTATCTAAGGTTTAGAAACCTCCCGATGGCAACGTAGAGCGGAAACCCAATTCGCGTATAATATTATTGGAGCTGTAACAAGATTGAAACCAGAATTTGATTGCCGAAATCGGGCTTGTCTGAAATGTCAGTTTTGAAGAACACCATTTGGAAATTGACACAACAAAACTTGAATCTGATAATATTTCATAACGAGAGTTGAGCTTCTGGACAAAAATTTTTATTACTGGTGCATACATAGATTTGGTGCCTTAGCTATTACTCTAGACACGTGGGGCTGGCAACGTAGAGCAGAGCCATAGAAAAGCGTCGTTGAAATGACCAAGGATCAAAACTATTTCATCCCGGTTCATCTCACAATAGACAGGTACAAACGTCGAAACAGACGAGTAGACTGGAGCGAGCTTCTCCGGAAAGCCGTACGAATTGAAAACACGAGACGAGATTGGAGTGTTTTTGAGAATCGTACCTAATTACTTTACTGGTTACTTACTGCTTTATACCATCATGGTCTTGTTGCGATTCCTAAACTGAATTGTATTACGGCGGATTAAGTGCCATCGAATTTGTCCAAACGGAATGATTCAGTGTAGGCCTTAAAAGAATCCAGAATTTTACCACAAATAAAGATATTTTTATTTCAACAATTCGGATTCTGAAGTAGGAATATCCGGTGGCACTTTTATACACGCTTACGTAGCAGTATGGTGTTCCATACGTGACAGATTACAAGCCCATCGCCGCCGTTAGAATACTGGTTTTTAGGGTTCCGTATCTAAAGGGTGAAACGGGGTCCTATTACTAAGACTCCCTTGTCTGTCTGTCTGTCTATCCGTCCGTCTGTCACCAGGCTGTACCACATGCATGAACCGTTATAGTTAGAGAGTTGAAATTATCGCAGATGATGTATAACAAACACAAAAATTGTTGCCAGTAAAACAACAAAAAGGAATTCCTGAAATTCAGCTCCCAAACAGATACAGCGGGGGTTGAAATTTGTATAAAAATAACTTTATGCGAACAAAGTAGTATTACGAGTATAAAATACCTATTAATGTTTCATTTGCACCGTATAATACTCCTTTGGCATCTAATACCGTAGTTCTGCTGTGGGCTGTTTTGTGTCAGAAATCCCAGGCTATATGCAAGTTCCTTTGAGCTGTGCCCAGTCACCAATCGACGGCAAGGCATTGTGAGCTAAGATCAATGTCTTGAATGCACGCGCGTTCAATATCGCCTATGTGCTCTCACGCAGATAGCGCCGTCATAATCACGAATGTTGCTTGTATGTACATCTCTTTGTATATAACCGTCGTGGGCACTCATGTTGTATAATTACCGTAGAGCGATTAATTAATAGGTAATGCCTGGCTGTGGCAATTCAGTGCGTACCTAGCTTATGTACCTAGTGGTGTCTAGGGCCGGCTGCAAGTGATTGAGTGATTAATTGCGGATGTACTCTTGTGGGAGCTTGAACTACCTATCCACACTATGAGTACGTAAAAGTATATGTCTATTACGTTTTCATAATTTTACGTCCATAATTTTATGCAGTAATAGCTTGCACTCTGGAGACGGTGATAGGGTAGTTGTTTGTTTTAACAAAATCGAAGTTTTTCTTGAAAAAGTTTTTTTTTTAATGTTCTGATAAGATATGCAGCCTCAAAAACCTTGCTTGCAGATCACGTTCGTTAGAAACGTGTCTTACGATGTTCTACGTCCGTACCTGAGGCACACTGGTGTCAAACCTCGTGTGCCTGTAATTTCACCGGCACCCACATCCTTCAAACCGGAGCACAGTTGTTTGGCGGCAGCAATAAGCGTAGTGGTAGTACTTCCCCGGACGAGCCCTCACTAGGATTTAGGCGCGGAGTGCCGACTTTCGCACTTTGCCGACTTTTGCAATATTCAATACAGGTTACAGCGGACTGCCGAATTTTGGAAAGTCCTATGCAACTAATCGCTTATCGACGACTTTCGCGGAGTGCCGATTTTTGTTATGTTTATGCAATCTAGAGTTCTACTACTACTTAAATATTTCATTGCTGCATAATCTGATAATGCCGATACATGTTTTAAGTTGATTCATTTTAAGACCATACCATCACAACACATTACATGAACTAATAGATTGTAAATACGAGTAGGTAGGTAATTGGAATATTTTGTCTAATTTTCTATTATGTTACACGGTAACGCTTAGATGGTTGTATTTTGATATTGCGAAATTTTATAACCAAGTTAAACTGTGGTTTCGAAACATAAGTGTCACAAAAAGTGAAGGCAAATAAAAAAGGCTTGCAACCTGTGACATATGGAATACTTACTAACGTAAAATGTGGGAATCAGCCAAATGAAATATTCGAACGTACCTCCGATTCCTCCAAGAGTCCCAAAGAATCTTGACTAGAACCATATTTGGTAGGCCCTAAGAGATTTGTAAGGGATATCTACCGTGTTTGGGGATTATAGTAGTGATTCTTCTATTCTATTCTATTCTATTCGATTGTGACGTGTAGGTTCTTCAAATCAGGCAGTAGACAAAAATACTCTAAGCACTAATATAATGATTTTCATTCATAAATTATGTGTCTTTTAATTTAAACTGATTTTATTCTATTCATTTGAATTACATACGCTTTCTTTGATTGCTGCAAATTCTCCACCCTAGTCTATTTATTAGGTCAACGACCTCCTCTACAGCAAACCCGTGTAACCCCTTTCATGTGATCCTTTTCAGCATCCACTGCAGTCTTTCCTCCACAATCGTGCAAGGGCGTCGCTAATTCGCAAGAGACACCCAAACAAACGCTTTGTCAGATTCACCTGTTGGCTCAATAGGTCAATGCTAGCACACAAGGAGTAGAGCTTGTGATTCCTAAGCAGCAACGTCCGTCATTTTACGAACGTAACGCAGAGTAAAAGCGTGAGTACCAATACTCGGCACCAGTGAAATCAATACCAGATTTCACTAGAATCGATTCATGACAAATATTATAAAAAAAAATAAAAAAAACAAAAAAAATACATCACAACTTTTATCCCCAAGCACGGTAGATATCCCCTCCGATCTCTTAGTACCAAATACCTTCTCGAGATTCTTTGAGGATGTCTAAGAGGGGGTACTAACTGCCTGAAAATCTATGCTTGAGCATCTAGCTCTTTCCTGTTATTTTAAGATTCACCACATTTCCTAATTAATGAATATTATTGAATTAATGAATGATATTTGACGCCACAGCTCAGTTTGTAGTAGCCCTGCCTTCTGCGCTGTAGATGGTGGGTTCGATCCCCACCGAGAACAAACATTTGTGTGGTGATCGAAAATGTTTTTTCTATGTCAGGGTGTTGTAATGTATTCTAAGTATGTATTTACAAAAAAACGATAGAAAATAATATAAATATTCTACCAGTCATCTGGTTCCCATCAGCTATGCTTAGTTTGGGGTTAGATGATGTTGTGTGACATAAAAACAAAAAATAATAACCCTTGACTTATTATGAATACTTATGCTGCGGCCGTGATGTGACGGCCACAGATTTATAGAAAAGCAAGACTTTAGAAACAGACTTTTGTGGTAGCTACGCGCTATTGTAGCCCGGACAATGGGTATGCGATTCAATACGAATGCGACTTGCGTCTCCATTGAAATTGAGAGTTGTGGAATTGTGTATCGCATTTTTGTGGCAGTTGGAGGTTTGCTACAGCTTAGAGATGCTACCGCTTTTTGAAAAACTGTCTCTTCATTGATAGTGCAGTGAAAAATTCAATCATAAAAGCGAAGAACTAACTTACGACAGGTTAAAATCCTACAGTCAATTACTTTCGGAATGTTCATCATCATCACTTGCCCGAAGATATCGATCGTTATCGTCGAAATATAGAGGTCCTAAAAATCATCAAGTGAACGAGCAAACTTTTTTGCTAGGTATAAAAAAAAATATTGTATATGCGAATGGGCACTCGATGTTGAACAGATACGTTTAACTGTACGTTTTAGGATAAGTGGATAACATGTGCATTAGGTATGCTTTCTGCTATAATATTGACTTACAAGTGTAAATCCTTGTTAACTGGATCAAAGGTAAGATCGGAGGTATAGTGGTCGCCGTAAGACTTCCGACATGGCTTAGCACCTGCTAGAGCTGGAAACGATAGCTTAACTTAGCTGTTGAATAGCTTAATATTGCTGTCAGTGACAACTTGTGATTGGCCTTCAGCATAATGTGTTTTGAATTTATTAATTAAAGCATGTTCTTTGAAACTTCCATGCTTCGAAGAGTATCACGCTCAAATGTAAATACTTCTTGTGGTCGTCCATCCAAATAGTGACCACGAAAAACGTTGCTTAATAGTCGATCAGTTATAAATGCCAAAGCAAGCTACGCCACGAGGACTAGATAGCAAGTAAAAGAATAACAGAAAAGGAAAAAGGTTGAGTTATATTAACCGATAAGAACCTACAATACAAAGATTCATGGACTGCCAAACAAAACAACATCCTACAAAAATATTCTACAAAGCTCTAAAAAAGTAGCGCAAACACCCAGGCATTATAACGAGGGTAGATTAGCAAATACTCCCAAATCAAACATTTATCAAGAAAACACGCTACTGGTTACCCGGACAATGGGCTCCATGGTTCCCTCAAAACCACTTAACGTGGGACTGACAGGTTAGTTCAATCACTATTATGTACCCCGGGGCCAGCAATTGGAGTAAATTTTTTCTGCTATTTTTTGCGTCCATGGAGTCAGAACATCAAACATTTCTCACGGTCACTTTCAACCCGGTTGCCAAACTTGGTTCAGAATCCTCAAATTTCAAAACACATTGTAACAAAATCCCTGGAGTTACGAATAAAAGTTTTGGCAACTACGGAAGTTTTTCTCTAACCAAGTTTTAAAATAAAGCGATTGCAGATATAGCTATTGCGTTTTATAATAAAACACGACGTCACGGGGCAACTAATCGATGCGAGAACAATGTGACGGAATACGCACTATTAAATCTTCTGTGGTACGGGGAGAATTCCACAGGGAGAGAGGGGAGAGGAGTTTTGTCCAAATATTTACCCCAGCATATGTTTGGTTTCGTTTCCTTCGCCTCATATATTTTTACTTTGATCGTGTAATGGGGCCCGGAGGCAGTCTCGATTTGTCCGATATTAATTTTCGATGCTGTAATAATCACTTGGAATATACTCTGTTAGAAATTTGGAGTTTATTTTTAAACTTACAAATGTTTTGCCATTTTGTTATTTCCAGATTTTGTTTGTTACAATTTTTTGGGAAAGTGTGTTTCATAATTGACTAGTAAGGTTTCTATTTGTTTTTATTTAGGAAGTAACCGTCCATAATGAAAAATTTCCGCCAATTTCTGTCAAACTAAGAGTCGAAAAATCCGCCATTTTGTCTTTTAAATAAAAAACGGTAAAATATACAGCACTAGCTGACCCGGTGAACGTATCACCAACGTTTTTTTTTACATATTTCTCTACCTTCAGCTAAGTGTATCCAACAATACATGAAAATTTACAGATAGGTACACGACCGAATTTGAACCAACAACCTTAGGATTGAAAGACGAGGTAGCTACCACCTAACTGAGTGCTCTTCAATAAGTTATTAATCATTTATCAATAAACAATATAATTAAGAAAGCATATTTCGTTCATTTGCATTAAATAATAAGTACTTACCTGAAAACGCTGTTCAATAAAACCTTCCGATTCCCAGTCTCCAAGCTAAGAGCCCTCGGAATTGCAGGCTTAATGAATTGCATTAATATTGCATTAGCGGGTAACTAGCCGCCCCCTACTGCAAACAATCATTAGGAACTGGATTGCATTGCTGTTTGCTCACACCAGATTTGTTTGCGAATACAAATTGCCATTCGTCCATTTACATGGTTTGTGTTTTTAACAAAATTTCGGGTACATGCATACCGAATCAGAATCCGGCTTTATAGTTTACTTTTTAGATTAGATGACTTAGTTAGATTAGATTAGATTAGAAATCCTTTATTGCACAAAAAAGATGTACATAGGCGAACTTAATGCTAATTAGCATTTTCTTCCAGTTAACCTTTGTGTGATGTGAAGTGGGTGATAGTGCTTTATGAAATAATATGAGAGAGATACGCCTAACTTCTAAATAATTAGAGAAAAAACATTGACATAATATGTTATCCATAATATATAAGTTAGTTAGTAATAGAAGAGTTGGTAATAGAAGAAAGAAAGTTGGTAATAGAAGAAAGAAATAGCATCACGACTTCAACCCCCAAGCACGATAGATATCCCCTCGGATTTCTTAGTAACAAATACCTACTAGAGATTGTTCAAGGATGTCTAAGACGGTTAGTCAGAAGTACGTCCAGATAGTACATTTGGTACATACCCACATTTTGCAGTAGTTAGTATTCCATACGTGACAGATTGCAAGCTTATTGCCGCTGCTAGAATACTAACTGGTTTCCTCACAATGTTTTTCTTCAACGTTTGAGAGCACTGACATTGTGCACATACTTTTTTCGAACGGAAAATCTATTGATGCACGACCGATTTGAACCCACGACCTTAAAATCAGAAGGTGGGATCACTCTCACTAGACCACCGGTGCTAGAAAGTTTTGATAACAAGGTGGAAAAGGACGGTGGAGACTAAATATTTTCTAAGGATCACGCAGGTGAACAAAGGTGATGGTTGGTAAGAACCTGTACAAAGAAAGGGTTTACTGAAATTTAATCATTATAGGGGTGTAGCGAGGCTTAAGTACGTATGAAAAACGAACAACGTTGCGAGTGTTCCGCTCATATTATATCCACCTGGAGCCATAACTATCAACTAACTGAGGTAACTATTGGCTCAACCCACAAATAATACAAACTTACTTTTGTTACTAACTGTACAACTACAAAAAGCCGCTTGTACATTTTGAACATAAATCACGCAATGGATATCCACCGGGCATAGATAAGTGAAGGACGACATAGAAACTATGATACCATTCTACGCCTTTCAAACCTGAAAACGGCCCTCTAATGAAATATCGATGTCGTGCCCACATCAATCACATGTATAGAGACTATATATTGAAATATGTACGCTAGTTACTAAGCGACATTGTTGTCTGTCGAACTAATATCGTCGGAAAATTGGACAACAGCGTCTGCCCAATCACACGCGACACTCCACGGAGATTAGCACGCTCGACCAATGCCCAGTCCATCCCGCACCAAGCGGCTACGTCACCACGAAAATTCACACTCATCGCTCTCCATTGAACTTTGAATTGCAAAACTTTCGGCGTCTGCTCCCACAATCCCGGTATTCGACGTTGAAATTTACAACGACGACGATTTACTAGAAAATCTTTTGCTCGCTCAGGTGTTGGAACTATATACGCGTTTCCGTCCCTCTGTCTGCGTCGAACTGATATTAGTGACCACCCCCGTTCATTGATCTTTCTGTGTATGAAAATACTGCTGAAACTGCAAATGAGTTATGAATCTTACAAAAGAGTTTTAGGTTAAAAATTACCTTAAAAATCAAGTGAGATTGTAGTGAAAGTGCCTTACTTTAAAAATGAGAATACGAAAGAGTTCTAAAGACGTCATCACGCGAAGACCGCCTTCCAGATCCTTACAACCCGTGTTGTGTATGATCCCGTTCTCACTGTGCTAGAACATGTTGGTCTAATGCCCTCGTGTACTGTACCTCATATTATATAAATAAGAAGATAAATATTAACAACACTTCCCAGCGAACCAGATGGAATATGCTACTTATTACCTGTTTGCCTCAGGTTGATGGACGCTGAGTAGTGCAGCGTAGGGCACGTTCCTAACGATCGCGAATACTTTGTTATAGGTGGGCCTTAACATCAGGTGAGCCATCAGCTTGTTCCATCAGCATGTTGTATAAAAAAACCTAGTTGAAGTAGCCGCGGGACCGAATTAGGCATTCATCACAAATTACGGCAGCCGTATGTAGTTGTATTTACTCCATTACTCGCCGAGGCTGGAGCTCGTATCAAGTATTTATAGTGTTTGAGGCGCTTCATAAATATGCAACGGTAGGCGCTCGCCTTGCCGACACCAGCTATTCAGCGCCCAGGGGCGTAAAGGACGAGCGATCAGCGATTGTATTAAAATCTTGATTCTGCTCACTTGGGCGGTGGATAAAAGTGATCTAGTAAAGTAGTAGAGGCTTTTTGTAATGGGCCCGTCCGAGAAAGTATTACCATGCTTATATTTACTGCCAAGCAGCTTGCTGTGCTCCGGTTTGAAAGGAGTGCGAGTCGAACAAAGTCAAAGTCAAGTCAAAGTCAAAAAGCGTTTATGCAGTAAAATCCGCAGGGATCATCTTGAAACGTTTTAAATCTAGGTGAATCTAAGCGCTAGTTCTTCGCGACTAAGCCTAGAAGCACCGGCAAGAAACTTCCGGCTTGTTTTTAAACGTTTTTTTGTATGATCCTTTTACAAAGTAATAATAATGTAAATAATGAAGCTCCAGTGTGGTACAAACTTCAACTTTCGTTGTTCCCCTAAAGAAGTTGAGTTTCGTAAATTCCTTTCTTAGAAAATCTCTACGCACTAAAACAAACCGACCCTAAAAAGTTTCTACGATTAACCATATAACTTGTGCGTTGTTTATATGTCAGTCACTCAGTGCCAAGATTCTTTTGATTCTTAATTCTTTATTGTACAAACAATGCATAGAAAAAAAAATAAAGAGAACATGTACAAAGGCGAGTTTAACCTTAAGAAATTTCTTCCAGAAAACATTTGAGGCTAGAGAGAGGTGGCTATGGAGGTAGGTTCATGTACAATAAAAGTGTAAAAAATAAATAAAATAATTGATATAGAAAGATATCAATGCTGACTGTCATTTGAACTCCGTGGTATGCAAGCGTACTCTAAAAAAGGAGTTTGAAAGTTTGCATTTTCATCGTTAGTCTTAATGTGTCCACTATTGGACATAGGGCTCCCAATATTATGACAGTCACCACGCTTCGTAGGTGGACTGGTGATCGCAGTATTGGTGTACAATTCCCAGGAGATGGCCCGTCCCCTGATGCGTTTCTCAGTTCCATCATCATTATCAGTCTGCAGGTAGTATCACCTTGAGGTTATGAGGTTCATAAATCGCTTTCTCTTATGACTAGTACCGTTTCCTTAGCAGTATGGTTGGTTAGTTGCAACGCTCTATGCGTTACCTCACTTTCAACAGAAACTTCGGGATGTATTTTGCAGTGCATTTTTTAGAGTATCGCTTTTGTAGGCTCCAGTTGCTTTTAATACTTAAGTTACTTTGAATTTTCAGTTCTGTTGTTTTGCGATGTTTTTCGCGGTAGAGTTATGTTCGAGTTAGTACCTAACTTATTTAACCATACATTTGTGCAACTGTTTTGGTGTTTATCTGGAAGAAATCGCTTTCAGCCATAATGTCGCCAATTGTACTTAATTAGTTTACGCCTAAATTTATGAAGTATTCACGTGTACAATAAAGTATTGTGTATCTATCAAATACTATTGCTATAATTAATACTTCGAAAAGTATGCCTTTGTTTTTCAATAACCCGTAGGCACCAATAATAACAAAAGTGAGTAATAGCAAAAATGTGCATGTTTGTCGGACCGTTTTCATGACGAAACTGCTAATACAATCTTTATGGCATTTGACACAAATATTAAACATAAAATTAAAAAAAATATAACTGTATACCAGCTACGACTACTTATTATACTTACTATACTTAAACTTATTCCTGCTTATACTTTTAAATGAAGCTATAAAATTATACCCATAAAGTTAGCTATAGTATAATGTTGGCTTGTTTGTAGTGTGAGTACATACTCGCGATTTCCACGCTCTACGGTCAACGCTCGCCCTTCACGTGTCTTCAGGCAAAATGGCCGACTGTTTTACAATTATGTTGTTTTTGCTTCGTTTTATATAGCAACTTGCTGCATATTTAAATTTATTCTCATTTGAATACCTAAGTTAAATAAGGTTTTATACTGTTACATAATGACGTTTACCTATGCTTCATTTTATTAAGTTGAATCACATAAGGACTATTTTATTATTTACGTTACCAGGACCATAAGGTTTTTTTAAATGATTATAGATTTGCTAGCGAACATAAAATCTATCTATCTATTATGCATAGTTATTTATAGCGATAACGAATGAAGAAATCGAACCGCTTCGAAACAAATAACTTTGGCTACAGGAACTGGACTCAAACCTCTCAACCTACCCCTAAGATACTTTTAATCAGATTACTTCCGTGTTTTGTATTCTCTGAGGTCTTTGGGCTAAAAAATATAGAAACATATACACACAAATATTGAAGTGTCACATCACTATTCCATCTATTATGATCGCACAGGAGGTCTTTCGTATCAACGAAGCACAATTCATCGATATCGGATTATAATCGATAGTATACTCGATTGTACTCTCACAATAGACTCATTGCATCACAAAACAGGTGTAGGAAAATCTAAAACCCATTGATATGTTTATCTTCCACCCTTTCTTGAGGGCGGTTTTTGAACAATCGGTAGTTGGGTTAGTTGTTCAACGGGTGCGATTATCGATAAAAAGCATGAGGTTGACAGGTGAGATGTCAACCACAGCATGAATGGAGTGACGTGGAGACTTCTTTAGAACTTGACCCGATAAGATAGTGATGTTTGTGTTGTTTGTATGCCTTTCAGAGGGCACAGGTAGTTTAGAGAAGCTTTTGTGTATGTGTTTAGTAAATTGTGTACTGACATGACTTTATCTCAATTTTTAATACCTTTTTTGATTAAATGGTACGTTTTAAGGTTCATCACTTAGCATACATTTTCATTATTATTTGTTATATTTAAGTTTTCTAACTTGTATCTATCTGATTTTAACTGTTTTACCTTATTAGCTACTCATAAGTTTGTTTTGCTGCAAATAAATATTTTTCATTTTTTCATTTTCATCATCGTCAGCAGATTAAGAAGTTTGTTGTTGGAGATATACCTCCTGTTTTGCAGATCTCAGTATTAGTGTTATGTACTCAGAAGATTCTGGTGCCTATCTCTTGGTGTGTCGCTTCTGACAACAGCCATGGAGCTGATGGCAGAATCCTGGCAGTGTCCAACTTAGAATTATAATAATAATGCTGGACAATCCACACAGCAGCATCTAGCCCCAATTTAAACAGAACTTGTACTATAGAAACCAGATAGCTAATAGAATCTCTATGTAAGTGTTTTTTTTCTAAATACATACTTAGATTCTAATATAACACCCAGACAGAGTACAAACATCTACGTTCAACATACAAATTATCCTTGGTGGGAATCGAATCCACGAGCACATTTACATTAAATTTCGTTTGGGTAATAGCCAACAACGTATAAATAGAAAATGAATAGTGATAGACACACTACGCCGGTATACCTAAGTGGCTAGCACATTTACAGGCACGCGGCCCCTTGCCGCAGTCGCCTGGGTGTGACAGACGACTGTGACGGAGTGGGGCTACAGCTACCCACTACCACTACCGCTAAGTATATAATATAAATAAGCCAGACTTATATTATAGCGGCGCGTCCCGGCTTTGCATGGGTTTTAGTATGGATCCCTAATTTTTGTGAAAATATAATATAATCTATATCAAGTTAGGGGTTAGTGTAGCTTCCCAACTGTGATAGAATTTTTTAAATCGGTCTAGTAGTTTTGGAGCGGATCAATGCAAACAACAATCAAATCTTTCTTCTTTATAATATTAGTATAGAAGTATAGAAATACGCAAAAAGATGAGTGTATGTTTGGTTTTAGTAACGGCGGAATTAATTTGGGTGAAACTTGGACTATGTTGTTGGTAAACTGTATACAATCCTGCAATAGAATACATATTTTTGAACATTTTTACTTATCATTTAGCCCCAAACTAAGCATAGCTTGTACTAGGCCAGAACCAGATGGCTGATAGATTACTTATTATAAACGTTTTCTTTGTATATACATACATAGAATACAATATAAGACCCAGACACAGAACAAACATCTACGTTCATCACACAAATGTTTGTTCTCGGTGGGGATCGAACCCACCACGAACAATGGCGTCACAGCATTACAATAAAATTTTATTCATGACCTACTAGTTGGTTTATTTTTGATACTACTTGCTGATTGAACAAGCTGGTGAGTCACCTGACCCACCTGATGTTAAGTGGTAACCATCACTTAAACTTAGATAGATAGATTATAGCTTTATTGTACACCATTAAACACTTAAACAATTAGAACAATTAGAACTTAATGCATGGTGGTGGTAGGTATGCTTGACGTTTCTATGAGAGCAGTTTGACGCAAACGAAGTCATTCACAATTTTTCTAGTCAATCATTAAGAAATAGGTCTTGTTTTATTGCAAGGTTTATTATAAAATAATTTGTATTTGTATTGCTTCTTATTGCCTTATAATAAGGTTCACAAGTCGTTCATAATATAAACAGCGGCGTAGTGGAGAATTGAATACTGCTGGTGACAGCTGCGCGATAAAGTGGCGATTAGCCTGTCGCTGCCGCTGCCACTCCGACCAGCCAGCTTTATGGCGTAAATACGGGTCAAACTACACATCTTTGCATTCTTCGACTAGGCATATTATGATATGTTTAACAAGCCTCCGTACCCTAAGCTCTTATATATCACAATTGCTACCACCTGCAAACTTTTAAAACCGTAAAAACGTAAGTAACCTAGAAGGACTATGTATGAAAACTTTTGTAATTATAATAATTTGATGTCCAAAACGGGTAAACTGCTAAACGCTAAATAAAACGGCGTTGCTATCGTGCTTAACATATGGTATTGTTTTAGATTTTTAGTACAAAGAAATGGTTTCTGGATTTGTACGAAGATTGGTTCGTATTCATTGTTTGGGTCTGTTAAGAATAAGCTCACGCTACGGAAAGGGAAACAGGCAAATTATCAAGCTCACGGTTACTCCTAAGTTATGACAAGTCATGTTTTATAAGTACTAGAGCTCTTAGTGAAGAGATCGTCCGGGGAAGTACAACCACCATGCCTATTTCTGCCGCCAAGCAGCTTCCTGTGTTCCAGTATGAAGGTGGTAGGTGCCAGTGAAATTGCAGTTACTTGTCGCTGCACATTCCTAATAAACATGACCTGGAAGGCAATGCTTTGCTATAGGTAATAGTGACCACGTAACATCAAGTGGGCCATCTGCTTATAGTGTAAATGTATCAGCATGTACCTATTATAAATAAAAGAAAAACAATTCGTTACACTCTTGTTAAATTAGATGATACTCATGCTAATACTGCACAATGCTACCGTAGTGTTTGTTATATCACGCAAAGTGGATTTTACCTTCTACACTAGTATCGACATTATTCTAAATAAATAAAAAAGTAACTAAACAAATAAAACGTTAACAATAAGAAGATATAAGATTTTTTTTCTTGGTTGTCCACTTCTCAGCACACTTGAGTAACTCTTTCTTGTAAATAAATTTAGAAATCCGACAAATCTAATTGATAAAATTGAAATTCCGAACGAGCAACTCGAAGCGAAACAATTACAAACTCTCCGACCAACTCTCCAAAATAGTTTATCTAGACGAGCGTGCCGCACAAACATAGTGAACGAGCAAAACAAGCAACTCGTGACACCTACCTACCGTTTTGCACACAGAGATCGGTATCAACTACACACTCCGCGTAGCTGCGTCTCTCTCGCGCTAAGAAAATGAAACGGACCAATGAGTGGTGGGGTGACACGCATTTCCGGCCCCGTCTCCAATCAGCTGCTAGAACAAAGGAGTCGCGATAGCTACTTACCTACGAGTAGCTACCGAGGGTCGGCTCTAAGTAAAATTGTGCTTCTCACACATGCAATCGACTCGCACACTAGTTTTTTCTACCTGTGTGGACGAGTTCTCGAGGTATATACATATGTAGTTTGTTTGTGTGGCGCCTAGTGTCTAGCCGGTGATCACTTGGCGAAGTTTGTGCAAGTCGCGGGTAATAGCTGGAATATATCGGCTTTGAGACCCGGAACGCGTCGCGTATTATGTTCTTTGGGACAACGCTAACAGTTATGAATAAACCAAGTCTAGAGCACAGCAAACATGTAGGAAAACTAAGCTTTTTGCGAAAATATTTCTCTCATTTTGCAAACGCTAAAAGAGATGTGATTTAGAAGTATATTTAGATCAAGGCCCAGGTACTTTGTATTATAAATCTCTGCAAAGAAAAATAAAACGAAAGAGGCATTATCCTGAATGACATCCTGTTACGGCTTATTTTCTTCTCTCGACTTCCAGAATCCTCACGTCGTCGTTAAAGGTACATTTTTCTTTTGCAGTCCTCATGTTAGGTACTCGCCGGGTCTCGCCGACCCTTCCTCGCAGCGGGTGAAGAAAACAGCACCTTATATGCGAGTAACACAGTTGCAAATGTAATAATTTAATGGTAACACACCCCGTAAGACTACAATTTGACTATCGCGAATTTCCTGCGTGTATACAGCTTTGAAACGTACGATGCCGTGAGGCTCTCGAGAGGTAAAATAGGGCCTATGTTTTGTTTGAAAAGGTTTGTTTTAGGTTGGAGAGCGTCAAGACGCCGAGAAACAAATCTGCGTAAGGTACATGGTGTCGAGTAACTCGTGTTCTTACCCTCTCTCCTTTGTTCGGGCCGGAAGAGTGCGCTAGAATTACATGCTCGAGTCTGATGTGCGCTTATTTTTTACGGAGCTATATTGTGTTTCGTGAGCTCTCATATAGTTATACAGTTCAACGACTGAAGAAATGAGAGGGTGGTCGGAGAAAAAAACAAGTTTACTTTAAAATAACGATAGTAGTGGAACCGTGGGAAAGATTTAGAACCAAGTGTACTAGATTATTCTCCGTATCCGTAACGTTATGATTCAATTTGGCATCACACCAAGCGAGTTCAAACAAACCGTACAGTACATAACATTTCTTGGCCGGCAGTTTCCTGGTGCTCATTGGCTCGCCTCTCTCGTCGCTGTGCGCCACCCCGCATACTGATATCTGGATTAAATTACTCTAGCAACTATTTTACACAAAACCAAAGGCCATAATTAAAGTCCGAGCGAAAATAGGGGAAATCAAACGTCTTATCTGACCAGCGGGAAATAGCGTTTCTTCGCTGAATAGTTTCCGAGTCGGGTGGCAAGTGAGCGGAATAAATAATTATTGCCGCAATCTAAAGTTGCCGTTTGCGATGCGAACTCAGTGCTTCCTTAGAAGATATCCAATGGAACAGTTTCTATTGGCCATCGTCTTTGTGATATACTATCGTAATATCTTCGCAAGTTTGCGAGTAATCACTTTCTCATTTATTTCTCTTACAAGTGTTCATTTAGTTTTGGATTCCAGTCATTGAGATTAACCGTATATTGTAGAAATGAGATGCCACTTACAGCGTAGAAGATCATACCAAAAGGCTTGGCTTTCATGCTTTAATTTTTTTCTTATACGACTTACGTGAAATATGCATATGGCCCAACTGATGTAAAGTGGTTACGATGGTAACCACTTTAATACCACCAGAAATTATATAGGTTATGACCTATAACAAAGTATTGCCTCGCAGGTCACGTGAGTTAGAAATGTGCCCTACGATGCACGTGCCCCCCGAAGTATGGAAGTGTCCCAGATATATCCATGCAAAGTCATCCAAATAGTGATTGCACAGAACGTCGCCTAACTAACCCTAACCTAATAACTGATCTACTTAGATCAGTTATAAATGACCAAGCAAACTACTGAGGTACGGCATCAGATTTTTTATAACAAATGACTGAATAAATTGACCCACCTGATTCACTGAAAGAGGTCATTACAGTCACATTCACAATGAGTATGTTCCAAAAAGCTGTCACAAAACTCACCTTCAGTTTCACTTTCAAATACCATAGTCAATAAGGAAGTACAATTCACTTTCACGGTGTCTGAAATAAACCATTCTTTGCATTGAAAAGGAAATAATCTCAGTGTAGCAGCGGGGGTTTAATCAAAATCCGTGAATTGCTTTAAATCGGGGAAAACGGGGAAAACGCAGGATACTCCTTTGTGCCGGCAATTTCCCGGCGTGCGTGGCGCTAATGCGTTATCGGTCGTAATGACTTCCTTAATTAATACGCAATATTGTCGCGACAATATACGACGCCGAGCGTGATAAAGACGTATACAAAGCGTATACTCATATAAACCAAGTTCTTAAAAGTATTGTCATAACTGATATAATTCTGAAGCTCGCAAGATAAAATGGCAATGGTAGATCGTAGAACCGACAACCGGTGGAGCAGAAAGCGAAACATAAGAGCCTCCTTGCAATGGATCGACATCATTGAAAAAATTATCAGTGGAAGTCCTGAAAATATATGGGGGATGTCTGTCCATTTATACAAATTGATGATGATGATGAACAAATAAACAAATTTGTACCCTGTTAACAAATTGATAACAAGACGATTGATGTTTAAAGGAATCGTTTAGTTTTGTGTATATTTTCCATGTTATTTTTGTAACTGTTTAAAAGCTCATAAGTCTTTCAGGTATACGCAGATGTAAAAAAACATTTCCAAAAACGAAATGTGCTTGGTTCCAGGTCCACAAAGAAATAAATGAATATTCAAATAAATGCTCCAAGAATTCATGTCATTAAAATAAAGTTGAAATTGGCAAGCATTAGATGTTCTAAAAACAGATTGTGCTCAAAGTCTCATCATTATATAAAGCAATACATAGCAAAACGTAAGGAGGGCTGCGTCGCCTAGCACCGGAGGCTGTAAGAAGTTATTTTAGGGGAGTACACGACATCAGGCTTATCTTTACAGCAGGTGTTCCGTCCCGAGCAAATTCACGAAATATGTCGCGACTTACGCGGATCACGCCGCCGCCCTATTAGAAGCTCTGCTACAGCAACCGTTTTATTTGCTAATTTTATGATAACTTGAAGAAGACTATATTAGATTTTATTTGCTTGAAATAGTTAAGAATAAATGCCAAACAAATTATCCATGGTGCACTATTTATAAAGAAATAGACTTGATATATTTATATGACATAATTATGTGATGACAAACTCATCCAACTATTATGTTAAAACATGATCAAGCAACCAGGCGCCTACGTATGGTACCTACTAGTCATATATATTTCAGATGCATGTCTTTCTTCTGTGTCATCTATTTTTATTGCCCATTGCAATCTGCACCTTTATAAGGCTAGAATATCTACACTTATTCACTACCTCCTTGCTCGTCAGCCTTATCTCGTCAGCCGTATCGTCACTTTTCATAAAATTTTACTAGTCAATAGATAGTCTTTAATTCCAAAAAATCATTTAGTTATAATGTATAATTATTCGTATTTTACTTTCTCCATAAGACCACACAAAATGGTAAGATCATTCTACGGTGTAACTAACATGTGTAGTACACGATACACCCCAATCCATATTACACACTAATTAACCCGTCAATACACTTGTAACATGCTAATAACCAATTAAACAGATTAATAATAATAAATATATTTACGTCATACCAGTTTGCTATTTGATTGAAACAAAGCTTTGATCTTGTGAAGCTCTGCGAAATGATTCAAATTATTGTTCGATGTTTGAAACAACGACTTGTATTCGATTGTTTATTACTCGCTGTGTTAATTACTTACTCGCTTATTAATTACTCGCTGTTGATATAATTTAATCGATTTAAGAATTCTATAGTGACGTAATTATTGAAACTGAGCAATGAATTAGCTTTTTGGAAAGTGATCAGCAAGATTTGGGCATTTAGACCACAAGCGTATTTGAATAGATTTTCCAACGGTTTGTCATTAGGACCACAAGCACAACACAACACAACATTAGTTCAGAAATATGCCCACAAAATGTTTTTCTGAACTGTATCTGTGTTCAACTTTAGTACATTAAGAACAGAATAGTAGTTGCATAACTTTATGCACAAGTAATAAAGATAAAACTATGCATTGCTGCGGTAAAGTTTAAAGTACTTAGATAAGAAACATGTTCAAAGTAAAACATAGGTACTCTTATACATTATTTGGCATATTAAAAAAAAATCTATCGTTTTTCGTTTAAAAATGAGGCTCTCAAATGAATATAAAAGCTAAAACCATAAACTGTTGCTCGTATCTGTTAAATATAAATTACTGAAGAAACGTCTCGAGGGAGACGCCTCATTGTGGGCCCACAATGAGCTCGCCTGATTGGCGGAAGGATGTTCTCACTAAATAAAAAATATCGACGCGTCATTTCGCGCAATTTTCGACGAATTTTCAAACGATAAAACCTGTCATTTCGCTGTTGACGCGCCTATAAAATATTCATGTAGACGGGCAGAGAGATGAGCGATTTTTTCTTCGATTTACGCGAAGAAATAAGATGTCATTTTCCGTATCATTAGCGGCGGATCGGAGCTCGACGACACTATTTATACGCAAAATACGATAAAATGACACCCGACCGATCGACTGTTTGATGCGCGATTGATAGATTGCTTTTATCGTTCGTACCCACTCCAATGGTGACACTTCTTTTTAAAGAACTTGCCATTACAAATTAAATCGAGTTCCGTGAATTGAATGGACCAACTGTTATGGCTTGTTTGAGTCTGAGGTAAGCCACACGTTCAAATAGAACGTGCAAAGCTATGCATAGACCACTCCGTATTTTCATAGCAAGGTAGGTATATTCGATTGGAATAAAACTCAATTGCGATAGAAGCTCGTCCGTTGAGCCCTCTCTTTGCGGCGAAATCGCGCGGAGTAGTTTATCTCACCCCTTTCGCCGATACCACTGCCGCCACCACAAAGGAATCCTGTATTATAACCTGCGATCGTTTTGATAAACGCTTGGTGGTGCTTCAAAACTATTTTATTTTTAACTCAAGAAGTACCCAAAGATTTACTTCTCTACTTCTCATATACAAGAAAATTTGCTACGTATACGTTATTATTGTATATTATTATCAAAGGTCTTTATTGAATGCCCCACGTTGGGAGCCAATAATAATTTCTACTTACAGTACGTACGTACGCACTCAAAGCAAACGTGAAATAAATTGCTAGAATAGCTAAATCTTATTTTCATTTACCTATATTGCCTAAGTTCACGCGGCTTTTACTGTAGCTGCTAAATGAATCGGTGAAGTTATAGCCCAACTATGAAAATTCATTTTCAGTGTAACATTTACTATTTTTTCCATTAGAATTATCCACAGAAGCCTCAGTAATTCGCACGTATCGCGAGGTGCGTCCCACGAGCGGCTTATTGCCCCGCGTTGGGCGACAATATTGCGCCCGCCGTGTCCCGCACTAATCCCCGGATTCATTTATTTTTGACAACGCAATACGATTTTATCTCACGGCTTCGGATGCTGTTTGCCGTCTGTTATTACGCTCCCGCGATATTCGGGCTACTTATTTATTTATTTAGCCACCCCTTATGAGGGTGATTTGACTTTTAATGCGACGCGTTTAGTGGTCGGCTTGGTTTGATGTGCTTATTTATTTAATTTGATATTGTCGAATTTTAATTAGTGTTTTGAGTGAATTATAACGTACTGCCAACGTTACTGGCTTCAATTCAAACCATATTTTTGTTTCAAAACAAAAAAAATCAGGGATCACCTGCACAAGACCATCAATGTTCTCACTACTATCTAGAGACAAGAGTGATATAAAATATGAATTAAGCAGAAATATCCATAAATAATCACCCCGCTCACGTGGTCTAGTCTTAAGTCCCCTCTACTCCAAGTGGTTTGTGCTGGAAGTGACAGACTGGTGCCTATTATGGTTGCGTGGTTTTAATTAATTTTATGTCCGTGTTTTAATAGAGCTTGGTGTTCGGTATTTTTTAACAAATTATGATTCTGTCTTGACCACGATCTCAACTTATGACGTAAAACTGTAAGTGACAATGGCATATATAATGGCATAATATATATAACTCTTTAGGTCTTACTTTAAAAAATACCCAATGGCAGACCACTAATATAATCTGATTAATTTTACTATACTTAGTTGGTAGAACCTCTGTTTTCTGCACTATTCTGTATAGGTTCGATTTCCACTTGGAAAAAACATGATGAACATAAAAATGTGGTTCTTTTGGTGCTACGAATATAATAAATATCTGAGTACATAAGCATTCATAAAAATAAGGCATCATATAGGTCATCCAGGTTCCATAGTACATCTTTGCTTAGTTTGGAACTAGATGAAGTGTGAAATAAACACCAAAAAAGTTACATATATAGCAATTATAAGAATTTGGCTAACTAACGTAAAACATGAAGTTTGGTTGAAAGAACTTCACGTGGACGCAGTCGTGCGCCTTTCGCTAGCATATTTAGATATTAGTAATATTAAATTATAACAAATACCTTCTGAGTATAAATAGGTTGGATAAATTTTTATCATCAAGTTTGACGAGGCAGACCCCGCATCAAAAATCTCAATTTGCATATCTTATTAAAAACTTAGCCGTCACAGATAAAAAAGAAAATGAGACACGTCAAACAAAAAAAACGGACAAAACGACCGCGAGACAATGGATATTTTTGGGCGATACGAATATACGTTTTGTTATGGAAATTCAGGGACACTTTGCATTTTCTTTATTTCCCCCATTCCTTAGTCGAAGGAATCTGTTTTTTTTAATTATCGTGTTTGGTAATTAGTTTCGGGGAACGATCTCTTTCTTCCGTTTCCTCCTTCGTACGGCAACTTCGACTAATTAATCTGAGGTAATTTAGGGACTGGATTATTTATACTATTTATATAAAACGTTCTAGATCTTGATTTAGCACGGAATCACTATTCAGTGTTTGAAAATATTGTGTGTAATATTTAAATTGCCAAATCCAAATGAATAATGCAAGTTTAAAACCAAAAGTAGGTAGTTTTACTAAAGGCTATTTAAATTTAAAGGTATTTTATGCATTGCTGATGTTACAAATGAACTCTGTTACTGTTTACCATTACACATTGGTAAGAGATAGCAATAATTTAAGAATTGCTTGTCATTTGGCAGCATTTTTCTCGGCCGACAATTTTTTTATAGGATATTTTTTTTTAAATTAACCGTTACATACAAACTTCACGTTATCACGTCACTAGCAAATAAAAAACAAAGTTTTACCATTGAAAATAGGTACATAATATATTGTACGAATACCGTTTCTCTGTAAAACATGGCGCTTGGTCTGTTTTTACTCATCGAACCATAGTAACAAGTAACATACAAAGTATTTTCATTCGAAACGTTTTCCCTATTTCGGCGAAACCTAATTCAGCTCAGTCGTGTAGTGCGAATACAAAACCAGCTTTTGAAGTGGCTAAACAAATTGGTGAGGCACTTGACGGGATTCGAGAGAAGCTTTATTTTCCCCAAATGACACACGTTAGAGACACCAGACAACTAAAAAAGCCGGAAGATTTACTCAATTGATATTGCATAAAAGTTTTCTTGAAACTATTTATAGCACGAAAAAAAGTTTACAAGTTTTACAAAAAAAAAACAAAAGTTTAAAAAATCAGTCATTTCACTTGCCTATGTTAGTAGTAACATAAATTTGTTGTTTAATTTAATGTGAAATAGGGTTATATGCCCGATAAATACCATCATAATCAACAGCCTGTACAAGTCCTGCTGAAGACTGCTGGACATAGACCTCCACGAAGAACTGTTATGATCCTTGTTGGTCCGTCGGGTAAAAAGACGTTTTACTTCGGTTCCAATAAATATAATTTGTACATGTTACACATAACAACCATATCTGAAAACGGTAGGGACCTGTAATGTAACGTACTTTATTTTGGCTATTATGAATTTAGTTTTATTTGATTTAGATTCAATAATTAAAGTAAAAACTTTGATAGTTCCTTAATAAGACTTTGTGTAGTTTGCGGATATAATAAATTTATTTTATTTCTTTCAGACTACATTTTGAGCAGAAAAGCCGGAAAGATCATAGAAACATTTTGTCGTCGGACTGTCCGGTCAAATCGTTTTTATCTAGTGTCCATGGCCGGACGTTTGGTATCCCGTAGGTATCCCTAAACATGTTCGTCGCCAGGATTATATCGATCTGTAGAAGCCAGCATACTACAGCCAAGATAAAAAACTGCTAGGATTAGCGAAATTGGTATTTAGAATTAACTCTTCTTTGTGGATTTACGTTGTAAGGTTTGGCGTGTTCATTGAATGAAACATGGATTTTTATATTATATTTTTTATAAGAATAGAGGTGCTACAATAAAATTGACTGTAATTTTTGAGTAATTAATTCATTTGTTCGCAGAAGTGTGTTAGAAGTTTGGTTTTATTTCTAGTTTCCGCTTTTCTGTTTTTTGTTTGTTTTTTTTTATAATCTATTTATACCTATTATAAAAATCTTTGTTCTGACTGACTGATCGAGTACCTGACTGACTGGCTGTCTGACTGACTGACTAACTAAGTGACATATAGACAACCCACAAACTAAACCACTGCTCGTAGAGACTTACTCTGGGTATATTCGTATTGATGTGTAGAGATGTACTAAGAAATAAATTCCCAAATTACAACCCCTAAAACCGAATATAAGTCTAGAGGTTAATCAGAGGTTTTTACTTATTAAAATGTATCTGGCACAAAACTCCCCAATAGCTTTAACCAACGTTTTAGCCAAAATAGTGCACCTCAGACATTTGTAGACAATATAATCCCCAATAATAAGTAATATTTATTCCAATCCTCACAGATTCCACCGCAGATGCGAAACTCAAGCACCAAATCAATGTAAACGACACGTATGTCGCTGACACACCGTGCGTTACGACAAAAACACACAGTTTTATCGCACCGCATCATGAAACAGACAATATCAACGCACAAATTACTTTTGGCACTGAAGGTATGTGGTATATTTAGTTTTTTGTTGAATACAACCACATACATAATAGAAGAACATCAAAACGAAAGACGAGATAAGTACTTAAAATACTCGTAACATGACTTCTACTGTTGATAAACTATGTAACTGTTGATGTTGAGATTCAAACATTGTCTTTTGTTTTTGACGAATACAAGCAGTACAAGCAGACCAGAGGCTAAATCCAATGGTATCTCTATTCGTTTGTTTCATAGATACTGACAAAAGTGTTTTAGATTAAAGGTAACCCTTTGGCGAATAGGTCACAACTATTTCCTACCGTGCTGCAATCGTGAAATTGTACCGCACAGTGTGTTACAGTGTCTCAATTGATGCCAAGTCCCTCTTGTTTTTTACAGAAGGGTCGCCTAATCCGAGTGAGGTATCTGGGCATGCCTCTAATACGCAGTAATTTCGACCCCGTCATGTTTGCAAGCTTTACGGCCTTACTGACTTAATGCGCGGTCCCGGATTTACGTTTTAAATATTGAATTTGAAGATATAAATGGCAGGAACTTTAACTGAAAAACTTGAAGGATTCTTGCTTTAGCTTACAAAAGTCATTCCTGAATGGATGGAAGTAGTCCAATACTATTTGTTATCACTAGTGTCCGCGCACGGATACACTTGGAATCTATGGTTATGGGAACTTTCATCCAAATCTGTTCTGCTGTGAAGGGAGATAGGTGGCAATGAACATTGGAACAAACTTACATATTTATAATATTAATCTAAGTCACAATCGAGCCTAGATAATTGACCAGCTGCCGCTGAGAATTGAGAGGTGCAAGTTCAGATCCAAGTTTTATATTTATGTTTCATATTTAGAACCTATAAAATATGTAATTGTATCTTTCTTCATCATAAGATAATAGTAAGGTATGTGTAAACGAGACAGGTCTTTGTTTCTATAAATAAATAATTCTGCCGAAAAACATCAGAAATTCAATAGTTGCCTTGGAATCTGTCTGTATTGCGTGTAATGACAATCCTAAGGAAATTAAAATTCCCAAACAGAGGGCAGTTACAACAAATCCCGGCACTAAAAATCCTATATATATCTCGGAGAACGTTGTAAAAAATCATTGCCTCCATCTACCCTCGGCCCTCTGCGAGGGGAAAAATCTAATCTGTGCATTTTTTGCGGGACCGCGATGCCACAAAGAATTTCATTTCCCACTGTTCATCTATCTCTATTTCACTGACGGCTCTTGTTCTTGAGTCCCCTCCTCTCCCCTTCGAACCCCTCATCCGTTTTTTAGACTTCCTCGATCGGAGATAAGGTTAAGCGAGCTCTTCTTATTAGTGGTTGGTTTGTAAGCGACATTCACAGCCACCCGCGTTTTAATTTATTATGTCTGCATCGCTCCTCTTTAGTGGTTCATTATTCCGTCTACTTACCGCAAATTACGAGTGTGTAATGCATGTTAGTAGTTTAGCAGTTAGTATTTTAGCAACGGCGATGGTCTTGCAACCTGTCACGTATAAAATACCAACTACTTCAAAATATGGGTGCCAAAGTAACCGTAATAACGTACTTCTGACTAATCTGAAGTCGATACTACTTAGTACCTACTAAAAGATCTGAGGGGATATCTTCCGTGCCTAGGAATGAAAGACGTAAAGTATTTTTTTAACTAGTTTTTTTAATATAGAAGCGCTAATTAAACGAAACCCACACAAATAATATAAAAATTACCGAAAATGAAAGCGGAAACAGCTTATGGATTAAATTGATACACAATAGTCGAAGATCTGTTTATCATAATAATAAACATGACAAAGAAATCGACCCGGCAAAAGTCAGCCCATGATTGTATTAGTAGTGTCACAATCAAAACAAGCCTCCACGAATTCAGAATTACACAATTGTGTACAATTGTATTCAAATCTGTGGACATTGGTGCTTTGTGCTTTTATTGCCACTTATTGACGCGTAATTGTCAATAAATTCCTACGGGATCGGAGTTTAATGTGGGTTTGGGTGAAAAAGTTATGTTTTATTAATATTTTTACGAGAACGTTTAGGACAGGCGATAAGATCTGTCGTTTGGGAAGTTTTTTCTTTCAATTTCCGTCACGATTTGTAGGCTCATTATTGGCGAGCGATGGGGGCGATAGGGGCAGTAGTGGTCGCATGCTATCGTCTAGCTAGAGCGATGTTATCGAGTCTCTTAGCAACTTTCATCGGGGCTTTCGATTGTGCCGCGCCGCTCTCCCCTTCCTGTTCATGATTTCAATGATGCAAGCCGTCAGCGTCGCTATGATTTATCGAGGAAACACGCCACAACAAATGGAAGACAAATTCGAGATCATCATAGATGTAATACAAGTTAGGTATTTGAGAACTTCAATGGCTGGGTTACGTTTAGTCAAGTTCCTTAGGTCACATTGACGCTTTTGTGTTCGATTTCTATGCTAATTGTACTACACTATCAAAAACTATTGTTACCGAGTAATTTAGTCATTATTTTATCTCTCTAAAATATAAAAAAACTTGCTCTAAGTTATTTAGCGCTACGGAAATCTTCGCAGATTTTCTAGTACTTAATGTTCTAGAAAATGGCTTGGTAAGAGACTAGTCAGAGGCACATCCCACCATTTGACATATGGTTACTTTGAGCATTTATTAAAGGACGTCGGTCCATCACTGCTACTGAAAAACTACAGTTACAGTTTTATTTCACTGTTTAAGAATAATAATCAAAAATCCAATAACTGGATTTGAACCCATAAGATCAAAAAGTGCTTGCGTCACTAGACCACGAGTTCCTTATGATATTTTGAATAACCTTTATTATTATTCTAAAATAATAAAGCATCTAATAGCTATTCAGCAGTATTACTGTATAATACCTATCTATATGTATATATACGTGTAAGAGAGTATTGTGATGTCATATAGAGGGATTAATGCAGGGCACGTCGTCGTCTCATATCAGATCTGGGGGTTGGTAGGGGTCGGTCTCGGTCACGGTGCAATATTAGACACTGATATACACATATACCTATGAACATAAGCTGCTAACAGGAAAATAGAAAATATTTGCGGATATTTTACACAATCGCCCTATGGAAACCAGACAACTAGAATACCTTTGAATTTGGGATTCATATCGTTAATTTTTTGTGTTCCATTTAGTTATACATGATAATTTTAATCTATATCACTGCTTATTATGGGTATTTCTTAGTTCATGCTTTTATTAAATTATTTCTATTTGATAAAAGCTTCGTTAGTTTGATATCAAGTTTTCTATTAGAAACATGACGCCCTTTTAAACAGATAAGTCGGTGACAAGACAAGATAAACGCTTATTAAACACGTCAGTCAGAATGACAGTATCTACCCTCTATCTGCGGGGGTGGAGGGCAAATGGAAAAATGACCGTATTCTGAACCCTTGTTTGTTGAACCTGTTAGTGGTTTGTATTTGTATTTTGTATTAACCTACTTACAACTCTAAAGCAAATAAGAGAAACAGGCTATTCTATATCTAGTAGAGTTCTATGTGAAAAACTTAGGAGAACAAAGTAATGGAACAGGTAGATTGCCCACCTGAGGTTGAGCGGTACCTCCTGGCTTGCTGAGGTAATGCAATTATTATATGACATGTTCTGTGCAATTGTTTTTGAATGTGAAATTGCATCTATCTATCTACAACAAATGTGGACTTACTTTTGGTTATCGTCATTGTGTCTTATGCCGTCACTTCTGCATTTAAATTTAGTCACTTTTGTGTGGTTATATTCAACAAAGTTGAAAACATACATTGATCAGCTCAAGGTACCTGTGTAGTCCTTACAAGTCTAGTCTTAGGTTTAGGTTTGAGTTTAGGTCTTTACAAGCTATTATAACTCATTAACAAATTACTTGAAACTAAACAAAAGCACCCCTATTTTGAAAGAGTTCATAACTCTCAAAGAAGTAAGGGTGTTCTGGTAGCGAGATCGACATCAAAAAGTTCGTCGTAGGATTTTTTGTAATCATCAAATTGATCTGTCCGAGCGCCATCTGGCCCGTAAGTGAAGCGCTTTTGAGCTCCGTCAGCCGAGGAATTAATTCATATAAAACACATATCGTTTCGTATAGGGGTCCTATCTGATATCACTCGATATTTTTTCGCTTACGTGTGGAAATTGCATGTCAATTCGCGTAAAGAGCAGCACATGAAGTATTAAATTTAATTTTGCTGTTGGTATCATTTGGTATCATCATTTGTGAAGAATTTTCCCTGTTAGATTCTTCACTTAAAGTAGAAAGTTGTTGATTGTTGAAAGGAAAAGCCGTTTGCTGTAATTATGGAATATTATTGATACATTTAACTATTTTTCATAACCTGAGCATATAATAGAAGTCTACACTCATACCTCAATACAATATAAGCCATGTCGTAGTAGATGTCACGATTAAACAAATGAAACACAATACTTAACACGTGACAATAAATGTGACTATGTTCAGAGATAATTCACCATAGTCTCGACATCAATGAACCCACCTTGAGTACTTACAAGTGCGTAACTTACGTGTGACTTTCCAAATAGACCCCTCGTGCTCTAATTCCCTAAAAGTCGATCACCGTCATATTGTAAACGTAATGGCGATAAATCGGCAAAGGTATAAGGTTAACATTAAACAGGTTATGTTTAAGTAATTTCTAACTATCTCAATAAAACGGGTAGGTATCTAAATATTACAATCCTTTAAATAACGTCATAAAAGTCAATTCTTCAAAAACTGTAAGCTCTGAAACTCAAGCTCATGTTGGTTTTAGGAAGCCATATAGGATTTGCCTTTCCATTCATCCATTTTACGTTCACTAGCATTTCCGTGGTCAAAGTTCTCAGCGGAAAGTCATTGTGCATGAAAGCGGTAGTTTTACCGAAACATATTTTTAACTGAAAGGTACAAACATTTTCATATTTCAGCTGGAATTCGTAACTGTTTCGCGGGCAGCAGCGCGCGGATGGTCTAGGGCGGGCGTACACGTGTGCTCATCAACTAATGGTCCGTACGCGGCATTTGAACTGTGCCTACACTCCGCACAAACCCGCCTCTACCAGCCCCGCTTTGGGCGCAAAATTATAACGTGTAAAACACGGTCTCTCCTTGCATTCCGCGCACGGGATTTTTATGAATGCCACGATTATTATTCGCATTTTAAACTCGAATGCGGCTCCATTCTCCCCGAGACGTATAGCAATATTCGTAACGAGTTTTCTCAGCGCTACCTAATTTCAGGTCGAGAGGAGCGGCGGATGTAGGTTGTGCGACGTAGCAGAGTACCGGCCACTCGTCGCGAGTGTGGGTGCGATTGCCTGGCTCGGGATCGAACGCGATTGCAAATTTATTAGCGGGCGGACGACGGGCGGCGACTAGGCGGGCGGACCGTGAGCTCACGTACGCGCAGTTGTTTTTACTCTTCATGTATTTTTTCTCGACGAGGCTTGGCTCTCCCCTTTTGTTCTCAAGTGGACCAGCTGTCATTATACGCCATGTTACTGTTATTTTTTTCGACGTTTTTATAGAGTTTTACGTCGAGAGGGCGTTTCGTTCGGAAAAATGTTCGTTTTGCGTGCGTTGGAGAGTTTGCGTGTCGAGTGATGTCGACGTCGGCGATTGAAAATGAGTTATGGAATTTGTTTCAGTATTTTCTCTTGTTGCGCTGCATTTCGAGTGGGCTTCGCATCAAGGGCTATGGACTCTCGTTTTATTAAGTAATACTGGAAGTACATTTAACTTTTAGCTTTATGTGTTGTTTGATTAACATTTTTATGTGATACAAATTAATAAGCTTTACGTCATACAACAGGCTGTTGAAAAAGCTATGCTAAGCTAAGGTACATGATAGAATCCAAAATGAAGAATTCACGTTTTGCGTTGGGCCACCCCTGATTCATCATTAAACTAATCCACCGACTCATTCACTCTACAACTGAAATGTTAACATGTGTCATTGCAGTTTTCAAGTGGCTTCTGTTGATTATTTGAAGCAAACCCTTTCAAGTCACCCTCAAGTTTCAATCAATGTAAGATGTAGTTTGCCTCTATAGTTTGCATACACTGTGGGTAGGCAGTAATAGCTTTGAGTCTCAACTATACCACAAATGAAAGAGCGATTATCTGATTTTATTTTTCTTATCTTGTAAAATAGCGGCAATAGGATTGCAGCCTGTCACGTGTAGAATACCAACTACTAGTAAAATGTATGAGTATTTGTTGAAAAGCAATATTTTAACGTATCACTGACATCCCTTTAGACATCCTCAAAGAATCTCAAGTAGGAATTTGATACTACTGAGGGAATATCAGTCGTGACTGGGGATTAAAGTTGTGAAGCTATCTAATTATTTACATAGAACTATTAATTAAAAATACACATGATACAATTGCAGCCTAATAGTTTTCTTAGCTGGTACATGAAAATAAAATATTATTAACGCGAAAGTTTGTAAGTATGGATGGATGGATGGATGGATGGATGGATGTTTGTTACTCTTCACGTTCTAACTAGTGGACCGATTTGGATGAAATTTGTAATAAATATAGATTGTAACTTGGATTAACATATAGGCTACTTTTTATCTCGAAAAAATAACGGGAACGGGAAAAAACTGCTACGCGGGCGAAACTGCAAGCGGCCGCTAGTGAAAATAATATAACTGCTATATAAAAACCATATTTTGAACAATATCTTTCCCATTCACCGTCTCAATATCGAGAGTAGGAAGGCTTTCTTCAGGTCCTGTTCTGTAATTATTGGTTGTAAAGTCGGCTCAAGAGGTTGCAATCTCGGTTCAAATCGTAATATCGAATGCACAATGGTGCTTCAACTACTTGAAAGAATTCAGGTATCTCAAACCCTACATAACATCTCACTGAGTATTTGCAACGGCTCTGAGAACCATGTGCATGCCTCCAGCTTCCTCATATGGAAAATGCAGATTCTGAAAATGCCAATATTTAGTTCATATTTAGTACCATCATAGATTACAACCATAATTTAGGTGCCAAAAAAACAACGACGCTACAAGCCTTTGAAGGTGTGTTAGCTGAAGTAACATGCCACCAGCTTCCTCATTCAGTGTGGGCAAACGAGTGCTGATAGAGCTATAGAATAAACGCTAGCATTTAGTACCAGATTGGTGCACTAGGTAGCAAAATTTCCAAACCTGCAGCTAAAAAACTCTCGGAGTTATAAGACTTCATCAACGTGTAAGCTGACGTACCGTTATTTCAGCACGCACATGCTGGTTCTCTGAAACGGCTGCAGCTATAGACACGGTTGATATCTCCAGATTCAGTGCACAATTGGTGCCAAAGGTACCAAATATTTGAGGCTTCTAGGTTCAAAACTCTTTGAACTACAGGCTTTTAGCAACGTGTAAGCTGGAGAAACGTTTCTCCAGCTGACACATGCTGGATCTCAGAAACGGTAAGAGATAGAGATTCGGTTGATATCTCCAGATGTCAATATGAATTAGTGCACTTGGCACCAAAATTTTGGAGTCTCTAGGACCAATAGTTACATCACAAGAAGCAAAAAACCATTTAACGGTCAACAAATTCAAACCAGTTTTCGCTTCTATAAAAGCGCGGCGTTGCCGCTCTGCACGCTACAATAGCGAGCGAACATTATGCTTGTTCTCTGTCTGTTTTTATATCTGTCTCTGGATACAACGTGTGTTGCCAGTTCAGTTTTAGTAGGTCGATAGTTTTATTCGAGTCTTGTCAGAACAGGTATTATAGGTACGAGGTACTACTAAATAGGTACTTTATTTTGTCTAGTTTAACCAAATAAAATAGGAACCTAATTAGGAAATTGGGTTTGTATGTACTTAAATAGTTGATTTGACGACCGATGTGACGCAGCGGCCTGTGACGCAGAAGTTTGCGGGTTCGATTCCCGCCTTGGAATAAAATGTTTAAACGATCTGCAAATAATGAATCCGGGTGTTCTGGGTATTTTCTATGTTTAGTAAAAAATTAGTATGTATTTTTGTAACGTCAGATTTGGAATTCAAAATGGCGGGTGCAAATGATGGTACAAAAAACTGACATGGGTGTCTTTTTCGACTAATTTGGGGGTGCTGATTACGAATATCTGGTCAAATTTGAAATTCAAAATGGCGGGTACAAAAAATGGTACAAAAAACTGACATGGGTGTCTTTTTCGACTAATTTGGGGGTGCTGATTACGAATATCTGGTCAAATTTGAAATTAAAAATGGCGGGTACAAAAAATGGTACAAAAAACTGACATGGGTGTCTTTTTCGACTAATTTGGGGGTGCTGATTACGAATATCTGGTCAAATTTGAAATTCAAAATGGCGGGTACAAAAAATGGTACAAAAAACTGACATGGGTGTCTTTTTCGACTAATTTGGGGGTGCTGATTACGAATATCTGGTCAAATTTGAAATTCAAAATGGCGGGTACAAAAAATGGTACAAAAAACTGACATGGGTGTCTTTTTCGACTAATTTGGGGGTGCTGATTACGAATATCTGGTCAAATTTGAAATTCAAAATGGCGGGTACAAAAAATGGTACAAAAAACTGACATGGGTGTCTTTTTCGACTAATTTGGGGGTGCTGATTACGAATATCTGGTCAAATTTGAAATTCAAAATGGCGGGTACAAAAAATGGTACAAAAAACTGACATGGGTGTCTTTTTCGACTAATTTGGGGGTGCTGATTACGAATATCTGGTCAAATTTGAAATTCAAAATGGCGGGTACAAAAATGGTACAAAAAACTGACATGGGTGTCTTTTTCAACTAATTCGGGGGTGCTGATTACGAATATCTGGTCAAATTTGAAATTCAAAATGGCGGGTACAAAAAATGGTACAAAAAACTGACATGGGTGTCTTTTTCGACTAATTTGGGGGTGCTGATTACGAATATCTGGTCAAATTCAAAATTCAAAATGGCGGGTACAAAAAATGGTACAAAAAATTTTAAATTCCCCCAAAAAAAGACCCCATGTAAATTTTTTGCACCATCAGTTGCACCGTCATTTTGAATTTCAAATCTGACCAGATATTCGTAATCAGCACCCCCAAATTAGTCGAAAAAGACATCCATGTCAGTTTTTTGTACCATTTTTGTACCCGCCATTTTGAATTTAAAATCTGACCAGATATTCGTAATCAGCACCCCCAAATTAGTCGAAAAAGACACCCATGTCAGTTTTTTGTACCATCTTTTGCATCCGATATTTTTAATTTCAAATTTGACCAGATATTCGTAATCAGCACCCCCAAATTAGTCAAAAAAGACACCCATGTCAGTTTTTTGTACCATTTTTTGTACCCGCCATGTTGAATTTCAAATTTGACCAGATATTCGTAATCAGCACCCCCAAATTAGTCGAAAAAGACACCCATGTCAGTTTTTTGTACCATTTTTTGTACCCGCCATTTTAAATTTCAAATTTGACCAGATATTCGTAATCAGCACCCCCAAATTAGTCGAAAAAGACACCCATGTCAGTTTTTTGTACCATCTTTTGCACCCGCCATTTTGAATTTCAAATCTGACCAGATATTCGTAATCAGCACCCCCAAATTAGTCGAAAAAGACACCCATGTCAGTTTTTTGTACCATTTTTTGAACCCGCCATTTTGAATTTCAAATTTGACCAGATATTCGTAATCAGCACCCCCAAATTAGTCGAAAAAGACACCCATGTCAGTTTTTTGTACCATTTTTTGTACCCGCCATTTTAAATTTCAAATTTGACCAGATATTCGTAATCAGCACCCCCAAATTAGTCGAAAAAGACACCCATGTCAGTTTTTGTACCATCTTTTGCACCCGCCATTTTGAATTTCAAATCTGACCAGATATTCGTAATCAGCACCCCCAAATTAGTCGAAAAAGACACCCATGTCAGTTTTTTGTACCATCTTTTGCACCCGCCATTTTGAATTTCAAATCTGACCAGATATTCGTAATCAGCACCCCCAAATTAGTCGAAAAAGACACCCATGTCAGTTTTTTGTACCATCTTTTGCATCCGCCATTTTGAATTCCAAATCTGACCAGATATTCGTAATCAGCACCCCCAAATTAGTCGAAAAAGACACCCATGTCAGTTTTTTGTACCATTTTTGTACCCGCCATTTTGAATTTCAAATTTGACTAGATATTCGTAATCAGCACCCCCAAATTAGTCGAAAAAGACACCCATGTCAGTTTTTTGTACCATTTTTGTACCCGCCATTTTGAATTTCAAATTTGACCAGATATTCGTAATCAGCACCCCCAAATTAGTCGAAAAAGACACCCACGTCAGTTTTTCGTACCATCTTTTGCACCCGCCATTTTGAATTTCAAATCTGACCAGATATTCGTAATCAGCACTCCCAAATTAGTTGAAAAAGACACCCATGTCAGTTTTTTGTACCATTTTTGTACCCGCCATTTTGAATTTCAAATCTGACCAGATATTCGTAATCAACACCCCCAAATTAGTCGAAAAAGACACCCATGTCAGTTTTTGTACCATCTTTTGCATCCGCCATTTTGAATTTCAAATTTGACCAGATATTCGTAATCAGCACCCCCAAATTAGTCGAAAAAGACACCTATGTCAGTTTTTTGTACCATTTTTTGTACCCGCCATTTTGAATTTCAAATTTGACCAGATATTCGTAATCAGCTTCCCCAAATTAGTCGAAAAAGACACCCATGTCAGTTTTTTGTACCATTTTTGTACCCGCCGTTTTGGATTTCAAATTTGACCAGATATTCGTAATCAGCACCCCCAAATTAGTCGAAAAAGACACCCATGTCAGTTTTTTGTACCAGTTTTGTACCCGCCATTTTGAATTTCAAATTTGACCAGATATTCGTAATCAGCACCCCCAAATTAGTCGAAAAAGACACCCATGTCAGTTTTTTGTACCATTTTTGTACCCGCCATTTTGAATTTCAAATTTGACCAGATATTCGTAATCAGCACCCCCAAATTAGTCGAAAAAGACACCCATGTCAGTTTTTTGTACCATTTTTTGTACCCGCCATTTTGAATTTCAAATTTGACCAGATATTCGTAATCAGCACCCCCAAATTAGTCGAGAAAGACACCCATGTCAGTTTTTTGTACCATTTTTGTATCCGCCATTTTGAATTTCAAATTTGACCAGATATTCGTAATCAGCACCCCCAAATTAGTCGAAAAAGACACCCATGTCAGTTTTTGTACCATCTTTTGCATCCGCCATTTTGAATTTCAAATTTGACCAGATATTCGTAATCAGCACCCCCAAATTAGTCGAAAAAGACACCCATGTCAGTTTTTTGTCCCATTTTTTGTACCCGCCATTTTGAATTTCAAATTTGACCAGATATTCGTAATCAGCACCCCCAAATTAGTCGAGAAAGACACCCATGTCAGTTTTTTGTACCATTTTTGTATCCGCCATTTTGAATTTCAAATTTGACCAGATATTCGTAATCAGCACCCCCAAATTAGTCGAAAAAGACACCCATGTCAGTTTTTTGTACCATTTTTTGTACCCGCCATTTTGAATTTCAAATTTGACCAGATATTCGTAATCAGCACCCCCAAATTAGTCGAAAAAGACACCCATGTCAGTTTTTTGTCCCATTTTTTGTACCCGCCATTTTGAATTTCAAATTTGACCAGATATTCGTAATCAGCTTCCCCAAATTAGTCGAAAAAGACACCCATGTCAGTTTTTTGTACCATTTTTGTACCCGCCATTTAGAATTTCAAATTTGACCAGATATTCGTAATCAGCACCCCCAAATTAGTCGAAAGAGACACCCATGTCAGTTTTTTGTCCCATTTTTTGTACCCGCCATTTTGAATTTCAAATTTGACCAGATATTCGTAATCAGCACCCCCAAATTAGTCGAAAAAGACACCCATGTCAGTTTTTTGTACCATTTTTTGTACCCGCCATTTTGAATTTCAAATTTGACCAGATATTCGTAATCAGCACCCCCAAATTAGTCGAAAAAGACACCCATGTCAGTTTTTTGTACCATCTTTTGCATCCGCCATTTTGTTTATTTGTACTAGACAAAATAAAGTACCTATCTAGTAGTACCTCGTACCTATAATACCTGTTCTGACAAGACTCGAATAAAACTGTCCACCTACTAAAACTGAACTGGCAACACACGTTGCATCCAGAGACAGACATAAAAACAGACAGAGAACAAGCATAATTTTCGCTCGCTATTGTAGTGTGCGGAGCGGCAACGCCGCGCTTTTATAGAAGCGAAAACTGGTTTGAATTTGTTGGCCGTTAAATGGTTTTTTGCTTCTTGTGATGTAACTATTGGTCCTAGAGACTCCAAAATTTTGGTGCCAAGTGCACTAATTCATATTGACATCTGGAGATATCAACCGAATCTCTATCTCTTACCGTTTCTGAGATCCAGCATGTGTCAGCTGGAGAAACGTTTCTCCAGCTTACACGTTGCTAAAAGCCTGTAGTTCAAAGAGTTTTGAACCTAGAAGCCTCAAATATTTGGTACCTTTGGCACCAATTGTGCACTGAATCTGGAGATATCAACCGTGTCTATAGCTGCAGCCGTTTCAGAGAACCAGCATGTGCGTGCTGAAATAACGGTACGTCAGCTTACACGTTGATGAAGTCTTATAACTCCGAGAGTTTTTTAGCTGCAGGTTTGGAAATTTTGCTACCTAGTGCACTCATCTGGTACTAAATGCTAGCGTTTATTCTATAGCTCTATCAGCACTCGTTTGCCCACACTGAATGAGGAAGCTGGTGGCATGTTACTTCAGCTAACACACCTTCAAAGGCTTGTAGCGTCGTTGTTTTTTTGGCACCTAAATTATGGTTGTAATCTATGATGGTACTAAATATGCACTAAATACTGGCATTTTCAGAATCTGCATTTTCCATATGAGGAAGCTGGAGGCATGCACATTGAGAACCTGTCTTTATTTTATTTATACGAACAATAATTCGTACTGCAATATGGAATCTTGCTTCTTTAGAAACCGGATCGCGTCGTCTGTTATGCGAAAGTTGAAAAGAAGTCTGGTGCAAAATGATAAGATGCAATTTTCAGATTCCACGATTAAAACTTTATTTCCATCAACAAGTAGAAACTTTGAGTTTTTTTATGCTAATGCTGATGGATAAGCATATAGTCCACCTGATGTTAAGTGGTAACCATCGCCTAAGTCAAAGTCAAAGTCAAAAGGCATTTATTCAGTAATATCCGCAGGGATCATGTTGAAACGTCTTAAATCTAGGTGAATCTATACCTATAGCAAAGCACTACCTTGTAGATTCGGGGTTCATGCAATAGGTACCTATTTACGCATAACGATTTACTATCTGAAAGTTCATTAAAAACTAATAATAATAATAATGCTGGACAATCCACACAGCATCATCTAGCCCCAAGCTGAGCAGAGCTTGTGTTATCGGTACTAGATGACTGATATACGTACTTAATACAATACATTACATACATAGATATTTTTTATAAAGTATACATAGAAAACACCCAGAACACCCGGAATAAATATTTTCAGATCGTACAAACATTTATCCCAAGGCGGAAATCGAACCCGCAACCTCTGCGTCGCAGGCGGACATTCGCCCGCCGCGCCACATTGGTCGTCAAATCATCATCAAATCATCTATCCTACCTTCTTTTTAAAACCTTGTCCTTATACCTTATGCAGGGTTCATGCAATACCTATTTACACCTGAGAACGATTCACTAGATAGAAAAACAATTAATTAAAAAACTAGACGAGATAGATAAAAATACTACAAAAATTGTTGATGCAAAAATCAAATCATCCAATCTAAATAACAAGTCAATCACTTACATACACGACCGTTCACATCCCCAGTAATAAACTAAATTGACATCGGGCCAGTGAAAACTACTCAAATGTAGAGCTCCTCTCAATCCAATGCATTTTAGGAAATTATTTCTACATCACATTAGGACGTATTGGTGTGTCGTGGAGCGCGCCCTCAGGCCGTGCGTGAGAGAATTCGGAAATGTACCCTATTTTACCCTATATCGGACACACATGCCAACTCAGGTGGTTTTCTTGCTAAATGTATCCAGAACTTGAGAAGTATGCTCCTTATTTGGTCAAATGACGACCGATGTGGCGCGGCGGGCGAATGTCCGCCTGCGACGCAGAGGTTGCGGGTTCGATTCCCGCCTTGGGATAAATGTTTGTACGATCTGCAAATATTTATTCCGGGTGTTCTGGGTATTTTCTATGTATAATAAAAAATATCATGTAATATAATATTGTATTAAGTATATCAGTCATCTAGTACCCATAACACAAACTCTGCTTAGCTTGGGGCTAGATGATGCTGTGTGGATCGTCCGGCATTATAAAAAAAATATATATATAATATCGATGCATTGTTTTACTCCTATGTTATTATAGTTACCTAAAACATTGTACCTACATATTTTCACTTTGTTCTGATATTGTTTGTCAATTACACATTGGTTTAGGCACATCTTTTGACATACTTTTGGGATTCATGTGATTGTCATTACTATAAAATAATTACAATCACAAATAATCCAAAGTCTCAATAAACTCAACTATTGAAGCAACTTCCCAAATCAATTCTGATTTTTTACATTCCTAGTTTGTATTTACAGGAAAATTCACAAAATTTACAGAAACGTAGTGGCAACACTTACTTACTACCCCCTTTTAACTCAGCCACAGATAACGCTATAGCTACAACGGTGTCACCCGTCTTGAGTGGCTCGGATACATTTTCCTTTCCTTGTAGACAAAGTAGGTTAGATTATGTTACAAGGATGTGAGATGTTACAAGGTAGAATTTGTTACCCCGTTTAAGAAGACATGTCTTGAAATTGTATGTTTTATTGGCACTAAACTTTTGGAATAACAATATTAAAGTCTTTCTGTTGGGATTTCTGGTAAAGTATAATTTATAGACCAAAAAATATATTGCGGCCTATATTTACCATACAATATCAAAAGATTTAAATATATAAAGTTAATACCAATAATTTTCGTAACAAAGAAAATTACAATAAAGAATTAAGCTATCTTAGGTAACGGCGTAAGAAATTATAAAAATATAGGGTATATCCATAATTTATTTTATCTTTGTTGATTGATGACACAATAAACTGTTTTCAATTATAAAAAAAAACATATTTGAAGCCTTATAGATATCTAAAAGGCTTCAAAATGGGATCTCTATTTTCAACAGTTAAAATAAACATACTATTATTATAAATTAAGTTTAGTTTTCTTATGTTTAGTGAAAATGTGGCCAGTTAAAATCCTCATCAGAAATTCTGTTACATGTTCAATTTACTAGGGTACACAGCATATGGGTATGTGCAACGAACCGAGGAGAAACTCACCGGCGGCCCACAGCTCCTGATACGATTACTTGGAACCCAGACGTGACGGACAGGCGGACACCTTTACTGCACAGGGTGTGTAGCATTCGAGCATTAAATATTTGAGAACGGTATCTACTTCTTGCTAAATTTTACAGCCTTTTGCATAGAAGGTTTTGAAAATATTTCTTCAATCGAAAGGAATGACTAAAGCTTGGTCAAAAGTCAAGCTATAGGTACACTTTTAATTTGGTTTACACGCTATTTTATTTATGGTAACACCAATTGTTTTTGGGCACTATGTCGGTGACCTTAGTTCTTTACCGGATATTTCTGATTCTATCACGTTGTGAAACTTTCAGAATTAACTCTTTCTATAAGCACGTACACAAAGCCAAACATATTTTTTATCGCAAGACAGATTTTATTTTATTATTATTTTTGAATCATCATCATCATCAGTTTAAATAGGTCCAATGCTGGACACAAACCTCTATACGTTTCCAGAAAGAACAGTTTTGAGCCATTTCCATATCCACCGACTTTCGTGCGATCCTAAAGGTAACAATGTTAAAAAAAAATTTAAGGATCAAATGCGAACATCTTTAGACCCACGATTGGATAAATATTAGAGAAAATTACAACACCCTGTAGTTACGTTGTACATAGTGTAGTAATTTAAGATAGGTGTAGACGTCTTTGCCTTAGGTTGACAAGTTCGCAGAGCTTTGCGTATGTACATGGGTTTATCTAACATTTTATGGCCCCATCACACTATCACAATAATATCGATACCGCACCGCAAGCATGGATGAATCGATAAATAAAATTTGACGTAAATTAGTCACTAGCAATTACTTTATCGAATGGTTTCACTGTGGATAGCTTGTCGATAAATTCGGTAAAACTTCTCGAATTTATTGACCTAGCGTTCAACTAAGTTGCTTCCATGCTACCAATCTCAATAAATTTCGATAAAACAATGTTTCATCGAGAATTTATGTCAAATTTTATCTATCGATACATCCTTGTTTGGGCACGAGCAGACGCTGGGTTGCTCAAACGTCATTGCTTGCAACAATGACATGCGCAGTTTTTATCACGCACTAAAATAGTTTACCTATGTAACTATAAATTATTAAACAGGCCGGAGTAAAAAATGACAAAAAAATTATACAAAAAGGCCACTCACTGGCAATTATTTTATGTCATACTTCTTTAAGTGCAACATAATCCAAGACGGAGGCAAAGGTTTGCCATAACACGGGTTTGCCTAGTTTGATTATTTACGTTTCTCCAGCCAGATTATGTTATTACGTGTCTATATCAATTTTTAAATAAAAAAAAACTGTAATCTAGATTTACCTAGCTAAGTGGTTCGTGATTTGATGGGATATATATTTTTCGCCTAGGACAATTTTTATTCTTCACTCGTGGTTTTCATACTATACTGGTTTTAATACTATATCATTACATTATTGCAGCAAAGTCACAATCGATTTTATGCTAACGCGATAACGATTGCATGACTGCAAAAACGCATCAGTGTGACATAGCCTTTATACCGGAAGCTTGGAGTACATGAAGATATTGGAATTTGCTTCTGAGAACCAATATTCTAACGTCTATTGTATGGACGGAGAGTATGGTCTTAAGAGCAAGAGGTGTACGTAGAATTACATAAAGTGTAGTATGAATTTGCTGAGTGATGTTGGAAATTAGGTTATAACCGGATGTATACTATATTTTGGTGGATACTTAAACTAAGTTACTTACGACTTGTAATCACCAAAATAACTTATTATTATATAACTACCCAATTTCACTAAGTATGCGAACGTTTCATTATGTCACGTGACGTCGTCAGCTTCAAGGTAGATTTTATTACTGTATGATATCTACTTGTCTCTTATATTCTAGTTTTATTTGTATTCTTCTACGGTACTCACGGTACTCATTTCAATTTAATTTTTCAATTTCAATTTATTCACATAAAATAGCATTACAGAACAAGTTCCAAAGCGCTATCCTAGTTACACATTAAAAATAAAATAAATAAAACATGAAATTATTTACATAACTTGAAATTAAAGTGACTTATATAAACATTTAAAGACAAAACCAATAGCTGTGTACCAATGCACAAAGACCTCCGTAACACAGGCGTTGCCTAGTGCGGGGATCATTAGACATAGTTGTAGATTTATATAAAATCTCTGCATACACGCAGCGAATAAGATCTATGTCTTAGTTAAGCTTTTTAATTGAAATTGAAATTGAAATTGAAATTGTTTATTGATTAACAGACATTACATTACATTACAATTACATTAAAATCATCTTAATTGAAGCTTATAATGTTGATAATGAATATTTAAAATTATACACAACAATTAAAATATGGACACATTTCATACAATAACATTTCCTTGTAGGACAACATTGGTACCCAAACTAGGATTTACCTGTGTAATGGCATACCAATGCCCTCCGCCAACCAGATTAAGCTATTGTACTGATGTGCTTAATATGTACTGATGTGCTGAGTACCTATGCAGTAATATTTTTTTCACTTCCCTTGCTCAAAAAGGCCGTCATTGTAGCATACCAGAGCGGGGATAAATAGTATTTCATCCTCTAGGGGAAAAAGTTTTATTTTTTTATTTTTGTGTGTCAAATGACAATGAGCCTACAAAAACGAAAAAGTTTTTAGTCATAAGTAGGATAACCATGAATAAAGACTCGACTTATTACTGTTTCATAAAAAAAAAGAACTTCATTTTAATTTTGAAAATGGAACTAAAATCGCCGCTCTCCGGTAGAATGCATGCAATGTGTTGCGGCTACAGAAGAAACAAAAAAAAACACATTGGCGCGAAATCTTTATTTTCTCTAATTACAAATTGAATTGGTAGTGATAGTAATTAATTTTACAATAGTGAAAATGTTGGTATGCTACAATGACGGCTTTTTTGAGCAAGAGAAGTGAAAAGTATAGAGTAACACACGGAGCTAAAACCCATTAAAACTCGGTTTCTATTTACTCCCGAGCTTAATGGGTCATTTTAGCTCCTTGTATAACAATTTACTATTTTTCATTGATATGCTGATTAAACACTGCATTTGAAGTTTTCTTATTTACCAAGTTAATTTGTATCACAAGTTATTTCTTTTGAGTCGACTGAAATTTTCTGTAGAAGAATAGCTAAACGATTATATTGTCAGATTAGCGTAAGTACGAGTTAGTACAAGTAATGTATGATGATTTTACCAGGCGGTCTATAACCGAGCCAGCACTTAATTATCGACTTAGAAAGTTATGCGCCATCATGCACGATAGAACAACGTTGTTACTAATAGGTGTCAAGCCATTCGTGAGATGTGGACCACGCATACAGATCATAAGGCAGGTGTGTATTTAAGATTGATATTATGGCCCACTTGCCTCACAATCAGATTTAATTTTATTTAGCTTATTTACCAATTTTCCTTGTGCAAGATGTTAAACGTAATTAGCTTCCTAAATGCGTTTAGGAGCTCGCTAAATACATTTAGTGATCGTTGTGCAAGCGGGATATAAGCTGCTTTCGAAAACTGTTGCCATCTCTTTTTGTTGACATGAGAGTGACAGTGAGGAAATGATTTTAAAGAGCCGTTTAAATCTGTCAGAGATTATGAATAAAACCTTAAAGGTGCTGTTCATGTTACCAGCTGAGTGCTCAACTAACAAAAGTGCTGCTATCTCTTTTCGTTGATATGAAAATGAAAGTGACAAGAATATTTTATAGTCCTTATAGTCCTTAAAAAACCTCTGTCTTATACCAGTCTTTTGGTTGTCCATTGTATGTGAAATTGTAACCAATTTTACCATATGATAACTGAATGAGATCAAACCATCTCTATGGTACTCGTATTACAAATACTAGATACCAGTTTAGGCATTAGTTTTGTTGTTCTGAGGGCTGATTCTGAGTTTTTAGTTACTAGCGTACGCTAGTGCCCCCATATGCCGCTAGAGGCGCTTATCATATCTCCATACAAAAAGTTCGAGCTCGCAAACCGAAATCCGGTATCCGGAAAACAAAAAAAACTCAGAATCAGCCCTCTGTTGGGAACGAACGACAGCGAACAAATCACTTGATATTTGCATGGCCACGCTAAGTTCTAAGAAAGGTATCCTCGAAATTCAACCCCTAAACGCGTACAACGGGGGTTGAAAATTGTATAAAAACAACTTTACGCATACGAAATCCTGGGCGTTTTTGCTAGTATACAATATTTATAAAGGCCTGTTTTTATTATTTAATATGAGCAACGTAAAACAGTATTCATCCCTCCATTTCTGGTTATTCAAACCAACACAATGAAAACTCAAATTGCAGATTTATCTCACAGGTCGCAGTCTTCTTTCCGGGGTTCAAAATGCATCCCTGTTCGCATCTGAGTCACGTTCTTCACGCCCGACTAATAACTAATTTATGCTAATATCTCACCGGGCAACGAATAAGTATGGGGGACACGTACTTAGTTACTCGAAGGATCGCGAGGAATATTTTACTAAGATCCTTCTTCGTTTAGTCGCCGTGCATAAGTTATGGCGTAACGTTACGAAATATCTTTAGTTTGTTTGCTTAGTTGTTACTTCGTATTTGGACACGTTGCATTGGGTCACTGACCATTGAAGTGATTTAGTAATCAGGTATTTGTGCTTGAAATTTCGTACACTGCCAGGGTCACGTGGCTTTATCCTATAAATTCTTAGGGACGTTGCTGTAGTGCCTGGGATATATTTTTCTCAGCACCTATTATACTACCTTCGTAGCTTAGTAAGAGATAGTAGAACTTGCGAAGCTTACATATTGGCATATGCATAAACAGTAATATGGTGCCATTTGTTCTGGCTAAACTTATTTAGGTTTTTTTTTCTATGATATTTACTTGTAAATAGGTGTGGTGTTTTTTCCCTCAGACTTACAAAGAGCTCTACTGCTACTAATTTCAACTTTAATATTAGAGGCATTTAAGTATATTAGGCATAAATAAGTAAAAGACTTGGTGACACAGACTATATCGCCTATCTTATCAAACACCTATTATTACAGGTATAAATGTAACTAAAACATTTCCCAGTTCATAACCAATTAATAACTACACTCTATTAATCAAAGAACAATAAAATGAACAACCATAGGCAGGACACGGCACCACGCTAAAGTTATCTAGAACACGCAACAAACCTGTGACGTAACAACACGCAATCTGACAGGGTCGTTCTGGGAAGGATTGGGAGGTTTTTGTGTTAAGACATATATAATTTTTCATATTCTACTTGCTGATGAAACAAGCCTAACGTATTTATAACAAAATATTGCCTCGTAGGCTACACTGTCCTACGATACACTAAACAACCTGAGAAATACAGGTGTTACGTTCATGTAATTTCACGGGCAACGAGAGAAATAGACATGCTGGTAGAACTTCTTTGGACAAGTTCTTCACAAAGAGCCTGTTGAGGCCCATTTATGCAGAAGCCTGAAATGCGTGGTGTTGAAACCCACAGGTTATCTTTGTGAAATATCCCGTGTATTGTTAAGATGTTGAAGGCTAACAATTAATCCAGTCATGAATCAGCCGAAGGCCCAAATACGGGGGGTCGTCGTAGTCACCAAACAGGATTAGTGACCGTAGTATGGTTAATTAGCACTCAGAACCTGCCCATTCCTTGGCGATAGAGGGGTCCTAATATATACCAGAATCATCATGGCCAATAAAGCTGGTATATAAGGTTTTAGAAGCTAGCAACGTTTTTAGACAGCCATGACGCTAGTGTTTTGAGATAGGCGTTAGATATGAACTTTTTTTATACATAACAAATAAAGCTGTTCCATTGCAGTTGTGCACATCAAAATGTTTCAGCTGCATGTTCAGCTCACGAGCTGTGAACCAAACGTTAAGCAATCCAAACATTGGATAGCACTGACCCGCTAGACTGCGATGCTCTGAATCCCCGTCTGTCCGCATTTTAGGGCCACGATTTTCCACATCTCAGACAGCATAGTGTCAGTAATACAATAGAGCGTTCCCGTCGAGTGGGAGGCTCTTATCGATCTAGTGGGACGTCATCGGGCGATACGGTCGACGCAAAAAGCGTGTCAGTGGGCACAAAGCCTTTGTCGTGAGACCGGACGCCGCTCGCCGCCGCCGCTGGCTTTGTTTGCTGTTTAGTACTCGCTGAAAGTGGCGATTTTAGTGTCCGCAAGTTAGTTCGACCTGGGCACTAAATGATGCGATAGTGGCGAGATAGGTAGAGACTATTTAACGCGTCGTTTGATGTGAGGATATCGATGTTGCTAGCTTTTGCGTGGCCTTCCTTTTATCAGAGTTTAGTCACGGTTTCCATTGCTGGATTGAAGTTTTATTTTTACACCGCGCTTTAAGTATGAATTTAAAAACACTTTCGTTGCAAGACGCTGCTTTTATTAGTGTCTTTAGTACCAAACTTATAAATATAAATTTGTTTAAAGTGTGCGAGTTTATCGAGCGTAAGTGGGTGGCGTCTTAGGGCGATTCGAAACTTGGTAAGGCGACGAAACTCCGCGATGTTTTCACTCAAAATAATAAGTTCCAAGTCTCAGCGAGCAAATTTTTTCGCGAACTTGGTGTAATGGATTGTTGGGAACTTCGATAACTTTCGGAAACCGCTCTTCGATTTTATTTTGCGAAGGAATTTTTTAGCCAATTTCTCTCGGGAAAAGTTTGGAATCTTCCAGTCACCCTTGAGCAAATAGCATCGTGATGGGATTAATCTTTCGAATTATTTTACTTTATTTTGAAGTTCTAGATGATTAGATTGCTCGGAGAGAAATTAAAAGCCAGTGAGTTATTTTTCTTTTATACTACGAGTAATAGGTATTTATACAAAAATCATTCATTAAAAAGAGAGATGACGAAATCTAGTTACTTACCTAAATAAACCTTTTTACAGAAAACTAACACTTAAAAGTACTAGAAGTGTAAACAAGTTAAAAAAAGTATGGTATTTGGGATTGGAATAATGTACATAATATATATAACTAACTAAATTAAAACTAAACTCAATTAATTTACAAAATCACATAAAATAAGGCACGTCACGCACAAATTCACTCGTAATTGAATCACACCACCGCGGGTACATTATAGTCTAGGAGTCAGTGATGTATTTATTGAACTGTTAATTGGGTTATCAAATCTTGCCTCTTTGTAATATTAGTATAGATAAAAAACCGACCAAGTGCAAGTCGGACTCGCGCACGAAGGGTTCCGTACCATTATAGTATAATAAAAACGCCAAAAGAATTACGTTTGTTGTATGAAGTCCCTTGAACATTTATTTTATTCTGTTTTTTAGTATTTGTCGTTATAGCAGCAACAGAAATATATCATCTATGAAATTTTCAAATCTCTTACTATCACGGTTCATGAGATACAGCCTGGTGACAGGCGGACAAATAGACAGCGGAATCTTAGTAATAGGGTCCGGTTTTACCCTTTGAGTACGGAACCCTTAAAAAGCTTAAGCTATATAAAATAATTAAATATCTCAGGAAATTTTTACACAACATCATCTAGCCCCAAACTAAGCATAGCTTGTACTATGGGAACCGGATGACTGAAAGAATTTTTATATACTTTTTTTTGTAAGTACAGTCAGCTGCACTAGAATGTATACAATTCGTAACTTACAGAATGTTTTTACAGCGTTACAACTAATATTTACAGAGAAAAAAAATCAAAAAATAAATGAACTGGTCAGCTAATTTCACGATTTTTGAGTATTTACTGTTTGATAGGTTTCTATAAGGTTTTGATACCGTTTTGAAAGTTACGAATTGTATACATTCCAGTGCAGCTGACTGTACATACATAGAATACAATACAACACCCAGACACAGAACAAACATCTATGTTCATCACACAAATGTTTGTTCTCGGTGGGGATCGAACCCACCACCTACAGCACAGAAGACAGGGCCATTACAAACTGAGCTGTGATGGCTGTAACTTGTATGATTTTCTTAACGCGTCGCATGACGAAAGAAATTCACCACCAGCTCTCGGGTTATGGCATCTAACCCCAACAATTTCTGTTGTTGGCATATTGATGGCGCGTAAAACAAATACTATAACACTCCATCCGTCAGGGGAGTGAAAGTTAATAAAATTCATGTATCGGAAACTTATCACCGTAAAATATTGAAAGGGTGTGACTTCAAGACGCTTGCTGTGGTATTTTCAATTCAATAACAGTGAATATTGAATAATTTATGAATAAAATACATATTTATGCGATTATACCGTGGAATGGAAGTACATACGTACTTCCATTCAAATAAAAATATCCTAGTTCCAGTGCTGATACTCTCAAACGGTGAAGGAAAACATTTTAAGATGAAGATGTGGTGTGCATTTGACGACCTATGTGGCGCGGTGGGAGAACGTCCGCCCGCGACGCAGGAGGTTGCGGGTTCGATTCCCGCCTTGGCATAAATATTTGTACGATCTGCAAATATTTATTCCGGGTGTTCTGGGTGTTTTCTATGTACTTATAATAAAAAATATGTATGCATGTAATATATTGCATTAAGTATATCAGTCACCTAGTACCCATAACACAAGCTTTGCTTAGCTTAGGGCTAGATGATGCTGTGTGGATTGTCCAGCATTATTATTATAATATCTGCTTGTTCCATTAGGAAGTCGTATAAAAACAAAACTATTTCGGTCACTCGATTGACCGAAACCACGACCTATTCCCGAAGATTAGTAGCCGAGACACAGCGGCACCGGGAGAATCAGCATTAAAATAAAAATAAGGGTGCTCATAAATAGTCCACACAAAGACAAGATATACGGTTATAGCAGTGGACCAGTCTGCATACTCCTGTGGTACCTATGAATTGAAGTTAACGTGATTTGTTTGCTTTGTAACCACTGCATCGCATGTACTGTTTTTTTTATACAATTTGCTGATGGAACAAGCATATATTTTATATTCAATAAATAAATTTAAATTTTCTGAAATTTTCATTTTCTTGGTGGCAAAGGTGTATTGAGAAAGGAATTTTCAAAAGTCAACCCCTAAACTGGTACAGTAGGGGTTGAAGTTTGAATAATAAAATTTCAACAAAAAAAACCAACCTCAGAAATTGTAATGGGACCACACGGGAAGCACCAGCTTTCAAATAAAAAACGAATCATCAAAATCGGTTCACTCAGGCAAAGTTCTGAGGTAACAAACAAAAAAAATACAGTCGAATTTAGAGCCTCCTGTTTTAAAGTCGGTTTAAAATATTTTGAATAGAAACCTTGATTTTTGAAATCTATCTAATATATTGATCGAAACCATAACAGTGTAAAAAGTTATATCGATTAAAAATAACTTCACGCAGATGTAGTTGCGTCACTAGTTAGATACATATTATATTTGAAATATTATAAATATAAATATTTGAAATATTATGAATATTATATTGATTATATATGAAAAGGGTTTTGAATTTAACTAGGTACATGTTACCTTAAAATCTTTCCCCCATCACCGTGTCCAATCGGTCATCGTGAACCATATATCCCCCTTTGAGAAAGGTCACGCCGTTATTTTTTGACGCCAACACGGCAGAAATAAATAAGAATGGCTTCTACCGACGCTAGTGCCGTCCACCCTTTTAGAGGGAACATGATAGATGAAGGCTAATCTCTATGGTAACGCTGAAATTAACATTGAAGTGCTGGAAAGCACTTTTGAGCAGGTGGGTTTAATCATTTTGTGGAGTTTGTGGAAATCATTTAAGGACAAGCATGTTATAACACTAAAAAGGACGATAATGGTTTAATATATATTTTAAGAAATTAAACATGAAACTAATGCAAGCAATTAAGACAAAAGGTACATTACTAGCTCAAAATGCCATACGTTATTGTAAAATAGATATATATTTGTAGACATTTTACATAACATCATCGAGTCGCAAACTAAGCACAACTTTTACTATTTAGGTGACTTATAGAATACTTATATGATATGTGTTTTTGTAAATACATATTTAGAATACAATACAACACTCAAACAGAAAACAAACATCTATGTTCTAAGTCTAAGGCATCTATCATCACATAAATGTTTATCCTCGGTGAGAATCGAACCTACAACCTACAACACAGAAGGCACGACTAAGTCAGCTATGAGGCCAGTCGGACAAAAAAAGGATGAGATTTACTGCAATTATAATTAAAAAACGTTACCATATTTACTACTGCAAAATGGGTGTGTGCCTAATGTAATATTTGGACGTAATCTCTGACTACCCCATTTAACATCCTCAAAGAAATCATGAGTCAGTACAACTTGGTACTAAGAGATGTGAGGGGATATTTTATGTGCCTGAGGATTAAAGTTTTGAAGTGATTTATTTTTATAAGAATACCGAAATGTATCAAATATCAAAACATCGGGACAGAATAAATGAACAAAAGTAAAACTACCATCTTTCCCGCATTTTTATTTAAAATCGTTATACTTTCTAACCCCTTTATAGCAGGAAGAGAGGTTGCGGATAAATGGATAAGTCGTGTCACAAGAGAGCCAGTTTCCGACGCGGGAACTTGCAACCGCTTTACGTTTTGCTACCTTGTCGTAGTAATCTAACTAGAGATAGATAGATAGATAAATATGTAGATAAATAACTCATTATTGATTACTACAACAAGATACACACATTTATACACATTATAAAGTGAACAATGCCGTAATACAATTGGCAGCCTTATCACTAAAAGCAAACTCTACTAGGCAACCTTTAGGGCCATCACTTTCATACCTTGCATTCTGGAGAAGTTGTAAAAACCTTTATGAACCTGAAGTGAAGTGGTAACCATCACCTACGACAAAGTATTGTACTTGTACTCACACTTGTAGGTCACGCACGTTTGGATTGTATGCAATGCAATACAACACGCAATGCAATGACCTACGTCTATCAACCTGAAGCGTAAAAATATTTAGTCTGTAATTTCACTGACACCCACCAAACAAAAATACAACGCTGCTGTGTTGCTCACAGTGCGCCGTTTTTTTTTTTTTTGTCATCTGTCCGTCTTGCGGACAATTTTGCCAATGTCAAGTGGGTTGAATAAATTTTTTTTAGTCAAGTCGAGTCGGTAAAAAAAGTAAAGTCAGCCGTCATCGGTTTTGAAGAAAAAGATGGCGTTTTTCTTCAAAACCAAAGGGAAACATTTTCGTTCAAATCAGGATGCCACATAACACACTTTCATTTCAATTGTTCACATTTGTGCTAAGACCTCAAGTAATGATGGTTAAAATACCACCAAAATTACCCATCAGAACTTAAAATAACACTAGAAAAACAATTAAAATGAAAATACAATGATGCTTCTAAAGATGACAGAAAACGAATCCCCGTTTTTTTTAATATAGTTGTTTTAGTTTGACAGTGTCAGTGGTAACCCATGCGTCACCAAGGTAGGTCAACTCAGGTCAACTAGTTTAAAACAAATTCACAGGCGCTCCAAGGACGTCCGATCATTAAAATCGTAAAAAGTTTCATTAAGCCCAGGGCGAGAAATATTTCGGACACGGGTGACACGGGTAGACCTAACGATAGAAGGGTATTTCCTCTTCCTGTAAACCGGGAGAGGGAGGCGCTTTGTGAAGCTATAACCGGAAGCCAAGGGTTTGAGGACGGAGGGTAATGTCAACGGAGGTATTTTGGAGTTTCTTTACGATGCAGTGTTTGTTATAAGATGATTTTTAATGCAGCGATACGCGTGGATTTAATGATTTACCAGAATCATGAAAAATGGGTTTTAAAATGGTATTGTTTTCTGTTCGTGTTCAATTTTTGAAATTCTATTAATTTTACCAGGCTTCTAGATTTGCATTGTTTCCGCTGTGACGAGAATAAAGAGATACTTGCAATTTTTTTTAATAAAAACACTGCAAAGACAAATAATTCATCATCATCAACACGCTGTAGAAGTCTACTGCTGGACATAGGCATCCCCCATACCTTTCCAGGAAGAACTTCCCGCGACCCTAACAATGTTGTCAGTCTATCGGATAAGAAATACGCTCAGTCTTCCGACTTTTATTCTCCAGCCATTGATGGTTTAGACTAAATTCTATTCATAACTTGTCAAACGTTTATTTAAAACACACGACAAAATAAATTTCACGTCGCACAAAACTCAGTTCCGCTTTGCTCCATTCACAAGGCCAGGAACTCAGGTACTTACCAGAGCTAAAACCAATCTAAGCTACTTCAAATATGGCACTATCGAAGAATGCCGGTTGCTCGCGCTGCAATCACGGCTAAATGGCTACTTTTAGTGCGAACAATAATAATTTTAGTTGGACAGAGTGCCGATAATGGCTACAATTTCCGACGATTAGCCGATTTTGCAGGACACTTGTAAAAATGGACGCCACTTCACTTGTGGTAATGGAGCAGATTAAATCCTGCTGGCCATTCTTGTGTTCGGAGAATGACGCTACTTAGTAAAAATATCTCATTTATGATAGAATAGATACTAACAGACTATTATTTGAGTGTGTTCGTGTGGTTATACAAAAATGTAGTAATTTTTTTTAGCAGTATGTCAAAATAAGAATAAATTAACGTCTACTAGTACGATAAAGAATTGTTATAAAACTTCGTCTTTAACCTTGATCTTTAAAGGATGTAGTATTAGGGCGTTTTGTGAAGAACTCTTCTGGAGAACAAATACCACCATACTTAGCTCTGCCGCCAAGCAGTATCTTTAGTACGTGACATGCCTCACCAGGCCTCAAAATTGACCTTCTATTAGTTATATAAAAGAGTTTAATAAAATATAAACGTTTTAGAATATTCTTTGTACCTATATTTAAAATTAATCTTTGAACGGATTTTTCTTTCTACTCTTGAAATACATTTCTCGTTAAAAACAAAATGAGTAATTGTTTTTATGCTTCTGGTTGAACAAGCACAGGGCTCACCTGATGTTAAGAGGTCACGTACTTTAAATACGTGGCCTAAGATGAATCCTGCGTCTACCAACCTGAGGCATTCTGGTGTTATGTGCCTGTTATTTCACTGGCACCCACAACCGGAACACAGCAATGCGAGTATGACTGCTTGGCGGTAGAAACAGGTACAGTAATACAAGGTTATATGTAAAAAAAAACCCAAACCGATTTTTCAGAGAAAGCACTTACCTTATACAGGGGTGGAGCGAACGGAAGCCTCGCTAATGCATCCGAATGCACCCGCGGCAGCCCTACGTGCCACGCGATCAATTCATTAACCACCATTGTGTCGCTAATAACATTTTTATCAAAATCAATACGGGGTCATATGATTAAGGCGAATGTTAGGTTTGCTAATACCCGGTTTTTGTAAAACATGAACATCTTCTTCTTCTTTTCTTCGTACACTGATTCTTCCTGTCTGTCATTCGACAGATAATTTTACCAGTGTCAAGTGGTTTGATTATATAATTTTTAGTCAAGTCGAGTCAGTAAAAAAAGTAAAATCATGGTTTTGAAGAAAAAGATAATAGCGGAAATCGAACAGTCATTATTATAGAGCTGAAACCTATGAATAGTGAATATGAGGTATAAACTTGACACTGAAAATCTTGAAAGACATCCATGCATCTTTATCTATATATAACTTAGTAAAACAATATAAAGTAGCTATATCTACAGTGAGTAGACGGCATGTAGTGCACGGCAGGAACATGCAATGATGGCCCTCGATGGGTTCAAGTGGCCTTGAGAGCCATCCACTGGTCGGAGAGCCACCGCGCTAGACGTGTCAATGTCGCCGTTGGGGTACCACGGAGTATACAGAGTACAGAAAGACTACTTCTCATATATTTATTACCTACTAACGGCGCGTCGCGGCTTTGCACGGGCTTTAGTAAGAATCACTATTTTTTTGAAAATTTTATATAGCCTCCGAATTCGGGGATAGTGTAGCTTCCCAACGGTTGAAAGAATTTTTCAAATAGGTCCAGTAGTTTTGGAGCATATTCAATGCAAACAAACAAACAAACAATCAAATTTTTCTTCTTTATATTATTAGTATAGATATAAACAAATAATTGAAAGGTCTGAAGTACATATTTTTATTGTAAGTATAACCAAAATTCTTTGGGGAGACCTTTTCCCAGCGGAACGAAATAGAAAGAAAATTAGTGCATGCTAATTTATAATATATTTTTTTTCCCGGGTACTAATAAACTCGGCGTAATGTTAAAACAGTTACATCCTGGTTTGTCTTTTGCATTGACAGGAAGTTTCAAATTAGATCAAAATAGACTAACCATTTCTAGGTTACGCTGAATCTATTTATAGTAGGGTTTTAAGTTTAAAACGGATGAATAAACGAATGAATTAAAATCAATGAACTAACATTTATTTCTATACAAACCGCATGGTAAACGAATGAGAGGTAACACTGCTAGCCCGGTAACGCTGTCGGAAATCGATTATAACGGCATTTTGGCCCGTTCAAAAAAAAAACAAATGAGTATGTTTTCTACATAGAAAGCCAATATTCCCAGCACTTGGTATAAAGTGGGCTGAGACAAGGGAGGAAATGTAGGCAACGTTAATAAAATTAATGATTTTTGCACAAAGTGCCCGGGTTAAAGTAGGGCATCTTTCCCCATGCTATCGACGAACGACCTTTACGTTCGGGTTGCTATCGGAAGGGCTGATTTTGCTAAAAACAGTGTTGGAAAATGTAAGAAAATAGAGCATTATTATAAAGTTATTTTACGGGAAACAGATTGACGTACATTATGCGCCTAAACTTTATTGATTTGGTTTGATTGTGGCCTAAGATGAACTAGTAGAAGTGAGTAGTAGTAGAGTTCTTAATGAAAGGGCTCGTCCGGGGAAGTACTACCACCATACCTATTTCTGCCGCTAAACAGCTTGCTGTGTTACGGTTTAAAGGGTGTGGGTACCGGTGAAATTACAGGCTCATGAGGCTTAACACCTGTTTGCCTCAGGTTGATGGACGCTGAGCAGTGCATCGTAAAGCACGTTTCTAACTAGCGCGACCCACGAGGCAATACTTTGTAATAGGCGATGGTGACCACTTAACATCAGGTAGGCCACCTGCTTGTTCCATCAGTAAGTTGTAAAAAAAAAAAAACCTGCATTAGTAGAATTTGCCGTTTAGATAAATGGTTGACGAGAAACGCCCGTACGTTACAAAATTTTCAGAAATCCATTAAACTTTTCACCGCGTTAAAAATATCAGCGCTGAAAAATTATTCCCTTCCAAAAGGTTAGGCACAAAATCGTTAGACTGGTTAAAAATTGTTTTTTCCCAAACAAAACGTCCATTAAACGGGAATTCAACCCCATCCCTTCCTGGTATTATAATAAATGGCGCAATAATGCCACAATATAATATTAACACAAAGTTAAACTCGTTTTTATTTTTCCCGACGAAACTTCAGCGTAGGGCGCCATTTTCGCCTCTTCACGTTAAAAATGTGAACGATAAAATAATAAATGGCAAATGTTTATCAAATTGAATGAAGTGAATGATGTATTTGGGGTGCAATGGTATGACATCTTCGCCAATTTAGCAATTTTTCAGTCAATCCATAAGTTTTGGTAAACAGTTTTCATCATTTTCAGAGCACCGGTGGTCTAGTGGAAGTGGTTCTAGTGACCCCACCATCTGATCCTGAGATCATGGGTTCAAATCCGGTCGTGCATTATAATGTTTTAAAATACATTAAAAAATCATTTTTTTTTTCAAAACCCCAATTAAGTCCTTATTCAGTTCTATTCTATGCTACAACCAGTTTAATCTGTGCGTTGTCTATATCAGTCAATTTTAATACCAACAATAATCGATTTCTTGTAAAATACAGGTCAGAGAAGTGACCCACAAAGTACAATAGCACAAGTACTCCGAAGGATACTATCCTAGTCCCCCTCTAATCTCCCCCTGTCACCTGCCGAGTCTTTAATTGAATAATCCCAGTCATTAATCATAAGACCCGTCTGGAAGCAAACTTGAATTACTTTCAGTCACTTCTTACGATGGTTCGAGAAGTTACTTTTGAAACAATAGATTGTAAGTACTCGTACCTATGATCGATAGTCTGAAGAGCCTGCGCACACGGAGAGCGGTCAGAATTCTGCGTTCTAGTGATCGTTGACCGCCCTAGAGTTTCAACGCACACAAGCGGCGTACAAATTCTCGAGTTCTAGTTTCGTTTGGGTCTTTGCACATGCAACATGTCACTAGAAAGTTCATCATCCGATGAAGAATTATTGCTCTTGTGGAGCTCAGCAGCTTCTAAGAAGAAAAGGAAGTATTGGGTGCACCTAATTAACACAACGCGAGAAGAACAAGGCGAATTTAGTAATATTTTTCAGGATTTAGCTTCAGCTTTTTTGTCACGGTTTTTATAGTCTATAATTACTTAAATCGTATAATAAACTCCTTTCCCTAACCAATTTAATTAACTTTTCCGTTTTTCCAAACTCATCAGACATCGCGGAGTTCCGGAGTTCTCTGTCTTGGCGGGAAAAGAACTCTTGGAACGCGAAGTTCCGCTTTGACCGCCGCGGTCAGACCGCCCGCTGTGTGCGTTGTTGTTATAGACTCGGTATATTCTAATGAACGTTGAACGCGGAACTCGGAACTCGGAACTCCTGACCGCTCTCTGTGTGCGCGGGCTCAAAGAATTCAGTTATGTAGCCTAGAACTGCTTTTTATCTTCCAATAAACAAGAAAAGAAGGAAAGAAAATAAGTTTATTTGACGCACACACATACATAATATTAGACGACCGATGTGGCGCAACGGGCGAATGTCCGCCTGCAACGCAGGAGGTTGCGGGTTCGATTTCCGCCTTGGGATAAATGTTTGTACGATCTGCAAATATTTATTTTAGGTGTTCTGGGTATTTTCAATGTATAATAAAAAATATCTATGTATGTAATGTATTGTATTAAGTGTATCAGTCATCTGGTACCCATAACACAAGCTCTGCTTAGCTTGGGGCTGGATGATGCTGTGTGGATTGTCCAGCATTATTATTATTATTAGATATGGACATGATCTTAAAATAAATAATAAAATACATTAATTTAACCCAAGTAAGAAATAGTAAAAGAATTAACTTCAATACTTAAGTTCTTAGAGGCACGACAGATATCCGTTTTCATTTCTATGTACAGTCTAGTACCGATTCGAGATTTTTTTCGAACGTCTAATGGGGGTAATCAGAGGTCACTATTAAACTAAAATGATAGGCAAACTGGAATAGCAAGAAACGACGTAGTTATTTATAAATATCTATTTATAGAATAAAATCGTATCAAAAAAGAAAGAGACAAAGACCGTTTCAGGAATTTAAGCTAACATTGTACCACATTTTTTTTTCAGGATAAAAATAACCAATTTTAAACACTTTCACATTGTAAAATTGTTATGGAATACACTCTACCGCTGTAAAAACTGGTAAATAAATAAATATCGATGCAAATGCAGCTTTATTTACTGAGTATCTCCTTTAATGTAAAAAGTCCACGTCTCGCATATAGGACACGAAGGGCCGTACCTACATCAAAATCTAAACCCCACACACGTATTACCCATGGCCTGCCCGACCCACGCCTTGCCATAGAATAACAAACACCTACTATTACTTCTACCTCAGTTAAATACAGACAGGAAACCCCGACTCCTTAACCCACACAAACAAGCCCCGTACACACATCTAAATCACTTTGTAAATCACACGCACACATAGCAGCGCCCCTTTGTCTTAGCTAAGTGTCAACCAATAAAAACAAAGGATTCCAAAATGGAACAAAAAGTGCTGGCCAATCGCTGTGAGCGTCACGCGTGTTGATGCGCGGCTATTGGCTTGAAAAAATCCGTTTAGCTCCGATGACTCTGGCTAGACGTTGAGATTGATGCCACAAGACGGTTCTATTTACTAACCTGAGTTTTATTTACTTAAGGAATAAGCGGGATGAGAATTTTACGTGTAATTTTCACTTTTATTTCCCTACATGACATTTTCAAACCTATTTCGAACTGTTCAGTGTCAGAGCTTTGAAGAATTTCATGTCAATGTTTTGAAGAAAAACGCCATCTTTTCTTCAAAACCAATGACAGCCGACTTTACTTTTTTTGACTGACTTGACTCGACTATGAAGTATTTATTCAATTCACTTGACGTTAGCGAAATTATCTGTCGAATGGTCGAATCTTTATAGTCCATATTCTTAGGGTCGAATGGAGGACATACCAGTACCTACGAAGAAAAGAAGAAGAAAGTGATCTTAAGCTTAGCTGTTTTGTGGATTGAGTACAATTTTCAGTAGGTACCTACCTAATTATTTTGAACTTGGCCATTTCATAACCAAATTTATACATCTTGAAGCTTCCAGTGACAAAGGTTTGCTCTTGACCGTTATTGTACTTGAACTTTCACACACATTAACGACTTAAACAGTTCTTCGTTATTGAAGAGTTCATAACATCCCGTCAGTACCAAGGCACGTATGTTCACGTGTGAGCGGAGTGAGGGGAGTCAGGGGAGAGGGGGGGAGGCGTTCAGAGGGTCATTTATCATTCATATCATCTTCGCTCCACTTCGCTCGCCGCCACGCCGTAAATAAATAAGAACAGACTCATCTTTTACAGCCGCTTACAATAACCACAAGCAAAACACCCCCTTAGCACCATCAGTATAAAGCGCATTATCTATCTTCTGCCGAGGAAAACTTACTTCATTCTGGTTCTAGTGGTTTTGTTAGGGATCGTAGGTAACTATGCATGTATTTTAGATAGGTACGTGTAGATAGGTTGTGTGTTTGTTTCTGAGTCGGATCACGCGTTTCATGAAACTTGGTATTAGAATTGCCTATTTTGTAAAGAATATGTTTGAAGTAAATAACGTATTTTTAGTAGTAATAGAGCTCTTGTGAAAGGGTTCGTCCGGGGAAGTACTACCACCATACCTTTTTTTTACTGTTGTATACCTAAGCGTTTGACTGCCATCACACCTGATGGAAAATGTAGAGGCAGCCTAAGGTGGAGCACACTTAGCTATAATCCACTTGTTCACTCTTGACTTGAAAACTCCCAAGTTGTAACGTTCCGGAAACACCGACGACGGTAAAGACACCTATTTCTGCCGCCAAGCAGTGAACCTCGCATTGCTGTGCTATCGTTTAAAAAACCGGCCAAGTGCGAGTCGGTCTCGCGCACGAAGAGTTCCGTACCATTATCTATAATAAAAAAATGTTATATGAGAGCCCCTTTAAATATTTATTTTATTCTGTTTTTTAGTATTTGTTGTTATAGCGGCAACAAAAATACATTATCTGTAAAAAATTCAACTCTCTAACTATCACAGTTCATGGGATACAGCCTGGTGACAGACGGACAGACAGACAGATAGCGAAGTCTTGGTAATAGGGTCCCGTTTTACTCTTTGGGTACGGAACCCTAAAAAAGATTCTTAATTAAACTAACGGACGCTTAGAAGACATCAAAAATAGCCATAAGACTATTTTTCATGCTGTTTATCGTCTTGTCCTTCTCAATCAGTGGGAATAGGCTATTTATAAGTAGCTAGTACCAATTATTTAACCAATTTCGTATAAGCTTCTTAAATCTATCAATGGGATAAGAATACCTAGAACACACGAGCTTTAACAAAGCACCCCACAATTGCGAAACCTTTTATTATCTAAGTATATTATGTGCTTTCCAAATAAGTACGCTCGCTCGTTCTAAGAAGATTAGTAGCGATTGGATGTTCCAAGAAGGTCCACGATTTTATTTTATAATACTAAGGTAAGATGGGTGAGCAGTGGTGGTCTAGTAGAAGCGACCCCGCCTTGTGATTCGGGTGGGTTCAAATCCGGCTGCACTTATGGATTATTCTATTAGAAAAATGTATGTGGACAATACCATTGCTATCAGACAGTAAAAAAAAACATCATAAGGAAACCAGTTAGTATTCTAGCAGCGGCGATGGACTTGCAACCTGTCACGTATGGAATAAACAATAATAAACTAACTACTCCTAAATGTGGGTATATTTGCCACATTAAATATTTGGACGTACCACTTACTACCCTTTTTAGAAATCCTCAATCCTTAACCTTGAGCACTTGGTACTTAAAGACGTGTGGGGAAAATTGCCATGTTACCTCTAGCTATTTCTTTTTTAGTGTTCCGTACCCAAAGGGTAAAACGAGACCCTATTATTAAGACTCCGCTGTCTGTCTGTCTGTCTGTCTCTCCGTCTATTACCAGGCTGTATTTCATGAACCGTGATAAAAAGTTGAAATTTTCTCATACAACAAACGTGATTTTTTCACCGTTTTTACTATAGATGGTACGGAACCCATCGTGCGCGAGTCCGACTCGCGCTTGGTCGGTTTTTATTATTTAAAGAGATCTAGCAATGACCTTAAATGAGATCGATCAACAGCTTATCAGTAATTATCGGAAGATCAAGCAACTTGCAAAGTAAAGTAGTTCGATAGCGTACGACTTGAAGGCCCGTTTGTTTAGTCCAACGTAATTGCTCCCTGCACCTCTGCCTGACGGTCGCCGGCACAAAAACTCCTAAATCCAGTTCATTAGGGCTCTATTCAGAGCCCACCCCTGGATGGAGATACGCGGTGATTACTGCAACCGCTCCCGACGGCTCACGAATAAAGACTGCATCATAATTTCACCAGATACACCCTCGTGTCACATTAGAAGGAATAGCGAGCTTAATTCCGCTCTATAGGGTCTCATTTTGAATTGTGTACCGCCACGTCTCTTGCACAATGATATGTAAAAATAATGAACAAACTTGCGCCTGTGTGGAGGGAATCTGTGTCTTGGATTGTTGATGTGAAGGTGGAACTTTGCTTGGATGTTAAAGGAGAGATGCTTTGGAAATTAATAGGAGGAAAAGTTTCACCGGTAAGGTTGTCGCAGTTGTGATTCAATTTGGACGCTAATTTAATGACGTTGTCGCGGAGGCAAACAAATTGATATCCATATGGGACCACCGTAGTCATGTTTTGCTTATTCTTTGCGCTTTAGCTTAGTTTACAGGCCTTACAGCAAGGAGACTAGAAAGTTAAATTGACTGTACACTTTCCTGAATGTATTTTTCACTTCTGAATTAATTTCTAAATATTTGCTTACTGATGTTGGCTTATCTTTTATCTTCAAGTCGTTTAACTGTCGTCATTCACACTCATCGGTAGAAGTCCACTGCCGGCATAACAGTTTCCTTATAGAATATCACAAGTCTTGAATCAAAAATTATCCAACTACTATAAATTCATCAACCTGGATAGATATATTGCTAGATAATTGGAAGGGATTGGTGTAGTCACGATATGTTTGACAAGCGGATTGGTGACTGCAAGCGGAGGGTTCAGAAGATCCTAATGCTATCTTATGGTGCTGAACATTGGTCGTGTCTTAGGATAGGACATATACGAAAGGTGGTGAATTCTAGATTAACTCTATAAGTATTACATATATAAATAAAGTAGAAGTCCACTGCTGAACATAGGTCTCCCCTGTAGGTTACCAGGAAGAACGATTCTGAGCCCTCTCCATCCATCGACTTCATCCAACTTCCGGTCCTAACAAGGTCGTCAGCCCATCGGGTATGAAAACGTCCTACGCTTTGACTTCCGGTTCGTGGTCGCTATTCAAGAACCCTTATTCCCCAGTTGCTTTCGAACAGTTGCAGTCCCCCAATTCGAGTTGGATTCGTCGGCTGACCTCTTGGCGAAGTTGGACTTCCTACTTAGACCGTCTGACTCATAGTGGTCTACAACTTTGATGATATCACTCCCAACATGTACCGACACGGGTGCGACATGAGCATTTGGCATAATTTTCATTTTACTCATGTTCATTTCATCAGGCCAATTGCCGACCGCAGTATTAATGTTATGTACCATTTCCTGGTATGTTTCCTTAGTCGCCTCTTATGACATCCACGGAAGGTTATGAAAGAGTCCTATTCTTTACCGGGACTCCACGGCACCCACGAGATATTTTGAGACCTTTCTCTAACCTCATAGAGTTCAGAACCAAGGTCACCAACATAATAAATATATAGTTCTCAGAATCAATAAGTTAAAGTGGCAGTGGACAGATCATAAAGCTCGTAGAACTGATAATCACTGGGGAATAAAAGTTCTCAAATGGCGACCACGAACCGGAAAACGAAGTATAGGTCGTCCTCCAGATGGACAGATGACGTGGAAGTCAGTGGATGGAAAAGGCTCAAAATCATTCTTCTTGGAAACATAGGGGAGCCCATGTCCAGCAATGGACTTCTAAAGACTGGTGGTGATGATGCCAATGATAATACAGTTCAGAATACGTCTTAACAACGGTAACTGGTTTATCACATGGCTGTTCTACCAACATGGTATCTATAAGCATTGGTCCTCGTTCCCAGCTCCGGCACAAGTAGGTAATTGGAGTGTCCGCGCGGACTGCCACTGCGCATTGTTAGTGTCGTTACACCCTCGTTATTCAATTCAACAATTGCGCATGCGACTCCTTGTTTCGAGATTGAGGCTAATCTACTGATGGATTCGAGGAACTGACAGATTGAGATTTGATTCTGTTTGAAGATGTATTTTAAGACGAATTGCAAAAGTATATTTTTAAAACAGTTCCACACCACAAAGAAAAAAATATAATCTTTATGACACGTTCAGTGGTTTTCTGGTTCAGCTCTAAGAGATGTGTGTTTGTGTCCCGTGTCAGGACTTACATTTGCCTGATCCGTAAATATTTATTTCGGTCGGAGTGATATAGTACCATTCCTGGTACTCGTAGTTTTCGTAGCGTTGAGGAAGTGGACAATAACCACAATTATCTTCTAGGAAAATGTGCTATACCGTCGACTGCATCATCACTTAACATCAGTGAGATTGCGGTCAAACGTTTACCTATAAACTGTAAAAAAAAAGTTGAGTCAAGGCCAGAAATAATTATTTGTGAGTAATTGTTTTTTATTTTACGAGTTATAATCCCCGTCTGTCACTTATCAAGCAGATACATTCAATGAAATGTATGTAAGTTCAACATAAGCCACAAATAAATTCAATTTAAAACAATTTTCACTGACACAAATTTCCGTTTTCCAAAACGACAATCAATCGGGCCTCGACAGATGTATTCAAATCTATTAACATCCAGTGTCATCAACACAGTCGGATTTAAATTCAATTTCATATCGGCACGGAACGTGTCGTGTTTATAATACCTGTTGCAAGAAAGTGTAGTAATTCTGTTAACGCGCAGCATACAGCCCCATACAGTGAACTCTCATAGCACGGTTACAAACTGTCAAAAACGATGCCAAAATTATCGTTGTTACCATGCTTAACAGAGACCATTATTTCTATTTTTTTGTACTAAGTAACGGATTCCGGATTTATACAAGATGTCCTCATATCCATTGTTTGGGTCTGTTCGAGGCTGTACGAACTGAGCCTTGTTTACCTTGTTTACGGTACAGATACAGGTATGATACAGATTAAGCTCACGGTAACCCGTGAGCTCAATATTATAATGTAAAAAAGGTTATCTCTTTAAAAAATAGATAGTTTGCACAATTTAAAAGTATATACATAAGCATATTAAATGCTTAGTACTTACTTTTCGTTCTTTTAGCTGTAATTGAAAATACGCAAAACGAGAAAAATTGAAATTAAAGAAACGAAAAAATTGAAATTTCCCACAGTGATAAATACTTCCGAAGTATGGTACTACGCTATGGTCATCATGCACTAAATTTATAATACTGCTTTGCGAAAAAGTTTCCTATCTATCTACTTTATTTTATTTAAAATGTATTTTATAATACGTATGTAATATTGTATGTACTTACAAAAAAACGTATTTAAGTATTTTATCAGTTATCTGGTTCATAGTTTTGCTTAGTTAACTATTAAGCAGAGTTTTAAGCAACGCCATCTATGGCGTATTGTAAAATGTACGCCATGATGTGCCAGTATATTTTACGTCAGCAAATTACTACACACTTTTGAATCATATCATATAATCGCGTTACCCAGTCCACTAGTGGGGATTACTCGCTTTTTAATAAAGTACCAACGGGGGGTGAGTGGGGACATTTTTACACAAAGAGGATTACTTCAACCACGTTTATCTGCACCTTACAGCTTGGCTTAGACTAAATACTCTGCAGTCTCACTTATGAATCTGCTGGCGTATTTCTAAGAGAAAAACTGAGTACCTAAAGTTTTTTGTTATGAGGCGAAGTTTTTTTTTACTTTACTGATCCAGAATGGAATAATATGAATGTTTGTAAGCGTATGTGCGTATATTTTTAAACAATATGTAAGTTTGTATAATTGTTTATGTGTATGTTTGTATGTATGTAGTACGTTTTTTTGTGAGCTACTGCAGAAACGGCTTGGTGAATTTTGATAAATGATATGTTGTTGGATTGGTCTTAAAATATAAATACAGACTGAACAATACTATGTTTAAGTATCGTTTTGACATGTTAACATACTCATACTTACCTACTTTCAAAGTTGCGATAAAGTTTTTAGTTAGTTAGACGTGTTGTGAGGCTTTTAACTGTCAAATTTTTACTAGTTCTTCTATGAAACATAATAAGAAGCATAATGAATGACAAGACAATTCGATATCATACTTAACTTTGGACTTATGTAGTTAAGCTGTGGAGTAAACACCCCGCAACGATTGTGTAGAAAAAATGGTCACTTAGTGCCACCTTAACATACCTAACCTTAAGTTGTTTATGTTGGGTACGCAACTTAAGGCTAGGTAGCAACTTAAACCAATGAAAATTCTATTCATCTACTTCCTAGAGGAAGATCAGACAAACCCTAAGCAAAACAATTGAACGAAAACGCCATGGCTCTTAAAAGTGTAGCTAAGTGATATGCAGAGAGGCATCATTGCCCGTATCTTGACACCCCGACAGCCATGAAGCGGGAGAGGTGGCACACTTCATTACTCCGATGTAGGGTTGCAGGAACTCCGGTTTTTTTAGACAGCCATTTCTCGTTAGAAAAACTTTGCACACAATCTATTGCTATCTAAGGTTTATTGCGGAAGATAGATTTCCTCCTTAAGAACTATTTAGTTAGAGCCTCGTGTCATTGATCTTTACGATGTGTCAGAGTGGAAATCTTTGTCGTTTTGTATTTAAGATTAGGTAGTTCATAGTTCTTATTAAAAAAAACGGTCAAGTGCGAGTCGAACTCGCGCACGAAGGGTTCCGTACCATTATCAATCTTAATAAAACCGCCAAAAAAATCACGTTTGTCGTATGAGAGCCCCCTTAAATATTTATTTTACTCTGTGTTTTAGTATTTGTTGTTATAGCGGCAACAGAAATACATCATCTGTGAAAATCTCAACTCTCTAACTAACAGACAGACAGCATTTACCCTTTGAGTACGGAACCCTAAAAATTGCTGTTGCTATACGTGTGAAATGGGGGATGGAGAACGTTTTTCCTGGAAACGTTTAGAGACGACATGTCCAGTAGTGGATGACACCAAAAACCTTTACGTAAACGACCTTTAGTCATGATTGGATATATTATAAGTACGATTTATAAGACTAATTTAGTCTGCCTAGTATCAGTTTAAATTTACTTCAAATTTTCTGATGGCCTTATAGCTCAGTAGTAGCCCTGTCTTCTGTGCCGTCGTCGTCGGGTCGTGGGTTCGATCCCCATCGAGAACAAACTTTTGGGTGGTGAACATAGATATTTGTTTTGTATTTTGATATTTTATTATAGCGGGTACAATATTTTAGCAGATTTTTCCGGCTTTTTTGAAGGTAACCCTATTTGCACATCAAACAATCGCACCGCCGCCGCCATCTTGCCGGAAGTGACGTCTGTGACGTGCCACGATCGCTTTGATCCTCACAAAAATAACGTCAGTTCATTTCAGTCGCAAAGTCTGGATACAGTAAATGTAATTGCTTCTTCGCTTTGCTATAGATCTACTCTGCAGTGAAAGAAATAGAACAAGCAAAAATATCTTCTTTGTGGTGAGCGTAGTCTTTAGTATCAGTTCCTTCTGATGACAACCGATGTGGCGCAGCGGGCGAATGCGGGAGGTTGCGGGTTCGATTCTCGCCTTTGGGTAAATGTTTGTACGATCTGCAAATATTTATTCCGGGTGTTCTGGGTATTTTCAATGTGTAATAAAAAATATTTAATTTTATTGTACTTATTAAGTATATCAGTCATCTAATACCCATTAACACAAGCTCTGCTTTGGGGCTAAATGATGTTGAGTGGATTGTCCAGCATTATTATTATTATTATTATTCCTTGACTTCCTGAAAAGTCTGGTCCTGTGAAGACTGGTCGGTAAAATAATGTAAATCAAACTAAATCATTATGCCTTATGAACTTTTTTTTCCTTTTTTTTTCAAACAAATTCAATAAATAATGAGTATTCTTTTCAAACCTACAGATAATGTTGTGTAAAAATGTTCATAAATATTTATTTATTTTCATCTTTATGATTCACAGTAAATCTTATTGGAATAAAACTGCTATTCACATCCCAACATCACGGACATACTAAATCATTCCTTTCTAGATACCCCTACACTTTTTACTAAAACCAAACTACCGCCCTCAAACATGTCATTTTGTTACAATAAATCGCCAAAACAAAAAGAACATCACACTAAATCATTGCACTATTCAAAACAGACTCCCACATCTCAAAATTGGTAGAAAAAGTTAGTAGAAAAACTCGGGTACAAGAGTGTCATCTCGTGTCAAAAGACAAAAGATGGTGTTAATTGAGGAGAAACCTCCCGATTCACAAAGGCGTCAGATGTCATGCCGTATCAAGTGAATTAAGGGCATTATTATGCTCGATGAAAGGATTACACAGGTGTCCTGCCGACTGATGGTACAAAGAAAAAGTATGTATATGCACGATTTTTTTCTAATCTTACACAACCGGTTTTAAGATCAGTCTTATATTATTCCTTTTTTTATGTGGAAAATGTCTGCCTGTGTGCTGCAATTTTGCGACAATTTTTTTTTTAATAAAAATTAAATAGCTTCTCGATTAAATAGATTTTCACTTAGATTTCTTAGAAGGTACCTACGTCCACATATCACATTTGGTACATACCCACATTTTGCAGTAGTTGATATTCCATCCATGACAGGTTGCAAGCCCATCACCGCTGCAAACTAAGCATAGCTTAAAAGCTAAACTTTAAGTAAACTTTGGGAACCAGATGACTTTTCATCAAACTCATACCTAAGATACCTACAATATAACACCCAGTCACAGAACAATAAACTATGTTTATCACACAATTGCTTCTCCTCGGTAGGGATCGAGCCCACAATCTACAGCACAGAAGGTAGAGCTAGTTACTACTTATTTTTTACTTAATAATAATAATTCTGGACAATCCACACAGCATCATCTAGCTCCAAGCTAAGCAGAGCTTGTGTTATGGGTACTAGATGACTGATATACATAATACAATACATAACATGCATACGTATTTTTATTATACATAGAAAATACCCAGAATAAATGTATGCGGATCGTACAAACATTTATCCCAAGCCAGGAAACGAACTCGCAACCTCCTGCGTCACAGGCGGGCATTCGCCCGCCGCGTCACATCGGTCGTCAAATACCTATAACTTAAATCTAAACAAGTCATTCAATGTTTCAATAACAACTGATATGAACTTTCCATTAGCCTCGATGCGTCACGTTGCACTTTGTCTCGTCTCGCGTTACCTGTCCCCGGCAGCCATTAGCTGTGACCCAGCCTCCCACGGCTAACTTACCCCCTGAAACTTACCCAGAGTCCAGCCTAAAGAGGACAGCTTAGTCAAGTATAAAAAAACGAGTGTGCTTTAGACCACACGACTAAAGTAAAACTTAAATATACGAAACGTAACTTGGCTATGAGAGAAAGAGAGAAAAAACAGTGCTTTCATACCCCCTCCATGGTAGTGTTAAACGTTTAACACAATCTTGTTGGAAGTCGCATAAGAAGTATTACTTCAAAATTAAAACAAATAAATAAAATCTCAAATAAAGCTGTAGTTAATCCGTGCAGATATCTCAATTTTATTAGTCTGCTATCAATTATAATTATAATAGGTAAACCTGTTAGGCTAAACAAAAAAAATCTTATTCTTGTCCAATTGGAAAGAGATTATAATATGAAGAAATTTATTTTTCTATAATCCTAAACGTTTTTAAATATTTAAGGGACCCATGGAATACATGGTAACTCGTCAACAAATCGAGTTTGTAGTTTTTTTATAATACCTTTAATACCTCAGATCGAGCTAAACAGCGTAACTTAACCTAACAATTCAATTATATGAATAAACGGTTTTCGATAAGTAAAATCTTTCGTATCAAATGTCCTAGCTACACTATATCAGCTGTGGTAGCATCTTGGATGCCGGCCAATCTACATTTGCACCTGAACAATACGAATTTGCCATTACAACGTCGATAAAACTTAGCCAATAAAGTTCGATTTCGCACTGAATCCAGTTCGCCGACTGGGTTTATAAACTTGTGTGAGCATTAACCCAAAACTTCGTATTTGGCCTGCGATTACTCGCACTATTTGTGATACATTGACGGGTGACAGTTTACTGTTGTTATTAGTAGGTGTCACTATCAGTAGGTACGCAGAATTCGGTGTTTGGTTTTTGATGTGTCATCCATTTACCAATTATAAGAATCTTTGGCCTGACTGACATATAGACAACACACAAACTAAGCGTCTAGCGTTGGGGCATCTAGCCCCAAACTAAGCATAGCTTGTACTATGGGAACCAGATGACTGATAATAATAATAATAATAAAGCCTTTTTATTTCCCATCACCTAAGTATTACAAAATAGTTTCTTAATATTAACACTTTTTTTTTTTTCACTTTTAACATTTATTTTCAACAGTTTATTATTTAAATATTTTTCCTTTTTTTTTACCCCGTTTCTGCAATAGGAACCCCTATTTGGGTATAGGCCTCCTCCAGTTTGATCCTGTCTTTAGCTTGTTTTATCCACTCCTTTCCTGCTGTGGCTACGATGTCGTCACTCCATCGTTTCATTGGTCGACCTTTTCGTCTTTTCCCGTTAGGTCCTTTCCACCTCGTCGCTTCGACTGTCCATCGCTTATCGCTGTGTCTTGCTACATGACCAGCCCATCGCCACTTTAATCTTAGACTGTAGTGTAGGACATCGATTATCTATGTCTTCTTTCGTATCAATTCGCTTCTTACTTTGTGTATTTTTCTTATCTTTAAAAGGCTTCTTTCCATAGCTTTCTGACAGCTTACCAGTCTTGTTTTTGTTATCCTCGTCTGACAACCATATGTGAGAGTCGGTAGAATGCATGTGTCCATTACTGCCTTCTTTAGGTGGAGCGGATAGTCACCTTTCATTATTTCTTTGAGCGACCAGTATTTCACTTCAGAATTCAGAATACTTATTTACCGTCATATGAATACATGCTTAGAATACAATATAACACTCAGATGGAGAACAAACTTCTATGTTTATCATACAAATTTTAGTCCTCTACTAACTGAGCTGCGAGGCCAGTCTTACTAAAAAATACCTTCTGAAATTTGTGGATTCGATCCCCACCAAAATAACCTTTTGTGTGATGAACATAGATGTTTGTTCTATGTCTGGATGTTGCATTGTAATTATTCTAGCATGTGCTCGTATAATACAAAAAAGTTTTTATCTCTTTCTATTCCACTTATAAGAATCTTTGTTCTGACTGACTGATTGACATAATAGGTAACGCACAACCACAACCCAAAACACTGGTCGTAGAGAAAAAGAGAGACTAAGAGAGAAAATCCTAAAATTCAACCCCTACAGAAGTGCAGCGGGCAGTAAAATGTGTATGTTTATATAAACTGAAGATAATTTTAGTGCTTTAAAATAAATCAAAAAGTTAAAAACTTTCAGTGAAATACTCCGCTTCATCTCAATATCGTTTATGACAATGAGGTATTTACAAAATTGTTTATCACCTGGAGCGGCTCATTTGAGTCTATTAACGTAATTTTTGCAAATGCCGGAATGTCTTCGAAATATAAAGAAATGTCTCGCACAATATTACACGGTCTTTATGCCAGTTGCCGCAGGAAATGACAATTATTTTTGGTTCAATCCTCATGGAAGAGAATGGATCGTCTTTCACACGCGCAAAATACCTTGAAGGACCCTCGATGGACACGATCACACGACACAACAAGAGACAAAAAAATTCATTCACAAAAATAGGTTGGTCGCAAAAATATTTAAGTGTTCTTAGCACGCCATGAATTGTTATGGTGAATTTTATTTTTATTTCGCTTGTTCAATTTGAAGTGCTTTATGAAAAGCGTAGATCAATTAAAAGTCTGTAAAATTTATAACAGTGAGAAATAGTTGAGTATTAATAATTATCAAATTCTACCTCAAATCTGATGAGTCCACAAATAAAAGATTATTGACGTAAGTAATTTTAGTTATTATCATCAGTCAAGTTGCCGGCATTGAGTGGTCGAAAACCATGTTATTATCTTCAATCGATCTTATTAAATACCGATAGTAGTATATCTAGCATGACTATAGTTTTCAAATTTCGAATTCCTGAACGAGCGGTTCGAAATTAGAGAAAAAAAACGCGGCAACACAATGCCACGCTGTCTGCAAGCGGACAGGTATATGACGGGGCACATTTTATTGGTTTTCCGAAACATTCTCTGTCCTATTAATAAATGAGTGGCGGGAAAAAAAGCTGTAGAATCCATTTGTCAAGACTGCGGTGATTTATGGGCGAGGACTTTTAGATTCCTAGAAGAAGGACAAGGTTTGTTCTATTTGCTTACCTGTCACAGTGATTTAGAAGGGTACCTATGTACGAGAACTAGTAATCGTTTTTAACCTTGACAACATACATTAGCAACCTGATAAAAATCGATTTCATTACTATATTTATTTTACAACAACTGTAACTGTAAGTAACTATAAAAAAAAAACAATAAATACCTATTCGCAGTGTCTAGATAACTTTGATCTAAACTAAGGAATTGCCGGGTTTCGTATGAAGTGGTGTAACGGTTTTTGAAGGCAACTTTTAAGATAACAATGAAGGCACAGTTAACTAGATACCTACTAGACCTAACTAGTAGTACCAACTCAATATTTTTGAGGATGTCTATGATGATTTTGGGGTAGTCAGAGGTATCCAAACATTACTTCAGGCACATACCCACATTTTGCAGTAGTTAGAATATCATACGTAATAAGTTGCGGCCCACCGCCGCTGCTAAAATACCAACTGGTTTCCTCACGATGTTTTCGATATTCGTTTGTACTGGCACTGAGGACATAATCTTTTCGAATAGAAAAACCTTAGATCACATCTTAGGATTGGAAGGCGGAGTTGCTCCCATTAACACACCAGTGCTTTCACAGTAGTTTTAAGGGCTACAAAGTCGAAATACCTCTACTATACTATCGCAAAGTTTCTTCGACGAAGTACTTATCGAAGTTGGCCGAAGTCAGAAGTATGTGACTACACACTCGTGCAACCTCGTGAGGAGTGCTTAGAGTCCTTTGACTACGGTGCAAAAACCGACAGCAATCGGAAATCGCCCTAAGCGAGGTGAGGTTAAACGTACCGAAGCGAAGTGGTACACTACACTCTGGTATACACCTTGCAAATAGTGAAGAAGCTTTAAAACCTAGCTATATACTTAAATCAGAAGTTCAAATATTTTTGAGTAAGCTTTAATAAAGTAATTGATAACGGTTACCCTTGGATGAAACTTAAACCATTGGTTTCTTTTCCAAACTTGGCTGACACACTGCGTCTTGTATAAGTAGGTAAGCTATAAGTTGAAATCGTGTCTTACACTAGGTTACACCTATAGGTAGATGATGACAGTTTCTGATGCCAGGCAGGTAACGCTGTCTGAAATCGCAGGGCGATTGCGCCAGCATTTTACTACTTCCGCAATTAAAGGTTTTAAAGTCTTCATAGCGATCTGAATTAAACCTTTTACGCAACTTATTTATGGAACAAGCCGATGACCTTACTTATGCTATAGTAATAGATTCTTTGTTATACGGTAACGGTTACCACAAAATATTAGGTAAGCCAACGGTTGCATATTAGCAATATGAAAACGCATTACAAGGTATTACCTCACAGGCAACGCACGTTAAGAACGTGCCCTAGGATGACCCATCGATTTGAGGTAAGTATACAGTGTTAAGCCTCATGTACCTACCTGAAATTTCACTAGCACTTTTTACATCTTTTACACCCACGCCCTTTTAGTTAAAACACAACGACGCTACTTGGCGACAAAAATAGACATTACCTTCTAGTATAAACCTTTCAAAAAGAGCCCTAATGCAACAAAACACTACTGCCTGATATATCCAGATTTGAACCTAACCAAAAACTCCAGTGGTTCACTATTCCATATTCCTTGCAAATTCTCACGTGCCTCAATAAATTACGGCGAAATTGATGACTGCTCCCGAAGGTTGCAGGTAGCAGTGGTAATGATGGAGATATTATCGTTGCGAATACTCGGAATAGTTTCGGCTTTCTCATTGAAGTGTCGGGTTTCTTGACGAGCAAATGGAGAAACCAGTACAAAGAACAATAACGTAAAGCCGCTGCGAAGAGAGTTCTTACTGTTAAAACTTACTAAAACTAACTTTTAGTGTTGTTACAATCTACAACTTTTATCAAGTTTGACTTTGACTTTCAGAGTAACCTACGAAATGTATACTTATCGGTTATCAAGAGATGTTCTGCCTAGCTGTTGTGGGTTTTCAATCACTGTGGCTCAAAAAAGAGGGCGCCTTACTTTGATAAGACTAAAGCTTGTTACATTATCTTTCAAATAAAAAACCTTCTAAAAGTACTATTGCTAAAACTTCAGTGAAACTACTGGCTGCAAGCACTAGATGGCGCTGCCATAAAGAATCAAGATATTTAAAATTTGCATGTGACACCTGTAGGTAGATATAGTACTAACATTAAGTGGCTAATAACGAGTGCTTCTTTGGTATACTTGCTAATCATCATAAAAAAACGTCCTGTAGCCTAAACCTTCCTTCGCTTCTAGGAAAAACTATCTTGGGTCTTAGTAAAAGGATAAATAATACTAGAGCATGTGTTACTAAGGCGAAAAAATATAAATATAACTTGCTGAAATTGAACATCAGTTACCCAGATTCTAATTGTTGTTTACTCGTGAGATAACAAACAACCGCGGGTTGTACATACCTAGACTAAAGTTTTTATGAAAATAACTTCAAACGTATACAGCCGAACTTTGATTCCACTATTTTAAAGCGTCTATTCCCGATTGTTCCTACCCCCAGCGTTCCTACTAGGAACAATCGGGAATTTTTTTCCCGATTGTTCCTAGCTACGATCTTACTAGGTATGATCGGGAAAAATATTCCCCATTGTTCCTATCTACTGGTTCGAAAACGAGAAAAAGGTTTAAAATTGAACCAGTGCTGTCGGAAAGCGTACCGAGCGTGTTATGATGTTGTTAATGCACTAGTGCTGCTAATATGTGGTGTCTATCCATATCATCATCATTTCCCTGCCCTTATGTTGGTGTCTATCCATATATCTAATTGAATAATGAAATAACTTAACTATATTTTTTATAATAAATAAAATAAAAATAAAAATAAAAAAAGCCCATTTATTCCATAGCTTATAACATTTCATGCATACATTTATAATTATTATTTACATCATTTCATTTACTAATTTTATTATAATATCTGTTTAAAGCTTAATTCATAATTATTATATACACTTTGCGTTTAATCGGTATTAATATTTAACTGTTGGTACTTATTCGATATTTAGTATAATTTATTTTGAACACAATTTTATTTTTTACATAAGTAGGAGTTTTATATAGTTTTTTTTTTTTTTAATTATGTTTATTTAGTAACTAAACCTATTTACTATATTAAAGCTATACCTAATCTAGTTGTTCATATGTATTATGTGTATTTATTTATATATATATATATATATATATTATTATTATTATTATTATTTTTTTTTGTTTTTTTTTCCCCCTTCTGTTAGGACCCCTCTCGGGTAAAGGCCTCCTCCAGCTTTTTCCAGTCTTCGCGATCTACTGCCATTTCTGTCCAGTTTTGTGTTTTTGTATATTTTCTTATTTTTTATAATACGAGATAATAATACACTAATATTAAGCTTAATTAGTTTCGAGGATTGTAATTTATTCGAAGAAATATACTAAGTGTATGTGAAAAATTATTTTAAAAGGACATATTATAGAAAAAAAACTTGTATCATGATAAAATCACACAGCCGTCACAGCTCAGTTCGTAGTAACCCTGCTTTCTACGCTGTAGGTGGTGGGTTCGATTCCCACCGAGAACAAACATTGGTGTGATGAATATAGATGTTTGTATCTAGTGAAATTGAAAGGTAGGAACAATAGGGAATATTTTTTCCCAATTGTGCCTAGTAGGAACGCTGGGGGTAGGAACAATCGGGAATAGACGTTTTAAAGCAAGGTGGTTTACTCGTCTAAGAGCAAGACATATCATACTTTTTTGATCTTTACCTCAGATAAAAATAAATAACAATTGTAGACAAAAATAAATAAGTAGTGTTCTGCGTATTTTTATTTAGCTCTAAGCAACTTTAGTTTCAGTATAACTTTCTAGTTCAATACCGGCTTCAGTGCCACAGAATATCATAAAAAGTAAACCAAATAATGACACGTTATAAAACGGCATTCCCTTTCTACGGACAGTCAATATCGCTTGTATATCGCCTCGTCATTGAGATAGGATCGATATGTTTTCGGTATCACACCGCGATCGCCCGCGAATGTGCTGACCTCATGTAGGTGTTTGTCGATTACAGAATACACCTTCGATACGGTATTTTAATTGATCGAGTTTATACGGTTATTTTATTGATCAGTTTTATTGATAGTATGTAATAATAATAACAAATAGCATCACGACTTTAATCGCCAAGCACGGTAGATATCCCTTCCAATCTCTTAGTACCAAGTAACTACTCCAGATTCTTCGAGAATGTCTAAGGGGGGTAGTCAGAGGTATGTCCAGATAGATCATTTGGTACGTACCCATATGATAATAAATAATAATAATGCTAATAAGTAGAGCTCTTAGTGAAGGGCTCGTCCTGGTCACCATGCCTATGGCACATGCCTGTTCCGGTTTGAAGGGTGCCGGTGAAATTACAGGCACACAAGGCTTAACACCTGTATGCCTCAGGGTGATTAACGCAGAGCAGTGCATCGTAGGTTACGGTCATCTTGTTTCATCAGCAATCGTATAAAAACTAAAATCAAGCAAGTATTCCAAAAGATACAGTCTATTAAATAAAGCACTTTTCTATACTTTTCAATCACTGTTAAAATATAAAAACATCTTTTTCTAGCCAGTCAGATTAATTTTAAGGAAAATTAAAATTTGAACCACTGATGGTTTACCTACTATGCAAGATACGAAATATTTTCGAAGCGACGAGATATTTTTTTTTTTTTATTTATTTATTTCCAAAAGTTTTTGTTACATGCCACGATTTAACCTATCTGAAAAATTAGATTTACTTAGTACTACCTAGTATGATTACCTATAAAAAACTTATGTATAACTAATCTAAGTAGGTACTTTACTACTTCTTTACTTCAAAATAAGAAGCAAGAAAATCTCGTAGTGTGATATTTATCTAAACCTGAGATAAGAACGAAACAATAATCGCGACGTTATTTGATCTCCGCTTATCCCAACGCAACTCTCGAGTCCCCGGAAGTCTATTGTTCGGGAAAACTACCAAAATATCGGGACGCGCAAAATGTCCTGATCGAAAAACGTTTCAATTTTAGCAGCTACAAGATTAGGCAAAGCATGTTGGTGCACGAACTATAAAGGGTTCCGTACAATGTCGAAAAATTCAGCGAATTGTAATAACGCTGACATATTTTTACGTTGATCTATATATATACAATATATATTTTATGCTTCTGCTGATGGAACAAGCATATGGCTCACCTGATGTTAGGAGAGAGATATATTACCTTATAGTACCTTCTTAGTAGTATTCTCTTAGCGAATGCCTCGTCTGGGGAAGTACTACCATGCCTATTTCTGCCGCCAAGCAGTTTGCTGTGTTGTGGCATAAAGGGTGTAGGTGCCAGTAAAATTACAGGTAAATAACGATACTATACTATTATATACATAACTGCAAACCATGTTAATGCAGCTACTGAATGCGGCTTTTCTTGAGATATGGCATGGCTCGTGGATTTTTATGAATAAATACCTTCTGACTTGGATTTTGGCAGACATTCCCTGTGACTGTGTACAAGTCGTTTTCACAACTTAGTGGTGAACTCTAAAATTACTCTTGCTATAAACTAGTCGGCTAATCCGCGGTCTCTTTGACTCCCACGAACAAGGGTATTTGTTTCTGTAGCGAAGCTTAAAAAAGCCTTAAGATTATTGATTTCTACGAAGTCTTTGAAGGACAGTATTGCCATAAGCGTGGCTTCTTAAAAGCCGCGACCGTCATATTACCAATGTACAATCAGCAAGCGAATATGCAGGTTTTTATATGTAGATAGTTAGCTACATTATCAATCTACCTGCTATGTTAAAACCGTTTTTAGTGTAGACTTCTTAACTCTATTTATGTTCATCGCTACGTTGCATTAATTCACTGGGAAACCCTTATTTTGAAACCCGTTTTTTTGAAGAATGCAAAACCTATTGACTTTTCTATGGATAAAATATTTCATAGAATAGTTTCCTGATGTTCTATACAAGAAATAAAAATAACTAGGACGCAAACCCTTCACAGTCCTTGGTTCTGCAGAGTTCGACAATGTTCATGTTGATTCAAAAATTTACTCAAAAGTTGAAGTTGGTTTCACAGGTTTTCCGTGATTATAATAACTAACTTGAATTATGTAATCAAGCACGCTAAAAGACGGTCATTGATTCCTGAGAAAAAGGTCTTACGGCCGGGAACGAATTGCTTGTTGAGGGATAAACTCACCTCTCGTTACGGCAAAAATTAAAATGTGGTAATCTGAGAAAGAATTACCTGGGTTGCCAAGTTTGGGTGTTTTGGAGTTCCCATGAATGAACTACCTGAATTTGGTCACTGGAGTCATAAAACCAAGTACTTGTGAGTAAATGTATTGCAAAAGTGTTTGAATTTGGTGGTATTGGCAGTGATTAACTCACATACTTATAAACGTTATTAAAATTTAAATGTTGCTTAGAATGAGTCCTGTCACTATTTGTCATTACCGATCGATAAGAGACGGGAATCGATTTAACTATGTTTATCATTTTATAGGTTTTTATAAGTAAAGCCGCCATACTATAAGAAAAAATTGCAAATTACCTACCCCTAAAGCAAAAATTAGGCATGCCTTGCATATACCTTCATAAGCATCTTAGAAGATATATTTGGTAATACTACTCGTTTCTGAATCGTATATTTTTCCTCTGTCTTTACAATCAGCAAGTTAAAATCGCAATGGAAATGCCATACCTATAGCTCGAAAAACCGACCACTGCTGGAGAGTAAAGGTTCTTGAATGGCGACCACGAACCGAAAGACGAAACTTAGAACACCTCCCGATGAACCGATGACATTGGAAGTCGATAGATGGTAAAGGTTCGTTTTCCTGAAAATGTTTTTTGAACCCTTGAGATTTTTTTCATTAAACTTAGCTCAGTTGATAGGAACTCTGATATATGCACTGTAAGTTGTGGTAAATGATTGTATAATGAACATATAATAATATGTTTGTTCTCCGTCTGAGAGTTATAAAGTATATATTATATATTAAGAAAAAAACGTGTTTTATCAGTCATCTTGTTTCCATAGTAGGTACAAGCTTTGTTTAGTTTGGACCTAGATTGTGTTGTGTGACATATTTACAATTTTAATTTGTATTTACTTATTTATTTAATAAAATTTCAATGTGAGGTATTTACCTTATTTAAAGGCAGCTGTTTCTGCTCGTGATATCAATTTACCTACTTACTGTAGGTAACTGCTTATTATTTTCAACTTATTTCGAGAACAACAGAACAAAGTCGGTTCTGCGACGGCTGTCTGAACCACATTTCATGGACATGCAAGAGAAAGGGAATCAGAATTACACCAACAGATGCTCAAGAATATCGACTTTTTGGTAGACTCTTGGATTCATTACCGGAACATTTCCGAAATCATGTGTTTTGAGATAAGTATACAGAACGGTAGGGAATTGAATATTCTTTCTAAATCAATATCGGCACAAATCAAATTTTGGTTCTAATTGACATAAAAAATAAATTGACATAAACTTTAACTTTAATTGACATAAACTTTAACTCATCATTACTCAAAACAGTACATTTTGAAATATTCCATTACTGTTTCCGACTGACGAGTGGTTAGGACGTGAAGTGTGTCTGTTCGATTTCCACTTACCTTTATCCATAGGTGCTACAGCTACGACCGGCACATGACCAGGGTGTCTTCCACGAAAATTCGTATTGGTGTTTTAAGTTGCCACTAGACTGTGAAACAACGGTTTAAGAGTTATCCCGCAGCATAATTTAAAATGTCAACACAACATTTTATATAAAAAAATAGTGGTGGTCATTTTTACTTATCATCATTTAGATGATGATGAGTAAACTAAATATAGCTTCTATTACAGGAACCAAATGACTGATAGAATACTTACGAGTTTACACGTTTTTTTGTACATACATATACATACTTAGAATTCAATGGGGACCCGTCACAGTTTTATTTGTGAATGCAGTTTTATAGGCCTTGAGAAACTAAAACATAAAGTGCAAAAATTTTTTTTCTACGGCCAAAACTGGCTAGGTTATGGGCAAAATACCGAACGAGGCTCACTGACCGCGCGAACAGCCTAGCGTTGAGATATTGTGACGTCATGTCACAATGACCCAGCGCTAGCCGCCGAACCCGCGCGGTTTTATTAAAAAAAAATTAATTTAAACCAGAACACGACCCGCGCAGATCGAGTGAACTTTAATAAATGAATGGTGGAGAACGCGAGCGCGGGCGAAAGAGAATCGAGACGTCACGATTCCCTGACATGAGCTATCCGGCCGCCCCGCGGTTGGCTGGTACAAAATGTGTAATATCTTCGCAACCAATGGAACGATTTCAATTATTTAAAAACCATCGTACCTAAACAAGTAAAAGGAACACCATTACATAGATAATATATGCATTTTCCGACTTGGTACGGGAGCTCATTGATAAATAATGACAGTAAAACAGTGCTTATCGGCTAAGAGATCTACTTCTACTAAAACCAAGCAACTAACTCACCAATTTAATATATATTATACTAGTGGTTCGTCTATATAAGATTTAGTAACTGACTTGCACTAAACAATGATAATGCATTTATCATTTAAGTTCTTGACATAAAAATATAAAATTCTACGCTAAATATAGACAGTTGATGCAATTAATAACCCAAAACCGAAACACAAAAACTTGAACCGTAATGAAATTAGACGGGCCATGATCGATCAAAATAATAATTAATTGTAGACTTTCTGATGGATCCTTGTACTAAGTCATCATGTTTAATTAAAAATAAAAATGGCCGCTCAAATTAACGGCTACATTTCAGGTTTTAGAAACTCAAGCGCAAGATTTTGATCGTGCATTTATATTAAACGTTTTCATATTTAGCTTTACAACCAGTGATCAATGAAAGCTTCAAATTGTCTTAAGTACCTTCACATATGTGCATTGAGTAGTATTAACGCTAATTAGGTACTTATTTTGAGCGTAATTGTAAGTATAAGTAACTAAGTGTGTAAAAATACTCTTAAGTTAAAAACAATATTACTTAGATATGCCACCATATTATGTCACGTCTTCGGAAGATGGACCGTGTGAGATAGATACTCATAAGTAAATAGACTATTCACAAAGATTTTTATATTATCCCAAAAATTATTTTCCTCGAGTAGGATTTGAACCCACGACCTTCCCCTTGATACGGGGATGCGATCGAGAAAAATAGTTTTTGGGATAATATTAAAATCTTTGTGATTTCCTTAAGTGCAGGTAAGCACTATAAAAACCAATAAACTAAATAGACTATTGCTTTATTGTACACATGAAACACAAAAATAGAACAAAAAAGTTGCAACTAAAAACAGACGCACAAAGGTGCAATGGTAGAATGATAGCCGAAGTAGTCATTGGACAAAATAGAACATGGATTCCATCACATGTTTTCATAAACATCGTGTTTCGTTTAAATTGTTTTATGTTGTTGGTTCTGATCTACACTGAACTGAACAATATACTTACTTATTGTCCTTATTAGACACGTCGTTGCTGCATGTTCTCCATCGGGTAATGCAATCGTTATACTGACGTCACGAACGTCTTGTACGCAAGGTGGCTCTATCGCTTTTTTATTCGAAAAAATAGTCTGAGTGTTCTTTTTTCTACGTACTATTCCGCGACAGCATAGTAGCTACCTAATAGTTAACATACAACGTTATTCTTGTAATCAGTGTTTTGTAAGTGAGTAAAAAGTAGATTATTCATCACATCCAATTCATTTCTAAAGTGTCTGATATCGGTGACAATATTTGTGTACCCTCTTTTTTATACACAAACTTTGGACGTTACATCGATCTCTATCAAGATAAACGCCATCTAGCGCTTGCTACTCTAACTACGTTGGTGTCTACTTGGCCAAACGCTTCTGATCAATATGGCCAAATGCAATGCCTGTGGAAGGTTTATTTCGGCATCGGCAGAGGTCGCTAAATGTGTAAAATGTTCTTTGGTGTATCACAAGCCGTGCGTGGGACTGAACGAGTCTTCCAAGGTTGTCTCATCGTGGTGCTGTCCAAGCTGTAAACCTAAAAAGCCTAAAGGGGATAACGCCGAAACACCGGTAAAAGCGCTACACAGTGAAGATTCAGGTGATGAGGATAAATCTGTTACATCTCTCCCGCTTTCCGTCGATGATGCCGCTTCAGCGCCCTCTGCCGGAGTAAATGACGATAGCAGTTTGTTACTTTTACAAATAAAAGAGGTTCGTGAGGAGCTCCGTGCACTGCGTTTAGAGATACAAAGTTATAGAAATGAGTTGTCCGAGGTAAGAAGTGCAGTCGGGGCAAATACCGCTCGTTTAGAAATTGCGGATACACGTATTGACTCACTTGAAAGGCAGCTCAGTGATCAGTCCTCTTCTTCAAAAAACCTCGAAACTACTGTTATGCATCTCCGTCAAGAGTTGAATGAACGAGATCAATTGTTACTGGCTAACGACGTCGAAATTTCTGGTTTACCGGAGGAAGTTGGAGAGAATACTCCTCATCTAGCAATACTTATCGGAGCTAAACTTGGTATGAAGCTGGAGGACCGAGATCTTATATATGCAGAGCGCGTTGGACAGAGAAGAGAGATTAGTACTGTGCTATCTGGTGACCCGATAACGTCAGCAGTGGGCCAGCGGCCGCGGGCTCTTGTAATCCGTTTTGCGCGTCGTGGGCTGCGGGATGACCTGCTACGAGCTGCTAGGGTGCGCCGTGGTATCACCTCGGCTGACGTGGGCATAGCAGAAACCACGCGTCGCTTTTATGTCAATGAAAGACTCTCAAAACACAATAAACAGGTATTCTACAATGCTCGGCAGTTATGTCGCGAACATAACTGGAAGTATGTCTGGACTAAGTCTGGATTTACTTACGTTCGCCAGGCACAAGGTCAAACTGCTTATCGCATCACTAACTTAGAAAACCTTAATCACCTTTTTGGTAAAGAGTAGGTTAGTCTCAACACTTATACCGTTGTTAATATATGTTCACCTTTATGAATTACCTAGGTCTCTTACAGTAATTATTCTCATCGCTGTTTTTTGTAAATTTTTAATGGGCATAAATTCTTATACTTTTATGCAGGTTATTGCAGCACTCTCGGTGCGGAAGCATTTAAAAATGTTGTTAATTTCTATAAGTTTTGCTATTTATTTATTCAGTATAATGTTTTTCATGTATATTTGCACTGTGTTGAAAATCATGTTTTGTAATTATTTACTTTTAGCCGTTACGAGTCAGCATTCGGTGCATTTTAAATGGGTATATTCTACTACATTGTTTAATATTTATCCGTTAAGATGATTTATAAAAATAATTTTTTAAAAGTTGGTTTATTGAATGCTGGATCTTTAAATACTAAACATGATGAATTTATATCTGTAGTTGAACGGTATAAGCCTGATATATTGGCAATTAATGAGACTTGGCTCAGGAGTGGGGAGGAAGAGAGAGCACCTAGAGTACCTGGCTACCGGCTTCGCCACACACCTCGCCTAGTACCTCGCTCTACCTCTGTTCGATCTCGAGGTGGAGGAGTTGGGTTTTATATTCGCAATGGACTCAATGTCCGTACACGCTCACACCCAATCAATCCATTGGTGGATCAGATGTGGATCTCGCTGACGGTAAATAGTTTTAAGCTTGTTATAGGCTCAGCGTATAGTCCTCCCTGGCAAAATTCTGACGTGTTTCTTGATGCCATCACGGATTCCATTTCCTCGTTTGCTAGTTGTGATTATCTGATTCTCCTAGGTGATTTTAACATCGACATGCTGGTGGATGACAGTGAATCAAAGAAACTGAATAATTTTCTAAATTACACCAGCCTGTTGCAACACGTTTCTGAGCCCACACACTTCACTGACCATAGCGCAAAACTTATAGACGTTGTTTGTACTGATGCCCCTGTTAGACAGATGCAAGTAAAATACATTCCTGACTTGGGTGCCCACGCCTTCATCACTGCAGAGCTTAATTTTAAAAAACAAAAACCGCGTAGATCGAGCTTTTTTTACAGGCCGTTCAAGGATATTTTAATTGATAATTTTAATGAAGACTTGGAGAGTATCGATTGGAACTGTGTTAAAGCTTCAGACAATGTTAATGAAATGATTGTATTTTTTAATGAAATAATCTTAAAACTTTTTGACCTACATGCTCCTGAAAAAGAAATATTTATTCGAGAAAAATCTTATCCTTGGATAACTGATACTTTGAAGCTTATGATGCAGCTCAGAGATGACGCGCATGCTCGGTATCGTGCATCTAAAAACGAAGTACACAAACAATACTACAAAGATCTAAAAAGCGCTGTTATTAATGCATTGGAATCTGATCGCCGTGCTTATTTTGACAAATACATCAATGCAAATTTAAAAAACCCTGCAAGGTTATGGAAAAATTTAAAGAAGACTGTCCTTTCTAAAGATAAATCTGTCATACTACCCAACCACCTGAGTGACCCAGAATTTATAAATAATAGTTTTCTCGACGTTCCAGGTTCTAACGAAATAAGCATCTCTCAACTAACTTACTTTGAACACCATAGATTCTGTGACAGTACATTTCAACTAGAGACTACTACGCCTGATAAAGTCCTTAAAGCTCTTCGTTTACTCAAATCTAGCGCCAAGGGGTTTGACAATGTGAACTTGGATATGATAATGTTAACTTTGCCACACTCTTTGGAAGCCATTACGTGTATTATTAACACATCTATAACCACATCAACATTTCCTGAACTCTGGAAAATTGCAATGGTTAAGCCGATTCCCAAAGTATCAAATCCCACTACGTTTAAAGATCTTCGGCCGATCAGCATACTACCTTGCCTCTCCAAGATTTTGGAACGAATCATTTATGAACAGGTGTCGGGCTATGTAGAGTTTAACAATATACTTCCAGAATTGCAATCTGGTTTCAGAAAGGGCCGTAGTACGGCGACAGCGTTACTGGACGTTACAGATAGTATTCTTTCAGCGCAGGATCAGGGTATGGGCACCATTCTAGTTCTATTAGATTTTTCTCGGGCTTTTGACTGTATAAACTCTACCCTTCTTCTTTCAAAGTTAAGTTACTTCGGTTTCAATACTGGCGCTACGAAGTGGTTTCACAGTTACCTTTCGAATCGTCTGCAGATGGTAGAAACTACCAAAGCCGATGGAAATAGAGCTCTATCTTCTCTTTGTTCTGTCTCTAGAGGAGTCCCCCAAGGCTCTATCTTAGGTCCTTTGTTATTTGTGATGTACTGCTCTGATATTGTAAAGTCTATACAAAACTGTCAATATCACATCTATGCTGACGACTTGCAGCTTTACCTTTCGTTCCCGCCTACACATACATCTCAGGCAACTGTTAAAATTAATCATGATCTCAACAGAATTGCTCTGTGGTCTCGTGAAAACTCCTTGGTTTTAAATCCAGGAAAATCCAAATATATGGTTTTAGGGTCAAAAAAGCAAATAGATGACATTGTTACTCTAACGCCCGATGTGAATATCTATGGAGTGCCAGTTATGCGCACAAATGAAGCCCGTAACCTTGGAGTGCTTATGGACAGTGAACTTCGTTTCGAAAAGCATATCACTGAATGTGCACGGAATTGTTTTTACAGGCTTAAGGTTTTGTACCGTATTCGCAATTATCTTAACGTTGATATCCGTGTAAACCTAAGTGAATCACTAATTCTATCAAAATTAAATTATGCAGATACCGTATACGGTCCTAGACTGTTTTCTAGAACCGAGAAGCTCATCCAAAGAGTTCATAACGCTTGTGCCAGATTCTGTTTTAAAATACCCCCTAGGGCACATGTTACGCCGTATATTAATGCTGCCAAACTTATTAAAATGTCCTGGAGAAGGCAGCTTCATTTTGCTGTACTATTGTTTGGAGTTGTTAAAAGCGGTAAACCAAATTACCTCTTTAAAAAATTACTTTGGTTCCGTGATGGCAATAGGTATAACACGCGGGCAGCTTCTGCTCTTTTGATGACGACACCATTACATGGCTCCGCAGCTTTTAGAGGCAGCTTCCGCTTCGCCGCTTCTAAGTGCTGGAACGACATTCCTCCGCCGCTGAGAAGTATTAATAGTGTTAATCTGTTTAGGTTAAAATTAAAGCAATATTTTCTTGCTCTACAAATCAACCAACCCTGGCTGGCTTAGTGGAAGTAAAGCTCTTCTCTCTCTCTCTCCACTTGACTGTCATATTTTACGTAGGCTGCTATTTTAAATTTAAATTTTTGTTTCTTTTATCTGAGTTTGATAAGTTAAGTTTCTCTTACATTATTATATATAGCGTTAAATCAGGTTGTATAATCAATATATTTATTGTAATCCCGTGTATGACCTAAGTGAGCATATAGTTATTTATTTACTTTTTTTGTTTTTAGAATTTGCAGAATTTGTTTATGTATAAGTATTTTAGTGGATAGTTTTTATTTTTTGTTTTTATAATCTGTCTAATTATGTAAGAGCTACCTATATGTCTTTACGTTCGTGAAGTCAACACGGGCTTCAGCAGAAAATCAGCGCTGCAGCATGGCAACATGCCGTAGCATTATGCTGAGCTGAGGCCATTTCACCACCACATGGAGACCATTTTTAATAGTATTATGCCTTAATCTATTAAAAATGGTGTCAAATCAACCGTAATTAAATTTAAGATCGGTAATTTTTTTTATGTAATGTCTAATGTATTTGTTGTGTAAATTTACTATTACTTTATTCTGTATTGTGGTGGTTTGAATAAATGTCTTATCTATCTATCTATCTATCTTATAGGCAGACATAACCGTATATTTTTTCCCGTCCAATGTAGGCATACAAAATAATATGTTTAACTAGCGGCTGCTCGCAGCTTCGCCCGTGTGGCAGTTTTTTTCCCGTTCCCGTTATTTTTCTGGGATAAAAAGCCTATGATAGAATCCAAGTTATAATCTATGTTTATTCCAAATTTCATCCAAATCGGTCTACTGGTTAGAGCGTGAAAAAGTAACAAACATCCATCCATCCATCCATACTTACAAACTTTCGCGTTTATAATATTAGTAGGATTTTATTTTCGTATACTCAGGTTGTTAAACTACTTCTGATCAAGATTGAACAATATACTTACTTATTGTTACAACATCGTCGGCTAAACATCGAGTGGACATGTAATGATACACTGACAATTAATATTGCGTTATATCTAAACATCAAACGAGTAATGACATTACCTTGCTTATTGATCGATGCTGACTTGTGAAATAGTTTGACAAATCTACTCGTGTGTAGTCAATCAAAGTTGGTAAGGTTATTTCAACGCCACTGTGTACATTATCAGACAAATTATAAATTGCAGTAAATATTATTACGTGTACATTTCATCAGCCTAAATACAAACTGCTGGACGTAAGCCCTTCCCTATATATGAGAGGGTTTGCTATAGTCACCACGCTTGGTAGGTGGATTGGGGACCACAGTATCGATGTTTAGCACTCAGGAGATGTACGTTCATCTCCTGGTTCGTACCTTTCGTAGACCTAGACACGTTTTTGGTGACCCGGATGAAACGGAGGTCGCTTCACCAGGTTCGGATCCGAAACACTCCACATTCATACCGACCCCGGCGGTGGGGTCGAAAACGCTTTCCCGTTAACGCTCCTTCAGGGCGAAGAGTCTCTCCGTAGGTCCCTTTTCTTCCGCAGCCCAAGCCGAGGTCCGGAGGTACCTAAGTGGTGTCATTGTGCTCATTGCCAACTGATCAGCTTGATAAATTCCACTGCTGGACATAATAATCAGCTTCTCTTATACGTTTTCAGGAATAACGATGTTGAGCTTTCTCCCATCTACCGACTTGTTGTTGTTGTAACAATGTTGTTGGTCGATATTTAAATCTTTCAAAATTATCACATTGAAGTGGTAATCACGGTAGGTCATAACTTGTAGAACCAACAACCGCGGAAGACCTAGGTTCTCAAGTTCTCTAACTTATGTAGACAGCAATTTTAATTAAAATACCACAATTTTGGTTTAGTCTTTGATTTAAAAACTTAGAGTTTTCAGGGATATAAGCGAGACTCAACATTACTTTATCTTTAAAGTACCTGGATATCTTAATCTTTTGTGTTATCCTGAAGAGCTGATGGCTTCCAACAGAAAATAAAACTGTTTTATCCAATTCCTGCAAATGTATCACAGAATGAATCAAATGCGTAATTATTTATTTTTTTATATTAACACAACCCAGACAGTTGCATTAACTCTATTTTGCGCATGAGCCGTGCGTATTCAATATTTTGCGTTATAATATGCGGGGGGATCAATCCAAGCCTATCGAGTCTAGTCTATCACTCAATTATATCACAAAGACAAGTGTGCCGTAATTGGATTAGTCGATTGCGATAGGTTTATAATCACGTGGCTATAATTGGTGCGCGCGCGCATCGGCGGTGATCGACGGCACCACGGGGCGCACACCCAATGCCGCCGACAATTATATCGATACTCTTATGCTGGATACACCCAGTATTGTTCAATATAGAAAACCTTATGACTTGTATCTCATAGTAAAAATATTAGGAAACCCCATTATAATGGTATTAAATTCCTTAAGATCTAAGGAATCGAAATACCTTAGGAAGACGTTGGGAAACGCCTACTTTGCCATTATCTCAATCAAACTTGTCGACTAGGTAATACCAACTAAAAGCATTTTCTGAACATAGGCATGCAAACTTTACAAATGGCTATGCAGTCCGCTAAGCGAAGTAATATCCACAGTATGAGTGCGTTGAAACTCGAGGCAATCTGCGGAGCGGCGGGAGGTACTCGATCGGACTAATGATAACGGCGATCGACGGATTATTACGTTAAACCCGGGCTAAACCCAACTGTTTTAGATGCACCGCCGCGAACTGACACCTACTAACGAAACATTTGGGACCCGTTCATGGTACTTTCCTATCGACAACGTATTTGCTTGCGTTATTTTTTGTCTTGTGTTGTCGTCAGGTTATTAACGACATTGTAGCGACTTCTTGAAAATTGTATATAATATGTACTATCAATCGTTTATCAGCGTTCTGCGTTTTCTATCGGTTGGATGTCCCAGTTCGTTGTTGCGCTAGGTGCATTGTGCTGCCATCATTGACCTTGATACGATGAAAGGCTCTGAAAAGAAAGAAGGGGCTAGAGGATACAGGTGTTTCTTTAAAGTTTCAAGGCCACTTCGGGATCGAGTGTGTTCGGTCGATAGAATGGTGGCTGATTAGGCCTCGTCGATGAATGGACGAGGGAGTCGCGGATCGACAAAGGCACGCACGCCGTAGTAGACAATCCGGCGAGTATCGATCTCCCGCGACCCTTCGACTGAGCGCCGACCGCGGCACAATGCCGGCGCTCTTTATTATAGCATCTCACATTGTTGTCATTGTTATTATTATGATTCTTTACCGCTTTCCATTGTCGGTCGGCGTTGTGGCGGTGCTTTTTCACGTCTCGCGTTTAGTCTGGGCACTGGGAGCGCGACGCTCGCACGTTATTCGCGGAAAACGAGTGTTTTCCTCGCGGAAATTTTGTCACATTTGTATTTGATAGTAAATTTGATGTGGGTGTTGTGTGCGCGCGCATTGTTGTGTGACTGACGGGCCTGACGGTCCGGCGGAGATGTGGCTGCCAGCCTGTGTACTCCATAGCTAGCTCTATAGCCACCGCAGGACTATAGCTATGTGGCAGTATACCTCTGTATTGGACGGTTAAACGTGCTCAATTTGAATTTTAAGTTATGGTGATTCTTGTGTTGCAACTAACATTTGCACATTGAAACTAAGGTAGCGATGTAATTGAAATAGGTACAGTTGTTGTTCTAAGACATTTATAGAGGTTACTAGTATACCCACATTTTTTATATTTGCTTAGAGAAGAATGATCGCGCATATACAACATAATATTTGTTGGAAAGTCTTATTAGAAACATTTTCTATCTAGATTTACTCAAAGTAGGAGTATTTTACCAACACCTTAGAAATGAAATGTTGTGAGTAATAATAAGCTACTTGTAATAACAATAGAAAGTATTTTTTTAAGAGTACAAAGTAAGTTATATTTACTTACTAGTCGTATACCATTAAAATCTGTTGAATTATAATGTGTAGTAAATCTGTAACCTAACAGATATGTAATTTATAGAGCATACTAAATACAAAACATACTTTAAAAAAAATATTTCAGTCTTGTAATAATAGATACTTGAATACGATTTTGAAAAACAGCAAAGATATTTCTAATGACATGGCATAAATAGAACCTACTCATTAAATATTATCAGAATGAAGACGTTAAGTCAGTTACTCCCGCCATTTGTAATTTCCCTTCCATCAATATGTTCCAACAATGTATGTAATTGCAGAGTCAAAGGTCTAACGCGGTACTAAAACTTTCTATTTACCTATATGCCATTCCATTAGTTTTAAATTCTATAATGACATGATATCCATTTTGTTGTTTGATTGATTTTCATATTATTTCAAGTTGTATTATTGCATATAACCGTGATATGTATCGTTGGAACGTTTTGTACAATATTAAAACTTAATTATTTTATTACTAAAAACTATGTCTTAGATATTTAAGTAAACTTATATGTTAACCTTTAATAAAAGGCAGTCTATATCAGATAGTAAGTAAGAATAATCTTGTTATTGCGCGTTTTAGGTCTTAGAAATATAACATAAAGGTTTGTAATATTTAATGCATTAAAATTCAATTTCGATGTCATTAAAATCAAATGACTTAGATCAAAATCGGCTAACTACCTACCGCAAACTTTGTAATACTTATTGTCTTTTTGGGCACACTTCCTGCGGTCAGTGATTTAAATTCTGTTTTCTACTTATAGTAAGTATCTGCAGTTAGGAAACAGAGTTATTTTATAATGCGTGTAGGTTAAATATAAGATGTTAAATACTTATAAGATTTTGATATATATATTAATATATGTTAAAATACTCTTTAGAGTAGGACGTATGTATCTACTTAGTGTATAGAAAGTCAGTATAGAAAGAAAACAAATATTTGTTTTTGTCAGGTTAAAACCCAGTTTGATTCGTTGTATCAAAGATAACACAGTCTGGCTTAGATAGGTACATAAGGGACAGATCAATACAGTCGTGTCCTACATTCCTTACATAAGGCCGCACACGGTCGCCCGTTACTATTTAATTTGCGGCCAGCCCGACTCTAAGGCGCAGTGCACACAAAAGAGATAAGACATGGCATGGAATTAGCAAAAACGTGATACTCAGACATGATTGTCCGCTTCATAGTCCATGTTTAGTCCTTGTTTGCATCTCGTCCCATCCATGGGCATAATCAAATAAATTGATAGCCATCACAGCTCAGTTCGTAGTAGCCTTCTGCTCTGTGGTGGGTTCGATCCCCACCAAGAACAAACATTTGTGTTATGAACATCTTTGTTCTGTTTTTGGGTGTTGTATGTATTCTAAGTATGTATTTACAAAAAAGTATATGAGTATTCTATCAGCTATTTGGTTCACATAGTACAAGCTTATTTTAGGGTTCGCGTTTTGTGAATGTATCTCAATATTTATTTATTATAAATAGTAAGCGTAGTTTCTGGAGAAAGTTTTAGTGTCTTAAGCCATGCAAACCGCCGGTTTAGATAATGAATATTAGTGCAAATGACAAAAGCCTCGCCCTGTTTATCTTCCGCACATGCATGCACTAAAGTAGCATGTAAGTATATGCTACGAGTACGAACGTCCACGCCTCGTCTGTGTTCATTGTCCGCGATCTCTGTGTGCATTGCGCCTAAGATAAGCCTGATGAGTCGGAGACAGCGGCCGGAAGTCTCCCTCTGGCGCCCTCGGACTAGGCCTATTCAGCTGTGACGTGTGAGATATTAAAATATTAGGTGGCTTTGTTTGTGTAAAATTGAATTCTCTGGGAATCCAAGTCATACTTATCTGTTTCAAGCAGAACAAGATGAATGCAGACAAAGCGAAACATATTTCTGTAAAGATAGCGTTAACTTATATGGAAAGACCTTTTAGTCGTAAGATTTTAAATTTGAACTTTTTCGTAGGTACACTTATATTACTAGAAATTAAATTAAAAGGCACCCAATAAGATTACGACAGTCTTGTGAGACGGCTACCAGCCGATAAGTAGGAACTTATAGTTTACTTAGTATAGTTTATGTATAGGTGGTAGTAGGTACAAAGGCACTTAGATTCCTTTGAAATGATTGATTTCCTAGAAAATCAATCGTTTCGTACAGAGATCTACATCTACATTGTCATCGTGCTCAGTAGATCTCAGGTAGGGTGGCGAGGTGCACCCCTTTCAGTACCTACGTTACTAGGAGATTATATTCCACGGAATGAAAAACAAAATGGAAGCGCTTTGAAAAGCGTAGGTTGGTACCTACATTTTATATTTTTCATTCAATTTTTGCCAAGTAGATAGATAGATAGATAAGACATTTATTCAAACCACCACAATACAGAATAAAGTAATACATAAAACAGAACAAATACATTAAATATTACATAAAAAAATTACCGAGCTTAAATTTAATTACAGTTGATTGGACACCATTTTCAATAGATTTAAGCATAATACTATTAAAAATGTAAGTAAGGTAATGGACTTGCGTAAAACTAGATTAGGTACCTTTTTAAAGTCTTTTTACAAGTCGAACAATTAATAAAGTTACCTAAAAGCTGCAATTAAAGTTTTGTGCATAACTCAGAATTATGAAACATTGCTTTTAATAATTTCTGCACCAATGATCTTTAGTTCCGAGATTCTGGTGATCTTCTGCGGTCCTGTTTGTGTCCACTCTGCTGTCCAAGGCACCCATATTGGCCTTTGATTAAGACGTACCGCCCCTCAGTTCCGTCTTGTGATGCATGCTCTCTGTACAGGGTATTACTGGTATTCAATGTATTCATGGACTCGATATCGTACAGAAATACAGTAATTGGTATATTTCGTAATACCTAGGTCTTACCTGTGACGTATTTTGTGAAATAGGTATGTGGGGTCCTTCATAATAATTGGCAATTATTTCAAAAATACAAGAGTTTATAATTAGCAGGTAAGTTGTTAGTAGATTTTCTTTTAGAATACCAGTATTTTAATTAAATTTAGATTATTTATTCATGGGTAAATTGTACAATTTTCTCAAAATTTTCGACAAAGAGACCACACACCACAAAATTAATAGCCAAAAATTAAAATTACGAGTTTCCCGCCAACAATGACAGTCGGCCATTTTGGCACAGTGTTGCCATGCGGGATAATTATTAATTTGCCAAGTGGCACCGCAGTCGCGCCTCTCGCAACTGTCATTAGTGACACCTCCCGCCAATTAGAACGCTCACAGATTTTGATGAGCACTTTTTTATTTAGCACAAGCGTTACTCCGGCAATTATTGGATGACTCGCGAAGCATGATGCTTGTAGTGACGTCTAGACTAGTGTCGGTTGTATCGAAGTGTTGGAGGATTTTATTTGCTTGTTGTTGAGCGTTGATAGTGTTGATGATGTTTTGTCAATTAATGTCGTGCAGAGGGTCGTGTTAATTAGAACCGTATAATTTTTTACAGAGATAGGATTTTTATTTTATGATTTTGTAAACCTAAGTAGGTGGATATATTAGGAGGTATCGTTACTGATTTCGCTGTTTCGACGAACAAAAAAACTTAAAATTAACTTGCTTCCTTAAATAAAGTACCTAAACTAGTTTGAAACTCTTTTAAAAATGTTTATTAAACACTTTTAAAAGATATTTTTACTCAGATTTTATTAAGATAAGTGTTTAGAATTATCTTTTGGAATAAATTTGTATTATCTAGAATAGAGAGATCTCAAGAATTTGCACTATCATGTAAATTACATAAGTAAAGGAGGTCATTTGTTTGTAACAAGTAAAGACAACATTGTTTATAATTTATACTTGCCTCGTAAAATTGTAACAAGAAAAACTCAGTAACCCAACCACATTGTTTACAGGTAATTCACGTTAACCAACACAGTGAAGATTATACTGAAGATGCGTCAAGGGATTCTGCATTTAACGCCACCGAGTCAAACCGGGATTCATTAAATTGAACTGGTGCAATAGTGTTGGGAACGAGAACTTAAATTTAATTATACGGATACGGAAAACTGGTTGACTAAGCAAAATCTCGGTACAGGTTTTACGGTCTTATAAGATAACTAGAGAAACGCGCGCGTCTTCGTCCGCGTGGAGCTATTTTCATACAAATTCATCCCCCGCTGTACACGTTACGGGGTTGACTTTCGGAAATTTCTTTCTTAGTACATCTTTACGCACCAAGACGAATATTCCCTGAAAATTTTAAGTCTCTACAACTAGTATCAGTCAGTCAGTCAATCAGGACAAAGATTCTTATAATTGGTATAGAATATAGAATAGAATAGATGGATATAGATAACGGCATTTGATAAAAACTCACTTTTATAAAATCAGATTTATTTATTTAATTAAATGTGCACATAAAACGTGTGCACTGCTTGTGATAAAATAATAATAAATAAAAATGTTTTCAAATACTGAATTCTAATTAATAAAATAATAGCTTCGTGTACAAAGTATGAATCGTTATTGACAGTAAGTGTTGTTTATAAGTTTAAGTGAATACCTCTAAGTGCTGTTGATTCTATGATTATTAAATAAAAAAAATATATATGGAATAGTTTTTTTTAGTTGCGGTTATTTATAGAGCGAAATGTATCTATCCTCGTATCCCTAGAAACTCCAAATAAAATAAATGCTAGACACAATTTTTAAGGTTCCGTATCCAAAGGGCTTTTTTGGCTTTTTTACAGATAATAGTACGGAACCCTTCGTGTACGAGTCTGACTCGCACTTGGCCGGTTTTATTAGATTTCAGTACGAAAATTGTAATTAACATTGGTATCCCTACACTATTGCAAAATGGCGTCGAATCCAGTCAGCGCGAAACAGTTTCACGCTCCGACAGTTTTGTAGTCTGTTCGAATGGACCTAACCTATCTCGGATCTATGTAGTTTGATGTAGATTTCAATATAACTCTCTTTTTATTCTTCTGGTGTATATAGAGTATATATAGCACCAAGGTGGTCTATTGGTAGTGACCTCGCCTTCTGATCTTAAGGTCGTAGGTTCAAATCCAGTCGTGCACCAATGAGTTTTTCTATTCGAAAAATCTATGTGCGCAATGCCAGTGCTTTTGAACGGTGAAGGAAAACATCATGAGAAAACCTGTTAGTACTCTAGAATTGGGTATAATAACCAGTTAGTATAATATTGGGCATAGAAGTGTTTTTATTAAAAAAAACTATTTTATAAGATATAAAGTAGGAAGCATTTTATTTTTAGGTATTATTGTACATGTGATCTATTTTATATAATAAAGAAAATTATTAAAAACCAAGGAAATCTGTTATTTTATTATACTTCCAACTATGAATTAACGGTAATTATCTAGTCAACAATATGAAGAATAGCGGGTTCGATTCCTGCATTTGGTATTACCATAATATTATGTTGTAAAGCTGCAGCTTTTCCCGCGTGGCAGTTTTTTCCCGTTCCCGTTATTTTTTGGGATAAAAAGTAACCCATATGTTAATCCAGGTTGCAATCTATAATTATTTCAAATTTCATCCAAATCGGTCCACTGGTTAGAGCGTGAAAGAGTAACAAACATCCATCCATCCATCCATTCATACTTACAAACTTTCGGTACATAATATTAGTATTGGATTGAACATACAATACCTAACCTACCTAGTAACGGGTTGAATACCTAACCCCTAGCAACTACCCAGTTTACTACCACTAGAAGTAGACAACAATAAAATAACTAACTACCATAAAGTTTTCTACGAAACTTATTTTACTTAACAATTTGGAGCAGTTGGAAACTGGCCAAACAAAGAAGCCAAAGGTAAAGACAAAAGATAGCTCATTTCTTTATCACATAATAAAAACATCCTCGTTGCGTCTGTCTGTCTTTCCCAGAGCCTTGAAAAATAGCTAATTTTACTTTAGTTTTCATTGATAAAGAAGGTTAAACAAACTTTTTACAAACAAGTATAAATGTAAAAGTATACATATATAAGCCGCTAGAAGCTGGTCAGGTGGAAATAGTAATCTAAATATATATAACTCAAAGGTAACTGACATAGTGATCTATCAACGCACAGCCCAAACCACTAGACGGATCGGGCAAAAATTTGGCATGCAGGTAGATCTTATGACGTAGGCATCCGCTAAGAAAGGATTTTGATTAATTCTATCTCCAAGGGGATAAAATAGGGTTGAATAATGAAAGTTTGTATGAAACTTTGCCAATTTTAAACCGATCGGGATGAGACTTTGCATGCATAAAGCTACTATGTTTTTATCCCAAAAAATAAGAGGAACGGGAAAAAACTGCCACGCAGGTGAAGCTGCGAGCGGCCGCTAGTAAAAATAAACCGTGTACAACGTTTGTACTAACTACCATTTACCCCCTAAAGTTTGATTTTTTGAAAATATCAGGCATCACTATTGTACATAATTATCATAAATAAACAATATAAATTAAGTTCGTATCAACTACTTCAAACTAGTACTAAAAACCTTAAGTTCAGGCTATATAGCTGGTAGAACCGACAACCGTTACGGAGAATTACAGGTTTTGGTATGGTAATTACAAACCGGGAAAAAAGCATTGGAACCGATGGACCTTCGACATTCCTAGATAGAACCGAGATAGAAACGTATATCCTATGTCCAGCAGTGGACTTCTTTAGACTGAAGGCGATGACTGCGATCAGGGTTCTCTATCATCCGCTAAAGCTGGAAGAAAAGTCATTCAAGAATTACGTTCCTCTTTATACCTACTCAAAACAACACTTTTGTGTGAATTAAAGATTTGTCTAGAAGTAAATTAATATTAGGTAATATTAGCGTGGTCATTCCATGAAAAAGTACAGATATGTTATAATCGGTATTCATCAGCCGTAGAAGATATCTTCGTCCAGAAACTTGGATGAAACCATTTGCCAAGGATGATCAGAGGTATATTATTTGATATAAATACGCTTGTTTCCCATAGTGATAGGTATAAACCACGGTTTTCCACTTGCTACGATCCAGACAAACTTTTTCTGTTATATTTGCTTTTTTTCTGCTTCATTCACTCTCATAACATTTATCATATATAAACCTTATCCTTATTTCATATCTCTTTTTTTTCTATATTGGTACTTACCACGAAATTAGAAAAAAATAAATCCATGAACTTGATTGGAAATCACAATGAAGAGGAGTTTATCAGCCAATGATATGCAGATAAACACTCCATTGAATAGGTCGCTGTGATCATTCGTACAATAACCCACACAGAACGCTATAATCTTTTATGCGAGGCTCTTTCAAAAGTAGGTGCTCGCATTTGTGTTAGGTGCTAGCATTGTCACCAGGGCCTTGAACTTACGGTACAGCTGAGCAAAGAAAGGAAAATGTGTATATTATGAAGGTGAACAATACATTAGACTTTTTCATGTATCTTATGATTCATGTCACGTGTTCAATCATAATAATTGACCATAAAAATTAAATGGCCTAGCCTAAAAAACCCTATCAATACTTTTCTTAGTTCAAAAATAGCTTTTTTTGGTGTTATGAGATTACTGTTAAGTTTTTCTTAAAGCATAGTATTAATATTTAAAAAAACCGATGTTGATAACTCAGAAAGTGTAGGGAGTAGTAAATGTAGTGTATGCTAGCGTTGTAAACATGGCAAACAAGAGCAGAGAAGGCAGTTACCGACGGCAAACAACATTGAGATTTGCATGAGGCGGCGCGCGGCGGCGGCGGCTACGCGACGCTACGAGGCGTACGCTCGCTCCGCTTGCCGCGCGATTAAAAATGCAGGCAGCGGCGGGTAAGAGCGTGCGGGCGGGGCGTAGCCACCAGCTCCACCGTGATTGGTGGTGAGGCACGGCAGGCGGGGCCGGGTGCGCGCGCGGGGCGCCTCGCCGCGTCTCCTCCGCCCGGCGATCGAGCCTTCTCACAACGCACGTAGCCTCCGCGCCGTACGGTACCGCTACTGTACTCCGACGCGCTCGCCGCGAGTTCATGTGACCGACCGACAGTTCTCTCGTTGTGTACGGTGAACGAAGGATCAGCAAGCTGTACGCGCCGCAGGAAGACGACATGTTGACGATGGAGACGGACCTCAAGGGCGGCAGCCTGCATGCCAACGTGCCGCCGCACCACGCGCTGCAGCATGGCTACGGCTCGCTGGGCGCGCTCGGCGGCATGATGTCGCTGCCGCAGCAACAACCGCTTGCTCAGCATCAATCGCTGCAGCACCACCACCAGATGCCACAGCATCACTCGCAGCCCCCGCAGCAACACCACCAGCCCCCGAACAATAACAACAACAACACCAACAAACAATCCAATGCGGACCGCGTCAAGCGTCCGATGAACGCGTTCATGGTGTGGTCGCGCGGACAGCGCAGAAAGATGGCATCGGATAATCCCAAAATGCACAACTCTGAAATATCTAAGCGGCTTGGTGCACAGTGGAAAGACCTCTCGGAATCCGAGAAAAGACCGTTCATCGACGAGGCGAAGAGACTTCGCGCGGTGCACATGAAAGAACACCCGGATTATAAGTATAGGCCGCGAAGGAAGACGAAGACTCTCGCCAAGAAACAAGAGAAGTACCCCCTCGGCGGCGGTGCGCTACTAGGAGCGGGCGAAGGCCAGCGCTCGTCGGCACCCTCGCAGCAACCGCGGGATGTCTACCAGATGACGCCAAACGGATACATGCCCAACGGATACATGATGCATGACCCTAGCGCGTATCAACAGCAAGCGTATGGGTACCCGCGCTACGACGTGTCACAAATGCAGCAGGGTGGGTACGGCGGTGGTTACTACGGTGGCGGACAAGGCTCTCCGTACCTGCCGCAGCCACCGTCACCGTCCGCGTACGGCATCGGACCCGGCTCACCTGGCGGCTATGCGCTGCCGCCCTCGTGCGCCTCACACTCGCCCAGCGGTAGTTCCGCCAAATCGGAGCCAGTGTCTCCCGGCCCGCCCGGCATGAAGCGAGAGTTTGCATCGCATGAGCCTCCAGTGCAGATGAAGCGCGAGTACATTCACGGCCACCCTCACGACCAGTTGCCCGGCATGAAGCGCGAGTACGGCCAGCAGGACCTTAGCCACATCATCAACATGTACCACGTGCCTGACGAGCAGCGGTACGCGGCTGCCAACGAGCGTGCTATGCCGCTTATCTGAGAATCACCGTTCGCGTGCGAGATCGACATCCCGCCTCTTTGAGACGGGCGACTCGCCGCGGCCCCCGATGCCTCCAGTGACTTTGTTGCGAACCCGTTCGCGTTAGGACAGTGGTGATCGTTATCTCCCGGCCGTACATACTGCTAGGTATGTCCTTTGTTTGTTTTGTAATGTACTGATGCCGTTAGTGTTGAGGACTGTTAACTTTAGAGAGCCGGCACGGCGGCGGCTGTCGTCGGTAATCGCCGAAAGTCGCCGTCGCCGCTCCTTTTAATGTTGTTGATGATTACTTGTATTATATTATGAATTATTGTATTTTTTCATGGTTTAAGTTAAATAGTTTAAGATATGCCGTGCGGATGGACGCCAGGTTATGTGATGTTGCGTGAAAGACGATGTAGTGATCGGTAATTTGAATACCAAAAAAATTTGAACAATTTGTAAATATAGTGATAAAGATAGAGTTAAAGTTGGAGTTAGTGGATAAACGTAGATAGATAGCGATATGTCGTGCCACGACGCCACTCTCGTACGCCCGACGTGCGTTGTACAAAATAATTGTTATTATGGAAACGAAAGTTATAAATCCTTGAAAGACTAAAAATATTGTAATACGAAAATGTACAGTGAGTGTTATTTAGTCAGTGGACACAAAAGTATATTGAAGAAAAAGATGAAGTTATCAATAAACGACGCATTATGAAATTCTACGTGATGTTTTGTTCTGCATTCCCAGGTTTTGAGGTATCCCGTATTAAACGAATTTAAGAATTCCAAAAAGTTGGATTAGGCACTGAAATAATTATATAAAAATTGTATAATACACAATTTTAAGTGAAAAAATGTTTATTTTTATCTACCCTCACCAAAATTATTTTGTTGAGTATTTTTCAAAGTATTTCAGTTACTTGAAGATAAGTTAGCATGTTCTATAAAATTGCAACGTTGATTTGTTTGTACGTGTTTCATTTTCGATACAAAAGACTTCAACGCGCTTCCTGCCGTTGTAAAGTTTGAATTAAATTAGGTATTCACTTCTGTTACACAGAAACTAAATTAGGGTCTCTTTTTTTTATTAAATTATGGGAATATATAAAATGTTTTTATAAAATTCGTAGATAGTCCAAGTTATTTTATTGAAGTGAAAACTTCTTTAGGCGCGTTGAGCGCTTTTTGGGTGAACAAAAATCATGGAACTCGCGTCATCGTGACCGAACGCTTTCCATGAGCTATATGTATACTGTGTATATATGTGTACTTTTTGGCCTAATTTTCACTTCTTTTTACAGAAAAAACATTGTCAGATAAATGAATTAATATAAAACGTTCTCTAATAATATATGTATAAGAACACAGGTGTTATAAGGTCTAAGAAGTTTTTAAGATGACGAATAAATAGTGCTAAATCACAAAAATATATAAACATCAAAATAATAAAGATTGAATTATTTCCATTTGTTAAATATTTACAAAGTTTATGTTTCATCCAAAGTATAAAAACTATCGTCGGTAGTCTCTTTGAATAAAAGCATTTAGATCAATTTAAATTAATACAGCGTTTTTGGTAAATTAGTTTTAAAAAGATAAACTACGTCAAACTAGAAATTTTTAGGTTTAGTCTTATCATTTTTGACATGTCTTTTTAGTATTTTTTCCTTTATTCTTTTGCTAAATTTTCAACACAACCTCAAGTAGTAGAACTAAGGTTGGGATTTGAAGTCAAAATACATCGTAAATACGTTAGCATCTATCACAATGCCTCCAATTTTGACAAATGCAAGCTATGCAATGTTTTCTGTTTTCTTCTCAAACATTTTAAAATTAATGCTGGATTTTATCTGTTAACCCAACAACAGATGAAAAAAAAACAGAAGTTGGAACCACTCTGTGGTTCTGTGGTTTATTTGCAGTGTACTGTGGTTTATTTTTTTCGGGCTTTGAAGTTTAAAAAGTAAGTAATCTTATTTACATTATTTTTATTATTTTATAAATTCTTAAAACTTATTTCTGTGCTGAAATACTAGCAGGTCGTTGATTTAGTACCATTTTTTCTTTTTTTCTCGTTATCTGCGACCAGCAACCTATAAGCTGATTTTTTAAAATAATTTTGGATTTGTGTTGAAAATGTACTCCAGTAGTCTATCTTATGTCAATTTGAATGTTGAAAATATAAAATATACAAAAAATATTCAAAATCGGAATCAAAATCAATGTTTTTCAATAAAACCAAAGGATCACTTTAAAACACAATAAACTAAGTTAATTTACGCAACAGTTTACGTATCAAACCCCAGAAGAACCAGGATAACTAAATTTCCTTAAAATGTTCAGTAGGTAACTTTATAGTAATAATAATAATAATAATGCTGGACAGTCCACATAGCATCATCTAGCCCCAAGCTAAGCAGAGCTTGTGTTATGGGTACTAGATGACTGATATACTTAATACAATACATTACATATATAGATATTTTTTATTATACATAGAAAACACCCATAACACCCGGAATAAATATTTGCAGATCGTACAGACATTTATCCCAAGGCGGGAATCGAACCCGCAACCTCTTGCGTCGCAAGCGGACATTCGCCCGCCGCGCCACATCGGTAGTATTTACATATACCTACTACATTGTGTAGGTAAACTCCCTACGTTCATTTATCTTTACCTAGGTGCTAAGTCAAGCCCCTAGAAAACTCGCATTTCAATCAATTACTGTCAACACGTAGGGGTGAAGGATTTAATCAAATCCCTTCGTGAACTTGATTAGAATTCGGCCACTTTTTCTCCCTTGGGATCGCCTTAATCCGAAGTACGCCCCGATGTTTAAACGGCGTTGGTTTTAAACTATTTTCACTTATTGCTTTGGGGTCGTGATGTATGAAGTGGAACAATTTGGCTATAGATTAATCTATGTGTGAGAATGTAGAAAATTGAAGCACAGATTATAAAAACCTATAAGCCCATTAAATAAATACTTTTTTGTCTTTTCGTGCAATTGTCATTAGTTCCAGCATTCGAACGGAACATTTTTCATCGCTGCCATGAGTGACTTATTAGTGATTTATCTAAATGTGTCATCTTCATACACACTATACTGTACATAGTAACCAGTCGTTTTGGTTTTAATTTCGAACTATTCTTACAAAAAATATTTAAAAAAACTTTGCATGCAAACATTTCAGTTCGGCTTGTCAGTAACGGACTTAAGTTTATTGATTATTGTAAACTATTTTAAAGTCTTACTTAAGACAAAAATACTTTTAATTAATTACCACATTATAAGTTAGCTATTGTAACTGCTATTTTGTATTACCAATAAAGTTTATAAATTTACCACAGCACAGTAAACTAGCCTCATAATTTGATATTTATAATTTCAACTAAAATTAGAATAATACAAATAAAATATGAATTCCGGATGTAAGAGCGGTCTCTCGTTTCGCACCCTACCGTTACGCGGTGTGCGCTCGCGGTCGCGACCCGGGAGTCGAACCCGGGACCTAGGGTGGGCAATCACTGTTCCCACGACCGAACCCATTGTTTTCTCTCACGGTTCGCGACATGTCATTGCGATGATTGCCGAGTTACCAACTTTCTAATAACAAGATGCAGACGTTACGTTTAGTTGAAAAAAATACTTGCTCCAGTTACTAAAAAGTGTACATTACTATGAAAATCATTTACTAAAGGTGGATCTAACACCTACCTACATATATATAGATGGAGTCAAATGTACGTTTTATAAAAAAAAAAACTCCCAATAACATATTATACCTCCCTAAGTCCTATTATAAAGAAATCTGGTATTTTCTTGTAGTTAATTTCTATTTTAAGTAATTTGTAAAATATTTACTGTTTAATTATTTCAGTGGTTAGTATGACGTTTGTAGTTGTAAAATATAGGACAAAATTTTCATAAATGCCTCGATAATTATCCTCATTCAATATCGGATTGCAAAACGGCTGCGAATCGCATCTGCCAGTACCGGGTCCCACCGGTTCCATTTCTTCGTGACTTCCGCCAACACATTGGGTCGAATAGGCCCCTTTTTTCAACCGTGCCGCAATTCTGCCTCCCAGGCGGCACTCCGCTAGGTTGTAAACATCGGAACAAACACGAAGACTACACTAAAGTTGTCACGTAATTCGTTCGTCAAACATTTCGTTTATTTGTTCTCGAGATTGTCACCGGCCCGCCCCCTGGCGGTCCCTTTGTTTTTATGTTGCTAGCTGTCAATATTTGGTCTTACTCATTTGTCATTTGTGGTCTTGAAGTCTATTCGTTGACGATGTGGGTGTCGCGCGGGAATTGTTCAAACATTCGTTGAGATGTGAATAGATAACCATGTAAACATGTGACCCAGTTATGTGAACTTTGTTTTCGGAATTTTAATAAGTTATGACAAAATCTTCAGGCTAAGATTTTCTTTAAATATAGATAGAAATAGAAATATTTATTAAAATCAGACGTCGGTTACATTTTAATCAAAGGTAGGCTTTGAATATTCATAGGTAGATACTGTTCCTACTAGCCGTATTATGCTAATATTATGCTATAGATTGGATTACTTACAATTTATTAGTTTTTATACTGTTTATCTGCACTAAAGGAAATCGCAAAGATAATTTTCAGATCATTTTCTGTTGGTTTTTGCAAAACGCATTGGTTTTTTCAAAAAAATTTATTTTGAACTTTGTAGGTTTTAGAATTCTGAAATATTTTGTCTAGATACATAAACCAATGATAAGTGAAATTCACCTAATTATCTTTTTCTTGACATTATAAAAGTAATCAGAAAAAGTAGATATTTATATAAAAACAAAATAAATATTTGAATCAGTTTCTAATTTTAAGAAAAAACTAAAAAAATAGAAAACAATGTTTTTTTCTGTAACTTAAAAAATTATACCAAAGTTTATGTCCCGCAATTTAAAAATCATATTCCCCGTTGGCACTGCTTCGGCTATGGTCAGGTAATAAAAGGAATTGTAGCTTTACTTATGCCGAGTTGAACATGACCTTCTAAGAACTGCCCCGTAACGGTATTTGACGTTCCTTCAGGTAGGCAAACTCAAGATATTCCTGACATACCACTGTCGAGTAAATCTCAGACCCGTCTTCTAAAACAATGCTCATGCCATAAAAATAAATTCATGGTTTTTTTACTGAGTAGATGGAATCTTTAGCACGCAGGTACTAGTCTTCATGTCTTCATGAAAAGAATAAAAAAATATATATTGACTCACATACACAAAAACGCCTTCTAGCCCCAAACTAAGTAAAACTTGTACTAAGGAACCAGACAACTAATGAAACTCCTATATAGTTTTTTAGTAAATATATACGACTGAAATAAATATGACTTTGACTTTAACTTTGACATACTCAGAATATAAATAATACCAGACACAGAACAAGCATTTATGTTCATCACACAAATGTTTGTCCTTATGTGCTATAAGGTGGTGGGTCAGCACAGAAGGCAGGGCTACTAAGAACTCAGCTGTGACGATAATAATTATTAAAATAAAACACAAGAACAATTTGAAGACAATAATATTATTCTAATCTTTGTGATTACTGCCTTTCAAGTTTGACTTGACTTTGACTTTTTACTGCACTTCGAAACTGTTAAACTATTTACCTCTGTTATATCTACGTCCTAGACAATATCATTCGTTTCGAAGCGATTCGACTTTTATATTCGTTATTGCTCTAAATCACAATACATACCTATTCTACTAATTGGCAACGTGACGTGATAAATTTTCCAACAAATATTTAAGTATGTATAATAGTTTAAGTATCAATGAGATTCACTTCAAAGCGAACAAACATTGTCATGTAGTTCCTTTAACATACTGTCAACTTTTAAGTAACTGGTTCAAAATAAGTAAAATTCTGTTTTTGTAGCAATAACTCACATTCAACAAAGCGGGTTATTTCAAAAAGAGGTTCTGAGGTAATAAAACGTTTTTAGAAAGTTATATTGATCTAAAGGGGTAGAAGATAGACCGGCCAAAGTCATAAAATAATGACAGGGTTTTCTAGACACCGTTATAAATAGTACAGGATGCTTGGGTACGCAATAAAAAACTAAGTCCGAGTTCCTGGCTCGGCCTTGTATCAAGTGCGTAACAGACGCGTATTTTGTACGCCCATCCGCGGTCTACTTTTCTAGTCAGCGAGCAGTGTACACATACTGCATGCCATATTATTATAGTAAATCCGTTTACGAAAAAGAAACGAAAAATATAATTGTTTACTTTACACGATTGATCTTAATTAGTTTGATCATAATCATGCAAGCCACCACTACTCACATGGTGTTCGTAGATCTGCCTTCTGCGCTATGGGTTATGTGGGTTCAAGCCCAAATGAGAACGAGGATTTGTGTGATAAACATAGATGTTTGTTCTGTGTCTGGGTGCTTTATTGTATTTAATATAATTATTTACAACAAAACACATTTTTAAGTATTCTATTAGTTATCTGATTCCCGTAATACAAGCTTTGCTTAGTTTGGGGCTAGATGTACGGAATTTATTTTCTTATGTTTTATAGGTAAATGTTTGACCGTAGGTAATCTCACCTGATGTTAAGTGATGATGAGGTCGACGGTGTAGCACGCTTACCTAGATGATACTACAGTAATTATCAATAAAATGATAATGATGAATTCATTTTATTCTCATAACTACGCATTCCTTCCCCATCAACCACTACAAAATGTGGGTTTTGCTAAATGTTACATTTAGACGTACCTCTGACTACTTCCATGAAATATCCTCAATTTTGAGCCAGTACTGCTTGGAGCTTAAAGATCTGAGGAGATATTTAATTTACCTTGGGGTTCAATGTGAAGGTAATTTTTTTTTTAAATCCCTAAATAAGTCAGGTGATATTCTGCGTTGTAGATGTCTGGTTTGTTTTTCACTTGTGAAGCCTGCAATAAATGTAGATATTAATAATAATAAGAATGCTGGACAATCCACACAGCATCATCTAGCCCCAAGCTAGGCAGAGCTTGTGTTATGGGAACTAGATGACTGATATACTTAATACAATACATAGACATTTTTATTACACATAAAAATACCCAGAACGCCTGGAATAAATATTTGCAGACCGTACAAACATTTATCCTAAGGCGGGAATCGAACCCGCAACCTCCTGCGTCGTAGGCGGACATTCGCCAGCCGCGCCACATCGGTCGTCAAGATGTGTGTTTTATAAACATAAACAAACATTATTACTCATATACTTAAGTGATTTATAACAGAACAATACATACATAACATTGCAAGTCTTTGCCCAGCAGTGGAACGAAGTAGGCTAGAAAAACATAAACATAATAATAACATCTAAGATAATATTATTGGCTAATGATACTACTACATTATAAAATGTAGTATACATAAGTATATTATTATTATGTTTTTATTATTACGTAGGTTTGTAAGAATGAGATTTTAGTAGTAGTATAGCTATTAGTGAAGTGCTCGTCAGGGGAAGTAATACAACTATGCCTATTTCTGCCGTCAAGCAGCTTGCTGTGTTCCGGTTTGAAGGGTGTGGGTGCCGGTGAAATTAAAGACACGTGATGCTGAACATCTTTATGCTTCAGGTTGATGAACGCAGTGCAATGCATCATAAGGCATGTTCCTAACGAACGTAACCTGCAGGGCAATGCTTTTTTTTTAAAGTACTTTTTTTTTAAAGTACTTTATAGTAATGGCTTATATGTCATGTAATAACCTCCCAGGCTTTCTTATCATTGAGGTAATAATTTATGTGGTAATATATTTTAGTAACTTTACGTAGTCAACGTAAAGTTTACTTAACCAACTAATACTATTTACCGGTAGTAACAAGAATACAGATTAAAAATAATACGGAAACCGGGATATCATTTACTTATTTATGCTAAAGTCAGGTAGCGAGATTTGCGATAAGTAAGCTATAAACCTTAGGGTTATCTGTATCAGCCAGTATGACTTTCTCCTCAGAACAATGGAATAGGATCATACCTGTGTTTCCTAAAAGACGGTGACCGTGACATAACAGCCGTAATATGTCATGTGAGGTATATGAAATGGGGGTAAAGACCGAATCTGAATCACTGACTGACAAACAACCTTAGACCATTGTTTGAGAAGCATAAAGGAGAGATTGAGGTTATAAGAAAAAATACCACGCGAACATAGTCGCGGGTACTGTACTTGTACATAATATTTCAAATCATTAGCATACTTACACCAAATCACTGATAATCAGCTAATTATTTTATTTCTTAAGAATGTATTGGTAATTTAAAACGGTTAATTTCCGCCTGCGACGCAGGAAGTTGCGGGTTCGATTCCCGCTTTGGGATAAATGTTTGTACAATCTGCAAATATATATTCCAGGTGTTCTGGGTATTTTTTACGTATAATAAAAGAATATCTATGTATGTAATGTATTGTATTATGTATAGGGCATTAGGGCTAGATGATGCTGTGTGGATTGTCCAGCATTATTACTATTATTATTAATTTTAGAACTAACGAAACCACAATGACCAAACCACGACCACACATACGATACGATACGATATAGACGAAAAACAGATATCTATTCTTATCACATAAATATATGTCTTCGGTGGGGTTCGAGCCTACAATCAAGGGACAGCCGCAGGAGATGGATAGCAGCATCTCCTAAACGTGCATATAATTAAAGCTGAGGTCCAGTGGTGGGCATAATAACAACAAAATTGTGCATTATTTAAAACCCCCTACGGAGTCGATTTCTAAACCTTTGCAATGTCGCCAGTAGAAATCTTTAAACATGATTTGAAGCACGTTGTTAGAACTGTAGGCTCAAAATATCAGGCAGCTAAATAACGGCCGTCAATAACCTACAGTATATTTTAGGAAATCGACACATTCCAAGAATACAATCTATTTTTAAAACTGGTTCAAAGTTGTATGAGCTTGGACTTTTGGGTCGTTTGGCGAATAATCTGAATCACCGATGCCAGAGATAAGGGTACCAAAGACAATAGTGACTGGACTAATGTGGATTTTTTGAGGAATTTAAGACCCAGGATTAGAACAAAAACACTCTTATCAGTATACCTATTTGCAATTTTTTATGTTTTATTTTAATTTTTCTACGTTTTATCTTGTCCAGTAAAGTGATGTATGAAATGTATGTATATGTGGACATCCAGAAAATGTCCACATTTATTTATTTAACGACCACCATGGGAGTTACAGAGGGGTTCTATTCTACATCGGGAACACTACAGACAAAAAAACATATTATTAATAAATTATGGAGTTGGTTAGCCTTGTTTCTTTTCCATCCTTGACAGGTTTCCTCATGATATTTTTTCATTACTTGTGAGATTTTTGTGCACTGTGGAATTCGAATTTACGGAAGTCTCGGAATGCTACCTCTAGGCCATCAGTGCTCTAATACAAAAACAAAGGAAGCTCATAAATTGCGGCGATTGAGTCATTAGCAAGGGGCGGACTCGCCGCTGAATAATTAAAAACAAATAAACCCGACACGGATTACGTACCTTATCAGAAATCTACACGATCATTATAAAATTATTTAGTAGTTTGAGTAAGCTTGTAGGGTCGTAATGGGATATTGTTTGCTGTTGAAGATTTGTGATTTATTGGTGGCTAGCTTACTCCCACGGCGTCGTAAGGCTTGTAAAATCTTCTTCCTGAGGACATTAAAAGTAGGAAAAGGTATATTGCTAAGATAAAATAACTTTGATTAGATTCAGCATTGTCTGTGCTTTTTGTAACTGAGATTATAAGTGCAGGCTCATCTCCAGAGTAAATGGCACCGTACTCCTTACCACACCGAGACGAGAACAAACATTTCTATGAAAAAAATAGATGTTTGTTCTGTGTCTGAGTGTCATATATGTATTCTAAAGTATGTATTTACTAAAACAAAGTATTTAAGTATCCTATTAGCTATCTACTATCTGGTTCCCATTTAATAATCTTTGCTGAGTTTGGGGCTAGAAGGCTTTGTGTGTCAATGTTTATTTATTTACTGCTGAGGGTCATGACCCCTTGCATGAACCACTTTTCTTTGCTAGATCTGTCGAAATGGTAAAATTATTTGAAATTTGTTTGTCGCTTGATCATTTGCTATTGTTTTTTTACCTTCATTGTAATGAGTATAAAACATGTGTATATTTTTTATGCTCGATTTATTTTAGTTAATTGATTCAGGCGTGACTATGTGGAAGTCCATTGTAATATTATAAAACAGACGATTTAATAGTACTATTCCGCTACTTCAAGTGCTTCAAGTACTTGAAGTAGAAGTAGTAATATTTCGATTTATTTTTATATACGAACACCAGTGGTCTGCTCTGCAGAAAGTACTGCCTCACAGGTCACGTTGTTAATGTGCCCTACAATGCATTACTCTGAGTCTAGCAATATAAGGCATCGATGTCAAGCCTCATGTGCCTGAAAGTTCACGGGCACCCTTCAAACTAGAACACAACAAGCTGCTTGGCAGTAGAAGTAGGCATGGTGGTAGAACTCCCTCGGACGAGCCCTTCACTAAGAGCTCTACGACTACTAGAAGACGACCGATGTGGCGCGGCGGGCGAATGTCCGCCTGCGACGCAGTGGTTGCGGGTTCGATTCCCTCCTTGGGATAAATGTTTGTACGATCTGCAAATATTTATTCCGGGTGTTCTGGATATTTTCTATGTATAATAAAAAAAAATATGTATGTAATATAATATTGTATTAAGTATATCAGTCATCCAGTACCCATAACACAAGCTCTGCTTAGCTTGGGGCTAGATGATGCTGTGTGGATCGTCCGGCATTATTTATTTATTTATTTTATTTATTTAAAGTAATTCAACTAAGTAAATAAAGATAGTTTTGATTTTAATTTTGTTCAGAATTTACGTGTTTGTTTAGTACTAATATTTTCTGATACCCATAATGCAGGTTTTTTAGTGTTGTTTTATAACAGTAACTGTGTCTTTTTTCGATGGATGTCGGGCGTTAGTAGGACAAGATAGTTGTAGCAAGGGAGACGTAAGTGTTTGTTCAATTTGTGTGTGAGGACCCTTCAACCATGGCGGAGACATCATGGCGCCTTCACAACATATAATATAAATAACAAGAGATGGCTTTTAAAAAATAAACAATAACAAATTGAAACAATATGGAAAATTAACACGTGGTGTTTGCCAAGGTAAGAAAATTTGCACCTCATTTTTTTTAATTCAACTTCATTTGAAGTTGTGAAGTTGTACAAGCAAAAAGACAAGCTATGTTTTGATTTTTAGCATTAACGTTTGAATATTATTAAGAAGATTTAATAATTTACGCTTTATGTTCGAGTAGTGTCGTGTTACATATACTTCAGGAATCAAAGTAAATCTCTGACATATTCACTTACTGTTACCAAATTAATTTATAGAACGGTCCCGACTAACGGTTCGCCTGAAGACTCTTCTGCCAGTCACACAATCCACTCTCTGCCACCAACCAAAACCAGTATCGACCAGACACACTTCAGACGAGTATAAACCGTCCCAACCAACAATAGGACTCACTTTAGAGCGTACACAAATGAACATGCGACCCGCGAGCGCCACACAAAGAACAGTAAATAAACAGTTGATACTGACTACACATCATTACATCAAAGTGATGAATAGGCATTGTTATAGGACATTGCACTTTGCTCAGCTGTGGATAGGAGTCAGAATCGATCGCGGCCTTTCTTATCGAACAGTGGGTTAGTAGGCGCGAGAAAAGTCGGGTCAAACGGTTAGCAAACAGCAGATTCGTCTTGGTTTATATTCTTAGCGTGAAACGGTTGCAAAAGCTTCTGCTAGGCAAGTTAGGTAGATACCTATACAATCTTGTGTAGCCATTCGTTTTACTCAAAGTCTTTCTACAATTATTTACATGTAGCAATATTGGGCATTTCGGGTAGATCTTAGTGGCTTGTGCCTGACCTTGTGCTGTAATATGATGAAATGCCAATGACTCAAATAAATTATCAACTGTGATAATTTTTTACGGAGTAAGACTTAACTTAAAGACAGAAATGGTACAAGTTAGGCAAAAAGCTTTAATTTCAATAACAATCAACAGTAATAACTAGAACAATACAAATTTACGCGAACAACGAACCGTAAATTCACTTATTCAACAATGCAACAAAACTAGGAAGTCCCCAGACCAAACCGAAAAAATAATCGGCCATCAATCAACCACAAACTATCAAAGAAGCCGCATCAAAAAATAAATGTAGAAATTATATTTTAACGAGACGAAACTACCAAATCCAAACCATGCTGTTTAGTGCCAAATTATAGCGTTTTAAAACGTCCGTTTAGGTGTTTCTAATAGTAGGTTGCGTAAGTATCGGTCGGCAATCTATTAGCTGGATAAAAAACGGGCTTAATTTCACACCTGTTTACGTTTAATTCCATAATGGTGAAGGAGCAATGGGTTTGTTGCACGCGCTTTGGTGTTACTGCTTATTTTTTTAAAAGAGTTTTCGTAATTGTTCTTTTTAAATCATTTTGTAGCTCATTATGAGAGTCGTCCCATTTACCTTACGTTAAACTAACTCCTACCGCTATTGTTATCGCAGTATGCGGTCGCTTATGATTTTCACTTGCCATAATTTTCTACCTTTATTATAATGATAGACGTGTTTTATACTCGATTTACTTTTATCCTGTTGTGCAATGGATTTTTCTTTACAAAAATATGTGCACAACGCCAGTGTTATCATTGGTCACAGTTTATTATTAGCAAGATGACAATATTTTAATTATTTTATTTTATTTATAGCCTAATATTTTATCTCACTCTAGAGCAAAGGCCTCCTTACCTATATTTCCAACCTTCTCTGTCTCTTGCCAAGTTGGACCAGTCTGGAAGATTTAACACGTCGCGTCATCTCCGTGTTGGTGAATATTTTTAGGAACAGATTAGTACCGGTGGTCTAGTGAGAATGACCTCAACCTTCTAGTCCTAAGGTTGTGGGTTCGAATCTGGTCGCACTAATGGCTTTTTGTATCAAAAAAATTATGTGCACAAAAAAAAAAATATTCTAGCAGCAGCGGGCTTGCAACCTATCACGTATGGAATACAAACTACTGCAAAATGTGGGTATATACCAAATGTAATATCTGTACCTACCTCTGACTACCCTCTTTAGACATTCTCGAAGAATATCCTGCAGGTACTGACTAAGAGATCTGAGGGGATATCTACTGAGCTTAGGTAGTAAAATCGTAATGCTATTTATTTATTTTATTTTGAGTATAATAATAATGATGATAATGCTGGACAATCCACACAGCATCATCTAGCCCCAAGCTAAGCAGAGCTTGTGTTATGGGTACTAGATGACTGATATACTTAATACAATACATTACCAATTTAATTACAATTGACGACCGATGTGGCGCGGCGAGCGAATGTTTGCCTGCGACGCAGAGGTTGCGGGTTCGATTCCCGCCTTGGGATAAATGTTTGTACGATCTGCAAATATTTATTCCGGGTGTTCTGAGTGTTTTCTATGTATGTATAATAAAAAATATCTATGTATGTAAAGTATTATATTAAGTATATCAGTCATCTAGTACCCATAACACAAGCTCTGCTTAGCTTGGGGCTAGATGATGCTGTGTGGATTGTCCAGCATTATTTATTTATTTATTTATTACATACATAGATATTTTTAATATACATTATGAAATACCCAGAACACCCGGAATAAATACAAGCAATTCATACAAAAATTTATCCCAAGGCGGGAATCAAACCCGCAACCTCCTGCGGCGCAGGCGGACATTCGCCCGCCGCACCACATCGGTCGTCGAAATGTTTATTTAAAGCAGACTTCAAGACGAGTAAGTATAGATGTTGTTTTTAATACCCTTGGTGGGTCGGAAGAGGTAGTCAGTATCACGCTTCAGATGTGGTATTTACCTAAAAAGTGGTTTTGTTCTGTTCTAGCGCGCAATGTGGGGCGGCCGTCAAGGCTGCTCTAACCTCGCTGTTTGTGGAGCGTGACGGCGACGTGCCGGCACCCACCGTGTGACGTCACATCACTATCTACTCAACCTTTATGGAATGATTTTATCAACTAGAAACAAATACCTAAACTACAGTATTTTTACTTTATGAAGTAAAACTTCTGATGTGACTTCCAACAAGGTTACGTTAAACGTTTAACACTACCATGAAGGGGTATGAAAGCACTGTTATTTCTCTCTTCCTCTCATAGCCAGTTACGTTTCGTATATTAAAGAAGTTTTACTTCAGTCGTGTGGTATAAAGCACACTCGTTTTTTTACACAACGTTCTCTCCATTCCCAAACTAAGCAAAGCTTCTATGGGAATAGTTAGATTGACAGCCGTCACAGCTCAGTTCATAGTAACCCTGCTTTCTGTGCTGTAGGTGGTGGGTTCGATTCCCACCGAGAACAAACATTTGTATGATGTAAATGTTTGTTCTGTGTCTGGGTGTTATATTGTATTCTAATTATGTATTTACAAAAAAAAAGTATATAAGTATTCTATCAGTCATCTGGTTCATACAACAAGTACAAGCTATGCTTAGTTTGGTGCTAGATGATATGTTGTGTTAAAAATGTCCACAAATATAAAAAAAAAACATAAAATATAATAGAATACTCACATTTAACTTGGTACTAAAAGATCTGAGGGGATTAAAGCCATGAAGCCATTTTTTTAATACCTAACTAGTTCCATATTTTAAGTTTTTCTCCATATCGAAAACTCTGTTCATATCATTCATCAGAAAAAGGATAATTATATTGGTAGTGACAAAATAATCTCAAATATTTATGATAATATTACCAAAACTTTGGTTAAAATTATTTAGTCGCCATTTGTATAAGTACTCACCACATTTAAAAGGAACCTGTTATCAGCATGAAGCTGCACTAATTACAATTGCAGACCAACAAAGTAATACATCAACACCACCAAATTCTCGGCAACCTTCTCTTATTAAAATTACCGTGTTTGGGTCCTTTCAAAATTAAGTAGTTAGTAGGAAACTGCAATAAAACAATTCAAAAACACAATTGTTTCCGATCTATCTAATCTTTGAAAAGGGATTCGGCCTAGGGACACGTCTGGGTGTGGCTAATCAGCGGACGACGCAAGACAATGGTGTCAGCGAGAAAGGCTCATAAAACTACGGGGCCCGTAAAGCCGTCCAAAATATTTACAGCGCGTGACAAACGTACCGAGCCTTTGTCTCACAGGTTTGTCTCGCCGATTCGACGCGGACAATCTCAGACTACAGCGAACATCTGCAATACGTCACGCTGATCGACCATAAATACCTAGAAGGCTTGTTTTGGAAAGAATTCACAATTGCGAGTCTTCAAATCATCCAGCGTCACCAACTAACTTTATAAAGCTGTAGTCGTAATCATAGTGAATAAATCTTTACCTATAAAACTTTACTGCTTAAATTTTCACGTTATCGATAAAAAATCGAATCATCAATCGAGCAATCCAAAGATACCCACTATAGCACGTGCCGTGCCGTCGCACATAATACTTTATGATATCGAAGAGCAATCTCGCATCGAATCGTGGGCATTCGATTCAACGGAAAAAAACAAACACTCTAAGCTCGTGTTCATTTTACTTCGCGTCGTTAGCTATAAAACCGATGCCCAATAACTGTGAAAGTTCACACAACAATTTAGGTTTTTAACACTAAGCTGCCACTGCGAGTCGGCTCTCATTAAGCCACAGACAGAATGAAGTGAGGTCCCAACATGTCGCTAATCATTTTACTGTTTTCTCGAATTATCAGAAAATGCATAGGCGAGTTTATGATCTCATTGGTAAAGAATGCTCCATCATTTGACTAGTTATTTCACCGTGTATAAACCCATTCAAGGTACCGTGGTATCTTACTAAAAAATAATGATTTAAGCAATTTTTTACTATCCTAATTTTCGATGGAACAACCAGATTGCCCACCTGATGTTAAATGGTTACCATCACCTATAAAAAAAGCAGCGCGTTGTAGGTCACGCTCGTTAGAAACATGCCTTACGAGGTACCTACTGCTTAACGTTTATAAACCTGAGGCATATAGGTGCTCATGTGCCTGTAATTTCACGGCAACCACACCCTTCAACCCGGTACACAGCAAGCTGTTTAGCGGCACAAATAGGTGCGGTGGCAGTAGGTACTTCCCCGGACAAGCCTTTCCCTAAGAGCTCTAGTACTACTCAAATTCTTTAGAGCTTTGTGGTCGAGCTATACCGTCGTCGTGACGAGCCAGCTGTCATGTCTGCTCACAATCTGGTTCTATCATCATTTTTATCACCCAAACATTTCATCACAGGCAATTTTCCTTCTCACAGCTCGACTAAAAAAACGACCTCCATTTCGAATGTCATTTGCACGGCGTGCCGATGAAAAAGCAATTATTTCAATATCTGGCCCGCGCCGGCACCCAGCGGTCGGTAAAAAGTGCTGTGAGCACGCGCGCCGTGACTGTCCGCTGTGACCAGCAACCAAGAAAGTTTGGAGACACCGTGAAGGACATCCGTACTGAACGAAGGAACAAGCTGAACCATTTGGGATACCTCTGAGCAACCAGGAATATAATAGCGGCTACATATATTTTATAATATATTCGATGTAGCGCGGCAGTCGAATGTCCGCCTGCAACGCAGGAGGTTGCGGGCTCGATTCCCACCTTGGGATAAATGCTTGTACGATCTGCAAATATTTATTCCAGGTGTTCTGGGTATTTTCTATGTCTAATAAAAAATATCTATGTATGTTATATATTGTATCAAGTATGTCAGTCATCTAGTACCCATAACACAAGCTCTGCTTATCTTGGGGCTAGATGATGCAGTATGGATTGTCCAGCATTATTATTTTTATTATCATACGAGTACAAGGTTTATATAATACTAATAATAATTTAGTTAGTCCAATGACAATATTAGACCACGTAATTTTAATATATTTGCCAGTGCTTAAACATTGAAGGAAAACATCTTGAGTAAACCAGTTAGGTAGTATTTTAGCAGCTGCGATGAGCTTGCAACCTGTCACATATAAAATTGTAAAGTGTGGGTATGTACCAAATGTAATATTAGGACCCGAGTACTTCGGACTCATGGGGGTCCATTAGACATCCTCAAAAAACCTCATGTAGGTGCTTGGTACTAAGAAATCTACTAAGATATATCCTTCCAGATTTCTTCAGATCTACTATGTTAACGAAAGTCATGATGCTATTTATTTATATGTAAGTTACAGTTTACAGAACAGTTTTGCAATTTTTTCGAAGTTTGTGAGTCATTAATGAAGATAAGATACAGAAGTTTTGTAATATTTTGCCGATGAATCTTCAACATTATTCTATACAAAAGTTATTTGCGATGGTATGTTTCTGAGCTAGTAAATACACAGATGCGAACTGCGAAGTTTGACAATGAGGGCTCGATTCTTCCATAGAATGTTGATGAGATACGCAGCAAATATACCAATTAGAAATACACGGTAATTGACCTAGCGAGCGAAGCGAGTGAGATTGGCCAAAAAATACTTTTGTCCGTATTAACATTCTATCTGTTTTCGCCTAGAGTTCACAATTTTCCACCGATTTTAATAAAAATTTTTTTTTTGCCCATGATGATTTTTAATAAAAACAATTTAAAAGAAGAGAGTAGAAGAGAGGAAAGGGGACAAGTTTCCTGTAGCGTTATATAAGAATGAATATCAATTTAGAAAAGGTTAAAATGTCGGATATTGCATGGCTTTAAGCGCTCGCAAAGTACGGGTATAACAGAACCACTAGTTGTATAGGTTCCGAAAACCAGTATCTTCTGACTTGGCCACTATGTAAAAACACCAGGGTCCTCAATAATAAATTTTCCACTCGGCTGAACATAATAGTCTCAAAACGAAACAAATAGGAATAAGTATGCTTCCGCTGATCAATTATATTTTTTATTTCTCAAAAAACAACAGTCTACCAAGGTTTACTGGCCGATTAGGCACGTCTAGTCTAATAGCCTAAACAAAGAAACCGCAGTGACTTTATTATTGCAATGAGCTAGGATATTTGCATTCCGTTTAGATAAAATATGTCTTTGTTTTTGTACGGTCCTCATTTTGAAGAGGCAAACAGTGTGAGTGTCACTCGAGCGACAATGCAGAGACATCGAGTGGACCATGGTCTCGTAGCCGCTACTATTTGCTTCTAATTGTACATATAGGGTTTTGAACGGTGCAAATACCGTAATCACGAAAACACGGTAATTCTAAACCTAATTTCTGTCTATACGTTAAATTTTCAAATACTTCGTTCTATTCCGCCACTTCAATCCCTATTAGGCCAAAAACTTATTAACTTATTATGTATGTGCAACTCCTACAGCACCTGCCATAAAGTAAATATCTTAATTAAAACCGGCAAGTGTACATACGTAACAGCACAATTATAATTCACAAAATACGTTGACACTGGATGGTAGACCTGTAATTGGTAATTTCGTGAACTCATGGAAGAATCTGAACTTGACTAATAGAATTTGAATATGCAAATGGTAGGGCCCCTGGGTACGCAGTAACGGAACTGAACTGAACGCAAGTGTGTCGCCCGCCAATCACCATCACCGTCACCGACGTAGGCCGTGCTTTAGAAAGCACAGAGTGATGGCTAAATGTCCTAGTTTCAAATTCGCTAGAACTGCCTGAACCAGACAGTAGGGTTTGTAGTCGTGACCACAAAGGAGATGGTGGCATAAATAAGTGAAACAGTCTTGTAGAGCACAAGTGGAAACGCGCGCGATATCTGCTATGAAACTACATATTTTTATTCAAACTTTAGCCCTCGCTGGACCCTTTCATCATTACCAGTTAGTAAAGGTCCATTGCTGGACATAGGTGTCCCTTATACGTTTTTAAAAAGAACGATTTTGAGCTTTTTTCATCCACTGACTTCCCGCGATTTTAGCAACGTTGCGTTGGTCGGTCCATCGGGTAGAAGGGCACCCTACACTTTGTCTTCCGGTTTGTGGTCACATTCGAGAACTTTTACTCCCCAACGGCTATCAGACCACGAGCTATATGGCCTGCCCATTGCTACTTCAACTTGCTGATTCTGAGAGCTGTCGGTGACCTTGCACTCTTCTAGGGGTTGAGTTTTAGGAATTATTTCTTCAAGACCGTGTAAAGTTTAAGTCTCTACTACCAGTGGTTTAGGCTGCGCGTCGTTTATACGTCAGTTAGTTATTCAGGTCAAAGAAGTGGTACAGAATTGGTCGGCGACTAGTTTTCAATAAATAGTTCAAACGCTATTTTGAACCGCTTTCCCACCAAGATGGTGCCAAAGATGAACATTTTTTTTGCATATAAAAGCTATTTGTTTCTCTAAGAATTAATAAAAAAAGCTTTCGTACACGAATTTACCTAAATTGACCTCTCTGTAACCTTAACGGTTTACTATAAAAAAAAACTCTTTCAGGGTTAAACTGGCCTTTGAACATGTACTTAGGTGTTTTTACCTTTATATTATTTGTATGCAATAAAAAATTAAGCTTACGTCTAAATTCCTCAGACACAGTAAATCCTCTCAGCTTTGTACTTACCAAGTACCGTATTCAAGTTCTTTTGAAGGGTTAGCTAGAGGCACTTCCAAAAAAATCATTAAGATAAAACAGGGTGTTGTAAATAGTCCATTATGTCAGATCATAATCAGATTCAAAACAGTAGAAAGCGTTTGTACGTTACCTACTCCACCATCATAACCCTGGTGAATGATGTCACTTCAAAAAATAACCAGTGTAGCTTAATGTTAGCTAACGCGGCTATACAATCACAACTCCATTCAAAACACAACATATTTCACACAATTATTGTTGTAAAAATGTTCCATTAATTCATCAGAATCCAAATGTGCTGTCAAATAAAACCGTGCAATGTCGAAACAAGTGTTCTACTCCATAAACGATATACAAAAATTTATTTGAAGTTTTAATTTACATTGCCTGTTATCCACCGTAACGACTTCTCGACTGCGGTTTGTGTTACCGCGTTTCCACGCAGTATAACTCAAAAGTTACAACATAAACGTTCATAATTTTACGAGTGGACTCCAAGATGTACTAGCCACGGACAGAAGGTACAATAAAGTACAGTCACGGCGCAGAAGATACTGACAATAAAGTCCTCTGAAGCTAACATGCTGTCACCCCGACGGAAGAGAAAACGTCAGTGTGTCGTCAAACGTCAACGTCGAATGTATGATAAATGTTATGTAGCAAGTACTCTGCGCGGAACATCAGTATACTGGATCGGTTACGATAATCAACTAATATGTTTTTCTTCACATGTTTTTTTTGGTTGAGATTACCGACATAGCTATCAGAATTTGCAAGTTAAAGTGGCAATGGGCAGGCCATATAGCTCTTAGAACTGACAATCGCTGAAGGATTAAGGTTATTGAGTAACGACTACGAACCCGAAGACTAAGCGTAGAATGCACTCCTACCCGATGGGCTGACGACATTGTTAGGATTGCGGGAAGTCGATGTATGGAAAGAGCTCAAATTGTTCTTCCTGGATACGTAAGGGGTAGATCTGTGTCCAGCATGGGACTTCTACAGGTTGTTGATTATTATGATGATTGACTTTGTTTTGACAGCCGTCTCAGCTCAGTTGGTACTCTGCCTTCTGCGCTGTAGACTGTGCGCCAAAAACTAGACCACAATCTGGTCCACAATTTTGTATTATATGTATGTATTTGCAAAAAAGTACTCTATCAGATTTATGGTTCCCATAGCTTTACTTTTTTTTTGTTTGGGATTAGATGGCGTTTTGTGTCAAATATATGTTACTATTTATCTAATACTACCTAAAATTGGTAGGCTTATTTTATTGTACCGTATCGTGTTGTTTTACGATATCGTTTCCACTAATAATAATATAGAATAGGTCCTTAATAGAAAAAAGTATCTTAACTATATAAATGCTTTATAACAATATTTATAATATTCATGTCATATCCAGTAGTTAGTTCACTGGTATGCCAATCAGCCGTTCACCCAATGCAAGTTTGACAGTGAGGTTACAGCTTGCCGATTCCTTAATTGCCGTGACGTTTTGGTGTCACATACCGGCCCCGGTACACTACTGTAACCGATATCATAAAATCAAATACACCATCAATAATTTAGTCAAATTTTAGTCTTGATGTTATAACAAAAATAGATATTTCAATATTTTAGAATACAAAATTAGTTTTCTAACTGCTTTAATCCCAGGCACGGTAGATATCCTCTTAAATTAACTAACACCAAGTATCTACTGGAGGTTTTTTTAAGAATGTCTAATAAGGATAGTCAGAGATACGTCCAAATTACATTTGGTAAATACCCGAAGTAACCAAATTTTGATGTCGACGAAATTTTAAGTTACCAACGAGTTGGTATTCCGATACTTTGAAGTAATAAAATAAAATCAAGGAACAATTATTGATGTAGTTTACGCAGATAAAATATGGAACTCTAAATAATGCCTATTTGACGACCGATGTGGCGCGGCGGGCGAGTGTCCGCCTGCGACGCAGGAGGTTGCCGGTTTGATTCCCACCTTGGGATAAATGTTTGTACGATCTGCAAATATTTATTCCGGGTGTTCTGGGTATTTTAGATGTATGATAAAAAATATGTATGTATGTAATATTGTATTGTATTAAATTAAGTATATCAGTCATCTAGTACCCATAACACAAGCTCTGCTTAGCTTGGGGCTAGATGATGTGTGGATTGTCTAGCATTATTTTATTATTATTATTTTTATTTTACGTATACCAAAACCACCTACCAAATATATGTACCCAAAGTTAATTTAAAGTTAAATCAACAACTGCGTAATTTTAATTATATTTACACAAACAATATTTTTAATGGAGGATTTGCCTAACAAGGTTTTAACATGTTACAAACGATGCCACATTTAACCCTATCAAATAAATAACGTCAAAATTTATAAAACATGTTTCAAAACAAAATTATTTAAGGAAAGGGTACATTCACACATTAGTGACGCTACTCCGCGCGTCTGATAATTATTAAAAAGTTTTTTAGAAAAAGTTGATTCCGGGTGCCTCTGATTTTATTTATTTGAGTACTAGGGCCGTCAGATGACCACATTGAAATACGGCCAAGCTACTTAACAGATTTTTATATTTATTTTCATTATTTTAATTTATAAAAAACTAACGGCCGCTCGCAGCTTCGCCCGCGTTGCAGTTTTTTTCCCGTTATTTTTTTTGGGATAAAAAGTAGCCTATATGTTAATTTAAGTTATAATCTATGTTTATTCCAAATTTCATTCAAATCGGTCTACTGGTTAGAGCGTGAAAGAGTAACAAACATCCATCTATCCATCCATCTATCCATCCATACTTACAAACTTTCGCGTTTATAATACTAGTAGGATATTAGAAAAACAAATAGCTTCGCGACTTAATCTCCAGGCATGGTAGATTCGAGATTCTTTGATGATGTCGAAGGGGGTTGTCAGAGGTACGTTTAAATATTACATTTGCTACATACCCACATTTTGCAATAGTTAGTATTCCCTACGAAACAAGTTGCAAGCCATCACCGTTGTTACGTTGGTAACTCTTTAATATCGATTATTAAAAGGCTTGATTCCGATCTGTTTGTTTTTTATTTCTTATTATTTGTGGGTGTTATTTTTGGAGTGTGTCGTGAGCGCTAAGTAGTATTTATGCGGTCCCCAGCGGTGCGGAGGTGGTTTGCCCACGAAACTTGGGTGCCAGGATCCTGAAGAGGAACAGGCTAAGAAACGATTCGTTGATTTTCAAACTAAGTTAATTAGACCTAAATAAAAACTGTCATGCATTTGACACAACGCCATCTAGTTCCAAATTATGCAAAGTTTGCTCTATGAGAGCCAGATATACTTTTTTAATAAACACATGTGTAGACATAAAAAATAACACCTAAACATAAAAAGAAACATCGCGTTAGTCACATAAATTATTTTTCTCAGTGGGGATCGAGCCCACAACCCATATCCACTTCAATTGCTGACTCTGTGTGTGTGCTATGTTGGTGACCTCGGTTCTTCCACGGACGTGAAACTCCCAGCATCGCTCTCTGCATAGCCCGTTATGCGTTTTTTAGCTTGTATAAAAGACCAATCGTTATTTCCCACTTCCATAAGTCATTTGAAGAGATGCAAGATTTAAATCTTGGTTTTAGGGAGATAAAATATAAAACCGCCAAAATCTGGGTTGCACTCTCTCTTATAACAAAACAACTGGTATAAATTCCTACCGGACACTTGGGAGCGGATCGGCAAAGCTAATTCTGTTTTGATTAATGCTCCTTGCATTTCCATCTCTAGTGCAAGTCGCACAAAAAACATATTTATCACTCTTATTTTGTTTAGATAAAGTTCAGTTTACCTTAGCAGGTGAAGCCCTAAAGTGGTCAAGTTGGTGCTTAAAACTTGCTACTGCCTGTTCGCGTTTCTCACGCAAACCTAACGATTAAATAGGGGAAGTGTTATAATATTAAAACAGTAACTATTAATATTATTTCGGTTGGTGTAGGAAATCGTGTATTTGTCAAAGGCATTTAAAAAAAAACTTTCTCTAAGAACTCTAATTTAGTTTTCAACCTGGTGCTATCGTTTTTTATCCATTCCCTACATACCTACTCCATACTTATAAACATTGTTTAAACTAAACATTGTTAATTTTAACCGAGAAAGCGTTGGCGAGACGATTTGGACGCCTTTGAAATGACGTGGTGGAAGAAGGTTCGGGAAAGAGAGAACTGGAAGTCTTTGGGGAAGGGCTTTGCCCAGTAGTGGGATGAAATAGGCTAGGGTAAAAACTTATAATTAACCAACGTTACCAGCTTTTTATAAGTAACATTAGTATACGAACATAAAATACTTTAACAACAAATTCAAAAAAAATTGGTTGCAGAAAAATATTGACTTTTAGAGATTCAATGAGAGATGGTTGAAGAGAAAATAATCAAACAGACTTAAAAAAAGAAGAGGTTCTGAATTTGTATGTTTTTTTTTATTATGTTATCTCAACACTCTGACATCTACAAATCAATTTAAAAATAAACTAGTTGCATGTTTTGCAGATTAATCTAGAAAAATCCATAACTTTTAAACCTTAATTATCAAACCGCAGATTCGGCATTGATATACCCGAGCGACAAGAGAACTACTAACAAAAAGTTAAACAAACTCATCAAACCACACTCATTCATAAACAAAGACTAGCATCAACTAATAATTTCATTATTCGTGCAACGCTATTCGTGTTATCGCTTCATCTTTCGGCCCCTAATTTATAACATAGAAATTATGGTGCCACTCTATAATAATTTATGTGTAAATATATTCAACCTACAGGTGTAGTACTTTGAAATTTGCACAGAAGCTGTTCAAAACGTGTTATTAATGCAAATGTGGCATCTTTATTTGAATTACGTATAAATCGTTGTTTAGCTATTGTAGGTATAATACAATACAAATCCATGAATTTTTCAGCTAAAACAAGCCTTTTCATAAAGTATTTAAATAATACTGTAGTAAGTAAGGCTATTTTTTTATGTTACTGTGGCACAAGCTTATGACCCACCTGATGTTGAGTGGTAACTATTACCTATAACAAAGCATTGCCTTGTAGGTGACGCACGTAGGTACGTGCCATACGATGCACTAACCTGCGTCCATCAACCTACTGGTGTAATATAAGTAAACTTCAGTGCACTGTTTTTTGAGATCCGGACAAAATAGATCGGCGGATCGAGTCCGGACGCCGGGTCCACTGGGCACACTGGGCCTTGAAATGTTGTCCCATTAAGATCATAAGAAGATATTTCTGAAATGGTGACCTTCAGAGTTTGAAACTAAACGTAGTTCTTTAATATAGTTTGGATACAACCCTGAACCAAATTGGCTCATTACATTTGCGCCACCCGTAAAAGGTCTATATTTGAGTATGGACCTGTAAATTAGTATACTAACCTCTGATATGATTTTGTATGTTCAATTTAGATTTGTTATAAAGTTACCTTAACTTTTATAGTTTGATATGTAATGATTGCAGGACATTCATTACCAATAAGTCGGTATCGTTTGATTTCATGATATCAATCCGACGTAGTTATTATACAATCGATCACTCTGATTTCAAATCAGTTACATTAACCTACATAATCGAATAGAAAACTCGCTTCTCGAAACACCCCTTGTCAACTAATTCTACATTACCTTCTAACTATTTCACCATGAGCCAACCAAAAATAAGTCGAACTTAAAACCTCATCTTTTAAAAGCTTGTTAAAAGTACTAAACCCAGATATGCTTTTATAATCGATCGAAAGCAATGGTGGTCTAGTGAGAGTGACCCTGCCTTCTGATTCTATGGTTATGGGTTCAAATCCGGTCGTTACCAATGGATTTTCTGTTCGAAAAATTGATGATGATGTGTAAAAATGTCAACATTTTTTTCCTTTTTTAATTAAATAAAATATAATATACCCTGAAAACTTCAAGTCTCTACGACCAATGATTAAGGCTGTGTATTGTCCATTATACATATATAAATAGTAGATATATATTAAATGGACACTTGACATCATATTAATATTATAATACATTTAGTTTTGGTCAATAAGGCATAAACTACTTCTGAATGCGACCGTACCTATTTCCTACTATTAAAATTTATTCTATGACATAATTACGTATAAATTACTTAAAATCAAAAGGGATATTAGGACTAATGTTTGATTCGCATGACCGGTGAATTTACCTATATTTATTTCCTATTTTTAGGTGGGCGGTGGTCGTTTATAGATAATCGGTTTTGTAATTATTGGATACAAATGACTTGATAAGCGACTGGCCTAGTTCTCACGTTGTCGCTAAATATTTTAAAACTGTTACTTTAGTTATATTAGATAAAAAGATAAACGCACGCGAATTTCTGAAATTCCTTGATTAGTACACTTCTACGCACCAATACAAATATATTATTCTGAAAATAACATCACGACTTTTATCCACAAGCACAGTAGATATCTTAGTACCAAGTACCTACTCGAGATTCTTTGAGGATGTCTAAAGGGGGTAATTAGAGGTACGTCCAGATAGCACAATAGTACATACCCACATTTTGTAGAGTTAGTGTTCCACACGTCCCATTACTACTGCTAGAACACTATCTGCTTTCCTTACAATGTTTTCCTTTACCGTTTGTGAGCACTGGCATACATAATTTTTTTGAAAGGAAAAATTCATTGGTGAACGAGGGGACGAACCCACGACCTTAGGATCAGACCTAATAATTTTCATATTCGTTTAGCAGTAAACTTTAGCAGCAATTTTCATTTTTTTTTTTATTTCAGATGATCGGCTTTTGATTATTTACCCCCAAAAACAATATGTTTAAACAGAACGCAGTTATCAAACCACATTTTAGCTAAAATAGCTGCATAGCTAAATCAAAACCATTCAGGAATCCGTATTATTTTACCCGATTCATTCGTTTATAACGGCACACTGATTTATCTGCTAATTTTGGTTTTAATTGATATTATTTCTGCTGTAATACTTCCACTTTATAGCCGAAAATTCAAAATAAACCTTACTTCAAAGCTATACAAAACAATTTACCTTGTCATTCGAAGATTAATCCTCAATACTATTTGCCGACAAAACAAAATCCAAAAACTACTGTATATCATGGCCATAAGACTCATTTCTTCTTAAAAGTTCAAGCCGAAACGCAGACAAAGAATTTTAGAAGTGTCTACCTGGTGTACCTTCCTAGAATGTAGTAATAGCAAACTCAGTAATCCTCTTCTATGGAATATGCGATCTGCAAAGATAATTTGGCTTAGGGTTGTCAACTTCAATATAGCATCATTTGAAAAGTTGTTTTTGATCTAGTAAGAGCTTGGAAGAACACCTCCCCATCACATCTCGTTGATGACTTAAATGGCAAATTACATGATGCACTGGATCACGGGCAGCAGCAACTCCTGAATATATATCCTAAGTATAATAATTTTAGCCCTGACCTGTCCGACTGACTAACATATAGACGCACACAATGCACAGCCTAAACCACTGACATATTTGTCTTGGTGCGTAGAGGTGTACTAAGATACGTATATAAATAACTTTATGTTATGATAGCTAGTCACCAATATACTGCGCTCACCAATCCACCTAACAAACGTAATGCTTATGAATTAGGCTGATTGACGTAATAGATGTTAAAAATCTTCTTTTTCGTAAACATACATACATGTATCACTTTATTTTAAACGTATAGGTTGCTTATAAAAATAAAAGTTACCGACTATTACAAACGGCTTCGAAAGGCCGCCACGAACCGGAAGACGAAACGTAGGACGCTCTTCTATCCGATGGACCGATGATATTCTTAGGGTCAGAGGAAGTTGGTGAAGGTAGAGGCTCAAAATCGTCCATCCTGGAAAGGTATAGGAGAGGTCTATACCCAGCAGAAAACTTCTACAGGCTGATAATGATGATTATTAACTTATTGAAAAACTTCTATATATTTTAATGTGATAAAATTAAGTATTTTTTTAACCTTTCAGACGTAGGTATACAATATCAAATAATATCTCAAGGTGTAGATGGTAAAATACTATTACCATCCTTATTTATAATAAACTTTTGTAACTTAGGGCAGCCCTAGTCTCACCTGAGTCGCTTAACTCCACCGCTCCGCCGAATTACCAATTTCATCAGCAGCGGCGGCGTCACAAAGTCTGCCGAAAGCCGAAACTGGCCCCATCGCCGGAAGGATTATACTTTTTTGCAGATTAGCCGAAACAAGAACGTATTTATCTGGCAAACCTAGGATCAACGATTTGTAAATAACATTGCAATTTTAGCAATGTTTTTGGTATACATAATGTGTAAATAGAGGCACGATTAAAGACTTGACTCAGACGCTGTGTACATCATTTACTATAGATGCCAATTCTTGTTTACTTTACTTACTTTTAGGTCCTCTTACACAAGGATCACTAAATGTATTTACCGAGCCCCTAAATGTATTAAGGAAGCTAATTGTACAAGGAAAATTAAGTCGCTATTACGTTTACGCTGGACATGTTTATCTTGGTAAACGTAAATAGTTAAACAAAATTAAATCAGATTTTTGCGCTAACGGGCGCTAATGTGTAAGTAAGATGGGTACTCAGTGGTAAGAGGTAGGTATATTTTAAATTAGACACATTGTTAAAAAGCACCAATTTGAATTCTATATAGTAGTAGAGCTGTTAGTGACTGGATTTCAACCCGCGACCTTAAAATCAGAAGGCAGGTTAACTTCCACTAGACTACCAAAGACATCGATGAAGTCCAAAGACGCAAAATTTATTAAAATAACGATTCTAAATGATATCACCGCACTGTTCTCTAATGTCCCATATTGATACAGTTGTTTAATATTGACAAAATATACATACCTACCATAGATATGCATATATACACTATATATAGGAATTTGTGAATAATAATAAAGCCGACGACAGACTTACTCGAGAACTAAGAGGTACTATTCCATTTTGATAAAATTATCTATATCTAAAACCAATTATAAGAATCTTTGTAGTGACTGAACTGACATAATACTATACACAATAGTCAAAGTCAAAAATCATTTATTCAGTAATATCCGCAGGGATCATCTTGAAACGTCTTAAATCTAGGTGAATCTAAGCGCCAGCTCCTCGCGACCAAGCCTAGAAGAACAATGCACAGCCTAAGCCGTTGGTCGTAGAGACTTGAGGGTATATTCGTCTGGATGTGTGGAGGTGTGCCAAGAAAATAATTCCGCCGCTAACGAATTGGTTGAAAACGATAGTTGATGGATGTATTGTTGTTGAGGATATGAGAGAATGCCTATTATGGCAGCAGTAGAACTTCCATACATTGCCAGAAATACCGATTCTAGATTCATCAAATAATGTAAAAAATATTAATTACCAATAAATAAATAACAAATATTTGCAGGTCAAGTAAACTTGTCCCGTTGCGAGAACCAAACCCTTACCTCTTACGTCTCGACCAATTAGACGCCCGCTGCGCCACAGAAATCAAAGAGTTGATCCAAATTGTAACGGTACATGAAAATGAAACGAAGAATTAGATTCCATTCATGATTCAATAAGTGAAATTAAAAAAAACTTGTTTCAGGACTGTAAATAAGCATGGTAGACATCCTCTTAAAACTCTTGTTGCCCAAAAAAAACATTTCATCCCTAGGGATGTCCAATCCCTAGGGATCAAATGTCAGAAACACGTTCAAACACTATATTTAGTGCATAGGTACACATATTTTAGTAGTATTCTATACGTGATAAGATACAAGCGCATCGGTACAAGAATACTAATTGATAGCACTCTATCAAAGTGACGACCGATGTGGCGCAGGAGGTTGTGGGTTCGACTCCCACCTTGGGATATATGCTTGTACGATCTAAAAATATTTATTTCGGGCGTTCTGGGTATTTTCTATGTATAATAAAAAATATCTATGCATGTAATGTATTATATTAAGTATATCAGTCATCTAGTACCCATAACACAAGCTCTATTTAGCTTGGGGCTAGATGATGTGTGGATTGTCTAGCATTATTATTATTATTTTTATTAGTAAGAATCTTTGTCCTGACTGACTGACATATAGATAACGCACAGCCTAAACCCGCTGGTCGTAGAGAGATTTTATCCAGGCTATATTTGTCTCGGTGCGTAGGGGTTTACTTAGAAAGGAATTCCTGAAATTCAGTCTCTAAAAGGATACTACAGACCAAGTCACACATGTTTCCACTAGTTCAATGATGTAGGAAACAATCCTTGAACGTGACACACGACCTCACGAGAATGTATGTACCTACATTGTGGATAATATTCTATTTATACGTAAATCATCAGTATCTAGAAGATAATAGAGCACATGTTTCTATCCCAAGGTGATGGGGAAGCCAGATTTTTAAATGACAGGTCTTAGATAAAAGAAGATAGTGTAATAAGTAATAAATATATCTTTGTGGACATATTTTACACAGTAACATCTAGATGTTAAAAAAAAACTAGGCTATAAATATAAATAAAAAAACAATAATAATAGGCTATAAATGCTAGGTTTGGGGCTAGCCCCAAACCTAGCATTGCTTGTAGTACGGAAACCAGCCGAGCTAAGATGTGCAATGCGAGATATGTCGCATTACATTAGAGTTACACTTCGTTTTCCGTTTATTGTAGGACACGCTTCTAACGAATGTGACCTGGGGCAATACTTCGTTATAAGTGATGGTAACCACTTCACATCAGGTGGCTTATTCCATCAGCAAGTGGTATAAAAAAAAGTTTAATGGCAGCACTTTGGCTATGCAAGCAGCCTCATCATCATCTTCCTGCCCTTATCCCACACTAAGTGGGGTCGGCACAACAGGTTTTTTCCTTCCACTCTCTTCTATCAGTCGTCTTCTCAGTGTTCACTCCTTTCTTACTCATATCATCTTTCACGCAATCCATCCATCTTTTCTTTGGTCTTCCTCTGCTTTTATAACCTTTCACATCCATATTCAAGCAAGCAAGCAGCCTAAAATCAGGTATTACGTCAAAATTACATTTCGAGCGATTTTCGCGCACTTGGCAGGTACTAACAGGGTTCATCATTGAAAAGATAAGCTATTAGGGAAAACAGTACTATAAAATAATGTTAGAGCATGTTCAACCGCGCACCTGGGAAAGGAATTCAACACAAACAGACGGTAATGAAATCACAGATACCAAAGATATCAACCGCAGGAAGGTCTGACCAATTACAGCCTCGTGCAGTTGTTTATCAGGCGAGCTTACTCATCTTAGCGCTCAATTCACACCATCATCTCACAAGTGTCGGGGGAGACGTGGCGTCTTTTTTTTAGCAGTTGTCTAATTCACGAACTGAGAGATGAGACCAAGAATAAAGGGGGCGTGGTTGCGTAAATATCTTGAATATCGTGAAGCTATTTTCACACAAATTTCAACCCACGCTGCACATGTTTAGAAGTTGAATTTCGCAAATTCCTTTTTTAGTACCAAGACGAATATACATACCTACTTTGAAAATTTCAAGTCTCTACGACTAGTGGTTTAAGCTGTGCGTTGTCTATATCCCAGTCTATCAGTCAGTTAGTCAGGACAAAGATTCTTAAAATTGGTATAGATTATCTCAATATTCTAGATAACAATTTTAAATTACTTTAATGCAGCCAACCGCGCGGTGACTGCGTGAAATCTTTCACGTCGTCTAAACACGTTCTAAATCTTCTCAGAAAATAAAAAACCACGTCTCCTCCCGAGTTAAATTTCACTTCTATTTGGTTGTGACTTGGCTATTCGTAACAGATGAACTAAGTTAATTAATTTTTCGCACTTTCACCAGTTCTATCAGAGTGGTAACGTGTTTTGGAAGGCTATTTTATTTAAAAGTACCTACAATGTTGTACTCCGACACTGGCACTTATATCTGTTTACCTTTTCTGGGCAATGTTCCTCTAACTACTCCCACTCTTCTCTATTTCTCGCTATCCTAGTCCATGTTTTTATGTATGACGGTAAGTTTACTTAATAATCGCTATGTCCATTCACTTGCACCATAGACCATCTATCGTCGTTTTGTCGGCTATCGGGCGATGTCGAACGTCGGCGCATCAAAGCTGCCCGGCCGATGCGCCCGCGCCGGTGACTCGGCGATTTGCAGCACCAAGGGTTTTCCTTGTGCAGCTGCATATTCCGTTTACGTTTGATATTATTTCTATAAATCATTTCAGAAATAACTTAAGATACCTAAATGTAGTTTTTACTTCACCATATTTTTATTGATATTTATGATCATTAGAAGACATCTACCCTCGAAACTTCAAACTAAAACGATAAGAAATCAAATGGTGGAAGAATGCTTGCACAAGGCAACTTAAGGAACCTCAATAAATATTAAAAACTCTATTCTACAAACTGTAAACTGTTAATTTTGTACCCATTTGGATAATACTATCTAACAAAATGATCATGCAGTAATCTGGATCGCGTTTACACAATCAATTATATAACAACCCTCTACCTGATGCATCCGTTCGGAAGTCCTAACACAATAATCACCTACTTCCTACCGTCACATGAAACTTATACCCAACTTACCTACGAAATGAAGGCATTGAAAAAATATAACCGCTTATTATTTGAAATATCGAAAACAAAATATCTGAACGGGTTAACTTGAGAGTTCGTTTCCGCTTCTTTGTGGTGATCGATCTAATCCGTAGCCTACCATTCTTTATCTAAATCCATGTTGAAATCTATGATATAAGGAGCGTCCAGCACATCTTAGCCTGTTGTGTAAAATGAGATATCTTGCGCTTGACACAAGATATTCTGTCTATTTTTGCACACGCTAAAAATCTATACCAATTATCTTATAATTGTAATAAGAAGTAATAAGAAGATTAACTAACTAACTAACTGACTGATTGTGATAGAGACAACGCACAGCCTAAACGACCAGTGGTTCAGGTTGTGCGTTATCTATATGTATATCAGTCAGTCAGGAAAAAGATTCTCATGAGTAGTAAAATAATATGTTATAAAAGAGTGCTGTGGCATGCTAAGAATAGTTTTAAAACTTTTTTAAGCAACTAATCTAAATACTTCTTTATTGCAGCATTGAAGTTAAAAAACTTCCCAGACGCAATATACAAAGATTAGGTGTTAACAAGTTTATATATATAAACTTTGGAATGAGTTCATTGACAGTCTAACAAAAACTTTCAGGATAGAAACAATACTGGTAAAAAACTGTATCAGTTTTGTAAAAAAAAAAAATTTGTATCACAACTTTACCCCTAAGCACGGTAGATATCCCTTAGTGCCAAGTACCTTCTGAAGATTGTTTGAGGATATGTAAATGGTAGTCAGTGGTATGTCCAGGTATTACATTTGGTGCAATCCAATATGGTACATACCATACTGATTTGCAGTAGTTGGTAGGTATAACATACATGACAGATTGATAGCACTGTCATTGCGCACATACATTTTCCAAAAAAAATCCATTGGTGCATGCCCGGAATCGAACCCACAATCCACAAATAATTTCTGGTACTCGAAAAATAATTAGAATACTTAAATACATTTAAATTTTATTTTGGATAAAAACTAGCAGTTAAGTTACTTATGTACTAATAACACAGGTATAAGAAAAAACCACTGTCCTACAAGGGCCGGTCTTACCACTGCATGCGATATCTTCGACCACCTTCAACGCCTGTACAAAAAATTCTATCAGCTGCTAAATTTCTATCACTTTAATAAACCACAATCTTCTCCAATTTCTGTCTATCTATTACATATTTAAACTCATCAGTCTAAAGGCTTGACAAGTAAGTTGACAACTAATCTATCTCTTATAGGTACCTACATGAAAACACATAGTCCTAAACACACATTAGTAGGTATATAATGTATATAAACAACATTTATATACTTACCAAAATCATGCACGTGCAAACCCACGGTGTTCCCTTTCAGTCCCGCCTTCCCGGTCTCATGGCGCAAAAACCCGGTAACATAACACCAAAACGGGACATGATGACGCATTTAGGGACCTTTATGTATTTCCAGTGGCAAATGTTCAAACAAACGACTGTTTCGGGTAAATAAGCCGGGGGAGGGCTTAAGACAAATCTGGATCTACCCGTATGTGCGCAAGTGAGAACATTAATAAATAATAAATACTGTAATAACAGTATGTAGAAAACAGAATTTAAAGTACTAAAATACATTTGATAAAACGCCATCTAAGCCAAAACTATGCTAAACTTGTACTGAGGGAACCAGATAATAGCATACATAGATAGACTTTTTTTCTAAATATTTAGAATACAAATATCACCCATACATAGAACCAACATCTGACTCCTGACATACAGAATCCTCAGAACGACAACATTAAAACAATAATTTATATTCTATTCTTAACATGTTCATCGCACAAATATTTCAAATGTTTATTCGCGGTGAGAAAATAGAAAGACGGCCAAACAGGCGAAGCAAACTAATCGTCTCTATTGCTTTTTTATTTGTCTAAACTAAAACATGTGATTATTGATGTTATAGTAAAATACTATAACATCAATAATCACATTCACCACACATATAGTTAAACTAATCGGGTGTTGAATCACAAAAGTACATATACTACAAAAAGTTAGTCACTATTGATATTACAACAATCATGGTTTTGGAACCTAGCCAGCGGACCCTGGCCTCCCCTGCCTCTACAGCTTCCAACAAAGGACGATGCTAGAGGTTGAATTGAAGAGAGCTCTGCAGATCTCGATAAATCGGTTGATTCATAAAGAACTATCGCTTGAATTGTACACTTGTAAAACTTACTTTGTTAGCCGGCGCCTGTCATTGTGTTCAGACAATACAACTTGTAAGAAATGTTTTTTAGGAAACCATTGATAAAACAGTTAGATGACTTGGTTTTGTGGCAAATTGTGTGATAATGTCAACCTGTTGCGTGAATAAGAATGAATTGAATATGAGTGAATTGATGGAGCCTCATTGTCATAATTTTCTGGTTAGCAAGGGATTTCTTCTTTATGTCTCGTGCATTCATTCATCTTTCCGGATCTTTTGCATGATAATACTGTATCATCATTCGAATAAAATATTTCATTGATCTATAGAATGTACCGACTTCCCTTTTAACAATGACGTCAGCTTCTGGCGTGACGTCCAGCCTATATCTAGCTTTAGCTTTTAAAAAAAATCACAACTCTTAGGCACGGTAGATATCCTCTCAGGTCTCTTAGTACCAAATAGTACCGACTCAAGATTCTTTGAGGATGTCTAATGAAGGTAGTCTGAGGTGCGTCTAATCTTGCCAAATATCCACATTTTGAACTAGTTGGTATTACATACGTGAAACATTGTATTATATCTTATTACAAACTCTATTACCGAACTATGCTCCATATATTATATATTACATAATAAAATTTTAGAATAAAATAATTGAACTTCCCGTTTCGGTTACAAGGTTTTTATAACTACATTTAGTTTACTTATTATGAAATGGATAGTTTCCACTTAAGTTATCAAGAGTCAAAGCTGAAACCCGGTATCATTTTGAAAAGTCTCTATTATTAGTATTTAGCTATATCTAATTAAGTCTTAATAATAGAAAAAATCTGTAGTGTAACCTGTTAATAACCTGAATCGATGCTTTATTATTATTTTATAGCGCCAAAGAAAATTGTTAGCATAAGTGAAAATTTTAATACTCTTTAAAATTCTGTAAAATTAAGTAAAAGTTACATATCGGTCATAAACATAATTATTATATTAAAATCTATAAAACCTTTCTGCAGATACTTCAGAAATAACACAGCGCGGTTCGAAAAATAAATAAATCCGTATATTACCGACGCACGTACACGCACAAGTACATACGCACGCACGCACACACTTATATTTCGGGTGTGTTCACGCATGCGAGGAAGCTGCGCGTGAGATTTGCCCGCGCGCAGCTGCGTCGCCAGGTGTGCGCCCCCTCTACAGCGGGGTACAGTCGAGCACAGTGCGCGCTGAGATTTTGGCTTCGTTCATTTCTACTTGCTATTTTTTAACTTTTCTGTACAATTGTTAAAACCAAATTAGCTTGGTAAATTATAGTACTTATGGTAAGTATCTGTAGAACCTGACAAACATTTAGACAACACACAACCTATACCACTCGTCGTCGTAGACTTAAAATTTTCAGTCTATAAAAATATATACTAAAAGAAAAAATCCCTACTATCCCTGGTACTACAGGAATTTCTTTTTTATCGGAATTGGATATTTTCCAAATATGGGCAAACCCCCAAATATGGGAGAGACCTATATCCAGCAGTCATAATCAGCTTTTGGTTTATTCGTCAAATTATTTTCTATTTTTGCTTACTTTCTACGATATTTTTTTACGTCGATAAATTATACAAATGATCTACGCAGTTCTAGTCTATCAAACGGTATATAATAAGCCACGTTCACAAAACTTCTGTGCTCAACAGTACAGTCTACCCCATCAAAATCTGTGAATGCTTGCACAAACCCGCTTCCATGACATAAACAGTCCATCAAGTACAGTATTTATTCCCGCCAATGTTCTATGAAAACGTATTAAAGAACCCCACACTTTATGCAAGACCCTAGCAGGCCGGCTCCCCGCTAGTAATTATCCTGCATGTTTTTATATCAGATTTTTAGTGGATTATTATTTACGGTTTGGAAACAGTACTGTAGTTATTTTTGCTGGTAAACTGCGCACCGCGCGCGCGCAAATTCCCCAAAACCACATGTTTTGGGGAATGAAACGAAAATATTTTGCCTCTTAGAAAACTATTTTAAAAACTTAAGTTACACGATAGCGAAAGTAAAACTTTAAATTTTATTTTACTGCCGTATAATCATATCTTAGGACTAGATACATAGTATATCCAGTAGGGTGTTGTAATAGAGCTGGAACAGACCGATGAAAACACTCAATCACGGAATCAAAACAATTAGAATTAAACATTATCAAATGGTTAAAATAAATGACAAAAAACTAATGAAGGTTAATTAAGCAAATTATAGTACATTTTTTGGTTTGATAAAGGCACAGTCAAAAGCTAAATTGGCTAAGGGATATGTCTCCGAGAGCGATGCTGCTTTGAGCCAGACAATACAAAATCGTCTGCAACTAAACCATGCCAGGCCATTCAAAGGCCGAGAGAGTAAAACCTCATCAATCCTCCTAAATGAGGAAAACCATCGATCGTGTAAAGTGACTTTCATTCCGTGAGTGATAGAAAGCGCGTGACATTAGCGGCGTGACCTGGCGGGCGTGACCCGTCTCGCCGTGAAACGCGTCAAATCGCCGTGCGCGCGCGCAATCCTCTGCCGTGGTTTACGGTCGTTGGGCAGGATGTTTACACTACACGATAAATTCGTTTACCTAATTAAAGACTTTGTTGTTTTAAATGACGACCGATGTGACGCGGCGGGCGAATGTCCGCCTGCAACGCAGAAGGTTGCGGGTTCGATTCCCGCCTCGGGATAAATGATTGTACGATTTGCAAATATTTATTCCGGGTGTTTTGGGTATTTTCTATGTATAATAAAAAATATCTATGTATGCAATGTATTGTTTTAAGTATATCAGTCATCTAGTACCCATAACACAAGCTCTGCTTAGCTTGTACTACATGATGCTGTGTGGATTGTCCAGCATTATTATTATTATTAAAAAATGTTGTTACAGATTTACCGCTTTTTTACTACACTACCAGCAAATCTTACAATTATAGGATATTTCCTTACAAAGCCAAATATATGTGTTTGTCAAATTACGTGTACAGTTGTAATAATATTGTATTTGCTTTAACAATTTTTTTTGAATTATGAAAATTATTTATGATTGTACAACAGTATTAAACACAGATAAACAGCTGTTGGTGTGTAAAAATGTTAATTTGATCACATCAATTCGTGCCATTAAATACAGCACGTTTTTTCATATTGGTTTCGATGCGAATGCCTTTGCCTTTAAAACATATAAAATATCAAGGTGCTTCCAGAGCCTCAAGTCAAGGGTTTTTAGGTTTACACGGTTATAGTGGTGTACACAAACAAACAGTCATGGTTTTCCTGTGGATAAGCGACTAAGCTGTGAGGATGGAATAGATGCTAAGTAAGCTTACTCCATCTAAAACCCTGCCCTAGGTACTACAGCGTCCCATAAATAGAAACAGATGTAATACTCGCGCACAAAGGGTTTCGTACCATAATCTATAATAAAAACGGCAAAAAAATCACGTTTGCTGTATGAGAGCCCCTTAAATATTTATTTTATTCTGTTTTTTGGTATTTGTTGTTATAGCAGCAACAGAAATACGGTTCTTGAGATACAGCCTAGTGACAGACGGACAGCGGAGTCTTAGTAATAGGGTCCCATTTTACCTTTTGGGTACGGAACCCTAAAAAAGCAAAAGCCTGCTCGCTTAACTACAGAAGACTGTTTCGATTTTTAGCAGTATTTAAAATGAAATAGTCGTATCGTAGTCGTACAGTCTAGAAAGCCTGTTGGTATGTGACACACGGTAGACACTCGCACGCTCCTAATCGATAAGAGAATTAGAGATGCAAATGCATTTAACCAATTATTGCTATAAAATAATGTGATGTATGACCACACACGTTCTGAGAAACTCTATACTCGTAGTACGGTACTGAGGAAAACATAGCAAATTAGGCTTTCGTTATTATAATAAATTACTATGAATAGTTTATAGTGATTATACGTCCGAAACGGATAAACTGTTGCTCCTAGTTTAAGTTTAAGACCTTTATGTACTACACAGTTATGCAATAAAATATTCATGAAGTTACGCAAACAAATGATTTCATTTTATTTGGATCTATCAGCGCGTCCCGGCTTCGTACGCTTTTAGTAAGGATCCCTAATTTTTTTGAAAATAAAGCTATTACTTTTACTAGTTACTATTTAATTTTGTTACTAAGAAATCACCAGGAGATGTCTATGTGCCTACCTGGCGATTAACGTTGTAAAGCTGTTTTTTCTGTTGATATATTGTATACATTTTTATCTGGTGAGTATCTGGCTCAGCTCATCAGCATTCAGCGTGGTTATGCAGCCTTCAGTTTTTGATCTTTGATCAGTTGAGGTATCTCAAGATGATATGCAACGATCTGCAGATAGCTCAACTGTTTCATATGTTTTGTACATCATTATTTGTATAATAATAATAATGCTGGACAATCCACACAGCATCATCTAGCCCCAAGCTAAGCAGATACTTGCTTGCTCATTGTAATTTTCTTTGTATAAAAAATATTTATTTATTGAAGCAATATGTACATAAAATAATCTTACGGTTATGCGAGCAAAGCCATGGACAAATGCTAGCTAAATGAAATAGTGTTTGACACCATTCAATTAGAATATAGACCCAGTACGTAATTCCGTGGTATTTCCACAGATGAGCGAGCGAGCGCGCCCGTGACTTCCGTTTCCGGCTGCGCCTGCGCAGCATCCGCGACCAGCCGACCGACGCGGCCTGCCCCCTGCCCTGCCTGTAAGTAAAACTCATATGATTATAAAGTCCACTCCTCTTGCTATATTACCTATGCATGTTCTTATGAGCTAGTAGACAGATCAGAGTGTCAAGGTGGTTTTTGTAGTTCGTGTTTTGTGTTATGCGAGTGATTTTTGTGATGGAGCATGAGAAGCGCCTCTACCGGGGGTGTACTGAGTATCTTGGTAGATTCATTCAAAATCAGGCTCACTCACACAAAAAAACAGGTCTACTCTTAAAAACGATAAACGAAGTTTCGTATTGTCGTTTTGAATCACACTACGCGGCATGTCAGGCCGTGCCAGCTTGACTATGCGGCTACCGAGTTGTCCCACAAGTGTATTAGTAAAAGACAATACGAAATATCGTTTATCATTTTCAAGAGTAGACCAGCAGGACATACAAAGTGTAGTTGGCGATGGTAACAACTTAACATCAGGTGAGCAAACTGCTTCTTCCATCAGCAAGTCGTATAAAAAACCCGTTAAAGTATTTCCTCATACCCAGTAATACAACTCAGATAAAAAATCTAACAAAAAATCAAACAAGTTTAATTAGACGGGTGTCAAACTAATAGATATTTATATCCCAAAAATAATAGAACTACATGATAATTCAGAATCTCTGATAGTTGTTTGAGTTGTTTAAAACTGATTAGCAATTTAGAATAAACGGTTTACGAATTTTCGTATTGTCATCTTGAGTTACACAGACCTCGGTCACCTAATTCCTCAGTCAAGTGGCCGATGCCTGACATGCCACGCATTGATATTTATATTATCCCAAAAAATATTTTCCTCGAGTAGGATTTGAACCCACGACCTTCCCCTTGATACGGGGATGCGATACCAACTCGCCACCGAGGATTCAAATGACTCAACGAAAATAAGATTTGGAATGTTTCTAATACGGTACTTTTACGACCGTGGCGCCACCTACATGCTTGACGTTATACTATCAAAGCCTGCTCGATAACCGAAATTGCATTCAGTCGAAAAACAAATAACCTATGCCACGCATTGTAACTAGAAACGATAATACAAAACTTCGTATATCGTTTAGCAGATTTTATTATAATCCAACGCTTTGAAAGATGTCGGCACAACATAGGCACAAACAGACATCCGCGCCGCACTGATTCCGCTCATCACTGCATTACTTGCAACTTGCATAACTAGCTGATGTGACAAGGATATCTTGCGTCTTGATTGTGACAAGTTGCAACTTGCGTCAAAGATGCAAACTACGTCAGCGTGACGCGATGTCACCGTCGCGTCGGAAGCGTCCCCATTAGCTTGTCCAAGAGAGTTGACGTATCCTGTATGGCACAGCAAACACTCTCTTGAAGTACTGAATAAGCACTGATTGTAGGAACTATGCCATTAGAATATTGCCGTATTGCCGTACGAGCATTGGTGGTCTAGTAGTAGCAACCACGTCTTCCGATCCTAAGGTCGTGGGTTCAAATCTGGTTATGTACCTTTGGATTTTTCTGTGAAAATTATGTGCACAATTAGAAGTCTGGAACGGTGAAAAAAAATATCTTGCGGAAACCCGTGGTTCAGTTAGATCCGCACGTAATGGCTATGTAATTCCTGTGGATTAGGCGGACTAAGCTGTCAGAATGGTGGGCAAGCCTCCTCCACCTAAAACTCTGACCCAGGCACTACAGCGTCCCGTAAATAGGGTTGTTTAAAGTTGTATAAAAAGCAAAAAAAAAGTTGGAGCCTAAGTGAAAATAAAGACGGGTTTACTTGCTTATACATGCACATGAGGCTAATAATACATGCACATGAGGCTTAACATCTGTATACTTCAGATTGCTGGACACAGATTGGCAGCGCATCGTCGCAAAGAAGTCGCGCGTGAATTTATTAGTATGTTATATTTATAAACAAGAAGTTACTCTTTAAATACTAATATTTAATTCAAGTATTTAAAATAGGTACGTACAAAAAACATAGGAAACAGTTGAGCTATCTGCAGACAATTACAAACGATCTACAGATAGCTCAACTGATTCAAATCAGTACCAATCGAAAGCGTGTCCAAAACGCTAGCTACATTACCACGCTGAATGTGATAATTGATGATCTAGGTATCGTTTTATCTAGGAACTAGTATCACATGATAGGGTCAGTCACACGTGCCTGTAAGGGGATCTATGAGCGGTCGCGCGCGCCGCATCCTGCGCGAGATGAGACGATCCTTCCTCCGCGCGGTTGCATGCGCCGCTGAGCGCGACGCGACGGGGGAAGCTGGGCTACTGACGTACGTATACCGCTGTAAACGTTATAGGTAGATAGATAAACACTTTATTGTACACAAAGCACATACAAAAGCAATTAAAATATACTGACACACACAACGCATGGCCATCTAGCCACAAACTAAGCAAATGTACTTTTGTAAATACATACTCTCCTTACTTCTAATAAATTCGAAATAGGCGAATAACCTCGAAATAGTTACACCGTGTTTTGTTTAATTTTTCAATCTAATTCGAAAGTTCCTGTCAATATAAAAGACAAAACACGGTGCAACTATTTCAACGTTGCGTTGAGTTTATTAGTATCTCTGATACTAATACAGAGAAAGTATAAAATAACACCCAGACACAGGACAAACATGTGTGTTCAATAACTTAAATAATTGTTCTTAGGGGATTGAACCCACAAAGATACCATCAACCCCGCTATGACGGTAGCCACAGATATAAGTACGATGGACAAACAATAAACTCGCATAATCAACAGATTATTTGAGGGCCCTCAGTTGGTAGTTGTTCTGCTTTCTGTGCAGTAGGTTGTGGGTTTGGAGATCTAACTGTGTGTTAGATCCCTAAACCCACAACACTTACAGCACAGAAAGCGTAAATAAACAATAAATATTTATTTTACGAACATACATAATTTTTTCTGTGTCTGGATATATTGTATTCAAATTATGTATGTATATACAAAAGAAAAACTATCAGTCATCTAGTTCCCATACTTCAAGTTTTGCTTAGTTTTAGGCTGGAGGGCTTTTAGTTAGCAACTGTCAATATTTATTAGGATTGGTGTGGTGTAGTTTATAAAAAAAACGAGTGTGCTTTAGACCACACGACTGAAGTAAAACTTCTTTAATATTCGAAACGTAACTGGCTCTGAGAAAAAGAGAGATAGAATTAATTCAACAGTGCTTTCATATCCCCTCCATGGTAGTGTTAAACGTTTAACGCAACCTTGTTGGAAGTCGCATAAGAAGTATTACTTCAAAAACACAAGAAACTGACAAGAACGGAACTGAACTGGTTTCGCTTTAGTAGTTTAGATATATCAACAAGGTAAAACAACTTTGCCCTACCTCCTCAAACTAACGCACAGGATAACATTACTAGTGACCGGACATCACTGCTACTACGCGTAATCACACTTCTCTCTGCTAGTTTATTTTCTAACCACATCATCATCATCCGTAGCCATTATCATCATAATTTAAGTACTTACATGAAGTAGTAAGTAATGAAGTTTTAACACCCACATAAACCTTATTAGGACATTTTTATAGACAGTAGTATATATAGATTTGAAAAAGTGTGAATTGCATTCTGACAAATAATCTATCTACATACATTTAAAATGTATGCGCACACTTGTATGTAAAAAGTTAGGAGAATATAATAAAAATGTAAGTTTGGGCCTGCATATTAGTGCAGCTGACTGTACAATATTCCACTGGTATTAGTAATTTTTCACGTTTTTTGGTATCTTATCTATCGCCAATCAACTTGGTTCTAGGGTCAAACCCGTAAATAGTGCTACAGACTCCTTTTTATGCTTAGTATAGCTAAACAACCTATTCAAAGATTTGATAGAACAAAATACAGAATTGTCCATCAACTTACTACCATACCTATTATGTTTCACGGCTTCATTCTTTGCGATTTATTTTTTACATGTTGTAGATATGCCTCCAGGCACCGGCCTTACACACGGATTTTTTAAAGTACTTTTTTTTTTTTTTTTTTTGAGATGCAAAACGACTACTCGCTAGATACAGTTGTTGTCTTGACTTTGCCTTTGTTCGATCCGGTTCATTTCGTTCCTGCTCCTAGAATATCGTCATTCCGTGTTTCCGTGCTCTGGCCTTCGCACGTCTACAGAGCTCCCAAGAAATATTTAGTGCTTTCAACATGGGAAGAAAACGAGGACACAGTAATGATAACGAGCGAATAAAGAAGAAAATTGCAAAGCTAGAGGAACAATTACATAAAACACCTAACCGTCGTCGACGAGTGTTTATTGAGTCATCTTCATCAGAGGACGAACTTAACAGTAACTGTAAGTACATTTATTGTCTTTACCACATTGCGGGTAACTAAATAAAATGTGTGATAATTGTGATGTGTACTGCTAATCACAGGCTGATACTGTCACTGTATTTTTATCCACAAAGCTTTAATGATGATGCGAGCAACTATCCTGGGTTGTCTCTGTCATATTATTATTAAAACTCGACCTGGTATGTTTCTCATGTTATATAAGAATGTAATGCGTTCTACCGCAACTGGGTAGATACTGTTACGAAATATTGTGTTTTGACACATGCTTTATATTTCTGACAGCGGTCGTGACTCACGCCGACGTCCACGCTGCCGCTGCCGAGTCGTCGTCACCGCTGCATTTCTTCGAGTCACCGTCACCGTCTCATAATGCGCCTGAGCCTGCCGCTACCACATCCAACGATGATGCTGCCGCTGATCCCACAGTCGTAGTTGATGTTGAAAAAGATCTTGATGCAGATATCTTAGAACTACTAGGTGACGCTCCAAAATCTGATATAGTTTTGGGTCCTGCAGTCCACAAAGACATTGCCACGAGATGGCAAGATATCCTTGGAAAAGGACTTCCAAAGGAAATAAAGGAAAAACTGCTGAAATCATACTTAGTTCCCAGTAACTGTGACCTAATATTAGCTCCTGAGCTAAACCCTGAGGTCAAGGCCGCATTGCCTGAAGCATGTACAAAAAGAGACACTGCTCTCTTTACAAAACAAAAGCAAATTGGTACCGCCTTAGCTGCGTTGGCTGTTACGATGGAGAAGGTTATCCGAGAAGATGGAAAGCAAAGCATCTTAAAGTCACTCAGCGACGCCTGCCGTATTTTATGTGACAGCCACTTTAATGAGACTCGCACTCGCCGCAATTTCGTGGTATCATCAGTAAATACCACACTAAAAGATACGATGATTGATGCTCCCAGAGATAAGTACTTGTTCGGAGAAAATGTTACAGACAAGTTGAAAACGGCTAAGACCATACAAAGGTCAGGAGAGGCTCTGAAAGCTCCTGTTCCACAAAAATATCCGCTAAACAAAAATAATTATGTAAAAAGGAATAATTTAAACTCCCAGCACCGCAAGACTCTCCCCAGGGGCGAGCCTCGGGTAGCACGCGGTGGCTACTACCAGCAGCGCCCCAGGAGCAGCAGCCACGCCCGCCAGCAGCAGGACCGTGCGCCGCCCCCGCCGCCACACGCGCACCGCCGAGACCGCTCTCCGCCGCCCAGGCGAACGACGACCAGGAGATAAATATCCAGGTACCATATGCAGGCCGTCTGCAGCATTTTACTCACAGCTGGTCACGCATTTCTGATGATCCCACGATACATGCGTGGATTAAAGGGTATGAGATACCTTTTACATCTATGCCGTATCGAAATGATGACCCTAGTGTCTATCCCAAAACGGAAGACGAAAAACTAGATTTTGATATTTCTATTAATAAATTGCTCGAAATAAATGCCATTTCTAGATGTAAACATGATAATTCACAATTTTTGTCAAGCGTGTTTTTAGTGCCAAAGCCAAACGGTGACAAAAGATTTATTTTGAATTTAAAGCAATTAAATAAGTTTATCAAAAATGATCATTTTAAAATGGAAGACTATCGAACAGCGTCAAAATTGGTTACCCGTGACTGTTACATGGCATCCTTAGATCTAAAGGACGCATATTTTTTAATACCCATTAAAAAATCACATAGAAAATTTCTTAGATTTAAATATAATGATAAATTATTCGAATTTAATTGTTTACCGTTTGGAATTTGCACAGCACCTTATGTATTTACCAAATTACTAAAACCAGTGATGGAACACTTACGGGCTCGCGGTTATATTTCAGTTATTTATTTAGATGACATTTTTTGTATTGACAAAACATTCGTCGGCTGTCAGATTAACGTGTCATCAACTATTGAACTATTAGAAAGTCTTGGTTTTATATTGAATCACGAAAAAAGTAGTTTGATTCCATCCACTATGTGCAAATTTTTAGGGTTTGTTTTTGACACAAAAAGAATGATTTTGAAACTACCCGAAGAGAAGGAAATAAAAATTAAAACTAAAATTGAAAATTGTTTAAACAGTAGAAAAATTAAGTTACGAGATTTTGCAAGGTTGATTGGTATTTTAATTTCGGCTTGCCCAGCACTTCAGTATTCTTGGCTGTACACAAAAGAATTTGAATATCATAAGTTTACTCATTTATTAGACAATCCTAGTTATGATCAAAATATAAATGTCCCTGAAAATTTAAAACCGGATTTGCACTGGTGGCTATCACATATAAACAATGGATATTCACCATTAAGATCTTATCAATTTAAATTAGAAATATTTTCAGACGCATCTGCGACTGGATGGGGGGCTTATTGTAATCACGAAGATTGTTTTGGTTACTGGAAAGATAGTGAAAAGTTGTTGCACATTAATGAGTTGGAACTAAAAGCTGCTTTTTTAGCTTTAAAATGTTTTGCCAAAAACATGCAAAATTGTGAATTACTTCTACGAATCGATAACGTTACTGCTATCTCATGCATAAATAGGATGGGTAGTGTCCAGCACAGACACTTAAACGCGATTTCTAGAGATATCTGGAGGTGGTGTGAAAGGCGTAAAATTTGGGTGTTCGCGTCTTATATTAACACTAAGGAAAATGTAGATGCAGATTTTTTGTCTCGCAAAAAATTTGAAGACACTGAATGGGAATTGGCTGATTACGCATTCAATAAGATTGTAAATATGTTTGGTGTTCCAGATGTTGATTTATTTGCTAGTCGATGTAACACAAAATGCTCAATTTTCGTATCGTGGAAAAATGAGCCCGAAGCTTGGAAAGTAGATGCTTTTACTATTTCATGGAAAGATCTATCATTTTACGCTTTTCCTCCATTCGCAATAATTGTAAAAATAATGCATAAGATTATTAGTGATGAGGCAGAGGGAATTATTGTAGTACCATACTGGCCGACCCAGCCGTGGTTCCCAGTATTTAGAAAACTAGTTATTTCTGAAATGATTTATTTTGAACCTGACATTAACTTGCTCAAATCTCCTTTCAGAAAGACTCATCAGCTCTCCAGATCACTGACTCTTGTTGCCGCGAAATTGTCCGGGAAGCGTTATTAAAAAAGGGATTATCACCTAGATCTGTAGAAATTATGTTGAGTTCTCTGTCAGATAATACTTACAAGCAATACGACAGCTGCTTAAAAGCTTGGATCAATTATTGTACAAAATTTAATTACAGTTATATTAATGCATCTATTTCAGAAGTAATTGGTTTTTTAACTGAAATATTTGATAATGGTGTAGCATACGGTACTGTTAATTCTTATAAATCCGCCTTGTCTCTGTTGATTGGAAATTTATCTAATAGTCATGAATTAAAACGTTTTATGCGTGGTGTTTATAGATTGAGACCTTCGGCTCCCAAGTACCAGTTTACTTGGGATCCTGGCATTGTTTTAAATTATTTGTCTCAAAAATGGCCAAATGAAGATCTCAACCTAGAAACTCTTTCAAAAAAGACGCTGACTCTGCTGGCTCTGGTGACCGCACACAGAGTACAAACTTATTCTTTAATAAAATTAACGAACATTCAAATTATTGGTTCACGTAAAGCTATTTTTATTAAAATACCTGATCTAATAAAAACATCTAAACCAAATAGCTCACAACCTATCTTGGAAATTCCATTTTTCGATCAGAGACCTGAAATATGTCCTGCTAGATGCTTAGAAACATACATAAATAAAACAAGATCTTTACGTTCAGTCAATAACGATCACTTATTTATAAGTTTTAAAAAACCTCATTCAAACTTGACATCTCAACGTTTAAGTCATTGGTTAAAAGACACTCTTCAATCTAGTGGTGTCGATACGCGTATATTCAGTGGTCACAGTACGCGACATGCATCCACGTCAGCAGCCAGCAGGCTCGGTGTCAGTATAGATGTTATAAGAAGGACAGCTGGCTGGAGCGATTCGTCTGCTGTTTTTGCAAGATTCTATAAAAGAGATATTGTTGATAATAATAGCATGCAGTTTGGTAGATCAATCTTGTCTGTTGATTTAGAAAAATAAAGATTATGATACTTACCACTAGTACTTTCATTCAAATGTTTATATACAACATTAGGAACCGTAGAAACTGACTCTATTTCACATTTTGGTGTCTCTAAACATCCTACAACATGTAAAAAATAAATCGCAAAGAATGAAGCCGTGAAACATAATTAATGATCAAACGAACTTACCAAGTGAAGTTCGATCACAATTATGTGAACGGCTTCATTCGACGCGATTATACACTCCCTCCCTTAACTAAACCTAGTAAAGGTAAATCCCAACCCTTAAAATGTGAAATATTCGAAAAACTCTAAACAAAATGACGATATTCTAGGAGCAGGAACGAAATGAACCGGATCGAACAAAGGCAAAGTCAAGACAACAACTGTATCTAGCGAGTAGTCGTTTTGCATCTCAAAAAAAAAAAAAAAAAAAGTACTTTAAAAAATCCGTGTGTAAGGCCGGTGCCTGGAGGCATATCTACAACATGTAAAAAATAAATCGCGTCGAATGAAGCCGTTCACACAATTGTGATCGAACTTCACTTGGTAAGTTCGTTTGATCATTAATTTCTGCTGCCAAGCAGCTTGCTGTGTTCCGGTTTGAAGGGAATGGGTGACGGTGACATTACAGCCACGCGAGGCTTAACATCTGGTATACCTCAGATTCGAGCGACGCAGGGGAAACCATTCAATCCAGGATCGGGGCTAATGTATTTTGCAGTACTTTTGACTGGCTTCTCAGCTCAGTTGGAAGTACGCTTCCTTCTCTGTAGGTTGTGGGTTCAATACCCACCGAAGATAAACTTTTGTTTGATGCCTATGTTCATCAAAAGTTAGTGTGTATATTATTGTTCTTTGCCAGGGTGTTTTATGGTATTCAACGTACATATTTACAAAAATAAAATATTTGTTATATATGAATTCTATTAGCCACCTCGTTCCCATTGTACAAGCTTTGCTTAGTTTTGGGCTTATAGGCTGAGCAACATGTAAGCTTCAGTAAAACAATAAAATAATAGAAAAAACAGGTTGTATTGCAGTGAATACAGTTGATAAACATTATGACTACTTAAACATCAATAAAACCACAATGAAATCTCTTCTTTCAATAGATTAGACAAAATTTATGCACCGATGATGGCACGCGACTCTCGAGACGGTCAAAGCAAATCAATACATTGAAACTCCATACAAACCATTGAAAGATGTGCCTCGTGGCTATAGAAATTTATAGAATAGCCTAAACGTGATTTTATGTAAATTTCTTTCCGCATATGTCAATTCCTCAATGATAATTACGGATACGGTTATTGATATGCAAAACTTTATTTTACTTGCTAAGATACCTTTTCATGATATCAGTTTATCATCGAGGTCGATGAACTTTATACAACTGTGCGCAAAAGTGGTTTGAATGCTATTTTCGCTGCTTTTGTTAGTCAATTGACGATGATAATCTTGCGGTAATTTATAATGGCGAGTTGAAGGGAAGAATGAAAGAGCTCAATACAGGTTAACAGTTTAGTTCTTGCGAATTAGTGTTTCATTTTTATCTACTACAAAATTTAAATTACCTATGAAAAGTCTTCACGTTATTTTTTTAATGGAAAAATATCAAAACATTGACATTTGAAAACATTAGTTTTATTATCAATAAATTGAATTTCGCTATTCAATCTAAAATTATCAGGATCAATTATTTTATAGCGATAAAATCCTCAAAGTTATCGTCAAATTCATCACAAATTAATGTCAACGACCTTTTCGCCATAACATTTCTGTATTCAGTAGTACCAAAACAGTTTTTCTCGCGTCATTCTGTAGCTACATTGTGTAAATGAATGATATTCACTTTGTGCTATACCTCGTGGTCTATTGTTCAGTTCTATTATAGTTATTAGACTCTGGTTATCAAGGACCCGTGTAGCATTCTTTTCTTTCTTTAGTTTTCAATGGTTAATCTTTGTTATGTAATTAAGCTGTTATATTGGTTTGTGGGTCACTAAGTCAGTGGGTGTGTCAGTTATTCTTTTTCTTTTGTGAGTAAAATGACTTGTTTATAACAGAATACGTTTTATACTTATATATAGTACATTTTTTGTATCAAATAAATATACGCAAAAACGTGTAGTTGCGTAAACCAGTGTCGTTGACATTACAGGTCCATTAGGCTTGACACCTGTATGCCTCAGGTTGATGGACGCAGAGCAGTGTATCGTAGAACACATTGTTAACGTGACCTAAGAGGCAATGCTTTGGTTACTTATATATATTACTTTAAGTCTTTTTTTGTATCAAATAAATATAAATATACGCAAAAACGTTTAGTTGCGTAAACCAGTATCGTTGATATTACGCAGAGCAGTGTATCGTAGGGCACATTGTTAACGTGACCTACGAGGCAATGCTTTGGTTACCACTTCAAATCAGGTGGACCATCTGCTTTTTCAATAAGCGCATCGTAGGTACAAAACAAAAAATAATCACCAGCCTGCTCACCAATTATCAAAATTGTACAGAATATAGGATTTTTGACCTTAGCAGTACTTAGAAACATTATTTAGAAAACTATTTATGGCTTTAAATTAACATGAAATAACTCAAATGTTTACTACACGCGATAAATGAAAAATAAAAAGTACTGTGGTTTAAAACATGATTATACTTTGTCACGTAAAAGATTTAAAGACGAAACATGAGTCAAAAAAGTGATAAAAGGCATTCTTTCGTCCAGTCATAAAATAATTCAGTCATAAAACTGTAAACAACATTTAAATGAGCTACATAACCGTAATGGTAGAAATACGCGTGCACAAATTTCGCAACACACTAAATAATAAATATAAAATTCTTTGACACACCGAATTATTTCTGCCCTGAATAATTTTATACGCATTTTAAAATGTCTTTTGAAAACGTGGGATTTATGGGGCTAAAACCCGTTCGAGGGGTGGTCATAAGACGAGGGGTTCGCCAGATTCATTTTCTTATATTTTTTTATATCTTGACAAACCCCAGCTGCTACGATAAGTTATAAATAAATGAAATAGCGATTTTGACCCGACGAGGGATGTTCAGATTGGCATGTATGAAATCTATGTCTACCACAACACTGTCAAAAATCATCCTAATTTGTATTGTGATAGAGTGGTTTTTGGCATAGCAAAAGTTTTGTAACGGTGGATTTAATGTGGTAATCGTAAGAGCAATTCGACACAGGACGTCCTGTCTGTTTTGCACCAATTATTATTACCTAAACCGAACCGGAACCGTTTGAATATGGATAGGCAAGTGCGAGTTAGATAAATCAATATTTTATTACAATATACTTAAGTCAAAGTCATAATCAAAAGCATTTATTCAGTACTTGTGTAACGCGCGCGTAATAAGTATACTACTAGCAATAAAGTAATGATAAACAGGGATAGAGCGAACTTTAAGCAATACTTAAATTTCGTTTACAAGTATGGCCATAATTCAACAGCTGAAGAAACAAATGCACATCTAGGTACTTAGTTCAACCATAAATGTCAATCCTCAAGTTCCAGGACTTCTTCCCGGTTCGTGAGAATAAGCATTTCTCCGCAACCCTCATTCCTCAAGCCACAGATATCTTACGTGAGTAGAAGCCGCATGTGGCCGTTTTCGCGAGCCGTCCCTGATCCAGTTTTTTCTTTTTTGGTTTGATGGTCTGGTAGTGTGGAAGCGACCACGTCTTCTGATCCTTAGGTCGTAGGCTCGAGTCTCAAAAAAAAATCGAAATATTCAGAAATTACAAGTTTTTACATAATTCTGGGTTGACGGTTAACGGTGAAGGAAAACACAACTCTAGCAGCAGCGATGAGCTTGTTACCTGTCACTACTGTAAAATGTTGGTATGTGCGCCTAATGTAATATTTGCACGTACCTCTGACTACCTACTCTGGTTTTATTGTTGACAGCTTATCGATAAATTCGGTATAAGTTCTCGAATTTATCGACCTAACGTTTAACTTTTGACGTCTGATGTGGCGCGGCGGGCGAATGTCCGCCTGCGACGCAGGAGGTTGCGGGTTCGATTCCCGCCTTAGGATAAATGTTTGTACGATCTGTAAATATTTATTCCGGGTATTCTGGGTGTTTTCTATGCATAATAAAAAAAAAACTATGTACGTAATGTATTGTATTAAGTGTATCAGTCATCTAGTACCCATAACACAAGCTCTGCTTAGCTTGGGGCTAGGTGATTTTGTGTGGATTGTCTAGCAATATTATTATTAATCTTGATAAATTTCGATGCAACCCCGTTTTATCGAGAATTTATGTCAAATTTTATCCATCGATATATCCATGCTTGGGCACTGCATCGGCACTAAACTGAGTCCCGGAGTCCTGGTCGGATTTTACCGCGGCATTGCGGCACCACTACCACAACCGTTTGAGCTATCTTCTTAAATTTTCAAATCTATGGCTATCGCAGTTATGCTCGTTAAGTTTATTGGAATGTCTCGTCTAGTCTGTTTTGTTTTAAGACACGCTTATTAGTTATGCTTCTATCCTTTCAATAATAGGAAAATACTGAGGGAAATTATATAAATTTAATAGCTGGAGCCGTGAAGCGTTGACCGCAAAGAGTCAAAGATAGGTCAAAGGTCAATTTTGAGTAGTTTGTGGACATATCAAAGACCACCACATGAATTTACAGGCACATGAGGCTTAAGCCACCTGTATGCAGAACATTGTAACGTAAGGCAAGTAGGTACCTACATTACGAACGTGACCTGCGAGGTAATGTTTTGTTATAGGTGATGGTAACTACTTAACATCAGGTGAGGCATCTGCTTGTTTGATCAGCGAGTAGAATAAGCCCATCTAACCCCAAACTAAGCAAAGCTTGTGGGAACTAGATGACTGATAGAAGACATATATTTTTATAAATACATAGAATACAATATCACACCCAAACAGAAAACAAAGAGCTGTTCATCTCATAAAATGTTTGTTCTCAGTAGGGATCGAACCCACAACTTACAGCACAAAAGGCAGAATAGCACTACACTACGTGCTACACTGTCAACCGCATCATCACTTAACGTCAGGTGAGATTGTGGTCAAACGTTTTCCTATAAATTGTAAAAAAAAATTACTTTCAGCTCAAAGTCAAAGGCAATTATTATTATTCCACAGAATCAAAGTGAACTTAGAATATACTTATAACTAGGTACAACTATAGGTGCCAATTCCTTGCAACCAAGTCTAAGCCTAGAAGAACAGGCAAGAAACTGACGGCTTGGTTCCTACCCTTTTCTGTGTTATATTTTTTACAAAATAATGTTAAATATGAACTAAGCTTTTGGGCCTGTAAAATAAAATAATAATAATAAAGCTGGTCAATCCACTCAGCATCATCTAGCCCCAAGCTAAGCAGAGCTTGAGTTATGGGTTTTACTGATTACTGATATACTTAATACAATACACACATAGATATTATACATAGAAAATACCCAGAACACCCGGAATAAATATTTACAGATCGTACAAACATTTATCCCAAGGCGGGAATCGAACCCGCAACCTTCTGCATCGCAGGCGGACATTTGCCCCCCGCACCACATCAGTCGTCAATATACAGTATCATTCGTCAGTAGGTACGTAGGTATGACTACGTAAGAACTTACTCTAAATAATTAAATAAAAGTAAAACTGAAATGCCTACGCTAGTCAACAACCATTCAGAGATCTTTTAACCAAAGAACATTATCAGGAAAATTAAAGAGCAATATAATTTTATTGGTTGATACAAAATACAGTACGACTGTATTTTGTATCAATTCCTTTCCAATATTCCTTGAGCTTCTGTTTTTCCTGCTAGAAAAGGTTTCTATGTACAAACATCTAAATAAATGACAAAATTATTGAAACTGTTTATAAGTATCAAACGGTGAAGAAAAACATCGTGAGGAAGCCACTAGCAGTGGCGATGGGCTTGCTACGTCCACTTTGAACGTAGCAAGTTCCATACAACCTGTCACGTATGGAATAACTAAGTACCACAAAATGTGGGGCCAAATGTAAAATTTGGACGTATCTATGACTATCTCTTTGGATATCCTCAAGGAATCTGGAGTTGGTACTTCGTTGTAGACCCTAAGACCTACTTTTCCCTCAGCAAATCATACGAGTATAAAAGAGGTCAAAATTTCAATGTACAATTAATATTTCTAATTACAAGTTCAATGAGTAGTGGTTTTGGTTGTGTGTTGCATGTTAGTCAATAAAGTTGTTCATTCTTATAATAACAAATAAATAATATTCAAAAAAGGTTAACTAATTTATATAAGTAAAATGAGTTGGCGACAAAATGCCGTTTTATAATAAAACAGCCAATTAAAGATTTTAGAATCTTGTTCATAGTTTACTCATAAAAAGTTTGTACGAGCTATAAATCAGTTGTTTATGTTTTGTTAATTGAAATTAAAGTGCACGTAGCTAAATGGATTGACAAATTAAGAATAGATTGATAAATTTCTACGCGATAGTCTCTGAGTTACTACCTTTTATTTCGATTGCTGTTGATTCTGTCGTGATACAATTCATATATTGTGACATAAAATCTGTCCAAACGGTACTATTCCGTTTAGAAATCCCAGGTTTTTTTATTCTACTGCTGGTGGAACATACATATAAGCCACCTGATGTTAAGTGGTAACCATTATTACCCTTTCTGAAACCCTTGAACTTAAGATATACACAATCGATATGTAAATAGAAATAGTATTACTTTTATTTTCCAAAACGTCGGGGTTCGATTCCCGAGCTGGGTACAATTTTTTTTAAATGTATGAGTGCAGATTTTCTTCTTACTAAAAACGATGACATGGTTCCTAAGAACAGATCTTCGTATGTCTTATAGTTTCAGATTTTCCCATACTGACCGGTCTATATGTTGTACCGGACGTTGAAACAACAAAAGCCTTCTTCCCGCCTTTCTTGCGAGGGGATAAGGATGGGCCTCGTTTCTGAAGGACGTTGAGTAGTGCATCGTAGGGCACGTTCCTAACGAGCGTAGCTGATGAGTCAACACTTTGTTATAGGCGATGGTAACCATTAACATCAGGTGGGTAATCTGATTTTTCCTTTAGCAACTTGTATAAAAAAATTAAAAATAAACTTGGTAGTCAGATTAAGAATAAGAAGAGATTGAGCGACCGCAATGTCCGTGTTTAGGTTACTGGTGAGTTTCCTTAATCGCCTCTTTCAACATCCATGAGAGGTAAGGAGGCTTACTACTCTAAGCCAGTACCACCACATCTTATATCAATATTTTTTTATATCATAAAGAGGTAAAGTTTGAGTTCGTGAGGTTGTAAGGGTAATCTCTGGATCTACTGAACCGATTTTGAAAATTCTTTTACCAATAGAATATTAGCTACGTTATTATTGAGTGCCCATAGGCTGAATATTAACCCGAAAAATGAAAAGCAAAAATGTTTATCGCCCATCGAAGTGGGCACGGGTCAGCTAGTTTTGTATAGGTAGCAAATGTTAATTTAAATAGTTTTAACATAGATGCATGCAACAGAATACCACAGTTCTTAGAGACTGACAAAAAACACATGTTATTTTAGCGCCTACATACCAGTAATAAATTATTTTGATATAAATTAAGATGTTTCAATTCATATGCCACCAATTAAGCATCAAAGATGAACAGATAAAATATATAAAATTATAAATACATCAAGTAAATAATTTATTACGACCTCAAGCCAAAACATATTGACAGTAGAGGTCAAATTATACTCCTAGAATGAACTATTCATTTTCATAGATACATAATTATGTACCAAACTTGTATGTAATTGATTATGTGACCCTCGTGAAGTAACTTTAATGATTTTTAGTACTAATTGGTTTGAAGTTATTTTTTACTTACTGAACAAGCAGATGGTCCACCTTACGTATATCAGTCATCTAGTACCCATAACACAAGCTCTGCTTAGCTTGGGACTAAAGATGCTGTGTAGATTGTCCAGCATTATTATTATTATTCTCTAAAACTTATGAGAAACAACTTCAAATCAAAATCGAAATCAAATTCAAATCTGGATTTCACATAATAAGTAGGTACGTTTTCAAACTGCTCACACTTTGTCATGTTGAACTAAATAACACCAAAAAACAATTAAAATGAAAAAGCTAATGTTACTTCTAAAGATGACAGAAAACAAAACTCTTTAGTCACGTAACCTAAAAAAGCAGTATCGGTCAGTCACTTACTTGTCAGTGTCACTGACTGACTTTTGACAGAACTGATAAATGTACTCGTAATGAAAAAAACTCATTCATAGTTGAAGTTTATTTTTACATTCACAGAAGTTAAATATAATCAACTGTGAAATAAAACGAAAATTAATTTTGTTACGTAACCTCTGAAGTAAGAATTACGCTCGAACACGGAACATCGACGTAATACTGCGTACTTGCAATCTCGTAATAGACGAACTTTAGCTGGAAGCCAAAAATATGAATATTTCATAATTTTATTTACCTTTTGATTGAATTAAACTTCCTTCTGTTTTTATTTCTCCCTTCTGCATGAGGTATTTGTAACTTTGTAAATAACATCTATTACTGGAGAAATCATTTGTGTTCCTGTTACGTATTTTATAACCGTTTTAATTAATTTTTCAGACGACCGATGTGGAGCAGCGGGCGACTGTCCGGTTGCGACGCAGGAGGTTGCGGGCTCGATTCCCGCCTTGGGATAAATGTTTGTACGATCTGCAAATATTTATTCCAGGTGTTTTGGGTGTTTTATATGTATAATAAAAATATCTATATATTTAATGTATTTTATTAAGTATATCAGTCATCTAGTACCCATAATACAAGCTCTGCTTAGCTTGGGGCTAGATGATGCTGTGTGGACTGTCTTGCATTATTATTATTATTATTATTATTTTTCATCGTCAAATGCTGCATAGGTTAATATAATGCCAAGACAATATAAGCTCAATGTTAAGACGCGGGACTTCCATTCTACCAATGGTCATGCTGAATCACTGCTTTATACGTCAATCAATGATACCCCTAGATAACGGGTCATATAGAAAATCATAGCTATAGGCTGTCCACGTGAATATATACTTAGACAGCTTCATTGGTTTACTAACGAAGTGAGAAAAAAATGATAAAGTTTTAAGTTCAGCCTAATTACAACGATGTCACCTAGGAAATAATGTCACTAATTGTCAAAACAAAATAAGATTAAATAATAATATACCGTGACGGATTTTTTGCACCCACCCTATATCTTGGGGTAGGTATTGATCGAAGGCTTTATATGAGAAATAATAAAATTTTACGTCAACATCGGGATCGCTTACGAAAACATCGTGAGGAAACCAGTTAGTATTCTAGTAGTGGCGATGGGCTTGCAACCTATGTCACATATGGAACACAAACTACTGCAAAATGTGGTTATGTATCAAATGTACTATCTGGACGTACCTCGGACTACCCTCCTTAAACCCTCGAAGAATCATGAGTAGTTATTTTACTTAGTACTAAGAGAATGGAGGAGATATTTACCGTGTTTGGATAAAAGTCGCGATTCTTTTTCTATTTCCTTTTCATTTCTGATGCCGATTATGTGTCCGTGTTTTTTTTAGATTAATTTAAAAGAAATAATAAAAATAGCAATTTCGTTTCACGTAATATTTGTTATTCAAAACATTTACTTCATATCCGCTGTCCTTTGTTTCCCCTTTCACAAACTTTTTCATCAGACGTATTTTGGTACAATTTTTCTGTGGACTTAATGTTTCGGTCAACGTTTATGGAAAATTTATATTCTTTTAATAGGTAGGTACTTTATTTCCTTGCTGTTATGTAACAAAACGGTGAGTAGGTAAGTATAAAAAAATTGTTTGGTTCTCAGTAAAAGGCTTTACTTTGGGATTGCTTTCAATAGAGTTTATAATTTATTTTCTTCTATAAATATAATCAAACAATCTACAAATACATAAACATACGTACCGTTTGTACTGTAGGGGTTGGAACAATAAACTTGGACTTGCATTAGCCTTGACCGAGTCTGGTTTATTTATCTGTGGCACTGACTTCAAAACATAATTTAGCATTCAACCTCATTCGTAAAACTTGATACTGTCTATCGTGGTAAGGTTTCAAACTCTTTGCACGTGAAAGTGCAAAGAGTTTGAAACCTTCTTTTCTTTTTTATGGCATTTTTCCGTAATTTGACAGACAATTTTTGAAACAATTAAAGTTATTACCTAGATCAGTCCAATTTTTTCAAGTCAGGCTACGATTGGTTTTGAATAATAAAATGGCATTTCTTTTCCAAACCTTGGGGGAAAAAATTCGTTAAGATCAGGATGACACAGACAAGACTATTTTAGTATGAAATAGAGGGGTATGACTATAAGGTTGCCAGTAATGAAACACAAGACAAACCATAAAACTTGGTATTATTATAAGACAGACACGTTTGGTACCAAAGGGTCACTAAAGTACCTACACTACATACCTACCCTTCTAACTGCCCAAGTCCGATCGTATATCCAGAATTATTGTAATTTAATAACCCTGTCCATTCGAAACCGGCTCTGGGCCATTATGAGCCATTCACTCGCGAAAATGGCACAATTGATCACTTGTCAACCGTTCCGTATTGTGTAAATGTAAATTCAGAAAAGAAATGTTTGGCCTCGTAAAATCTCATGACTTGCGAACTAATCGCCGTAGATTTCAAGTAATATGTAGCTATGGTAGAATTTCACTCACTCCAAATGATTTAAAAACAGTGATTATGTTCTTTCGACGAAATTAGTAGTACGTTTTAGTAGCGTACCAAGTATACTCCTGGAAACAATACACGAAAGTTTCGTATTGTCGTTTTGTAATACACTGCATGTCAACTTTCGCAGTCAAGTTATAGCTGCCTCACAAGCCACGTAGTGTAACTCAAAACGACAATAAGAAACTTCGTTTATCGTTTCTACAGTAGGCCTATAGGGATATAGTTTGTCTTGTCCGGTGAAGTACTACCACCACACCGTGCCTTTTTCTTTAAGCAGCTTGCTGGGTTCTTGTTTGAATTTTACTGGCACCCGCTGGTGAAATTACGTGTATGAGAGCCCCCTTAAATAGTTATTTTACTCTGTTTTTATAGTATTTTTTGTTATAGCGGCAACAGAAATACATTATCTGTGAAAATTTTAACTCTCTAATTATCACGGTTCATGAGATACAGCATGGTGACAGACGGACAAACAGACAGACAGCGAAGTCTTAGTAATACGGTCCCGTTTTACCCTTTGGGTACGGAACCCTATAAAACCGGTAGATCACATTGCATGCATCAGGTTGATGGACGCTGAGCAGTGCATACTAAGGCATCTAACGAGCGTGATCTACGAGGCAATACTTTGCGATGGTAACCACTCTACATCAGGCTTGTTTCATCAACAAGGTGTAAAAAACGCCTTTTTAATATCACAATGAAAGAGGGATCTGGTTGGCGGTGTTCGCAGACTTGTTAGATAGATATCTGCACGTGTTCCATGTTAGATGTAAAGATAACACAAAAGCCCACGGCGTTGGTAACTCTCTAATCGCTGTTCAGGTTGTAGATTGGATGATAATTTTCGCCCCTTATTGTACAACTTGAACGTTTAGTAATCCGAGTGTTTCCTTGTTCATAATTCGGTGTTTGCCGTAGAACTAACAATCGTTGGAGCAAACTGGCAGTTATGTGGAGACCACGTTTAGGTAAGCGTGTACGACGCCCTCTGGCAAGATGGAGTTATGATCTTCGAAATGAGGCTGGTAAATAATGGAAGAGAGCTGAAAATTGGTCTCAGTGGCGGGTCTTGGGACGGACCTACGTCCAATAATGGATTAAAATACGTTGAAGGTGATGATGATGAATTTTTGTTTCATAAAGATTTGATATTATCCCAAAAATTATTCCCTCGAGTGGGATTTTAACTCTATTTAGCCACCCCTCAAGTGCAGGTAAACACTAGAAAAACCGACCAAGTGCGAGTCAGACTCGCGCACGAATGGTTCCGTACTATAATAAAAACAGCAAAAAAATCACGTTTGTTGTATGAGAGCCCCTTAAATATTTATTTTATTCAGTTTTTTTGTATTTGTAATAGCGGCAGCAGAAATAAATCATCTGAGAAAATTTTAACTCTCTTACTATCACGGTTTATGAGATACAGTCTAGTGACAGACGTACAGACAGACAGACAGACAGACAGCAGAGTCTAAGCGATAGGGTCCCGTTTTACGCTTTGGGTACGGAACCCTAAAAACTAACGAGTTATAAATTTTTGTTTCCTATTGTAGTGGTGAGGGTTTAAAGTCCCGGTTCCCGTCCCGGCTTCATGGTGATGGTTACCACATAACATCAGATGGGCTATATGCGTTATCCACTAACAATAGTAAGCAGCACTAACCCCGCGAACTGCGTTCCGCATTATTTTTATTTTTATTATTATTACTTATTATCCTATTCCGGACGAAGATAAATCCAAAAACACAAAATTAATAAAAATTGATCAGTCGTTCTTGAGTTATATGTGGTGTAACTAACACGACTTTCTTTTATATATATAGATTATTATTACTAGAGGCCACTCGCAGCTTTGCCCGCGTGGTAGTTTTTTCCCTTTCCCGTTATTTTTTCGGGATAAAAAGTAGCCTACATCCTATTCCAGATTACAATCTATATTCTAAATCGGTCCACTTGTTAGAGCGTGAAAGAGGAACAAACATCCATCCATCCATCCATCCAAACATTATAATATTAGTAGGAATTTATAATAAATAAATAAATAATGCTGGGCAATAATCCACACAGCATTATCTAGCCCCAAGCTAAGCAGAGCTTATGTTATGGGTACTAGATGACTGATATACCTACTTAATACAATACCATATTACCTACATACATAGATATTTTTTAATATACATAGAAAATACCCAGAACACCCGGAATAAATATTTGCAGATCGTACAAACATTTATCCCAAGGCGGGAATCGAACCCGCAACCTTCTGCGTCGCAGGCGGACACTCGCCCGCCGCGCCACATCGGTCGTCGAATAGTATTAGTAGGATAGATAAATATCGTTATTAATGAGTGCAATAACCTTCAAACGGCGTAGATATAGATTGGTGGTTAAATTATTCCCTAATTAAGTTATAGTATAAGCAAATAAAATATAACCGTATTAATTACCGTTTTGAAACCGCAAGGCACGCTGTCGGCCATATGATAGCAAGTCTAGCACAAAGGATTGACCTTGAGTATAATGATAAAAAAGGTTCATTTACACTGCAACTCTATTGAATGAAAAACCATTGTTAGGACAAGCGCGCGTGTTGCCAACCTGGCTATTTTTTGATAGATCTAGCTACTTTTTGCTAGATCTAGACACTTAAAATTCTTTTCCAGTGTTTTTTTTATTTTACATACCTATAGGCTTATCATAATTTATTGAATGTTTATTTATTTAACAATCATATTTTAGTGTGATAATACATTTATTTACAAAGAAAATTACAGCTAATACAAGTATGTATTATAATTGGTATGTACAAAATAGTTAAACTATCTACAGACCGTTGCAAACGATCCAAAGTTTATTCCCTAGTGGTTATTGGTTCTGCGAGCTATATGGCCTGCCTATTGCCACCTCAACTTCAGTCTGAGAGTCGGTGACCTTACTTTCATGGATTTCCTTATTTCTGGTTCTATCTTGTAGTAAAACTCGCAGCATATACTTATATAGCATAATATTGCATATACAGTCAGATTGCAGTTGGTAACCCTGAAAGCACCCACACGCTATAGCTAACAGGTGTGGTATTGTTATAAATGCAAATTACAACTTTCGCTCTCGTCCTATTCATTTTTAGGGAGTTTGCGTCAATTGAAATCAGATCGAAGAACATGTACTTGAAACATTCAAGGTCGCTTTGGGGAGGTTAGACGCGTCTTAGAAAATAACGAAAGAAAGAAAGAAATAACTACACGTATGTATTCACACACACTATGTAGCACTGAATCTTTGAGAATAACTTACAGGGTAGTCAGAGGTACGTCCAAGTACATTTGGCACTTACCCACAACTTGCAGTAGTTTTTATTTCATACGTAGCAAGCCGATCGCTGCTGCTAGGATCCTACATTGTATACCTCACGATGTTTTCCTTCAACGGCAAAAGAATTAGAAGTTCTATATAATAGGTAAAAATTTACCAACCTACTATTTTAATAAATGTTTTATTTTATTTTTATTTTAATAGTTATAAGTTTCAAATAAATGTTAATCACTTACTTATTAATAATAGTAAAAATACAAACCATAAATAAATCAGAAACTCACTACCCACGCTTGTAAATTAACAACAAGGTACATTTATAACGTCGCAAATCGGAAAAGCTTATCCAACAAACCGTAAACTTTTGTCTGTTAGTTCACATACAACCTGTTTCACCCCAAGATAGACGGACATAGATAAATAGTCTTGAATTGAATCAAAACCGGATAAGACATGCCATGACAAGACAAACGACTTGTTAATCGCCATTGTGGACTAATGTCTTGTATGTGCAATGTATCGAGTTAAGAATCACCTGATTAGTGGCGAATCTGGGGTACAACTGACCCTATTCAAATAGGTCAAATTCGGACGTCAACATGTGACATGATTCTATTGTAAAAAAATTATAAATAGTACCTCTATGATATAGCAGGGACCATTGATTTTTCTAAAAAGGCAGCGAATTGTAAAGAATGAGTGGACTTTCCCAAGGGTTTCAGCTGTTAAAGCCAAAAATAATGTATTCAATCAAATAGCAAGATCGCTTAGGGCATGATTACGAGTATACCTACGCTACGGCGCGCGAAGAATTCCACGTAGACGCCGCGCCGCCACCGCCACCGCCGCCGCCGCCGCCGCCGCCGCCGCCGCCGCCGCCGCGTTGATTTTCTCAACTGTGCGTACTCCGCGCGGCTGCCGCACGATATCTTTCGCGCTGTATAAACGGGCCCTTATAATCATCTTAAAGCTAGGTGATTCTAGGTGCCCGAAATCTAAGTGTTAGGTAATCTACATTTAGATTTAGGTAAGTACTCAAATGGACATTAGATCAAACTATGCAATAAGATTTTCGAATAAAATATGCAAATATGTTTGTAAATAGTACCTTGAATAACATAATTTTTTTAATATATAAACGGTCACTCAAATTCGTCTTGCGGCAAAATACAGTTTCAGTGTTCCAAAATACGTAATATGCAATTTATACGTACTCCGTAGTACTCGTAGTACGTGGTACTCCAGATAAACTTACGCAGGGGGTAATGGCGGAGTCATATTCTATTCCGGGACCACGAACCACGGGACTACGATCAAAAACACGGTTCGTATATTTAGAAGATGCCTACGTCATTCTTTATTTTTTTGCTTTTTTTGTGTTTTCCTCAGTACAGTCAAGTCTTTTATACGGTATAAATAATACCTCAAATGCCTTTTACTACCGGACATTTATTTCCACGATAATTATTACAAAAACATTGTGTTTTGCTCTCTGATTATTTTTTTCACAAACCTCAATCTATTACCTACATGTAAGTATGTGCACATTGTCCTCCAGTTCAAATGACGCGAGTTAGCTCAGGTGTGTGCCACATACATGTTTGTCTATCGGTAGCTACGTCTGTAACCTAGCAACTTAGTCAGTAAACTGTAAACTGCTTCTACATTTTTGCAGAATCTTTTAAAAAATATTTTATGATAGATACTACCAGCATTTTATACTAGCAGCTGGCCGTAACTTTGCCCTTCGCAAAAGCATCAAAGTCAAAAAGCATTTATTTAGTAATATTCACTGGGATCATCTTATAACGTCTTAAATCTAGATGAATCTAAGCGCCGGTTCCTCGCGACCAAGCCTAGAAGAACCGATAAGAAACTTACGGCTTGGTTCCTACCGTTTTTTAGTATGATCCTGTTACAATATAATCATGTAAATAGTGAAGTTCCAGTGTGGTGCCAATCTAACTGAATGAAAGACAGACTTACAAGCCCATCGTCACTGCTTATACAGACTTTTTTAACTTAGCAGGTAAAAAACTATTGTAAAACGTTGGTACCGGTGAAATGACAGCAACATGAGGTTTAATACCTGTAAGACTCAGGCTACGCAACGAACATGACCTTCCAGACAATTTGATACAGAAGAAACCATAAAATTGCATAATTACCAATAAAGTTTTGATTTACATTCCCATTTTGGTTTATTCTTTAAATAAAAAAGATTATAAAGAAAGTGTATTAGAAATATTTACAAACAAACAGCAATTTAAATAGTTTTCATAAGATCACAGTTTCACTCTTGTTTTTCACCGGTTTATGATGACAGCTGCAGTATTTGTATGGAATCATCTGTCAAAACAATAGCAAGGCTAGACTAGTCGGCCAGTTCACTAACCTCTTGTACCTTTGAGCTTCATTGTCAATAAGGTGGAATGTTGTCAGATAAATGTGCCAAGCATGTGTTGGATCTCTTTTATTGCAAGTGTCTTTTCTGTTGCGTCTCTTCTGTTGCAAGTGCCTCTTCGGTTGCATCTCTTCTGTTGCAAGTGTCTCTTCTGTTTAGATCGTGTCAATCTCCAAATGGTATTCTTAAAAACTGATATTTCAGAGACCCAAATATGATAATCAAATTCTAGTCTCAATCTTGTCTCAGATCAAAGAAAACGAGGGTTGGGCCTCTGTTGTTAAACCTGTATATCAAGTTTTATCCAAATATGTCCGTAGCGGAGTAACAACAAGCTGACAGACAAAGGCTAATTTTGCCAGACTTGATGATAATAATAATAATAATGCTGGACAATCCACACAGCATCATCTAGCCCCAAGCTAAGCAGAGCTTCTGTTATGGGTACTAGATGACTGATATACTTAATACAATACATTACATACATCCATTTTTTTTATATAGAAAATACCCAGAACACCCGTAATAAATATTTGCAGATCGTACAAACAATTATCCCAAGGCGGGAATCGAACCCGCTACCTCCTGTGTCGCAAGCCGACATTCGCCCGCCGCGCCACATCGGTCTACCACTTAGCATCAGGTGGGCCATCTGCTTGTTCCATAAGCAAGTAGTATAAAAAAACACAATCTAAAACCGATTACGATTTGCACGCGGTTGTTTAAAACACTAGTTTTGGTAAAGGTCAGAAAAAAACAGTAAATGGTCACCTTAACCTTAATGTTTAAACCTTGATACTTTAAAACGTCGAAGTCAAAGTCAAAGTGTATCTATTAACCGAATGTGTCGGTATGCCACAGTATTGTATTTACTTCGATGTAATTCTACCTTGATATGGCAAACAAAATTTAAATGTATACTAATTATAAGAAACTGTCCTTAGCGATTGTAGCTATCGCTCCCATTACTGGCGATAACGGACGGTGCTTAAATTTATATCTATATACCAATTATAAGAATCTATATGTCCTGACTGACTGACTGACTGACTGGGATAGACAACGCACAGCCTAAACTACTAGTCGTAGAGACTCATATTTTTCAGAGTAGGTACCTCTTAGGCCACGTTCGTTAGAAACATGCTTAATAATGCACTGTTCTGCATTCAATCTGAGACTTACAAGTGTTAAGCCTCATAAGGCTTTAATTCCACCGGCGGCCACCTTTTAAGCCGGAACACAGCAAGCTGCTTGACGGCAGAAACAGGCATGGTAGTGGTACCATCCTGAGCCCATCACCAAGAGCTCTACTACTACTTATAATTAAAAGAAAACGAAATTTAAATTCATGACAGACACTGCATCGTCATTGTTCCTCGTATACTGGCAACGAAATTTCACAACGTCAATTAATATTAATAGACACCTGAGCCAAAATCCCGTGAAAAAACTGCTCTGACCGCATGAGTTTTGTTTTTTGGTGGTTCCCCTCAGGTATATTTGGAACCTAGAAGCTACATAAGCCTTAATGGTCACACAGAACCTTCCGTTCCCTCCCATGGATATCTCGTACAGTCAGCTGCACTAGAATGTATACAATTTGTAACTTTCAAAATGGTTTCACCGCGGTTTTAAATATATTTACACGACAATTATTCAAAAAACAAGTGAGGTCAAGTACTCATTCATTTCAAATATTCACAAACAATTGTATTGAATTGTATTTGAAATTATGGACATCACAACACATAGATACAACAAATAAACATAATAAAAACCATGCAATAAAAATGACAAAACTAGATTCCTTAATCCCTAATCTAAATTACACATATTATAAGTCACAAATTTATTAATTGTATAGAAACATCCTTTCAACAATAACTTTGTAAGGTGCGAATTAAGACTAACGTTGCCTTTCATGTCAGTAGGAAGCAAATTAAAAAAATTTATAGCTTGATATCGAGAACCATGCTTTACAACATTCAACTTTGGGCATAAAGGTGCCTCGAGGTCCTTACTGACTTAGTACGACCCTGACACATACTAGCGTTTTGTTATTCTAAGGAGCCATTTGAACAAACTCCATCCCAACCGAACTCCGTCCCCCGATTCGAAATGACCTCGGTTCTCGAGTTCTTGAAATAAAATTAAAAAATGCTCACTCATCATCAATCAAACTGGCTCGATTCCATCAATATAATTTACTTTAATGTAGTTTTTACTGGAAAGCGCCCTGTGTCAGCAACTCGCAAGTCAGTGGCCGCAGCCCTGCCAGGTACCAATACAATCCAATCAATTCTAAAATAAACTGTCAATTTCTGTAATTGATTGCAAATTGATTGGAAACTAATGCTGGTAATGATATGTTAGTTTATAGATTTTATACATTGTGATTGTGAAATTCTTCAAGTCATTGCTACTGACGTCAAAGACAAAAGCTTTCGTAAAAGTGAACGTTTAAGGGTAGAATAACATTAGACTCGCCGCGCGTGTCATGACGCGTCAGAATGAAATACATTTTGTATAGAAGTGACTCTAGACCAGACGGCGTAGATCTGATCTCTCTGTCTGAGACAGTCGACGCGGGTCCACGCGGGTTGTGTCTAGTGTTGTTTTGCTTTAACAAATACGTCGTGACTGTTTTATCAGCCTCTAAAGTGTGTTTTAGTTCACATCTACGCATAAAATCTCAATAATATAAAATTAACCTCAAGTTAGTTTAGTCTCAAGAAAAAGCTGATAGTTTTGACGCAGGTTGCTTTTTTTGCATCCGACTTCGCTCCGCTCGCTTGCCGAGCACGCACGTCTCTTCGCCCGCTCCGAGCTCCCGCTCGGACTGCCCCGCCGCCGGCCCCCGCGCCCGCAGCCCGCCCCGCATCGTGCTACCGGCGCACAGTGTAGCTACCTGTGCGTCGCTCCGTGGGATAGGCCTTGCCTATCCGCACTTTTCAGTGCGCCTGCACTTGTTTCTTTGTAAAACGTCCTTCTCAGGACGCTTGGTTTCTGACTATAGCAAGTACCGAAACAACGTCCTTCTCAGGACGCTTTGGTTTCTTGACTATAACAAGTTCCGTCACAACGTCCTTTTCAGGACGCCTTGTTTCTTGGCTATAACAAGTCAAATCCACCTTTTAGTGGTCAACCAAGGGATACCTTGCGGTGTTATACGAACTTGGTTGGGCGTGGACCCGGAGCGTCGGTTTTCCTCCTTCAGAGGAACGCCTAATCCGGACGGGTCTGGAACCACCGGCCTTGGGGGATCTCCTAGTCGACTGTCCAGACCTATTAGGACACACCCTACTCGCAAGAAAAAAAGCGGCGAGTAGGACACGCGAGTTAGGTAGGACACTGAGGCCTCACCCCTTCCTGTCTATCCCGGCGGGAAGGTCACTCACTTACACACCTCCTGAGTGTTTCCCCTCAGGAGGATGGAGCAGCTGGTCCTCGGCGACCTCGCCAGCCCGGAGGATGCCCTTAGGCTCATCCGGGCGGTGATTCGTCGGTTCCCGCAGCTTCTGACCGACTTAGCAAAGGAGCTGCCTTCTGCAGCTCCTCCCGCGACCCGCGCCCTCCCGGCCCTTCAGGCCAAAAAATCGCAAAAGACACGTTCGGTGACCCTTCAGGCCTCCGACGTATCTAGCGACGCCTCCTCGGCCCTTACGGCACCCGCGTCAAAACTAATTTCGGCCCCTAAGGCATCCGCGCCGCGTAAAATTCCTTCGGCCCTTATGGCAGCCGCGCCTAAAAACAAATCGGCTCTTAAAGCACCCGCGCTCCCCCCTCAGGCCCTTCAGGCACCCGCGCCCCGCGTAATCGCAAATGCCCCTCAGGCGACCTCTGCCGTTGTAGTGGCCGACTCGCCCCGCTCCCCCTCACCCCTACCGCCTCGCCCTCGCCCCCGCCCCCGCGCTCGATCCCTATCGCGGTCTCGCTCCCGCTCCCGCTCGCGCTCACCAATGCGCACCCGCTCGCCCATCCGGAGGTTGACATCGTCTGACGATGAATCCTCCATGGATGTTAGCCAAAGCCTCCGCTCTACACAGACGGAGGCTCCCTCTAACGCGGCTTCACCGCATTTCTCGTCCGAAGAGGACGAAGCTGCCGGCTTTACGGTGGTTGGCTCGAAGCGGAAGAGGCCTCTGGCCAAATCTGCTCCCGTGCCTCCCGCTAAGGCTCAGGCCCTCCGCCCTCCTACCCCGACCCAACCTTCTCAATCGGTCCCTGCCGATAAAAAGGAAAAGTCCCCTCCTCCCATTTTCCTTCGTCAGAAGGAAAAATGGGACCACGTATCATCTGCCTGTAAGGCGATGAACATCCCCTACACCCATGCCCGTAGCACCCGGGATGGGATTAAAATTCAGCTGCCCTCAGCAGCGGCTCACCGCAGCCTCACCTCTGTCCTCCGTAACGAACGCATAGGTTTCCACACCTATGCGCTCGAAGACGAACGCCTTTTGCGTGTCGTCATCCGCGGCCTCCCTGCGGAGCACTCCACTGAGGTGATTAAAGCTGACCTCCTCCTGCAGGGCTTCCCCGTCAGGGAAGTCCATCGCATGTACGGCGCCAGATCAAAGAAGACCTTTGATCTGGTACTAGTCGTACTTGACCTAACTAAAGAGGGCAAGGCCATCTTTAACCTCAAAGCCGTCAACGGCCTCTCAGGCTTATCGGTAGAGACTCCTCACCGTAACGGCACCCCATCCCAATGCCACAGATGCCAACTTTATGGCCACTCTGCGCGCAACTGCTTTTCCCGACCGCGCTGCGTCAAGTGCCTGGGTGACCACGGCACCGCTGACTGCAACCGCTCTCGAGACGCACCTGAGCCGCCTAGTTGTGTGCTCTGTCAGGCTGTGGGACATACCGCGAACTATCGCGGCTGCCCCATGGCCCCCAGAGTGAACAAAAAGGTGGCACAGAGGACGCCCGAGCGCGTAGCGCCTCCCAAAACCCCGCAGTACTCCAAGTCCACCCCTAAGGTGACTGTAGTACCCGCGCCAGTCCCGTCCCACAATGCGTGGAGCCGTCCCCTCCCTACCTCCAACTTTGCCCGTCAGGCAGTTCCCCTCCTCCGACCCCAGCAGCCGTTCATGCCTGCGTACGGCTCCCCGCCTGTAGCCCTCCGACCCTCTTGGTCGAGCTACCCACCCGGTTTCGGATACGGAGAAGGCCACTACTCCGATCAAGTCAATGATTTCACTAGAAATCTTCAAAATTTACGTGATCCGATACAAATTGCTAATTACATTGCCCAAAACGACCAACTGCTTAGGTCCCTCCGTTCCCCCTCCCGCGTACAAAACAAAAAACCAATATGTTAGTACAAAAGGAGAGACTAAAACCCCATTCCGTCACCGTAGCGTTTTTCAACGCTAGCGGTTTAAAAAATCAACGCGACTTAGTTCACGACTTTTTGACCCGTCATCAAGTCGATATCATGTTAATACAGGAAACATTCCTAAAGCCCTCTATTAAAATCCCCCGAATGGCTAACTACCAATCCATCCGCAATGACAGAATAGGCCAAAGATTAGGCGGCACCCTGATCTATTTCAAAAGGTCTCTGCATTGCATCCCATTAGACACCCCTCCCCTGTCCAATTTAGAAGCCTCTGTCTGCAGGCTAGCGATGACCGGTCATCCATCGATCATCATAGCCTCTTGCTATCTTCCCCCATCTAAGACCATGCTCGAAAGCGATTTAAATTCACTCTTTAGCTTGGGAAGCTCAGTCATTCTGGCTGGAGACTTCAACAGTAAAAATATCATGTGGAATTGCCACGTCACTACCCCGAACGGCAGGCGTCTTGAGAGCGCAGCCGATGCCCTTAACTTCGATGTCATCCCTCCGATGACTCCCACTCATTATCCCTTTACTGTTGGGTATAGACCCGACACCCTAGACATGGCGTTGCTTAAGAATGTAACTCTCCGGTTACACTCTATAGAAACGCTACATGAGTTGACGTCAGACCATCGACCTGTCCTCATGCGTCTAGGCTCCCCTCCCGTCTCGACCCCTCCTACCAAGACTGTGATGCAATGGCATAAACTCGAGAAAGCTCTTGGGTCTATACATTCACCCAGCTTGGATAGGATCCCTGACGATATTTTATCCCCCGATGACATTACCGTTGCCGTCGACTCCCTGACCAACCATGTCACTACCGCTGTAAGCGGATTGTCGAAACAGGTACCGGCGGCGGGTGACCACCGCTGGGCCCTGCCAGACGATGTGAGACGGTTGATCACGGAGAAGAATGCCGCGATCCGTCGGTATAGCCGTTGGCCTTCCGACCTTAACCGGCATAGGCATCGTGTAGTGGAACGGAATCTTAAGAATCGAATCCGTGACTTTAGGGACGAACGGTGGGACGCAAAGCTCTCCGGGATCGAGCCAAGCCATCTGGCTTACTGGACGCTTGCTCGATCCATGAAAGCCGACAACGTCTCCGTTATGCCCCCTCTTTCCCGACCCAACCAGACCCCCGCATTCGAAGACGATGAAAAGGCCAACTGCTTAGCAGAAAGCCTCGAATCGCAATGCTCCCCTAGTCTCGCTCCCGTTGACCCTGAACACCTCGCTACGGTGGACAGTGAAGTCGAACGGTTAGTCTCCCAGCCCCCTAGCGCTCCTCCTCTTCCCCTGATTAGGGCCTCTGAGGTACAGACGATTATCAAGGGTCTCCATCCGAGAAAAGCCCCTGGTGCTGACGGCATCAGCAACAGGGTGCTTAAGAATTTCCCCACCGTCCTTATTTACCTCCTAGTCAGCATCTTCAATGCGGCTATGGCAACTTGCACTTTCCCCGACTCTTGGAAGGAAGCCACCGTTATTGGCATCCCCAAACCAGGCAAAAAGGCTACAGAGCCTTCTAGCTACCGCCCCATCAGTCTCCTCAGTTCCCTGGGGAAAATCTACGAGCGACTCCTTCTGAATCGTCTCTGGTCCCACGTTACCGAGCTCAAAATCCTACCCGATGAGCAGTTTGGCTTCAGGGCTAAACACTCTTGTCCCCAACAAGTGCTCCGCATCACGGAGCACGTGCTTTCTCGATTTCACCATACCTGGCCGGCAGATACTGGTGCAATCTTTCTCGATGTGGCGAAAGCTTTCGACAAGGTCTGGCACAATGGCTTGATTTACAAGCTATCCAAATTCGGAGTGCCAGACAGGCTCGTGCTAATCTTACGAGACTTTTTACTCAATCGAAGCTTTCGCTATCGCGTAGAGGGTACCCTTTCGGACCCCAGACCCATCAGAGCTGGTGTCCCTCAAGGATCCATTCTCTCTCCCCTCCTATATACGCTGTACACCAGCGACGTCCCTCGCACCCATCAGGTGGAAATAGCCCTGTTCGCCGATGACACAGCCCTGTACACATCCGATCGGAACGCCGATCGTGTGTGTATAAGGCTGCAAAAGGCTCTCGATGCACTAGGTGCATGGTTCCGAAAATGGCGGATAGAGGTTAACCCGACGAAAAGTGCCGCCGTGTACTTTTCAAAGGGTAACCGTAATCCTTCCAGATCCGTCACTCTGTTTGACGAACCCATTCCCTGGGTGAAGTCAGCTAAATACTTAGGCGTGACCCTTGATTGTCGTCTATCCTTTGTCAAACACGTACGCACTGTACGTAACCGCGCCAAATTTATTCTTTCGCGCCTTCAGCCACTCGTATGCAAGAAGAGTAAAATGTCTCTTAGAAATAAGTTGACGCTTTACAAAACTTGCATACGACCTATCATGACTTACGCCTCCGTAGCGTTCGCTCATTCGAAAAATTTAAAGCCCCTCCAAGTCGTTCAAAATCGATTTTTGCGCACTATCACGGGTGCCCCGTGGTACATGCGTAATATCGATCTTCATCGAGATCTCGAACTCGAATCTATAGCCGAATTCATGAAACGCGCCTCCAGGCGGTTTTATGATTCGGCTCCTCACCATCCGAATCCCTTAATTAACTCGCTACCCGATTATCCAGTAGATCCGCCCGTTAAACGTACCCTCCGTAGACCTAGACACGTTTTAGGTGACCCAGACGACACGATCACCGCCGCGAATGCGGCGGAGGTCGCTTCATCGAGTCCGGACACAGGAAACACTCCACAATCACACCGACCCCGGCGGCGGGGTCGAAGACGTCTCCCCGTTAACGCCCCTTCAGGGCGAAGAGTCTCTCCGTAGCTCCCTTCTCCGGCAACAGCCCAAGCCGAGGTCCGTACCTAAGTGGTGCCCTTGTGCTCGTTGCCAACAAAACCAATTTTTGTAATGGCGTAGCGCCTTCTGCGCTCGCCAGTAGCCCGGTAACGCTGTCGGAAATCGCTAGGCGATTATACCAGCATTTTAGTCCGTTCGAAAAAAAAAATTTTTTTGCATCCATCCACATAAGAAAACATAAGTTATTTTATAGATACTACTAACCTTTGTAACCTTTTTTCTAAGTGTTTACGATTTCAATATGTTTTGACTTGTACTATGGGAACCAGATGACTAATAGAATACTTATACACATATTTTTTTAAATACATACTTAGAATACACTATAACACCCAGGTACAGAACAAATGTGCATCACACAAATGTTTGTTCTCAGTGGGGATCGAACCCACTACCAACAGCGCAGAAGGCACTACGAACTGAACTGTGACGGCTGCCATTGACTTTAGATAGAATTTGACCTATCAAATCTAGTTTTCTGGCTTATAAGCTGGCTTTCTAGAAAGAAAGAATGAAAAGCACTTTATTGACAAATTTTATTACTTTCATCTACACCTGCCCGTACGTTCGTAAACTTAATACGATGTGGTGGCAAAACGTAAAAATAGAGGTACTTAAGGTACTAAGGATAAACTAGAGATTAATTCTCGGAAAAGAGAGAACTGGGGGTCTTTCGGGAAGGCTTTTGCCCAGTAGTGTAATAAAGTAGGCTAGAAAAAAAGAAGTAAATGGAAGAGGCGGTGCACAATACAAATAATTTAGGTGATGCTCCAGTTTTGTGGGCTTTTAAATAGGTCTCTTGGTTTTGTCGCACCATGTGGAACACAGTGCAACACTGGTACTCTACCAGGGCCTGCAGGTCTACTCTTAGAAACGATTAACGAAGTTTCGTATTGTCGTTTTGTAATATACTGCGGGGCAACTTGGTAGCCGTCAAAAGTCAAGTTGTCGCTGCCTGACATTCCGCGTAGTGTAACTCAAAACGACAATACGAAACTTCATTTTTTTTTATACAACTTGCTGATGGAACAAGGAGATGGCCCACCTGATGTTAAGAGGTTACCATCACCTATAACAAAGTATTGTCTCGTAGGTCACGCTCGTTAGGAACGTCACCTACAATGCATTACTCAGCGTCCATCAACCGCAGGCATACAGGTGTGTGCCTGTAATTTCACCGGCACCCACACCCTTCAAACCAGAACACAGCAAGCTGCTTGGCGGCAGAAATAGGTATGGTGGTAGTACTGCCCCGGACGAGCCCTTCACAAATGCACTACTACTACTAAACTACTACTAAATTTATTGTTTCTAAGAGTAGAACTGCTGGAGCGGGTAACATCACGGAGGAGGTTTTTCTTGTTTTTCTTCAGGGACCGGCTTATACAATCTGTATTGGTGACATGTCGAAACGGTTTCGACCGTGGCGGGGCCGTAATCGGTTTTCTCCAATAAACGGCGATTAGACGCGCCGGCGTCAGCACGCCCGGACCTCGTCGGGTACACTCGCAAACAAAACGGAAAAACTTAAATTAAACGAGCTTTCCTTCAATAGCGTTTTATATTCTGAAAGCATCAACTTGACGTTCTTGCTTTGCTGAAAAAAGGAAGCAGGCACTTTTATTGTGAAATACTTGGAACTGGGCTTGTTTTTGGTCTCACTATAAAAAAACATTAGTTCATAATTATTTATTTATTAAAATTTATTAAAAAATATCAATTCCTGTAAAATTACATAGTAATAAACACAGTGATTCTGTTTATTTTAGGAAGAGAAGAGAGGTGAGAGAAGGAGACGTAACATCAGATATATTTTTTTCAGAAAAAATAAAGGGAATAAATTCCTTTTTAAAGATTTGTGTATTGTAAGTACAAGTAAAAACACTATAAAATTAATAAAACAGCCCACTGTTGGATAAGTCTCCTGCATTTTGTGCCATATAACTTCTTCTAAAACGTCTTAAAAAATATCTATCTAGGCTATTTAGCTTTTTTAGGATGAATAAGTGAATTGAAATATGTTTGCAATAATAAAAAAAAGTATTTGAGATAGTAAAAAGCTCGATTCCTAAGATTTGTTGACGTGACTGTACATGCTGGTCGTGACCAGACGGCGATTTCAATTATTATCTAGAAGTCGTTTCTCTCGCTTGCACTGCAGCACTTTTAATCATTCTTATCCTACATTTAATAAAAATACCGTTTCAAAGCATAAGACACCAAAACTCTATAGCTTTCATTTTATCTCCTTCTTCTTCTTCCTGCCCTTATCCCACTGTATGTGGGCACAGCATGTTCTTTTCTTCCACTCCCTTCTATCAGCCGTCATACCTGTACACACTCCTTTCTTTTCCATGTCATCTTTCACATAGTTCATCCATTTTTTTTTAGGTCTACCTCTACCCACATATCCGTCTACATTCATTCTCATCACTCTCCTGGTAACATGACTTTAAAATAAAATCAATAACCTCACGATTTTAGGCTCCCGGCCCAATATCCCCTCAGATATTTCGTATCAAATACATACCCAAGATTCTTTGAGTATGTCTAAGGGAAGTAGTCATAGGTATAGGATAGAAAAATATAGATTTTTTTGTCTTTAGGCACTTGTGAAGGCACAAATTAACATACCAATCATGTTTACATTTTCTGCTTGAAAAAAGGCAAAATCTACTTTACACCTCATCTTGAAGTAAAAAACACAACATTCCATCTGTCTTCTCTAAGCCTTCCAAAACGATAAATAAACACTAGCCGGCCTCTCGTAGTAACGTTCTAGAGCTGTTATTACAGAGTCATTCGACTTTGTAGCAGGGAATCCCTATCGACCACTGGACTTTAAATACTTTTTATCTCTTGCGTTGTTATTCTCACTTTTTGTAATGTGCTCTTTTAATCTTACCAAACGAAAATACAATAACTTTATCGTAGTTAAAAATATTAATCTAAGTCTACTTGGTACTATGAGACAAGGGAAAAATCTACCGTGTTAATCGCAATTCTGACCATACCACCCATACCGATCAGACTGTCTCTGCCACGTGACATTCGTAACAGCAACTCGTGCGCTACAAGAATACCGTACCGTCGAAGTCTCTAGCCCGGCCTGAGGTGACGGCGCGGCTCAAAGCTTCGACAGCCGTCCACCTCGACTCATAATTAAGAACGGTGACTGTTGAAAAATGGCTGCCGCCCCCGGCCGGCCGTGAATAATCGCCGTAATTACGATTCGGAATAATTTCCCGCCAGTCATAGCGATGCTATCGGTAGGTGTCGACGAGCGCTCGTTACGCGCACGCACCAACGCGTTTTCCGCAGACTTGGAAATCGCCATTTCTTCATCAGGAGACCGTCACCAGAGGAAACAAATCTGCAAGGCGCAATGGCGCGGACATTGGACAAGAACGAGGCAGACGCTTGTTATTTGCATGTCCAATCAATGTGTACAAAGATACGGATATTTAGCTGAAAAGAAAGTTGATGATAGATAATTAAGTTTAAAAAACTTGTGAAAACGATTTTAAATTACTTACTATACTTGGATGACATTCTTTTGGTTGGAAAATAACTATGCAAAAATCATTAAAAAACCACTCTATTAAACGGATTATTATGAAATTTCTATAGGATTTATATAAATATATATCTATGGGGCATGTTTTCGATCTTACTGTTACCTTTTAAATTAAATTGGAACGACCCTGGAGTTATATTTGCATTATAATTAATTTATAAGGATTATACAGCAAAACGGTAGGAACCAAGTCGTAAATTTTCTTCTTGGCTTGGCTGCGAGGAACTGGCACTTTGATTCACCTAGCTTTAAGACTATTCAAAATGATCCCTGTATATTACTAAATCAATGCTTCTTGACTTTGACCAACCAATAAATGTCGGAGTTCTGAGATAACGAACATAAAAACAAATACAATCGAAATGAGAACCTCCTATTTTCTTTGTCAGTTGAAAGGGGAAGTTGTTTGACTTTCACTCGTGGTCGAATCACAAATAATTGTTGCTTTAACGAAAGGTAGTAAATGCTGCTTTATCAGATACTTCCAGTATGATTCCAGGTACACATTGCAAAGTATCTTCACAGCAATCAGTTCTCGTGGCCTAGACCTCTTAATCGCTGACGTTGATTAAGACTTTAAAGTTATTAAGTAATTTCGCTGAATCTAAGGTCATTTCCGATTTTACTGCCAATTGCCATCATGCCGTAAAAGTTGTCGGTCGTATTATTGTGGTAAAATCGATGCCACTTATTCACTGCAATTCCTGAGATCATATTTTTACGCTTCTAAATCCAATATTTTCATTGGAAATGAAATTATAAAATGTTATTATTTTGTCTAATCTTTGGAACGAATGGAAGCTCAATGGTCGGTCAATTTGTCAAGGTTTCCTAAGACAGTAATAATTAAAATTGTTTTCATTCACTTGTAAGTATGTGAAAACCATTACCGGAAAAGTAGGTACGACCATGCGTATTTTTGCGTCCAAGGAACGTTGCTATGTTCCGTTTGAAGGTCTTGTAGTTTCACCGGCACCCAGAACTGGTGAAACTATATATATATGAAAAATACTGTAATTCAACCCCTAAACAGTGGGGTAAGTTTATTATGGAAATAACTTTACGCGGACGAAGTGGCACACATTTTGCTAGGTTTGTTATATTTTCAAAAAAGTTATTTTCTTTAGAAACTTATCACTTGAATTGGATGATGTATCTACGTAAATTCATAATATCAATAAAGGCTAGACTGTTCCAACAAGGCTTGTCTTGAGATATCCTTATCTATCTCGATGCCGTTGCTTATTAGAAAATTCCAGAGCATTTGCAGAGCTATCAATACGAAAATAGATTCTATCATCATAGGATATCACATTATCGTATAATTAAAACAATCTACGCGACTGACGCGAAGGCGTGTCGATTGCGCCAGAGACGTGGGTAGATTTAATTAGTTCTTACTTTTTTGTGGTTGCATCATCGGCCAGCCTTGATGGCGCCTTTACTCTCTTCTAGAATACGTTGAACTATTTGTTAGACTATACTAAAACTATTACATCTTATCAGTATTTTATCATCATGCTTATTTCTACCTCCAAGCAGCTTGCTTTGCTTAGGTTTGAAGAATGTGCCGCAGAAATTACAGGCACACCCTTAATACCTCTATGGCCCAGGTTGATGCAGAGTAGTCTATCGTAGATCGCGTTCCTAACAAACGTGACTTGCACGGCAGTGTTTTGTTATATGTGATGGTAACAACTTAATAATAATAATAATGCTGGACAATCCACACAGCATCATCTATTTTTTTTTTTTACATGCTAGGTATAGGTAAACGTATCACGTATAATTTGGATGTCTTCAAGAGAAGAGTGAATAGGTATCTTCTAGGTAAACGTGCTACACCGTAGACTGCGTCATCACTTAACATCAGGTGAGATTGCGGTCAAACGTTTACCTATAGAATGTAAAAAAAAAAAAAAAAAAAAAAAAACGTTTGACCGCAATCTCACCTGAAGTTAAGTGATGACGCAGTCTACGGTGTAGCACGTTTACCTAGAAGATACCTATTCACTCTTCTCTTGAAGACATCCAAATTATACGTGATCGGAAAAACAGACGACGGCAACGAGTTCCATTCCTTTGCTGTACGCATAGGCATCTAGCCCCAAGCTAAGCAGAGCTTGTGTTATGGGTACTAGATGACTAATACAGTATATTACATACATACATATTTTTTATTATGCATAGAAAATACCCAGAATACCCGGAATAAATATTTGCAGATCTTACAAACATTTATTTCAAGGGGAATCGAGCCCGCAACCTCCTGCGTCGCAGGCGGACATTCGCCCGCCCCGCCACAACGGTCGTCTTTCTAATACAAAAATGTAAAACAATCCTATGATTATGTCAAGCACGATAGCAACATTACAGCAGTTTTAGTGTCGGTTTCGACAGTTTGCAATCGTGCTATAAGAGTACTAATCACGGTAGGGGCAAGGCATCTAGGATAGGAAACAGGAACATACGGCTTTCTTACTGTTTTTTGTGCCCTTAAACGTATACTAGTGGTATTAGTCAGAGGCAGTACGCAGGTATAATAATGATGGATTATGGGTATAATAACTAGAGAAGTCGCGTCGACACCCAAACATTACATACTAACGTTTTCCATTATCTAATCTGGTAACATACAGTTCTTGTAAATGTAACTATTATTTGCTGTGGAGGTCGTTGTTACTGGAAACGACAATACATTACAAACTAAAAGTCCACATAGACATAGTAGACATACTAGACTATTTAGTAGTAGCTCTTAGTAAAGAGCTCGTCCAATGCAGTATTACCACTATGCCTATTACTGCCGCCAAGTAGCTTGCTGTGTTCCGATTTGAAGGGTGTGGGTGCCGGTGAAATAACAGGCACATGAGGCTTAACACCTGTATGCCTTAGATTGCTAGACTGGGGCATCTTCTTCTTATTCGTGTCGATGATATAAACTAATCTATTTAAATGGGTATGTTTAGGGGTATGTATCTAACGAACGTGACCTGCAAGGTAATGCTTTGTTATATGGTGATAGTAACCACTTAACATCAGATGGACCCATCTACTTGTTCCATTAATAATTGCATAAAAAAAGAGATCTCTTTTTAATAATAACAAATGATACCTCGTAGGTCACACTCGTTAAAAACGTGCCCTACGTACGATGCACTGCTTTGCGTCCATCAACCTGAGGTATACAGGGGTTAAGCCTCATGTGCCTGTAATTTCACTAGCACCTAAACTAAACCCTTCAAACCGGAACACAGCAAGCTTTTTGGCGTAATATGTATTAATGTTAAAACGTAGAGTATCACTATTCCTCCGCACGGGTGGCCTTTGATTATAATGCCTAATGTTTAATTCTTTAAATTAAAGGCAGTGTACGTAAGGAATACCGTATAGTAATTTTTACGACTTTATTAACTGGTGATAGCGGTATGAATGAAATAGGTACTGATAATACCATTGCTACGGTAAAGCCGTTACCTGAACCGCTGATCGGGTATTGGAAACCCAACGCAGCGTGTTTGTTTGAGGTTTGACCAAGATCTAAATAAAGATCTTATTAGGTGATTTCAAATAGTCAAGTTCAATGTTATATCAATGTTTGTTATTTTCAACTGAAATATATTTGAAAATAACATACATCACTATTCATTGGATAGACAGCATTGGTACCCAAACCGGGAAAGAGGTGTATGGTGTACCAATGCCCTCTGCCTGTTTAGAATGAAATTATAATTATTATGTTTATATACCTTGGAGTCGAGGTAGGCCTTTGGTGTGGGACGCTACTTGTGTAGACACGCTGGCCGCTTCACATGTTTTGTCAACATCAAAAACAGCGGGAGCGGCGGCTACAGCAGCAGAAGCCCTTAAAAGACGGAAATATGCATCTCTCGGTAATGGATACATATTTCTGCCTTTTGGGGTAGAAACGTTAGGTCCATGGGGTCCAGAAGCGTGGCTTCTATTTAAAGAGTTATCCAAGAGACTGGTGGATGTGACTCACGATCAAAGGGCTGGCGCTTATCTTGGACAGAGAATTAGTTTAGCTATTCAAAGAGGTAACGTTGCCAGCCTTTTGGGCACACTTCCTGCGGTCAGTGACTTAAATTCTGTTTTCTACCTATAGTAAAGACCCGCACTTTACTATAGGTAGAAAAAGTTATGACAAAATATGTAGATATAAGGTAGATAGGTTAAATATTAGATGTAAAATATTTGTATATACTAAATTACTTCCGTTATAATAAAATAAATATAGTTTATATCATAAAGAAAAAAAAAAAAAATCAAAACATGTTATATACAATAAACAGAGCATATGAAAATAAATATTATAAAACTAAAATATGGAATATTTATTTATAATTTTAAATAGAAACATAAGAAAAGCTGTTTTAATGCTTCCCAACTTGAAGGCTGGTGACGGTGTGTGACTCGTTGAATTCTATATGTCAATCTATTATAAGTTATTGAATATTTTACTGTGTTTTGTTTACAGTTAGATACGAGTACATTTGTTGAGTATCTCCATACTTCGGAGAACAAGCAGCTAGTTTTTTCTTGTATGGAAAGGTGGAGTTTGCTTATGTTGGCCACTATCTCAAATAAATTTGCTTTACTTTTAGTTTTAGTGGCGCATCTAGTATCTCTATGTTCTGGGTTCACAAAACTCAGGTAGCGCCGGTCCGTGCGTGTTATTAAGATTGTAATTTAAAACGGACTCTTGTTTTAATTGAGTTATGGGTACTGTTACGGTTATTAACTGGCCTATATTTTATTCGGTAGTTGAGCCCCGGATAATGTGACGGATTTTATGGGAATTTTCTATACAAATAATACTAGAATGTCTCCTAACTATTCATATGTTTATTAATTTTATAGTTTTTATGTTTATGGACATCACAACCGTTTTTCATACGACTTAAGTTCCAAGATAAAGCGTATTTTATTTTGAACTTTATTTTGACAATATTACGTGTTTTATTTGAAATTGACTATGCATTATGCTAGCGTAGGAGAATAACTAGATTGAATATAAAAACCAATCTTACTACTAATAAGCCCGGCGTAACTTCGAAATAGTTACACCATGTTTTGTCTCTATCGATTTAATGTAAAACTTCCTACTGGTGCAAAAGATAGAACACTTTATAACTATTTCAACGTTACACAGAGTTTACGCCTGAAAAATAGTCAAAAAAATTATTTGTACTGGGGTTATACATGCTAGGGTTTAATATGACACCCATCACAGATCAGTCATCTATCACATCTGTTCTGTCATATTTGTTCTGTGTCTGGGTGTTATATTATATTTTAAGTACATAATTACAAAAAAAGTATATAAAGTATTCTTTCAGTCATCTGGTTCCTATAGTAAAAGCTATGCTTAGTTTGGGGCTTTTTATAAAATATTTTTATACTAAGTATAGGATATAAGATAATCCATAATATAACATTCGCGAAGTGAAACTTCCTACGAAGGTCTAATTCAATGTCGCAATGTAATTACATGTCACATGTCGCATACGAGATTACATACTACAAACAATCAGTTCCCACGGGTTAATGAATGTGAATTTCGGATGCAAGTAATAATTTCATTTTCTGTTTCATTGTAGAAGTCATTCCCACAATGGATATAATTTTTTTGATAGGAAAATGGGATCGAAGTACGACCACATTTCTATCATCAAATTTCTATGGATACCAGTAAAGTAATTTTTTGTGTGCCATAGCTGGCAAATGAGCAGACTGGCCACCTGATGGGAAGTAGTCCCTGTCGCCTATAGACGGCGGACCCGGATACGCTGCTGGCCTTTATCCGTTTTCAGCTTTCTAACTATCACGGTACATGAGATACAGTCTGGTGACAGACGGACAGGCAGACAGACAGACAGGCAGCGGAGTCCTAGTAATAGGGTCCCGTTTGACCCTTAGGGTACGGAACCCTAAGAAGGCCCAGAAAGAAAAAGTGCCTTAAATTTTCGTCATAGCAAAGCGTATGAATATTATTAGCCATGCTAACTCCACCGCGCGGGTGAAGTTTTTTTTTAGATATATCTTCGAAAAACAAAGTACTAAAAACAAAGGGCTCTACAAAGAAACTTATTCACAAACAAAAACCTTCAACGTTGCAATTAATAAGTCACCAATAAAACGTTGGTCGATAGCCGAATGGCGACCTCACTTCCGACTCCCATCACGGTTCGCGACAGAAACAAAAAGGCAATCGCAACCAGCCCCGTGCGCTTCCGATTGCACTACACTGCACGTTCACACTAAGTTCACTCTTTCTTTTCTATACTGAATATTATAAACATGCAAGAAAAATATGATTGTTTGTTTGTTTGCATTGAATAGGCTCCGAAACTAAAAGACCGATTTGAAAAATTCTTTCACCGTTGGGAAGCTACACTATCCCCGGGTGACATAGGCTATATTATATTTTTAAAAATATTAGGGATCCTTACTAAAACCCGTGCGAAGCCGGGACGGGCAGCTAGTTTTATAAAAAATGTTGTAAGCGATGACCCACCTGATGTTAAGTGGTTACCATCATCTATCTACACAAATTATAAGAATCTTTGTTCTTATTGACTGATTGACTGACTGATTGACATAGACAACGCAGAGCCCAAGCCACTGGTCGTTAAGACTCAGGGTATGGTCGTCTAAGTACATAGAAGTGTACTAAGAAAGGAATTCCTGAAATTTGAAGGGTTTGAAGTTAATATGAAAAAACTTCATGCAGAGGAAGTTGCGAAGTAGTCTATAATAGAGCATTGCCTCACAGGTCACGTTCATTGGGAACGTGTCCTACGATGCACTTCTTCGCATCCATCAACTTAAGACATACACGTGTTAAGCCTTATGTGCCTGGTATTTCACGGGCACCCACACCCTCCAAACCAGAACACAGCAAGCTGCTTGGCGGCAGAAAAGGCATAATGGTAGTAGGTACTTTCCTGCCGTTCACTAAGAGCTCTACATTTGCACTCTACTACATTCTAGTGCTGCCATCTGCCTTTTTGGGTTAGATGACCTTTATTTATTTAACAAACACTATTTATATATACATAAATATTTGCCATAGCGGTCATGTATGAAAGTGAGCTTAATCCTAAAGAGAGTTTTGTTTTAGTGACCTTAGTGGACTTATAAAACAAAGATCATGCCTAGATCATCAAAAAAATCTTGCTTTACAGTATCTTAGGGTGAACGTACACCGGGCCGCCTGAAAAATTACACGAAACCCCTGTAACGAACGAGTTAATATATTACGGGGATGCATTCAGTTGAGTTTGAAGGCCGAAATTTATTGTTCGTAAAAGTCGTTTATTTTTTGTCTGAACATTTCTAGAAAGTAGGACTTATGGTTTTAATTTGAATTCTCAAAACAGATGAAGTAAAACATTTTCGTTTAAATAGGGACGCCACATATAACACCTACCTTAAATAATGTTGGTTAAAAAACCATTGAAATAAGTGTTCGACACGCAATTGTCACCATCAACAGCCTGTAGTCCACTGATGGACATAAGTTTCCCCTATACGTTTCCAAGACGAACGATTTTGAGCACTTTCCATCCATCGACTTCCCGCGATCCTAATAATGTCGTCAGTCCATCGGGTAAAAGAACATCCTACACTGCGTCTTCCGGTTTATTGTTGCCATTCGAGAACCTTATGTTCCCCTGTGGTTGTCGATTCTACGAGCTATTGCCACTTCAACTTGCTGTTTCTGAATGCTATGGCAACGAAATCGTATTGAATATAAACGCAAAAAACCTTTGATACAAAATTCACAAGCTAATAAAATATTTTGTCCCTCAACGAACATTGAACGCAAAAAGTGATTCTTAAATCTACTTTTTGTATCTTTTTTAAAAACCTCGTTAAATCAAACTAAAAGTGTCGGCTTTAATTAATGATGATAACCGAGATTTGCAATATTTCAAAGCGACATAATGTTGTGCAATCAACTGGTTAACATCCAAAGAAACACTAATGATCAACACTGCACTACCGCAAAACGATGCACCGTTTTTTTTGTCCAAACGTCCTTCGGCCTTCCCGGAACTTTATGACTCAAAAACTGCAGTACCTACTTTGTTGTCGCCAGAATAATGGGACAATTTCGAAAAAACCATTGTAACTTTCTTTTGTTTCACACAATCCGCCATCTTTCTGTATTGACAGCATAACAAGATGTTTTGACATAATTTTTGGGCGTCATTTGTTTTACAGCCCCGCCATAAATCGTGTGTTAACATTGTCGAGTTTACGCCAGGCAAAGGTCAGTGCGAAGACAATGGTTTAAAGATACCTGTAATAAGTAGGCAGATCACAGACGTGCAATATTGTTCTGTTGTACTTGCTGCACGTGACTTTGCTCTGTTGCAGAACCTATCCAAGACATAAGCATTACATTCAGACGCGGGACTTGGGACGAAAAATAATTCAATTTTACGTTACATTTTTGTACTTTTGGACTAAGCTTCATGCATCGTTTTGGTGTTCTCGAGTTTTGTCCAACTGGAACTTTCTATGAACATTCATAGAAACTTGTATATACCGACTATGTCACCTCAAATATGTAAACAAAATATCTAATAAAAAAATTTAAGGTCATAAAAAAAATATCAGGGTATATTCGTGCATAGTGTACTAAATAAGGAATTCCCGAGATTTGAGAAACTCTTAAAGAGATTTGGCGGGTGTATAAGTTTGTATGAAAATAACTTCATGTAGACAAAATCTTGCGCGTTTCTGTAGTAATTTAATGAAATAAAGAAGTGGAACTTGCGTATTCCAACAGCGAGAAACTACAGACAAAAGACTAGATACAAGTTATTATATAATAGTAAATATAGATATAATATTGAGTACATTGTAGCATGTAAATACCGAGGACTAATGCCCACGTTAAACATTAACAGTCAGCTATAACGTCAGTATTTTTAATGTCTCCCAATTACAGTGTGCACTGCTTAACGATTTCGCTGAGCATTAACTATTCCAATTTTATGTTCTCTGACGAAATGCTAAATTCCTGTGGATTTTTTCATTTTATTTGTAATATTACAAGCTTAGTTGGTTGTTTATTCAGGCAAATTTTTAGAGAAAGTTAATTTGTTCTATTTGGAGTTGAAATCTAGTAAAAACACATACTACAGAGATACAACCTAGGTTGTATCAAAGTTTATAGTGATAGTATGTGTCGTTAATGACAGTGTTTTTCAAGGTCTTACGTAAACTCAACTATAAAATTACTAAGCAGTAGCATCAAGCCTTTAAACTCTAATCATTCATACAGCTACCGTTTGTAACTACCCTCGCGATTTGTTAAAATTTTAATCCAATTGTGTCAAGCATTCGCACTACACTTTTGTTTTGCACTCAGCGACTTTAATTTTATTTTCTATGGCTTAAAATGATATACGGCCGCTCTTAACTGGAGAATCATAAAATATTTTCTGTTTGTGAAATATTTCTGAAGCAATAAAGCAATAATTCACTACGGGGAAGATGGAAGATGCCCAGGTTTATTTGCCGCCATAAACGTTCTGTTTATGGTGTACTTTTTTGCTGGTCCCGAGAGTGCACGCCGGTACATAAACTTTTGCTTTATCATTGCTGTAATTGAACGTGTCCTGCACTTCGAAGGAGTGATTGACTTTGTACCTATTTATAAAAGCTATAGGTAGAACAGGTACATCTTAAAACTGCCATAACTTTACCCAGCTACCGAACAACCTAAATTTATATTTGAAAACGTCTCACCATCATCGGCGATCATCTGAATGTTTAATGTTTTAGTACTATTTTGTCCTGACCAAGCAATTTATACAAAACCGCTCCAATTTCAAAAGCAATTGATCATACCATCACTCCTCTTCAGCAGGCGTTTCACACGGACCAACGAGCAAGTGTGAAACTTAGGAAGTGTCGACGGGGGGTTCCATTAGTCAGTATGATTAGTTCTCTTAATGTTTCAATGAGATGAATAATCGCCGGCAACAGTGACAAATGTGAGGAGACTGGCAGACGATGCGCGCACGCACCTGATTCTCCTACAAACGCGCCGCGCCATCACTCAGCCATCACGAAGCTATATCCGAATGAAGAGATTTATATTTATTAATAGTAGTGTCACCATAATTTTCGCCGAATATTGTGAACGGATTAATAGTTTCACCTTTAATCATCCCATTTACTTGCTTAATATTTTCACCCGATTACTTCAAGCTTTGGGATTGATCCATCGCCTTAAATTCTATCTTCATCAACTTAAGAATTTCTTATTTAGATTTGTGGTCACCCCGATATCTGATAAATGACTCAGCTGACGTCAGAGTCAAGGGTTAAGGCGGGTATCTTCACATCACCGCTTCTATATTTTTTATTGAAAATGCAATCGATATGTGTCACTTCACTATGATTTAACATTGATTGCCTTCTTTGAGTCGCCCGCGCAGAATTTACAGCCGATGCAATGGCTACTGTCCCGGTATCCAGTTATTGCACCGTTGTATACACCACCTCAGATGCATAAGATTTCCAAGAAATGGGACATTAAATTGTGCTCAGGACATTACGGCAGGATTATGTCTATGCTGCGTCAGATTGAAAGCAAGTAAGTTTAATGTGTGAGAATTTAGACCTAAGAGCTGAGTTTACATCTGGAAGACACATCGGTAGGTATGGAGCATTCTCTCTGCTCAAAGATTAGGATCCCAGTATCATTAAAACATATATGTATATAGATAGACCATAATTCATAAGAATCTTTCCTACCGATTGTCTTACTCACAGCCCAAAAACCGCTGGTCGTATAGTAACTTGAAAATTTAAGGCACCTATATATTTTACCTTAACGCGTAGGGGTGAACTAAGAAAGAAATTCCTGAAACAAAACTCGCTTTACACTAGAGAGCTAAAAAAAATTTTTCCTCATCTAAAAGATGACATGTAAAATTAAAACCCCATTAAATATTGTTTCCTTTCATGAGATGAAGTTATTACAGCAAAATTACAATTTACAATCATTGGTCGAGCCAATGAAGCTAGGAATCTTAAACATGAGAGATCGGTAAAGCTTGAAAGGCTGCGCCAATGAGATGAGGATTGACCTGCGCTTGCGCACAATAAATCATAACATTCACGATTGTGATTAATCAAACATATCGGACGAAACGTGTCAGTAATGTAATAGGTAATATACGGTTTGCTGTTTGGTTGTTTTGCTTGATTTGTATATACAATCAAGAAGAAAGGTGAATAAAACCAAGGGAGAAAGCATAATGTTTTTCAGGATTTTCCATCAGAAATTATATCAGAATTCGCTTATTTTCTTTAGATTAAAACCAAAATATAGCGGTTCCGTACAACAACTATAATAAAAACGGAAAAAATCACGTATTAGAGCCCCCTTAAATATTTATTTTATCCTGTTTTTGGTATTTGTTGTTATAGCGGTAACAGAAATACATAATCTGTGAAAATTTGAACTCTCTTACTATCACGGTTGTTAAAATACAGCCTGGTGACTGACAGATAGACAGATAGCGGAATCTTAGTAATAGGGTCCCATTTTACCCTAAATAGGTGACCTAGGTAACGCAACAGAAAATAGGCAGTAGCATCTCATAAGTACATAATAACACTGCGGTTACCAATCCACCTGCTAATCGTGGTGACAGCGCCAAACCCACCCAATCACGAAGGAAGCTTGTGTCCAGCAGTGGACTTATTTTGGCTTGTGACCTGTAGGTACTTACTAGAGACGAGAACCTATTGTTGCCAAAACAGGCCCTGTCTTCGTTACGATTATTACGATTATCAATATTGATTAAATCGAATCGATTTTATACTGAAGTTACTTCTTTTGGAGCAAGCAGGGTTCTCAATAAATAGCCAAAGCAGCCCACAAAGAGTATAGTTACAGGCGAATAAAAGTAAAAAAAATCGTGCAGCCAGTTTTTGTTCAGTTTTTTACCACAACAACCAGTTCTAGCATAATTACTTTCTAAGTCGTTCAATAATTTCATAATGTGCGGTCAGCCACAGATTTGTATCAAGTCACTAGGCAAGCACCACACAACGCGATGATGGTGCGATTTGTACTCGGTCGATCTCATTTGTATCTTATTTTATTTTAAAAATATTTGTATCATGCATTCCTGAAGTTGAATCGATAGCAATCAAGTTAATGTGATACCAGTAAGCCATTTTGTACTATTTGAGCACTAGTGGACTAGTGGTAAAACCACGCCTTCCGATCCTAAGGTCGCATCGTGGGTTTGAATGCGGTTGTGTACCTATTTCTGCATTTTGCTGTTCGGGTGACAAAATGGTGCACGCAGTGAATGAGCACTAGCTCTCAAACGGTGAAGGAAACCACCGAGAGAAAACTCGCGGTTTAGTCAACTCTGGACGTCGGTATTGTCTATGTCAATACATACCTATGACATGACAATTTATGTTTCGGTCGATTCAATTTCATAATGAGTTTCTTTGAAACTGACATTTCAAATAGGCTCATTTTTGACAATCAAATTTTATTCTCATAATCAGAGCCGATCAATCCAGGTGCTAACTTAAACGATTGCTTGAAGACAAGCAGTTATGCTGCAAAAAGTGCTTCGAAATATAAATATATTACTGGCAAAATGAAAAGGGCATTATTTGGAACACGCGCCTTTTTAATGCGTTTTTTATAGTTTTCCAGAGGTATTTGTTTACTGTTGACACACAAATTAATACGGTTAGTCTGTTCCTACCAATTTGTACGCAAACATACCTCTGATGCATCAGAAACCACGTTTTATAATGAATTAACATGTTTATATAGACTCATTTGGTCAGCCGTGTTCTTCACTACTTTTTTTCATTATTATCCATCGACTCATTGTTATCCTTACTTCTTTATTATTAAGACTGAGTTTTGCTTAACGTCGTTAGTACAAAACTTAGGTCCAGACAGACTGAATGTCAAAGTTATGACGTGTTAGATTGATTATCAGATGGATGTTAAAATGCGTTTTACGACTTTTTATGAGTATTGTTTTGGTTTGTACCTGCCTTATCAGATTCTCCTGAGGTTAAATTAGCTGAGACTATCGGTTTTTATCAATACTTACTCATTTTTTACTTTTATCTTTTGGAAAAAATCCTGTTTTTTTTTAATAAATATTGACAAACATTTATGTGGCGACCGATGTGGCGCGGCGGGCGAATGTCCGCCTGCGACGCAGAGGTTGCGGGTTCGATTCCCGCCTTGGGATAAATGTTTGTACGATCTGCAAATATTTATTCCGGGTGTTCTGGGTGTTTCTATGTATAATAAAAATTATCTATATATGTAATGTATTGTATTATGTATATCAGTCATCTAGTACCCATAACACAAGCTCTGCTTAGCTTGGGGCTAGATGATGCTGTGTGTATTGTCCAGCATTATTATTATTATTATTATTCACACAACGCCTTCCTGCCCCAAACAAAGCTTGTATAGGAACCAGTTGACTGATAGAATACTTACACATACTTAGAATACGACAACCGTCACAGCTCAGTTCGTAGCCCTGCCTTCTGCGCTGTAGGTGGTGGGTTCGATTCCCACGGAGAAAAAACATCTGTGTGATGAACATGTTCTGTGTCTGGGTGTTATATTGTGTTCTACGTATGTATTTACAAAAAAAAGTATATAGGTTTTCTTTTAGTCATCTGGTTCCCTAGCTATGCTTAGTTTGGGGCTAGATGATGCTGTGTAAAAATGTCCACAAATATTTATTTATTTATTATTTATTATTATGTTTGTTCTCGATGGGGATCGAACATAACACCGGAGGTACTGCGATCTGAGCTGTGCCGGCTGTCCAGCAAAATGTATTTAACTGTTACGTCACATGACGTCATCAGTCTTATTATGTTACGACAAACGCCTCCCTTAACCCTTAACCCCCTAAAAATATTATTTCTACTACCCAAAGGTTAACTGGTAGATGCTATTGGCATTAGGTTCGCCTATGTACTTTAATTTATAGTTGTGTAATAAAGAATTTTCTATCTATCTGTCTTATATTTGTACAAGTTGGTGCACGACCGGATTTGAACCCACGACCTTAGTATCAGAAGGCGGAGACACTCCCACTAGACCACCGGTGCTCTAAGTTTGTAGATAAAATCTAAAAAGAAAGAAAAAAACCAAAATGTTTATTTCGTAAGCTTTTTAATATTTATGGGTTATGATGGTTCTGCATAAAAACAGAAATAGGACCAAAATGAAAATAAACAGAAGAACTGGAACATGACGCGTAGGACGTCTTCAAAGAATGGATCAACGTCATCAAAGGCTCAAAATCGTTCTTCCTGGAAACCTACAGAGCAGTATACTTCTACAGCAGGACTCTTAAAAACTATAGACAAAGTTTCGTTTTGTATTATTATTGTTAGAATTATTATTTAGATGTTTTTTATTATACATAGAAAATACCCAGAACACCTGGAATAAATATTTGCAGATCGTATAAATATTTACCTCAAGACGGGAAGCGAACCCACAACCTCCTGTGTCGCAGGCGGACATTCACCCACCGCGCCACATCGGTCGTCCGATTCGAAATATTCAGAAAAAGTTCTGGCTGGAACCCTATCACTTCGGGGAAACTCGGTAGCTGTTCTACAAGTCAAGTTGTCTATGCCTGACATACCGCGTAGTGCACATAAAATTAGTCCATTTACATTATTACTATTTTGTAACAGGATCATACAAAAAAACGGTATGGAACCAAGCCGTAAGTTTCTTGCCGGTTCTTCTAGGCTTGGTCGCGAGGAACTGGCGCTTAGATTCACCTAGATTTAAAACGTTTCAAGATGATCCCTGCGGATATTACTAAATAAATGCTTTTTGACTTTGACTTTGATATTCTTATGTAGTGCACCTCAAAACGACAATACGAAACTTCGTTTATCAGTTCTAAGAGTAGACCTGCAGGCTGATAATTACTGATCATAGACATAGAGAGGTTTAAGCTGATATCGACAAAAGATCAACTGAAAAACCATTAATTTCATTCCGAGGCATGTTAGTTTGTTGTGCTAGCAAATCACGAAGCGTGATATGAAAGTTATTTTTCAGCTTACTTCTCACACCCTGTATATCGTCAAGCTGTATATCTGACATAGGTATTGTTTATGACCACAATATTTGACATATCGACTAAAATCGAACTTTATCATTGGGTAACAAAACGCGTTCCGGTGGGTCGCCTCGACCCACGCCGTGATATGTGTACCTGTCGCGTATCCGGAACAATTACGTGGGTTCAACGCACCGCGTGACGTCCAGCGAACTGTGACGCCAAAACATTTTATTAATAAGAGGTTAAGCAGTGACCTGTCTGATTGTACTACCTTTTATATATACATAAAATATCCTACAAGTTACCAGTGTAAGCTATCATAGTAACATCAATAAGAAGAAGGCTCATTCGGTAAGTAACGATTTTTTAACGGACGCATATAACCAATGTGGCGCAGCAGGCAAATTTCCGCGACGCAGGTGGTTGCGGGTTCGATTCTCGCCTTGGGATAAATGTTTGTATGATCTGCAAGTATTTGTTCCGAGTGTTCTGGGTGTTTACTATGTATAATAAAAAATATCTATGCATGTAATGTATTGTATTAAGTATATCTGTCATCTAGTACCCATAACACAAGCTCTACTTAGCTTGAAGCTAGATGATACTGTGTGGATTATCCAGCATTATTATTATAACTGTAAATCCAGCTGACCGTTCAAAAGGTTTCAAAGTCACCCTTCGTAGCATTACCTACTTATTACAAGAACAAGATAGCAATACCTTCTTCCTTTTTATCAACTTCTAATACATATAATCATGCTTGAGTTTAACCAAACATAATTCGGCAGGTAGTTCTCTAATGACATATCTCTAATACGACCGCGCGTGGCATCCTATCATTCAGTTCTTATAAATTACATGAAACCCGTTATTTTAGTATCGGTAGCAGTATCGGCCTGTGTCACTCTGACCCTACTAATAATAAACTCGGTGTAACCTCGAAATAGTTAAACTGTGTTTTTCTTTCTAAGGTTCCGTACCCGTAATACAGGACCCTATTACTAAGACTCCATTGTCTGTCCGTCTATCTGTTTGTATGTCACCAGGCTGTATCTCATGATCCGTGATAGTTAGAGAGTTGAAATTTTCACAGATGATGTATTTCTGTTGCCGCTATAACAAAAAATACTAAAAAACAGAATAATATAAATATTTAAGGGGGCTCTCATACAACAAACGTGATTTTTTTGCCGTTTTACTATAGATAATGGTACGGAACCTTTAGTGCGCGAGTCCGACTCGCACTTATGACGACCGATGTGGCGCGGCAGTAGGTTGCGGGTTCGATTTCCGCTTTGGGATAAATGTTTGTACGATCTGCAAATATTTATTCCAGGTGCTCTGGATATTTTCTATGTATAAAAAAAACATCTATGTATATAATGTATTGTATTAAATATATCAGTCATCTAGTACCCACAACACAAGCTCTGCTTAGCTTACGGCTAGAGGATGTTGTGTGGATTATCCAGCATTATTATTATTATTTAAGAAAGATCTCTTAGAGTTAAATGTGGTTGTAACGAAACTTGGATACAGAAGGTGCTATGGTACCTTCTGTGGTATCGGTAGCGATGGCGTGCATCGTTACTGTAATTTGATTTTGTTCACGAATGTACCACACCATTTGGCCACTAATAGGCGGTGGCTCATCGCTCAAATAACGAAATTCGCCAAGCGCGTGTCAGGCGCACAGGAAGGGTTCCGAAGGCTTAGTTATCTTAGTCTTAGTCTTAGAAGGGTGGTGGCTTAGGTAACGGTTGAACAGGAGGTGTGAAGAAACACCGAGGAGCCCCCTCCTCGGTGATCTCACCCGATGGACCGACAACATTGTTAGGATCGCAGGAATTCGGTGGATGTTTTCCATCCACCGACTTCCTGGCTAAAAATCGTTTCGTCTGAAAACGTACTATGTCCTTCAATGGACTTTTACTTCTATTATTTTTTTTTTTTATGCTGGACAATCCACACAGCATCATCTAGCCCCAAGCTAAGCAGAGCTTGTGTTATGGGTACTAGATGACTGATATACTTAATACAATACTATATTACATGCATAGACATATTTTTTATTATACATAGAAAATACCCAGAACACCTGAAATAAATATTTGCAGATCTTACAAACATTTATCCCAAGGCGGGAATCGAACTCGCAACCTCCTGCGCCGCAGGCGGACAATCGCCCGCCGCGCCACATCGGTCGTCAGATGATGTATCATTAATGATGGTAATGAATGTCGCAATGCTTTACATTTTGGTAGACATAACTCTGAATTATAAGAAAAGGTTTTATGACAAACTTCATAACCCTAACAAGTAATTTGGCTTAAAACCCCAAAAAAACTTGTAACTATAACCATTTTAAGTCGATTCGACGTGAGCTTCGTGCAATTGGTTATTGCTCATTATGATAATTCCAATAATTCGCCGTTTTCCGTCACGTGAGAGCCAAAATGGCATAGCGTATCGAGATAACAAGAGAAATTAGCTTATGGCAAAATTATAGTGCAAAACACAATGTTCAAATTAACTGTGAAGGAACGAGTTTCTTGTGATTTTCATGATGGATGCGCGCGTCGGTGTACACCAAGAGAACACTTAATTATATTACTTTTAAAAGACAACCTGTAATTATAAACAATAGCATTTGATTGTTACCTTAGAAATGGAACGGGTAATGCGTAGGATTGCTGTCAAGGTGATGTGAAACCAGATACGTGATAAATACTGTGGTAGTATAAACCAGACGCCTGATAATAATATTATTATAGGTCGTAAGAAGTAACAACATTATCTACCATACTAAAATTTAATTCTGTCTTTAAATAACGGCTTCGGAAATCAAGGAATGTGTTTCTAGGATGCGGTAACCGTCTTTTTTAGGCTAAGTGGAAACTAATTAAATAAATAAATAAAATAAATATTTGTGGACATTTTTACACAACATCATCTAGCCCCAAACTAAGCATAGCTTGTACTATGGGAACCAGATGACTGATAGAATACTTATATACTTTTTTTTTGTAAATACATACTTAGAATACAATATAACATCCAGACACAGAACAAACATCTATGTTCATCACACAAATGTTTGTTCTCGGTGGGAATCGAACCCACCACCTACAGCGCAGAAGGCAGGGCTACTACGAACTGAGCTGTGACGGCTGTCACATGAATTTGTGGTCTTCTTTGTTTTAGAATCCTTATTTTAGTCAGAATCTGTCCCAGCACCGGTGGTCTAGTGGAAGTGACCCTGCCTTCTGATCCTAAGATCGTGGGTTTAAATCCGGCCGGGCACAAATGGATTTTTCCGTTCAAAAAATTAATGTGCGCAATGCCAATGCTCTCAAACTAACTATATAAACATATGACTAATAGAATACTTATATACTTTATTTTTGTAAATATATACTTAGAATACAATATATTACCCAGGCACAGGACAAATATCTATGTTCATTACACAATTGCTTGTTCTCGGTGGGAAAGAATAACCTACCACCTACAGCGCAAAAGACAGGGTTACTACGAACTGAGCTATGACGGCTGTCATGATGAAAATATGACGGAAGGCGTTTAGTTAAGAACTCAAAGCTTTATATGCCTACTATATTGTTTGTTACACAATCACACTGGTGTAGGTATTAACGTACTTGCATGAAATTTATAGTTCACTAGCTCATGTCTATGACACTCCTCGTATTAGACAAAAAAACCTACATGCTATTTCAAGTTTCGAACTATTTATATTCTTACTTACCACCAAGTGAGTTTTTTTCTCAGCTACTGCTGGTGTGGTAAGTAGTAACCATAACCTATAAACAAAGCAACGCCTTATTACGCAGGTTAGGTACGTGCCCTACAATACACTACTCTGTGTCCACCAACCTGAGGCATGCATTTGCTAAGCCTCATGTACCTGTAAATTCATCAGCACCCACAACCTTCAAACCGGAACACAGCAATGCGAGCATCACAGCTTAGCGGCAGAAATAGGTTCGGTGAGCCCTTCCCCGGACGAGCTTTTTCACAAAGAGATCTAATACTACTAAACTGTTGCCTAAGATGACACGTCTTGACAAACATGACATTTTTTTTATCATTGATAGACCGTCCTTTGGCTTCAATCTCACCTAGTATGAAGTCAACGATGAAACAGGACGGTCTAAGACACCTATTCACTCTTGCCTTAAAGAGATTTAGATTATAGTGTTCAGGAAAAATTCACTGTTCATTTAATTCTGCTGGATGCTTTCATGGTTAGTAATACAGTTTTATTTTAAGTTTTTCTAGTGTTTGTAGAAAAAGCCAGATCAAACTTCTAAATCATTCACATATTTAAAACAAAAGTGGCAACAATAGCTCCAGTAATCAGCACCGTTACCCCATCCAAGGCCGGGCAGGATATGACGTCATAGATGCGCAGATCAGCAGCGCGTGCGCATGGGAGCAGCTTCCGCATAGCCACTTGTCGGACTGTGCTCACCAACCGTCACCAGCTCATACGAACTTACTTTAATTAATGATACCTATAAGGTACCTGTTAATTTTCTGTTTTTGTCCAGAGTGCTATCAATGTATTTTTTTATACGAGTTGCCAATCAATGGAACAGTTACATGGCCCACCTGATGTTAAGTAGCAGTAGTAGTAGAACTCTTTGTGTAAGGACTTGTCCCGGACTAACTGCCCAAAAATCACAAAAACTGGATATAATACTCAATACCCAACTTCACAACTTATATATCGGTCTGGTTCCCTCATTGTTATCAACATCAACGAGTCCACTGCTGGGCATAGATCGCCCCCATATTTAGAAAGTGTTTGCTGTTGAGCGCAATTGGTTTGAGATACTCGGGAGAAAATATGAGACAGCCATGATCGATGTACCCGAAGTTATATGGGCAACAGCAGCATTTTTCTTGCTTAAAGGTACGTCAGCAACTTTTGATGCTGACTGTACCTTTGAGTACCTACGGAGACATCAATGGGCTATTTTTGACAAGGACAATAGTTTCTACGTTTCGCAAAGTTGAAAAAATGACACAGACAGCGCGTTTGTGAATGCATCGATATATTGGAAAACAAAAATGTAAAACCTAAATGTAAAACCTAGTCCACACTCCTAGTCCGTTTGAAGGGTGTGGGTGTCGGTGAAATTACAGGCACATGAAGCTAAACACCAGTAGGCTTCAGGCTGGTGGAGGTAATGCATCGCAAGGCACGTGCCTAACGCAATGCTTTGTTATTGGTAATGATTACCTACCTAAGTGGTAATGGTTACCTAAGTGGTAACATCAGGTGGACTATAATTATGGTTGTTCCACCAGTACAGCATCAACAAAAAAAACAAATACATACCTGAAATTGAAATACTTTCTTTCGCTTACTCATCATTTCCACAAGATGTTACCTTCCTTGATGTTGAGTCGTTTTAAACAAGTTAGCAACAAACCAACCCGCAGGTGAGAAAATGCTGCATTATTGGTACGTTGAAGAAAAATCTTTCTCCTCCATGTTACCTAGTTGCTTAGACTTACATGAACTTTATCTTGTCCGCGTTGTCAATTGCATCGAATCTAAAGAGCTTGAAGCCACGATAACCCAACTGGTAACTTTCTTAAACTGTTATATGTAATATTTCATGTCAATTCCTTGATTACTCATGCTTTGTAAGATCTAAGCTAACTACAATTGCAAACTTCCTTTGCATTTGCTATAGAAGCAAAAGAGTCTGATAAAATGAGCTAAATACTTACGTGAAATTAAAAACAACAGCGCAGAGACAGTGTGTCTAGTCGATGCATCGATACGTCGGGCGTCGGTGTCGCCCAGGTAGCATGAATGGTGCGCGGGCGCCCCGCTGGCCATGAGTTATGTGTGCCCCCGCCGCGCGGCCGCTGTCTCACACCTCCGCCCGCGTGTGGTCCGCGCTTTACGAGCCGGCCGTGGCTGCTGTGTACCTGGACCCTACTATGCAACAAGGAACAAGTTTTATAACGTGTTCAATTCAAATATAACCAGGAAGTGCTGAAGAATCTGTGAAAATTCAGGGCCACTGCCTTCGAAGGTGGGACAACGTTTGTTCCGCGCTTAACGAGTCGGTCGTGGCTGCTGTATACCTGGACCCCACTATGCAACAAAGAACAAGTTTTAGGAACTTAGGCATGCTGAAAAATTTGTGAAAACCCAGTGTGGCCGCTGTCTTTGCACCTGTTGTATACCTGGACCCTATTATTCCACAAGAAACAGGTTTTAGAACATGTTTGATTGAAATATAACCTGACAAGCTTAAGAATCAGTAAAGGAACAGCGTGGCCGCTGCCTTCGCCCGATACGGCAGATGGCCCAAATGATGTCAAGTGTTAACCACCACCATAACAATGCTGCCTTTCAGCTTACGTAAGAAATGTGTCCTATGGACTCCTCTACGCACATTAACATAACATAGTTGAGCTTCAAGTACCTGTAATTACACCGGCACCCATACCCTTCAAACCGGAACACAGCAACGCGGTTTCGCGGCATTGGCATGGTGGTAGTACTTTCCCGGATGAGCCCTGTACAAGTGCCCTACTAATTACTACATTACTATTACTAATTATTACATTGTCTAGCCTTGTCTATTTTAAGTATCTATTTTTAATTAGTTAGTTTCAGTATTTGTTTTTGTACGTTGAGATGTTATACCTACCATAGAATAAGAACTTTAGTAAGTTACCTACTGTGCTCGCTCATGTCTAGCCTAATTATATGTTTGGTGTATTGTGGTGTATCTGTATCAGTGTTTAATGTGGCAAATAAATAATTTTCTTTCTTTCTTTCTTTACTAAGTCCCTTCTTACAAGGAGATTGCAAGTTTTGCTGGACCGCAGACTTCCGTTCGTTCCTTTGCCGGGGGTATATGGGATCCCTAAAACATACCAAAATAACTCCTATTGCATTACCCAATCCATGTGACACGTAAATCTTCCGGTGTTACTAGTAGAAATCCTGACCGCAAGATATTATAATATTAGTCACATTAGTATAAATACAGGGTGTAAAAAAACCACTCCCAAATACATAGAAAGGACTTTCAACTTCTAATCCACTCAATATAACTATACATTTTACTGTCCAAAAGCTTAGATTTTTTGAAAGTATGACAGACAGCGGTATCGATAGCAGTGATATTACTTATTTTGCTGTTATTGCTACTGCTTATTTTTGGATAATAGAGCTACCCCAATGCCGTTCCTCAATTATCTGGACTTCTTCTTTTACGCCTTGTAGTTTACCCGGGAATTATTTTATTTGTTAGACTTATTATACGTGCCCGGTTTCCTGCGAGACATGATACTGGATGCGATTTTTATGAGAGAGGAAGGAAATTCTATCGTAATATATTCAAAGTTAAACGTTATTATTTATTCCTCTTCGGTACAATCGCGCTCAGAAGTGGCAGAGTAACTCTGGTGACCACATATTTGCACTTTTGCACTTTATCACTCAAAGCTCACAGGCACGCCGCTTGTAAATTATACATATTTTCGTATAGCTAACTTGAGCTGGCAATATTTTTTTTTTACACTAATAAAGAGCAAAACACCCCTTCGAGTCACGATCATGAAACTCCAAGTAACCTAAACACATATTCCACAGAAACAAATTCGGACAGATATAGGAACATGTCGTGACGTCACTCAACTTTGAATCTGATTGGTGTTTTACCAAACTACTTTTATGTATATAATTTTATTGCAAATTATGAAAACCTTGCAATAAATAGGCTTAAAATATTTTATCTCATTTAAAACTATAATTTTATTGATTCTGTCATCATCATCATCATCTGTGTCTAAGAAGTTCGTTGCTGAATGTGCTCAGATGGGAATAACCCGCTCATACACGACGACCGATGTGGCGTACCGGGCGAATGTCCGCCTGTGACGCAGGAGGTTGCGGGTTCGATTCCCGCTGTGGGATGAATATTTGTACAATCTGCAAATATTTATTCTGGGTGTTCTGGGTATTTTATATGTATAAAAAAAAATATCTATGTGCGTAATTATTGTATTAAGTATATCTACCATCTAGTACCCATAACACAAGATCTGCTTAGCTTGGGACTAGATGATGCTGTGTGGATTGTCCAGCATTACTACATTATTATATTATATTATTATATACATCTACGTAGAACGAGTTTGAAAATATAATTGTGGGTAAAATCCCATATACCCGCGAAGTCACTATGTAGTAATGATACCATCAGATTGGTATCGCCAGTATGTCTTTATTATACGTTTTTTACGCTCTCTTCACTCGACAACTGTACCTAGGATTGTACCTAGGTATATTGTTGGTTTGTTCCGATCCGGCCCCATCCCATCTTGGGTCCGGTAAACATTGTACGGACATAACATAAATATACCGCGCACGGAAGCTCATTTGGTTACGTTACGATCTTCTGTCAGATGTAATGTAATGTTAGCCCATCGTATAATATTACGGCTATTTGATTAGAGGTTCATAACGTAACATAATTTTACGACTTTGGATCTATTGTCAATGTTGACCACTACTGTTACGATAGGAACATCTTTTTGTTAGAATACATCTGTAAAAATAAACATAGACTGTCATACGACAGTCTGCCAAACGACGTACAATACACTATGTACTTTTTCTCTTCTATACGGCACCTGTTCGTCATTCAATAGACAACTTTGACGATATAATAATCATAATAATGCTGGACAATCCACACAGCATCATCTAGCCCAAAGCTAAGCAGAGCTTGTGTTATGGGTACTAGATGACTGATATACTTAATACAATACATTACGCACATAGATATTTTTTTTATTATACATAGAAAACACCCAGAACACTTGGAATAAATATACAAACACTTATTCCAAGGCGGGAATCGAACCCGCAACCTCTTGCGTCACAGGCGGACATTCGCCCGCCGCGCCACATCGGTCGTCAAACAACAATAACAATAACGTCAAATAACAATGTCAAGTGTTTTTTAATAAATAGTTTTAGTCAAGTGCTCCTTATAGTTTTAATTTTATAACATCTTTACTTTGTACACTACACAGTTACGCAATAAAATATTCTTATCCTACAGTGCGATTTGAACTGCAGAACCTTGCACGGGTTCACAATCTTGTTCCCGTTGAATATACACTCGGCGTACGGTAAGCCTAGTTATTTATCACCGTTCCACTGCCCACCACATTTATAATGGCCAGCGGAAATCGCGACAATGCTCTGTATCGCCACTGTGCTTCATTTGAGTATGTTGCGGAGGCGTCTTTGCAAATTGATCTGTCTTGTTACCAGACTGTATTATCTAGATTCTATAGCGCATTTTGCTAACTAGCTAAAGTTTTTCTGTTTTTCCGGTCATGAATAATTTAGATGTTTTCAAAAGAGTGAGTATGAAATAGGTACCTATTCGTAAACATGCTACACCTTTGACCGCATCATCACTTCAGCCTGGCTAAGATGTGCAACGCGTCAAAATTTTGTCTACTAAAGTTTGCTCATTGTAAATTAGTTTCTATAGTTTTCTTCTAAAATTACTAAAATAATAAAAAAAATTAAGTATAAATAAAAATTAAGGGTTTTGGGACTCTTGGACTTGGGACAAAATATCTACCTCAGTGTGATAAACAGCAGCCTTTCTTAAGCTCTTGCCTGTTTGGGTCATAGGGCTGACAAAAATCTACTAACCTACGCTCGTTAAATCTACCATTTCAAGCTAAAAAGTAGGTTTAGAATCGGTAAAACAAAGGGTAATTTAAGTAAGTTTACAAAATTATTAGAAACACTTATTAGTCTGGTTACAAATTCCGAGAATATTATTCATAGGGTTATTCAACCAAAGCGTTTCTCTTTTGTACTAAAGGCACTAGGTGCCTATTAATTACAGTTGAACTACAATGACTGAATCCCTTAAAGTTAATAACTTTGGTACCATGCCAACCCTGACCTAGGATATCGTATTAATAGTGCAGGAGCCAACGGATAATTAACTACGTCAATCCATGCTCACATGAATGACATAGGTACTGAGACGTGGTCGCTAACTATTGGTCTCATACACAAGCTGAAAGTCACACAGCGGGTTATAGAGAGAACTATGCTGGGATATACTTCAAATCCTCGTACATGTTAGGCTAATGAGCCTAAGTAAGTCAGCTGCTAGACATAGGCCCCATATTTGGACGGGCTGGCCATAGTACGCACTTGACTGGTAGATTGGTGACCCAGTAGTGGTATTTAGTACTCCAAAAAGTTACTGCTACCCATCTCCTGGTGCGTTCCCTTAGTCGCCTTTTACGACATCCATTTACAAATACGAAATTGAACGAAATCCACATACGAAATTGGTGGATGGAAAAGGCTTAAAATAGTTCTTCCTGGAAGAAGCTTATTTCCAACAGCGGACTATTTTGAGCTAAAGATAGATTTCAAAGAAAATAATGTTTAATGATGGGTGTACATAAACCAGTCAAAGAACACTAATCTTATTCCTATCACTATCCTTTCACACAAATCTATTAAACTTGTGCATGCGTGCAGTATGACGTAGGATAGACCTCGTTGGCTCCTGGACTAGCACATCCAGACTGCGGGGGCGTCGATTGTAAAGATTTATCGAACAGCTACTGTGCCTATTTATGCAGGGAATCGTGTCCACTTTAAGTGAAATTTATATGGGTATAAAAATAATTTCTTGTTACTCCCGTGGTTTCGAGGTTTATTATTATCTTTTGGGCTCGATTTATTGATAATTTACACAAAATTCAGATGCATATTTTCAATTGTCACCACGCTAAAGTAAAAAAGTAAAGCTATGGTCTGATCTTTGGCTGAGAGACAAAACAATGCATGAACCGAGGCATGGAATTACGCTTGTCAAAATGCTAAATGTCAAAATGCTTTTAATTTTGTAACATACTCGTATTCAGGCCCAATTTACGTTTTTTTTAAAGCTCAGATGAGATCTAAACTAGAATTTGATTGCCGAAACTGGGCCTGTCTGAAATGACAGTTTCGAAGAACACAATTTGGAGATTGACACGATCGAAACTTGAATTTGATGATATTTCGTTTAGAGAACGCGCTGCAAGGAATAATAAGTATGAGGGAGTAATAGTATTAAATCACTACATCACTATTGAAACAATACAAAACCATCGGCAAAAAAAACCGCGCCTCCTGAAAAAAAAAGTCTCCCAAAGTGTCTCTAACTACCCCATCTTTAAGTGACTTCAAACTTTGAAAAAAACACTTTGAAGTTCAAAGGGATTTTTTCGTCATCTTAGCACCATAATCAAACCAATTAATACTGCCAATACGCTTAGTCGGTACTTACAAAAAACCAGATAACTACGTTGATATTATCTATGTACTTACCTACTAAAGGCATACCGCTACCACAGAATATAAATAGTAGTCCGCTACTTTCAGACTAGAGGTGCACCATTCGCACGTTAGTATCTGTGAAGTGCTCAAATAAATACATACCTAAACAAGTAAACATAATAATAATAATAGTAATAATAGTAGTAAGAGTAATTGCCTATTGAATAGATAAAGGTATGATAAAAAATAAAGCGTACGCCAAAAAAAAAAATATGATAAGTATTTACTTATTTACGACGCTTCTAAGACCCGATTCCCGTATTTTTTGGTGTTGAGACGAGATGGAAACTAAAATCTGATTGTTAATATTTGGCCTACCTGAAGTTTCGAAGAATACTGTTAGCAGAAACACTATCGAAACTTATTTCCTGACTTTGATATGTTTTTTTCTTATTCTAACTAGATTTACCTGTTTATGTCAATAAATTAATTAGTATTCTTATACTAATTAATTTAATGCATCTTTCACTTATTTTTTCAATATTTATAAATTTGTTAGTTTTTATAGTGCTGCCCAATTGAACTCTCGATAGCGCAGTTGGCTAGCACATCCCGGTATCAAGGGGAAGGTTGTGGGTTCAAATCCCGCTCAAGGGATCATTTTTGGGATAAAAAAATATTTAAAAAGGTTTTTGTGTGTTATGATGTGTTTTTATCTAATTTTAAATACAATTACCTGTTGTTACATATTATACATACATATGTGACAAAGCTAAGAACAATACTGGGGCCGATCACGGTAATTTTGAACAATACAAAAAAACTGTTGTTAACTATTGTAAATTTTGTACGTAGTGTCGTACAAAGTCGGTACTCGTAGTAGGTATGTATGATGATCAGTGTTTCAGTTTCAAACCCCTTTTTGTACGTTACTTATCTATTGCGTACTAGTAGGTACTGGGGTCCATCGATTAGTACCTAATTATTAATGGACCTCGAGTTTGGGTCTAGATAGCGTTGCGTGAAATATCATCCAGTATTTATTTATTACTATATTATGATTGATATCGCAATAGTTCACTCATCTTGATAAAATATTGGATAATATTCACATAAATTATTCATAATATTAATATAATGGATTTATAATAACTGTCTCAACGGCAACGGTACCAAATAACGCTAACTAAGGTTACAGCACATCACTAGACCAGCTTACTACGACTGAGATTGGTTATTATCAGTATCAATAGAATCTATCAATTTGGACCTCATTAAACTAATACCTACCTAATAACGGGAACTGTTTGATGCCAATTAATGGTAATCGTTCCAGTAAAGTGCTGAGATTATAATAGAGCTATTAATCTGAGCCACATAAAAAGCTTGCTCAATTTTATGCGGTGATAAGAGGCAAATAATAATAATATGCTGGACAATCCACAGAGCATCATCTAGCCCCAAGCTAAGCAGAGCTTGTGTTATGTACTAGATGACTGATATACTTAATACAATACATTACATGCATAGATGTTTTTTATTATACTAAGTTGTTTTCATTCATTTCATTTCATATCGCTAATCTGTTAGATTTTGTCTAAAAACTCTAACGTGCGCACTAATAGACAAAATACCTCATGCCAAGCGACATCTTTGTATCTAGGTGTCACAAAGCAAGACCACACTTTCAGCCTTCGCAGAAATAGTTTGGTATACTTATAGAAATGCACTGGTCAATTATTACCAGCAATACAAATCAATGGCAATGATGTTCAATTTTGTAATGTCCGCTTATTACTCTAACGAGGTCTGATGAGGTACTTTCCACACATCAACAGACACATTGTTAGCATCCTTAGCTCACAGCTAAGTGAAGAGAGATTTTATAAGAGAGACAGATAAAGTGGGTTGGTGTGTTTTATTCAGTAACTGAACTGATTAAATACACACATTTTGATTGAATTGATTACTCTCAATCAAACACTCTTTTACTATAAAAACTGGAGCTAGGCTTAAAATCAAAGGCCCAATTCTTGTAACGAAATATAGCCCGATTCACGTTCTTTTTTGCAGCTGAAACGAGATTGAAACTGGAATTGAATTGTCAAAATTGGGCCTGTCTGAAATGTCAGTTTCGAAGAATTCCATTTTGAGATTGACACAATCGAAACTTAAATTTTATGATATTTCGTTACAAAGATCGGGCCTCAGGTTTCAACCAATAGGACGGTAGAAATCTAGTTTTATCTGTAGACCAAGTTTTGTGGTAAAGTGGTAAGGCCCCACTCTTTTAGGTGAAGATATTGTTTTTCTTCACAAATAACACGTGTACAAACTTAATTAAATACATATGTAAAAGCGAAGAGCGAGACCCTCTAGCACAGGTATTTCCATACCCAAACCCATAAAATGTAACCTAGATTAAGTTTACCGAAATAAAATATTTGTATTGTATTTGAAGTAAATAATAGCTAATTAATGCTTCAAGTAAAAGGTAGACAGAGACACCTTCGAACATTACTCAGTTATAACATCTCCGGAATTTGGTATATCAACATGACTCGAATTTGCAAAAAGTATGTAGATATGAAAGCTTCTTCGTTTCTTCCTCTCTTATCGTGAGGCGAAGAGAATGAAATCATTCGCTATCCAGCCACTGAAGACATATCAAGTTAAGACATTAGCTACTGTGAGCGAACCACTGTTTACACAGTGCGCAAGCGCAGCCAGGGCCAAATCGAGTAATATATGGAATATAATAAACCCCTAAGCGAATATAATAAGAAATTAGTTCATAAGTAAGATTTCTGTTTCTATGGGTATTTAACTTTAAGCATTTTTTTGTTACTTTTAACTAAATTGTACCCAAAGAACCCATAAATGGGGGCATAATTTATAGTTTGTCCTGCATTTTTTTTAACATTTTTTTCTTTTTCGTTGTTATTATACTTATACGTTATTATTATTATACACAAGAGCAACTCTACATTAAAAAAAATCAGTTCAAGGCGAACTACCAGTTTATTTGTATCATAAAATGCAAGTAGGTACATGGACGTGTCTATAACTTCTATAAACAGTTTTAAGAAGATAATTCTACCATGGAGATATAGAATTGGTTACATGACATGATTAGGACTGGTGATCCTATTTCTGAAAGAGAAAAATAGAAAGAAGGTAAGGTACATTATTAAACAGAAAACAGACGAAAAACAAAAGGAACAAAGTAATAAGAAGAATGATAAACATGCCTTAGAATAGAAATATATTAAATATAGTGAAAAGAAAAGACTAGTTAAATAAAAAGACTCAGCTTCGATGCCTAGTGTGAAAGACCAGGCGTTGTTTTTCAGTCTTACCCTTTCTAGCCCTTACTTGGGCCCCGAGCACTGCAGATCCAATCTGGGCTGTTACAAATCGTGCCAGCCTCGTACCGCAATTGAGTTATATCCATCTTCCTGTTAGGCTTGTGGGCTACTTGTTTTTGTAGCTCCCGTGTGTTTAAATTAATTACAGATCATAAATAATAAAATATTTTATGTGTAATGCGATACGGCTGCAGGTTACGCGATTTTGTTGTCAGATATGCGCGTGCGCAGGGTTCGGATACCAGACTTATTCAGAAGTAACTGAGCAACTCATTTTCATTTGTAACTACACAAAAAACATTGTTATCATGCTTTATAGTTAAAGCAATACTCATTAGTAATCAAATCAAATATGCAACATTAAGCAAAATTTAATATAACAGATTTTTTACTATTTATACTCACTAAAACTCAATTCATTTGCTTAGTCAGTATATGTGTAAACAGATAACCTGAGGATAAAAAGTTTTTAGCTATTTTTAAAAGTTTCTTTTAGTGAAGTTTAATTTAGTTGAATTCGTTTGCACCCTGTGTCACAGTTGCTATAGAGTCATTTCAGTTTTTGGGTGAATGTGGAAAGTTTAAGTTGCTCAGCTATTTTGACGATGACTGTGTACTTTATTGTGAGGATCGGGAGCTTGGTTATTATTCAACTTTTTATTGTTTCTGTCCGATATTAATGTTGCTCGGTATGTTCCGGACAATCTGATGCGTTTGACAAATGTTTTTTGCGGTGCAAGCTACCGAGTTGACATAATTTGGTTTGTTTTATCGATATGAAATATGTTTAAATCATTATTACATTCTTCAACTTGTACGTAGCAATGATTCGATTATATTTTTAAGCTGTGGGTAAGTATAGAGCTAACAAGATTCTGTAAAGAAATTACAAAACTTTGTTTTTATCTTAGTAAGATTTTTTTTTTACCTATTGTGTCCCACTGCTGGGGTTTCCTCCAAAATCTTCCACTTAGTAAGATAAACTTATTTATTTATTAATAATAAGCAATAGGCTACATGGTACGGGCATGCCATAAAGAGGGACAAAGGCATGTTACTCAGAGGTCAGAGGGTTGTAGATTCAAACTTAGTTCCCACTTTTAAAAAAAAGCTAAAATCTTATTTCTGTTACTAATAATCTTTGTCTAAGCACTGGACTATGCGCTATTTATAATAATAATAATATAATAATAAAATTAGTTTATTGACCAAACCAATAACAATGAGTGGCGTTATAAATAGCGCATAGCCCAATTGTCTTAACAAAATTTCATCGAATTGAAGTTTTGATCGCTTCTCTCCAAATGGTATTCTCCGCAACTAACATTTTAGACAGGCCCAATTTTGACATCACGTACATTAATCTAACTTTAGTTTCAAACTTGTTTCAGTTCCAAAATAAATATGTGAATTGGACCTTAGGTTAAAAAGAATAGAAAATTCCTAAAATTCAACCCCTTGTATGAAAATAACTTCGCGCAAACGAAGACTAGGTACACTTGGTAAGTCTAAGTACTTATAAAACATGTGGCCAAACTCATGGAATTCTATACAACCAAAAGCACTCGAAACGTGTGGTAAGTTCGATTCTACCTGCGCTTGAGTTTGCGCAAATCAGAAAAAAGTACACTAATATGAAGAACTAACGAAAACGCATGTTACTTCATCCGCGTGAAGTCATACAAACCTCAAAACCAGCTATACCCCTATTATAGGGTTAAGAATTTCAGAATTTTGGGAATCCCTTTCATAGTACGCCCTTAAGCACCAAGACAAGTCTACCCTGAAAACTTCAAGTTCAGCCGTTTAAGCTGAACGTTCAGGAAATCTTATAAGTGTTAAAGATTGAGAACCAAGTGAGACTTGGCGACGAGCTTGTTACAACACGTGACAATGCACTCCAAAGCGTCATTATATGTAAGTACAGACAGCTGCACTAACATGTAAATAATACGAATCTTTAATAATTAATTTAAAAAACTTGTGAAACTATTTCAACTTTTACTTGGATGACATTCTTAAGGGTAAATTTTTGATTTTTATGAAATTTCTATGGCAACAACCTCTCAAAGTATGTATGAGTTCTCATAGTAAAAGCTGTGCTTACTTTAGGGCTAAAAGATTTTGTGTGAAAAAATCCACAAATATTGATTTATTTATACTTTTTCCCCGTGAATTTCTCCTAAATCAAGTAAAAATAATTTCCTTCACACAAAATACTTTGCGATTTCGTACAATTTTTTTACAGTCTTAACGTGATTATAGTAATATTAATATTAACAGTTATACCATAAATGCGAGAATTTTGTCAAATTCATACGCACGTTCTGAGATCGTGATATGGTCTGCCCTCTGCTCTTGGGGACGTTAAATTAAAAGGTGCGTCAACGCAAATGACAGTTAAGTATTTCTCCAGTGGCCTGAGATCACGATACGTGGAGTATGTTCCGCTTTGGTCACCCTAAGCGTAACCTTAAGGCGACACGTCCTAAGAGCGAATTGACGAACACACGCGATTATGGTTAGCCGCTACTACGATTGCTAAAGTGACTTCCAAAGAGGTTATATTACAACTCCTTTCAAAAGTCACTAGGTGAAATTACAGCCACATGAGGTTTAACACCAGTATGCCTCAGGTTAGTGGACGCATGGTAGTGCATGAGGGCCCCCTTAAATATTTTTTAAATTCTGTTTTTTAGTATTTGTTATTATAGCGACCACAGAAATAAATCTTTAACATTTATTCATTCATTTATCACGGTTCATAAGATACACTCTGGTGACAGACAGACAGACATACAGCGGAGTCTTAGTAACAGGGTCCCGTTTTACCCTTTGGGTACGGAACCCTAAAAACTACTCTTTAAGATATCCCCCTCAGATCCATGTTTTGCTACTTTTTTTTAAATAAAGTATGGAGAATAACATAACCAACTTTTCGCTTTTTAAATTGGCTATAGAAAAAGTAGTAGGGGCCACGGCGACGTGCGACATGGCGGCGGCGGCGGTGGCATTGCGGCCAAAACGCAGAGTTAATGTGCCGATTACATTATTGTCATTATGTGCCATTACCGTCGCTAATACTTCTCTGCGAGGGACACACGACCGAAAATTATTTTAAGAAAACGTTCTGTCAATGTTATGCGAGAATGTGAAAGCCACGTTCCATCCAACCGTGGCTTACTCGCATAACTTACCGAGGTGAAAATAAAAATGTTTAGTATCGGTTTTCAAAATTCCGGTTATGCAGCTCTTGCAAACTATAAAAGTCTATTCCACATGTTGGGATGGTAATAATGTGTAACGACTTCGCTCGCGTGAAGTTCGCGTGAATTTCGGGAATTCCTTTTTTAATACAACTCTACGCACCAAAACGAATATATACCCTTAAGATTTCTTAAATTCTTTATTGTACCTACACAAAAATGTTTACAAAATAGTGAACACAAAAAACATGTAAGTACAAAGGCGAGCTTAACCCTAAAAAGAGTTTTCTTCCAGCAAACCTTAGAGCTGAGAGAAAAGTAGAAATAAATAAAGTGGTAACGATGTGTACTTAATAATGATAGTATTAAAAACCTATATCTACTAATAAACTTTACATTACAATTCAATTAAAATTTCAAGACTTGACGACCCCATGGTCTAGGCTGTGCGTTGTCTATATGTCAGTCAGTCAGTCAGGACAAAGATCTTATGATTGGCATAGTTTTTTTTTTTACTACAATGAAATAAAACAATGGCGCACCTCTTTAGGGGTTGAATTTTAAGAGTTTCTTTCTTAGTATACCACAGAATAAAATAATTTCAAAGATCTACAAGCTGCGGTTTATGTTTTTTGTATGAAAATAACTTCACGCGGACAAAGCCCTAATATAGTGAGTTCGCCTAGTATAGTTATTAGATATACCTACTACTATAGTTATTAGCTATACTTATTAGCTTACCAAATGAAGGCCAGAGGTACGAAATACGACGACCGATGTGGCGCGGCGGGCGAATGTCCGCCTGCGACGCAGGAGGTTGCGGGTTCGATTCCCGCCTTGGGTTAAATGTTTGTACGATCTGCAAATATTTATTCCGGGTGTTCTGGGTATTTTCTATGTATAATAAAAAATATCTATGTATGTAATATAGTATTGTATTAAATATATCAGTCATCTAGTACCCATAACACAAGCCCTGCTTAGCTTGGGGCTAGATGATGCTGTGTGGATTGTCCAGCATTATTTATTATTTATTATTTATATTATATCAATGTAATGTTATTTTAATTTAGTTCGTAGTGTAGTACAACTATCTAAAAATTATAATATTAATCTCGGTAACAGTGAGAAGTTGTAAACTTACAGGTAAATAACAGGATAATTAATAAAGAGAAGACACGGCGTCTCACCAACATCTTGAAAATTAGTCGCGCCCCTACTTTTGTCTCAGCTATGAAATTGTGGCCTTTTCGAAGAAAAACTATTTAACCATTATTTCGTAAATAGGATTTTGAAAATTTGTTGTTCTTGAGTTCTGTTGATTTTCTGTTGCCATTATACGCAAACAAATTAGAAAAATATGTACCTACCTATGTATAGTCATTACCTAGGTACATATAGGCATTTATTTATTGAAATCTTGGATCGCTTTGAAACGTCAATCAAGGCGCCAGTTCCACGCAATCAAGCCTAGAAGACCCCGCAAGAAATTTATGGCTTAGAACCATCGTTTTTTTTGTGATCCTTTTTAGAAAATGTAAGACTTACAAATGGTCTATGCCAAAACTTTTAACAGAGTATTTATGGTATGATTTTATGTGAAGAACTAACGTCGTTCTTCGAACAAAAGCCATGATGGTTACCCTTATTTTCTAAATATCACGTAGAGAATTTAAAACAAAATATTTCGACACGCCTGTCCACACCAAGCTATTTATTTGAGGGCTCATAAATTAGTTTCTTGTTCCACGTGAGAACTTGAAATAGCATTCGCGATAAAAAAGGAGGTTTTCATCACCGGTTTTTTAGTTACGGATTCCGACAAATTTTTTGGGATTACAATAATCTATTACTAAAGTAAAACTGTCGAGATCGATAAGTCTACATTAAATATATTTTATTGAAACATTGAGAATCGAATTTAAAAAAATCATCACGCAAAAACTACTGAACTAATGTTGATGCAGTTTACAGAATTAGTAAGTCCAACTTAAATTAGTATAGTTCATTGAGCTGTCATCCTTAAGACGGATGTAAAAAGAAGAATACATGAAAAACATTCTGTATGGAAAACGTTAACGTATTAGTCGCGAGCAGGTCAGCTAAGCATAAACCAGGAGCTAAGCATAAGTTGAAGTTAGTATTGCATATTCAAATCACAGATTCCAATTTTGAAGTTCAACTATATCAAAAAACAACGCTAAAATAGATTTTTTCGAAATGTCACTTTTGTTCTCCACGTTACCATTTATTTAGGATCAAGCAATCAAACAAGTTAGTTAAAACAATGTCACTATTCTATTTTTAGGACGCAGCGCTGTTGCAAAGTATTTTAAATGAGTATTGTTATACTATTACTTTTTTATAATATAGCTGTCATTAATTCATAAAAACAGCAAAATGACATGGACTGATTTAAATGGGTAAAATAAAAGCACAAACCACTTGGCACATGTCGTGTAGGGGAACAAATTAAGAGGGCGTAGAGCGTAACACGAATTTAATTACACTACACGCAATCGCTTAGGACGTGTTTGATTTTCTTTAATAGTGTTGTACTTTCTATAAAACACAGATACATAACTAGGAGAATGCACTAGGGGAATAAATAGGAATGGATGAATGTCTCTTATAAACTAAAACAGGAGACAGAGTCGACTTTTATCTTTGTTAACACTTTCTTTTGGAAAATAAACATTTGTATTTGTATAGAGGGTATTTCAATAACTAACTCTCTTCTAAAAAACTAATACTAAAAATTAAATAACAAATAATTCATGTGTTTCTTTCAGTCATCATCATCTTCCTGCCCTTATCCCACACTAAGCGGGGTCGGCACAACAGGTTTTTTTCTTCCACTCTCTTCTATCAGTCGTCATCTCAGTGTTTACTCCTTTCTTACTCATATCATCTTTCACGTAATCCATCCATCTTTTCTTTGGTCTTCCTCTGCTTTTATAACCTTCCACATCCATATCTAACACTCTTCTCGTTATATGGCTTTCTTCCTTCCGCATGCCATGTATTTTTATTTTTATGTATTTTTTCAGTAACATTATGAATAACTACTAATTCAGAGGAAAAAAAAAAATTTGAAGCTATGTTTATATTAGTTCGGGGTTAAATGTTGTGTAAAAATGTCCACAAAAATTTATTTTATTAAGTATATTTGTGTTTAAAAGTTATATTAACTAAGATGGTGGTAATAAATGGCGTAGATCGCGTGTCGTTATGAGACGACAGATGGGCATGATCGCTGTCAGGTGGGCCAGAGGGCGGTCTGAGGGCATCTGTCAATAACGTAACGTTTCAAGGATACACCTTATTTATGATGGACTAGTACAAATACGCGCGACTTCGCCCGCGTGGAGTTATTTTCATGCAAACTTCAAACCCTGTTCTTTTTAGTTTTAGCACACCACTTCATACCGAGATGAATTGACCAGGAAAATTTCAAGTCGCTATGCCTACAAGTTTAGTCTGTACGTTGTCTAGCCAGGCATGTCAGCCAGTCAGTCAGGACAGAGTTATAATTGATATAGATATATATAGATTGTTGGTAAATATTACTGACATTATATACAAAGCACAGCCTAAAGCGCAGGAAACTAAGAAATGTGGCACTTGAAATTTAACCCCAGCAGAGTGAAGCGGGGGCTAAAGTCTGTGACTAGGAACTGAATGACTATTAGGTCTTTAGGTTGTTAGTAGTAGAGCTCTTTGTGAAGGGCTCGTCCGGGGCAGTACTACCACCATGCCTATTTTTGCCGCCAGGCAGCTTGCTGTGTTCCGGTTTGAAGAGTGTGGGTGCCGGTGTAATTACAGGCACATGAGGCTTGAAACGTGTACGTCTCAGGTTGATGGACGCTGAGTAGTGCATCGTTGGTGACGTTCCTAACGAGCGTGACCTACGAGGCAATGCTTTGTGATGGTAACCACTTAACATCAGGTGGGCCATCTGCTTGTTCCATCAACAAGTTGTATAAAAAAAAAACTTGACTAGTGACTTAGGTAGTACCGTAGTACCTAAATAATTCAGTAGTAGAATTTTAAATCTAGGTTAATATGTTTAGGAATGTCAATTAATTATCAGTGTTTATCGTATTTCACTACGCTACGCTATCATCATCATCATCAACTGAATTTGTAATCTCTTAGATTTTGGTTCTCGAACTGTTTGTACATCTGCTAAACCATTTTAGCTGACAATCCGTAAATCGGCTGATGCTGTCGGAGCGTATCGCATTACGTCACAACATGGCGACAGGTAGGCAGGAGCCGGGCGGAGATAGGATCCGGTCATCCTGCCCATTTCCGGTCTTCACGCTGCCGTGACGCTTCCGGGCACGCGTCGCCGCCGTGCCTGCTGTAGATCTAATGCTGCTGGATGTGATAATTGCTCAATTTACCATGTTAGAACAAAGTAAGTGGTGTGTACCTTTAAATTCAATTCATTTAATGAACATAAATTTAGACGATTCATATTTTGTTTGTAGAATATAATTAAAGCAAGATAATAACAAAAGTATAAAACAGACGATTAAATGTATATACCTAGTATTATTCCGCCACTTACTTACAATATTTAGTTCAAAAAATTGTAAACGTATTATGTGCAACTCCTACAGCACCTGCAATAAAGTTAATATCCTAATTAAAACTCGTAAACATAATTACGTAAAAACACAATTATAATCTACAAAATTTAAAGAAATAATTTCAAAATAATCTATATCATGCATACAATCTTCGTCCTGACTGATTGACTGACTGGTTGGTATATAGACAGCATACGGCCTACACGGCTGGTCAAAGAGACTTGAATTTTTCAGGGTAGGTTTGTCTTCCGAGGAAGGAATTCCCGAAATTCAACCCCTAACTGAGTACAGCGGGGCTTGAAGTTTGTAAAAAAAGAACTTCACGCGGGTGAAGTCACGCGCGTTTCGCTAGTCTGACGCACCAAGACCCTGAAAATTTCAAATCTCTTCGACCCGTGGCTTAGGCTGTGCGTTGTCTATATGTCAATCAGTCAGTCCATCAGTCCGGACAAAGATTCTTATAATTGGTATAGATAAAGATATTTTAAAACTGCTTAAAATAAAGGAGTTGTCACTTCCAAATCCCAAGTTTTGTGCCGAATGTCTGTGACCCGTCATCGCAGTCTGCAAGATGAGTTTTGTGAAAATGAATTCGTTTGTGGGCGCACAATTGGGGCTGGGGACATGTTGTGGAGCTGTGTGCTATCTTGAACACGTTGTGGTCTGCGGACAACCACAACTCTTGCTATGGGAAACTTTGACATAAACAGTACCCAATAGTTGGTAACTTTCTTTTTATCATCCAATTAAGTCATACGTGAGATGCTTTGACTATTATGTTTTATATTAGGTACTATATAATTATTATTTTTTTTAATTTCTGGACATTTGTGTATAACATCAAGTCCCAAACTAAGCATAACTTGTACTATAGCAACCAGAACACTGATAGAATACTTATGTTTTTTTTGTAAATACACACATAGCATATAAATATAATTATATATTGGTCTTTTCAAAATCTATTAACAAACGTGGCAAACAAGATCACACTTTGTTATAGGCGATAGTAACCACTTAACATCAGGTGGGTCATCTGCTAGTTCTTTTATATGGTATACAACATGCTTGTAACAGCCTAGATCCATCAGCAAGTCGAATAAAAACAATAAAAAATTAAAGTTATATACAACAGCTTTGGCGAAAAGCGCACTAAGGTAGCGGAAGCTTGCCTGTGTGTGTAGGTACTAGATTTTCCGCAAGACAACCGCGCTGAAATCCCCGAGTTTGCAGAGCATCACCAGTTATCATTGCCAGAGTATATAATTGTTGGCAATTTTGAGTTTCCATTCAACCGGTGAATAGCTACCATTAGGCGCTGCACTCGAGCGGCCCTCTCAGCTAATAAGTGCAGTTCGCTTTACTCCTTAGTGCCACATTTAAAGGCTTCTTGCTCAAAAAATGGCGACTGGAGCGCACATTGTGGGATAATCGACGTTATTATGTAATTTTGATAATTAATCAAGCGCTAGAAAATTGCGTAGTTAGCTTTTTTTAAATGCTGGAGGCGTGGTTTCTTTGTACCTAGCACGATAAAAATAAAATGTTGGTAAAAGCAAGCTCAGGTTTATATTATACTAGGAAACGCGCGTCACTTTGTCCGCGTGATGTTATTTTATACAAACATCAACCCTCGCTTACATGTTAAAGGGTTGAATTAAGGAATTCCTTTCTTAGTACACCTCTACGCACCAAGACAAATATACCCTGAAAATTTCTAATCTTTACGACCATCAGTGATTTGGGTTGTGCGCTATCTATGCTAGTCAGTCAGTCAGTCAGTCAGGACAAAGATTCTCATAATTGGTATGGTATAGATAGATAGATATAGATTTGAACCAGTGTTCTCTTTGGTCCTTTGATCCTCAGCCCTGTTATAAAATTATCATCATCATCATCATTACCATCAGCATAATACTTTAAAAATAAAGTTAAAAATATACAAACATAAATAAAATATGATATAAATCTAAAATAAAATAATAATTATAAAATATAATAATTACTTACCATATTTTGTTCCAAGCAAGTAAATATATAATGTATAATTGGTACCTAGTGTAAGTAATTAATATTTAATAAGGCAACACGTTTTATGATCGAGACGGAACTGCGAGTGCGTTCACAGCTCGTTGTGGCCGCCCCCGTTTGCGGTTTTCAGGCTTTTCTCATCGACTACCAGCTGTCGTTAAATATAGGTGTAGGCCTTGAGGAAAACATTGTCAATTACCTTAATAACCCTATGTATGCGGCTTATGTGTATCATTTTGCGATTGCTGCAATTGCAATGAAAAATCGACTGGTTTGTTCTTCTGCAGTTCTTGTGCTTGGAATAAACCACCGTACACTTGAGCAGTGCATGGTTGGTTGTTGATTAACCATTGTACATTTGTAGGGACTTGCATACCACATGGTAGTTTAGTAGTTCTTTGGACATAGGAGTGTTCTTAGAGATAATTTTATAGGCTTTCTTAATATTCTACCTACCTTAGTGTTAAATATATAGGTACGGTCTTCATGGAAAATGCAGTAAATTACCATTTTGAGCACCAACTTTGCTCTGATTGTGGTTTTTGTGAACACACGGTGATGAACCATTATTTTTGGCAAATACCATCTCATAATTCTCATAATTGGCAATTTGGCATACAATGTAGTTCCGTCAGAGAACGGCCTTTTACCATTCCACGTTTCAATGAATTTCTGACAATGGAGTCTGAAGAGTAAGTCACGAACTAAAAGTTCCGCGGGCGCGCACCTGGACTCATATCCGTATGGAATTTAAAATAAACTGTTTCCTTTCATCATCATTACGAGTCGTGAGCTGCCGAAATGTGGAGACTGCCCTGACTGATTGACTGACTTATATATTACACACTGCACAGCCTAAACCGCTGGTCGTAGAGACTTGAAATTATCAGGGTATGTTCGTCTTAGCATAGAGGTGTGTAAGAAAGGAATTTCCAAAAAATACAGTTCTTCAATCCCCGGTTGAAGTTTGTATGAAAATAACTTCGCGCAGACGAAGTCGCACGCGATTCGCTAGTAACTAATTACCAGACCGAAACTATAGGTAGGTAATGCTAGTAGGTACCTATAGCTAGAGTATATTAGTATGTTCAAATGTGTAGTAAACTTTGTCTGACCTGTTTACTTCACGCGGCACGGTACGGGTCAAAGTTTAACAGAAACAATACGCTTTGGAACGATACCAAAACATTTTATAGCAGTGTTTTTTACACAGTCGTGAACCTAATAAAGAATTGAAGAAACTGTAGGTAGGTACCTACCTACTAAGGACGTGATAAGCCGGTACTTACCTACCTTACCTGGTAGATACCTACCGACTAAGGACATAATACGTACAATCAGCTGCACTAGAATGTATACAATTCGCAACTTTCACAGCGGCATTACTACAGCATAATAATGAGCTCTTACACCTCAAAAATTAAAACGTCAGGAAATAAGTTGATGACCTCACAAATTCTCTGAATAAATATCATGTAAATATGTTAGCACCGCTGTGAAATCATCTTGAAAGTTACGAATTGTATACATTTTAGTGCAGCTGACTGTACCTACCTATAGGTAGAAAGAAGAAAATATTTAAAATAGATTTAAATAACATTACCTATAGTAGGTCGAATGAGGTCATATGGTCTAAAATTTCAAAGGTGTGTAGGTACTTTGGTGTTATTATTTTATTTGATAAGCTCATTATGTACCAACCTACCTAAGCAATTAAAACCAAATACCTACATAATTATTATGTATTTTAAAGTAAAGTGACTACATCTCCAACGTCGATAGCCTCATCATCAAACACTTGCTGGCGATCACTATTTATTTGTGCGAGCTTCAACTCCAGTTTGACCACTTCACTCCTTACCAGCACGATGACGTAGCATTGAACCCCTGAAATAAATTTAAAAAAAAATTGTAGGTAGAATCCATTCTATAAGCACATGAGTTTTTCTTGTGTAAGAGTTTGTTGTGATACCATTTTAAAACTACTGAATTTGTAGCTCAAGTACTTGTCTATAAGGTACTACTACTTCTCTTCATAGCCTAAAAACCTATGAAGAGTTTTATAGACAGTCTATATTCGAAAGTACGGTGGATTCCCATCGAGCCACACACTATTGTTTAAGTATATCGAACAACATAGATCCTTAGGGACAACTTGTCAATAGTAAGCAAAAACAATCAAAGAACATTAGAAATACGAAGTGTATTGTGCAGATAGTGTAACAGAACACAAAAATAAGTGTAACACTTACCGCACAAGGCACTTCCACGTTGACGACTCATAATTATTATAACATAATACCCAGATATAGAACAAACATCTATGTTCATCACCAGCAAGTCAAACCAAATCTTTAAGCAACATGCACACAAACACTGCAAGCACACCCCAATTTCACAATTTGTTTACCTACTCGTCTAAGCCTAATGCACACGCTCTACTCTAAAAAATAAATAAAAACAAAAGTACATAAACCTACTCAAGAACTTTCTGTAAAATGATTCTTTAAAATACGACGCTACTAGTCTTACCTATCGCAAATAGAGCAACTCCTGTATCGTAGTACATCGCCCGCGACAGGAGGATGATGGTAGGCACCAATGCTGCAAGCGCTGTAGCCATCGCGTAGCAGTTGAATAGGCGTAGCATGTTTATATCTTTCTGAAACACTATAATCATTGTATCCTTTTTATGGACTAGCAACCACCACCCATCACGCAATAAGGGCCCACCAGCGGCCTAGTTTCAGAAAAAAGTCCGCTCACCAAGTACCAACTGACCTTTTTATACGACTTGCTGTTGGTACTAGTATCTGGTCCACCTGATGTTAAGTGGTAACCGTCACCTATAACAAATTGCATCGCAGGTTACGCTAGATTGTCTTACGATGCACTAATCTACCTCCATCAATTTGAGGCATATAGAATGTTAAGCCTCATGTGCCTATAATTTCATCAGCACCCACACCCTTCAAACAGATAGATAGTTGCTCGGCAAAAGAACTATGGGGGTGGTGTTTCCCCAGACGAGTCTTTCACTACGAGCTTTACTACTAATAACCAAATCATCATAATATTAGTAAGTGCGTATATACCTATTAATGCACATAAACAACTTATCAAATTTTATTTTATATATCGTTGTAGCAAACGAAGCGAGTACCGTGTTCTACCGTGTTTGGGGACTAGGGTATATTATCCTTGAAGTGAGTTTATTGTTTTTTTATATAAAACCTTGTTTACCTGACATCCAGCAACGAGTAACAGGATATTGAGTATCACGCTCATTCCGAATATGCTAAAGAGAACTGTAGAGGTTGCCACCTCTAACGATCCGTCGATAAACTTGGTTTTCTTCAGCTCTGTCGTGAAGACCAGCCATGTCACTGCTGCTAAGGAAAATATCTGGGGAATGAAGTACAAATAAACTGAAACAATCACTGTTGTGTTTGTGTCATAAACCGCCGCCGTTGTCTGACCGAACCATCTCAGAATAACAGTAAATAAAAGATCCAAACAGAAAGCCGCCCTCCATCCTCGTCTACTTCAGTTTTATCATCAGCCTGCAGTAGTCCGCTGCTGGATATTTACCGACTTCCTGCGTTCCTAGATGTCATCGGCCCTTCGGGCGTCCTACACTGTCTTCAGGATCACCATGCCAAAATCTTTATTTCCTTGGTGACATGGTGGCCTTACTATACAGGCCTTTCAACGCTTCGATGTCGCTCTCTGTCTTTTCGACAATTTGAAAGCCAAGCTCTTTACATGCACACGAAAATATGCAAGGCCTTCCCAACAATAATATATTAAAATTAGAATAACTTAGTTTAAATTTCTTCAATGTACTCGTAGATACAATGTGCATTACAGAACACTGGATATCAGATAGATCATAATATAAAAATAAAATAATAAAATTATATGTCCCATCATTGCAAAACTTACAATGTTGATGATGCCGAAAAACAGAATCCCTTGCCGTAGAGGGCAACAAAAACAACATCTCTTCACCTCTGGAACTTTGACCATGACTACTGGTTCACGTAGTCGTAATGTATCGTAAATTCACAGGGTTATTCTATAATTTGTGATGTAATGAATATATTAAAATAAGGTAGGTAATGAGCAACTCACAACGAACAAACTAGTACTTTGTCAACTGAAGCGTGCAGTAAAACATCTTACTTACCTACCACATTATACGATAGTAACTATCATTTCTGCAGTATAAACAAATGGTATAGGTATCTATCTCCCTAGGTAGGTACCTACCACAATGTCATTGCAGATTGGGTAAATTGGGTTATTGACCCTGTTTACTATTTATTTTGTTTAGTAAACATAATATATTTTTTTTGGGTAGATAGAGCAGGCTATATTTTTTTGGTTTTTTGGCCAATGGCCCACCTGATGTTAAGTGGTTACCATCAACTATAACAAAGTATTGCCTCGCCGGCCCCGCTCGTTAGCAACGTGCCTACGATTCACTGTTCTGCGTCCATCAATCTGAGGTATACAGGTATTACCTAAGCCTCATGTGCCTGTAATTTCATCGGCACCCACACCCTTCACACCGGACACAGCAAGCTGGCTTGACGGCAGAAATAGGCATGGTAGTAATATGTAAATCGCCGGACGAACCCTTCATTAGGAGCTCTACTACTACTAAACTAATTCATGGTGTCCTACTTCACTTGTCAGTTAGCTATATTGCATAATTGAGCCACCCAGCCAGTGGACCCCCGGTTACACCAATTTATCCCCATTGTTTATTTTTCGTTGAATTACCATCTGCTAACTCAATAATTGGCGGTGCGTTTGCTGATTTAGATACAAGTGGTAGTTGTTGGAAGTTTGTTTACTTTGCATGTTTATGTACCTACCTAATTCAAGAGTATACCAAGATGAGATCTTGAGTTGGTAGTAGGTACCTATAGGAAACCTACCGCAGCTAAGTACCTACCTAATTTGACTTGAGGAGTGCGGTATCCGAGGTGAGAAACAGAGTTTACCGACCGACTAACACCTACCGACTGATTAGGTTGGTACTTACTGACCTTACTGTTGTATTTTTACCCATGTTTCTATAAATAAATTCCTGTCATTCTGAACTCCTCTAAAATAAAACACCTAGGAGGACAAAAACTATCCACGTGACTAGACCTTTCCTCTGACACTACAGTGAAATAAAAACTGGATTTTACTGGTCCCAGATAAAGCCAAAGTTTAACAAAGGTACCTTACCTACTTTCATAATTAACAGAATTTTCAAATAAGACAATAGTACCTGCTACTAATGTTCATGCCTTGTTCACAAAGTATTGTTTGCCTTGTTCATGCTTTGACCCCTTTGACCTGAGGTGCACGAATGAATGAAAAACCTAAAATCTGCATTGCTTACTTGCATAGTCTATGGCATGACAATTATTTAACCTTAGTCTGTGCAAGCAACGGCTCAGCTTTTAGTCCATATTCTTTGGGCTGAGGTTTGTTGAGTGAGTGATGAGTAGGCATGGATCATTTCACAAGTAGCTTGCGAAATTTAATATGAAATGCAGTTTCATACGTCGCACCAGCTACTTCTCTTCAAAGTGTCTGCGAAAAGTCGCACTCAATGAAATCGGAACACGAGAGCGAGCGAGTGACAAGACAAATCGTGCTAGACAGAGCGGGCGTGATAGAAAGAACAAACTATATATTTCTGTTTCGTCGCAGCCGCACGTGCCCATGAAGAGGGCAGCGCCATCTCGTGCTCCGTTTTAGTACGATTATGGGTGAACTTTGAACTAGAATATCGTAAGAGAGTATTTTAAAAACAGACTTTAAATTAAGTGCAGTAAAGTATTAATTTTCTTGGAATAAAAAGTAGCAGATCTCATATTCATTTGTTTGTTTACGAAACGATTTTTCATTATTTCATCGTAGGTCACACTTCACAGTCAGTCATCCGAGCGCTGCGCTGGCGAGCGACGTCTTGCAAAATCAGCGGTTGTCAGCGATCGATTTATTTTCATTTCGTTTATTGTAAATAATATCTTTACTAAAGATATTTACAGTAGGTACCTACCTACATTTTGACCGTAATAGATAGGTACCGCTCAAATCTATCACGAAAGCCTTTTTTTATTGATATTATCAAGTTTTTACATTGTCAGTCCCAAGCCTGTAAAAATATGAGGGAAAGTTCATTGCTTGAAAATAAATGCAATTCTATCATGATTATACCTATATTATATTCTAAGTACCTACCTAGATAGCACGTGAATCCGGTCTCTGTTCCAACTTCCAATTCAAAAGGAGCGTCAGATATTTTTTATTATAATTCATACCTTATTTCTAGTAAGATAAGGAACGTGTGGGGGATTCGTTTTCTGTCATCTTTGGAAGCAACATTGTATTTTAATTTTAATTGTTTTTCTAGTGTTATTTTAAGTTCTGATGGGTAATTTCGGTGGTATTTTAACCATCATTAATTGAGGTCTTAGCACAAGTATGACCAGTTGAAATGAAAGTGAGTTATGTGGCATCCTGATTGGAACGAAAATGTTTCCTTTTGGTTTTGAAGAAAAACGCCATCTTTTTCTTCAAAACCAATGACAGCCGACTTTACTTTTTTACCGACTCGACTCGACCACAGAACATATATATGGAGACTCGACTAAACAATCAATAAATAAATCCGGTCATCTACAGCTCTCTTCTTCTTGGGAACTGCAGGTAAGGGCCTCGGGTGTGTAACCCATCGCCCTAGCATCTACTCGCAGACTACGATCCCTGGGTCGCGGGGCTCAGCCGTGGGAGTGCCTTCCTGGCTTATAGGTGGCTCCTCCGGGCTTTTCGCTGACCAAGATTGTGCGTGCGTGTACGTACTGCCTATCTTGGTATGACGTGGGATATCTAATTTTGTTATTATTATTATTTTTTTAATTTCCCTATACTTCGTCATCGATGGACTGGGAAGGTACCAAGTAACTCTCGAGGTAGTGATCGCCAAGGTCTTCTAATTTCTGGTGGTCTAGTATGGGGTGGAGCAAATCCACAACTCGACTAAAAGTATTTTATTCAACCCACTTGACATTGGCAAAATTGTCCGAATGACAGACACATGCCACAAAAAAAAGAAGCTATGAAGAGCGCAGTGCCATCTCGTGCTCCGTTTTAGTACGATTATGGGCGAACTTTGATTGAACTATAGCCAACTGACAGTAGCTAATGTCACTTTGTAAAATAATGTTGCCATGCCATATAGTAATAGTGATGCGTTCAGTTCTCGTTCAATCAGATGAATGATGAAAATGTAATAAACGATATTTTTATTTTCATTACCAACCTATAATTATTGTTATATTTGATACATTTATAGTTTCAACTACATGATGTATTGAAAATAGGACAGTCTTACAAGTTTCCTCCCAATGTTTTCCTTAATGTTTAAGACATTCGGTATTCAGTATAGGTAGATACTATAGGAACATAGTCGTCGAAAACTCGTTGGTATGTACAAAACACGACTAAAATTCGAACGCCGTACCTGATATCGGCATTTCGGCACACTAAGTATTCACTAGACAATCGAAGCAATTTCATTCATTCAGGAGTTTTTTCAATCATTCACTTTGTCACAACACTATTTTTATTTCATCAAAAACTGGCAACACAGTAAACGTCAGTTGACTTCGTGTAATTAAAAATTCGACTATAGAATGACGTAAGAGTATTTTAAAAACAGACCTTAAATTTAGTATGTTAAAGTATTAATTTTCTTGTAATAATAAGTAGCAGAGCTCAAAATCGCTCAAAATGATTTTCCATTATTTCATCTCGTCGCAGTCGTCGCAGATCACAGTCAGTCATCCAAGCGCTGCGCTGGCGAGCGGCAACGTCTTGTGAGTTCAGCGCTTGCTAGCGATTTATTTTCATTTCGTTTATTGTAATTATCTAGGTACCTACTTAGTTATTTAGTTTGAAGTGTTGTTATTTAGTGAGTAAGTAGGTACTTGTACTAGGTATAGTGTTAATGTAAATAAGAACAATAATAAGGTTTAAAGACAGTGAGTGGATCTATTTGTAACCACTCAATCGTCTATGTAACTAACATAAAATTAATAAACATCCATTTTATTTTTCTTTTATGTTTATTTCGTTTATAGGTTCACGAAACGCTTCCAACGATTTAAGCCAAAATCCTCGCGGATGGCATTTCTTTCTCAAAAAACATTCAATTGAAAACTAAGTCTAAGCTTTTCAAATTTCGCACACTCAGCTACTTATTTACACTTGGCTGGCGCATCAACATGACTTACAACTGGCAAGACAGATGTCTGTACTACTGTCAGTGAGGTGTCACCAACCCGAAAATGTCTACGCCGGGTTCGAATGAAACCATAGACAAAACGATCAGTTTTTCTCTCTGGTTTTTCTATCTTGCCGCTACTCTATACCAGATGGCGCATTATTCACACTAATTGGAATAATTTGTCTGTGGTTAAGAAATAAACCATAGTCTATTCCATTTTTTTTTCCATTGTACTAACTAGTTCTAGGATAGTCTACGTTTTATAATAGGAACACCTTGCCAAGGTCTTCTAATTTCTGGTGGTCTAGTTTGGTGTGGAGCAAATCCACGACTCGACTAAAAAGTATTTTATTCAACCCACTTGACATTGGCAAAATTGTCCGAATGACAGACACAACAAAAAAAAGAAGCCATAGCTCTTCATAAAGAGCGCAGCGCCATCTCGTACTCCGTTTTAGTACGATTATGGGCGAACTTTGAACTAGAATGTCGTAAGTCGTCGAGAGTATTTTAAAAACAGACTTTAAATCAAGTGTAGTAAAGCATTAATTTTCTTGGAATAATAAGTAGCAGATCTAAAAATCATTTGTTTATTGACAAAATTATTTCATCGCAGGTCACAGTCAGTCATCCGAGCGCTTGCGCTGGAGAGCGACGTCTTGCGAAATCAGCGATTGTTAGCGATTTTTTTTTATTTCGTTTATTGTAATTATCTAGATAGTTATTTAGTTTGATGTGTTGTTATTTAGTGAGTAGGTAGGTACTTGTACTAGGTATAGTGTTAATGTAAATATTCCAACTTCCATTTCATAAAAAGAGCGTCAGAGATTTTTTGTTATATTTCATACCTTATTTCTAGTAGAATAAGGAACGTGTGGCGTTGGATAATTCTATGCACGAAAATTCATTGCCAGTGAAAAATCGCAGGTGAAATGAAAGCTATTTTTTTTTTTAATTTCACTCAATGAAAATGATTTAAATGTAGCAATCATTTCCATGCCTAGTGATGAGATCCAGTTTATAAAAAAAAGTACTCTGTGGTGAGATTGAGAGAGAATTCTTTGGAAATCTTTCTTGTAGTTATTCTGTTCTTGTGTAGATATTTTACGTTCTACTTATTTGAAGAAATTAACAAAAACTAGTTTGAATCGATAGAAACTTGGGTGAGGTAAGGACAAGATTAAATAGAGCAATTCTAAAAAATGGTTTTGAGGTTAGCTAACATACCGACCGTGCATTAGGTAATTTTATGATTGGTTCGTTTCCTTGTGTTTTTCAATGATTACTACGTTATTTAAGTATAAAATTACCTAATAAAGAATATACTGCAAACCCGATATCCGTTTAATTAAAACTAGCACTTTATTTTGAGATATTTCAGCCTAAACAATGACTCAATATTATTCTGGATCTTGCAACTACTCCAGCAGTCAGATTTAAACTTTGTTAATTTTCTATTACAGCAATGGCAGCACAGCTTTTCAATCGTATTGGCCAACTAGGCCTAGGAGTGGCAGTCGTTGGCGGTGTCGTAAACTCAGCACTTTACAATGGTAAGACTTTAAAGTTGGATATATCTTATACCTAACTTGAGAAGGTTCTCAAGATTTATGTGTGCTATGTGTTTAGTAGTATGTGTCATTCCCAAAACATTCTCATAACACAAAATTGGGTGTCGAATTATTTCAATAGTGATGAAAAAGAGACCAACAGCCACAATCTTTTGTACTGCACAGTGGACCTTACTAACCTTGTCTTAACAGATTATAGAAAAATATTTTGTTATTGAAGTCATCCTGCAGGTAAATTGTGTGTGAGTTAAGCTGTTTGATTATACTACCTTGCCTTTTGATCAACTAATATTGACATTCTGAAAATTCCAGTTGATGGTGGCAACCGCGCAGTAATTTTCGACAGGTTCCAGGGAGTCAAGAACTTGGTAGTTGGAGAGGGTACTCACTTCTTCATTCCATGGGTGCAGAGACCCATCATCTTTGACATCAGATCCCGCCCTAGAAATGTTCCCACTGTGACGGGAAGTAAAGGTCAGTAATATTAATAATAATAATAATGCTGGACAATCCACACAGCATCATCTAGCCCCAAGCTAAGCAGACCTTGTGTTATGGGTACTAGATGACTTATATACATAATAAAATACATTACATACACAGATATTTTTTATTATACATAGAAAATACCCAAAACACCCGGAATAAATATTTGCAGATTTTACAATTATTTATCCCAAGGCGGGAATCGAACCCGCAACCTCTTGCGTCGCAGGGGGACACTCGCCCGCCACGCTACATCTGACGTCAGATATTAATAGAATAGAGAAGAAATATTAATTTAATATTGATCACAGTTTTTTCTCTGGCTTGTTTTCAATCACAATTTTTGGCATTGTTTGTATGGGTATATATCCTACGCTGACGCCTTACACTGAACTGATTAGACTGTTGTATATTTCAGATCTCCAAAATGTGAACATCACACTCCGTATCCTGTTCAGACCCATCCCCGACCAGTTGCCGAAAATCTACACAATCCTTGGCGTCGATTACGATGAGCGAGTGCTTCCTTCCATCACAGCTGAGGTCCTCAAAGCAGTGGTGGCTCAGTTTGACGCAGGAGAGCTAATTACTCAAAGAGAGGTAAAACTATTACTTTTTAAGTACTTTCTGTTATTATGAGCTAATGCCCTCACCTTACAGATTGTAACATAAAACTAAATTAATATGGTATTCTAAATTTAAGAAGATAACAGCCAACTAGTTAGTAGTTTAGTAGTAGTAGAGCTCTTACTGAAGAGCTCGTCTGGGGAAGTACTACCACCATGCCTATTTGCCGCCAAGCAGCTTGCTGTGTTCTGATTTGAAGGGTGTGGGGACTAGTGTAATTACAGGCACACGAGACTTAACACCTGTATGCCTCAGGTTGATTGACGCGGAGTAGTGCATCGTAGGGCACGTTAACGAGCGTGACCTGTGAGGCAATGGTTTGTTATAGGTAACACTACAGTTAAGATACGGGTAGGAAGTTGAACGTTTATTAATTTTATAAAGACAATAAAATCACGTATCTGTTGTACTTATTACGTACGCTTTTCGATTATGCAACCTCGTTTTGTGGGTGGTTTTTTGACTGTTATCATTACGCCCGGTAGGGGCGCTTATTGTGTCTCCATACAAAATCTTACTTGCTTAATTAGGTACTTAATTAGCTAGATAAGTATGCTTTCACGCCACAAGTATATTTAAGTATATTTAAGTATAAGTGCATTTGCTATATTTGGATTGTATCTTTTTTAAATCTAAAGTGGAAGCCTGTAATTGGCCATGCTTCCAGTAGGACAAAACATTCAGACTTGATTTATTGGTGTGTACCACAACATTAAAAACAATGAAAACCAGCAGATCATAACACAATTGTCCCACAGCATGTATCGAACCCACAACTCTCCCAAGCGTAGTTCGCGTAGTGGAGTGTCTGACATATAGTGCCTTTCTGCAAAGGGTATGCTCTTGGCATGATTTCCTTACATAGTGTTTTTTTTTTAAACAATTACCCATTGCGCTTTGCCCGAAAGTAGAATAGAATATAATAATAATAATAATAGTGCTGGACAATCCACACTGAATCACCTAGCCCCAAGCTAAGCAGAGCTTGTGTTATGGGTACTAGATGACTGATATACTTAATACAATACATTACATATATAGATATTTTTATTATACATAGAAAATACCCAGAACAGCCGGAATAAATATTTGCAGATCGTACAAACATTTATCCCGAGGCGGGAATCGAACCCGCAACCTTTTGCGGGTTCGATCTAATATCTTTATTCAACACACGACACACAAAGAGACAGCACAAAAAGCGCCTACACTTAATTTATCTTCAATAACACACATAATCTAAAACCTACCTACCCACCTAGCTCACAAGTTTATCGAGTAGATGTGAAATATAAGACTAAATAACACTGTGAGGAGGCAAGGTTAGCGGCACCACACTGTGTCAAGTCCCCCTGAGTGAGCATAGGTTGAAAAAGGTCCCATCTCAGCATAGTGCCGCTCCACATCGCATGCCAATGTGAGGCGGCGTTGATTTTCAGATGGGGCCTGAGTGCGCTCACAGTAACGCAACAGTACACAGTACGCAAAGTAGTCACTCATCTGTGACCCAGGGGCAACTAGATTTCTATTTTCTGAGCTACTTTTTAATATAAATGTGTTTACAGGTAGTATCACAGAAAGTCAGTGAGCTCCTGACTGAAAGATCGTCACAGTTCGGTCTGATCCTGGACGACATTTCCATTACTCACTTGACTTTTGGCAAGGAGTTCACCCAGGCGGTAGAATTGAAACAGGTTGCCCAACAGGATGCAGAGAAGGCCAGATTTCTTGTAGAGAAAGCGGAACAACAGAAGAAAGCTGCTATTATTGCCGCAGAAGGAGACGCGCAAGCTGCCGTTCTCTTGGCAAAGTCATTTGGTACTGCTGGAGAGGGTCTGGTTGAGCTCAGGCGTATCGAAGCCGCTGAAGACATCGCGTACCAACTATCTAAATCCCGCAATGTTACTTACCTCCCCGCCGGACAAAATGTTCTCCTCAACCTTCCTAGTCAGGGTTAATTTTAAATTCCGACTTGAGGACTGAATGTACTGTGTACAGTGAAATAGTTGGGTTCTTTCTGTACAATCGCATTTGTTTACACACAAATAAATAATATTGTATTTAAGTATGTTGCATTTGAAGAGACTATGGTATGGTACCGCCAATAGATTGTAGTAAAGATTTAGCTTTATGAGAAATTGTAATTAAACATTAAAGTATAATTTGTTGAATTATATTCTTGTTTTCTTAATTTAATACTTTAAACAGGTCAGCAGGACCCCTTCCTGGATAAAGAGCTTTAGTTGCACCTGGTTATGATAAATATTATATATTCAAAGATTCTTTAAAATCTGTTCAGCCTTAATAGGCACGACAGAATACTATACTAACCTAACTATACGTGGGAAGAACGATTTTCATTTAAATACAAAGGGAGTAATAGATGCACGTACAAACATTATGTAGGCGTGTGACAGGACGTGCCAAACTAGTATACAAACACAAGCATGTGCTTTAGTTGGACATGCCTCTGACTGTCCCCTAAGTATTTAAGCGATTAGGCTATCCAACCTATCCCGAAACTATGCAGTTATTGGAGCTCTTAAAGGATCGTCCGGGAAGTACCGCCACCATTTAAAGAAATTCAGTTTTAATAGAAAGTCGGCAGGTTTTATTACGGTTTTAATGTACCAACAGATGCACGTCTTTTGGTAGGTACGTTACCAAAATCAAAGCATTTATTCAGTAATATCCGCAGGAATAATCTTGAAACGTCTTAAAACTAGGTAAATTTAAGCACCAGGTTCCTCGCGACCAAGCCTAGAAAAACAGGCAAGAATATAAAAGCATTATTTCTGTGCTTTGTGCACTGATTGAGCACATTTATAGCATTCTCTAAAACATTAGATTCCAATGTAACGCTTCTAACTTCTAACTTCACGCACACGAACTTGCGGCTTGGCTCCTACCGTTTTATCGTATATTCTTTTTACAAATTATTATTTAAGTCATATAAATAATGAAGCTCCAGTGTGGTGCCAATCTAAGTGGTGTGGGCAAGACAAAATCATGTTTATGGCAATCATACCACCTCATACTGCTTACAATCTAATAAATTCAAATAAGAGAATAGTAGACATTGTAGATAGGGACCTACCTACCCCAGAAGAATACAGAAATAGAAATACTATAGGTAGTAAGGTGTTCTGTACTTTGTCTTAGACAAGTGTATACATTAAAACTGCTTACTTTAATAAGCTATAGTGTTAACAGCTATTTTCAAGTTTACCTATATTTAATCGTTATTGTTAGATTACCGCTATTTTTGGAAAATAAATTTATTGCGAACACATCTTTTATTTTTTTCCTAAATGTTTGACACGGAAGGTAGGTAAGTACCTACCTTATTTTTCTATAAACATTATATCATAATGATTGAAAAAATGTGTGCTGTAGGTACTTGCAAATCACTGTCACCATTATCATTGTCTGAAGACATCCACCAGTCCAGAAGTGCTGGACATAAGCCTCCCCTACGTTTCCTGAAACAACGATTTAGGTAGAGCCTTTTCCATCACATTCTCGAATGGCGATCACAAACCGGAAGACGAGGCCTAGGACACGCCTTACGACATCCGCTAACGTGAGGTCAGAATGCCTTGAGAGATCTAGTGAGATCTCTCATCTCATTCTAGTGAGATGGAAAAGCATTTCTAATACTACAGAATAAATAATAGCATAGTTGGTGACAGACAAGTTGTCCTCTAACATACCTCATGACTAAGCTGCGTAGAACATATTTTTCGTACTACGCAGCTCACGTGGTGCGTCAGTTAGCGGACTACACTACAAATTTACTTTTTGAAGTAATACTTCTTATGCGCCTTCCAACAAAGTTGCGTTAAACGTTTAACACTACCATGGATGAATGGGGTATGAAAGCACTGTTCTTTCTCTCATAGCCAGTTACGTTTCGTATATTCAAAAAAGTTTTACTTCAGTCGTGTGGTCAAAGCACACTCGTTTTTTTACACTTCATACCTAATTACATAGCTAGTTTTTTTATTTCATTTATTTAGCATAGGCAGTATGTTTCTGTTCTATAAAAGTGTAGATTCACATTGCAACAAGATTCATGATCAAGGGCGACTAGAGTAATTTGAGCTAATGTTGGATGACCAAGTAGGTAGTTAGGAGAAACTTGGTTAGAAATTTCTTATTAGTACAAACTCAGTATTATTTTGTAGATATTATTTGTGGTGTTTTCACCAACAATGCTATCTGGCGAAATATTTCCTCATCTAATGTGAGCTCAGACTGTGCACTTTTAAAGTCACAAGCACTTTGTTCATCTTCTTTGTCTATAACAAAATCGTGATCCAATGTCTCTTGAGATACTGATGGTAATATTTCTTCATTGTTATTTATAGGTTCATTTTTGGTGTTATTCATGGCATCATTTCTAGATATCTTGTTGAAAAATAGGTTTTCTTTAATGCAAGCTTTCCTCACATAATCCATTTCGTCAGCATTTAAACTCGGGGGAAGTACTAGCTTACACAAATTATCATTTTCTTTGAAGCTTTTTATTAAGCTATCTACTTCATCCTTAAACTTTTCAGTGATTGATTCTAACCCATGTCCTAGAACCGTATTGCTTAGTAGTTTGCTTTGATTGCAAGAATCTTTAGTGCTAATTAGCAGTTGCAATTCATCTTTCATTTCTTTGGTTTCATTTGGTTTTGGTGATAGTTTTATTGCTCTTCTTAGCCGTTTTTCTGCACAGTTATATTGTCCAATCATTCTAAGGGCTTTTGCATTTTGAAACAGAGCCTTCCCACTGGTCCAAAGGCTGTTCAGTCTGTTGAGCTCATTGCAAGCTATACAAGCCTTTAGAGGTTTTTTCATTTTGATGTAGCAAACAGCTAAATTCATATATAGCTTCTTCAGGAGTTTTTCTTGGACTCTTTCTTCTTCCTCATCAGCCAATCTGCATTTGTGGAGCATGGCTACTGCTTTTCTGAAACAGTTGGTTGCCAGTGGGAGGTTCATAGCCTTGTATAATGCTGAGCCTGAGCCGTAGAGTAGCATCACTTCCTTACGCACTCTTTCGAATATGTTGGGTTCTGATAGATTAAGTTTCCTGTAATATATCATTAAAACAGTTTAAGAATGAGATCATAGTAAATGCTAACATCTAGGTGAATAGTAAACAAGAATAATGATCTAGCTAGTGGTAGTAACTATCTTTCCCCTTCGGATTATAAGGTTGTAGGTTAAATTTAGTTATTGGTGCTTTCCAAGCAATGAGGAATATCTGAAGACTGGTCAGCTCTTCTATGTTTTAATGTGGATTGAGCAGAGAGGGTAAAACCTGGCACAAGTAAATAGGAAGGTAAAAAAAGGGTTTGGTACTTCACTATACTATACTATGTTACTTACCCTTGTGCAGGAGTCAGCACACTCCTGAGAAGTTTAATATAGAAGGCACAATGTGCTGCTGGCTTTATCCTGGGTGGAATCCCAAGTTCTCCATACATCACCTCATGGGAAAAAAGGAAGAGTGACAGTTCTCCAACTAACATTGTTTTTATGGCCATCTCAAGGCCAGGTAAAATGCCATTGTCTTTAAGATCCACTTCCTGGAAAAAATTAGTTGGTTTTGAGTACACCTCTGAAGTGGAATGGAAAAGGTAAAAACAATTTATACTTCTGATGAGACTTCCAACAAGGTTGCATTAAACGTTTAACACTATCATGGAGGGGGTATGAAAGCACTGCCATGTTCTTTGAAGATGAAGAAGTTATGATATACCACCACCAAAGGAGACCAAGCAAAACACTTACCAAAGGTTTTTTCATAGACATAACATCAAATGGTTCATTCTCATTCTCCCAGTATGCTGAAAATGCAATGGAAACTGTGCAATCTTCACCAATAGGCATACCTCCACCCTCTTGGAGAACTAACTTCTTTACATATCCATTTGAATCAATAACAGACATCTTATTAGCCAATTCCTTGAAGTCTTTAATAGGTTCCCCCATTATGTCCATAATTTTGGTACTAGTTTCATCGGCTGTGGTGCTGTCATCAGTTTCATCGTAAATTGCATTGATATGTATCACTGATCCAGTAGATTGCACCTCTCTGGAATGTTATTTAATGTGTGATGAGACCAACCATGTGAGCAATGAATTTTTAAGCGTTTTAAATTTAGAGAGCACAGACAGTACGGTAAGGATAGTTTTTTTTTTATTAGTCTATAAGTACTGCCCTACTGCTGGGCAAAGGTCTCCCCCATTTCCTTCCACTGCTTTCTATCTTCGCTTATCAGCAGGTTTTGTTACGCCAACGTTTCCTCGGCCTGTCCCGGCTTCGTCGTCCATCTGCAGGTACTTACCCATTGTGTGACGAACGCTGCCAATCTATCAATATTAGAGAGTTAGGATACGTCATATACCTTAGATCTAAACCTTCCTCCAAAGTGATTGTTGGTCCAGTTTCCATTTTTCACGATGCCGCTAACTTGTTTCTGTCTGCATGAACCACGTTTCCACCTGTAGTCTACATCACACGCATGACCATGTGAATTGCAACTTTGCTTGCTGAGGGCCTTCCTTGTTTCGGGTAGAATTTCATTACATTACATTACTTACAGTGTCCAAATAAAAACAACAACAATAAATTAAAAATACACAAAAAATTGATGGCAGACACTTTTGACGCATTATACGAAAAGGTGCACATGATTTTGTACGGCCTTGGAAAGCATAACCAAGGAATTGGCGACCAAAATCAACACCAAATACCCGCAGCGTCTTTTTAACTTGTGAAATCACTGCACCCCAAATAAACCACGAAAGTCTATTCATAATCAAAAGACGAGAATCGTATTACTCCCAAGAGTCTTAGATAACAATCTAATTCTATGGATAACAAGCAATCCGGAACGGACAGGTACCGGTCGTATTACGGACGCAAACGTCCGTACCGTATTTTAGAGGTTAACTTCACAACCGTGCAATTTGCAAGGCTGAGTTTTCCATGGTAGGTAGTGCAAAATGCATAATAATATGATGCCAGTTAGGCATTTCTGAAATATTTCTTCAAAAAAATTCAATAGGTACCTAGGAGGTAAATAAAACTCAGGTGTTTTTGCAAAATTTTTTTTTTATTACAATGTATGTTCATAGGTATTTAATTTATTTATATTCTTATTATATGTATTTATATCTTATTACCTACATAAAAAATAAAAAATTATATAAGTACGTACCTATCTTATTATAAAAAAATAGTGCGTGGATTTCTTCCGCGCGGAAGAAGTGAAACTTCGTAATGGCTTCGTATAACTGGCACCATAAAAGTTACTTTATGCTGGCACCTAGCTCGATCATCTAGTTTCAAGATGATTCATTCAAAGCGATCCGTGACTGGTAGGTAATAAACTTTTGGCTTTGACAGGTACCGTAAACCCGGGATCCTCGATCGGCGACCTCTGGGGAACCCTAACGTGGTGTCTTAGTTTTTTGATTCAGAGACTGTCTTAAGACCGCAATGTATGATGAAATAAGGTCGTCCATTTTGTACCCCAGAGATGTCTCGCATAGAATCTTGGTTCCTCTCAGGAAATTACCCATTGTCATGTGGAAGAATGTATTGCCAGATGACCAGTTTGATAGTTGCGAGAATGGGTGCGTGACTAGAACATCCTGAAACAAAATGATGAAGTAGGTACCTACTTATATTGTAAGCTTGATATTGAGAAGGTAGGTACCTATGTTATTAGTTATTAGTAACCTTTGAGTACCTATCTACCTACGTACTAAGGTGGGAGTTTTTTTTGTGGTGTATGTTTTGGTATTTTATCAACTTTTGTATGGAGACACAAGGTTGTAGTGTCCAGTGTAGTCAGAAGCACATTCACACATAATATCTGTCACATCTATTGTGTGTGATGGATATCGATGGCACATGGCTATTTTTTACAGTCCCAGTTTTATATGTCCGCCTGCGACGCAGGGGTTGCGGGTTCGATTCCCGCCTTGGGATAAATATTTTGTACGATCTGCAAATATTTATTCCGGGTGTTCTGGGTATTTTCTATGTATAATAAAAAAAATTCTTTATATGTAATATAGTATTGTATTAAGTATATCAGTCATCTAGTACCCATAACACAAGCTCTGCTTAGCTTGGGGCTAGATGATACTGTGTGGCTTGTCCAGCAATATTTATTATTTATTATTATTTATATAAGTCTTTATATTAAGTATTTATATTATTATTGTGTATATATAGATAAGTCGCATACCGTAGCATAGAATACCCACCAGTTGGTTCCACCAGTGATCGATTCTACATTAAAAGACATTAAGTCAGACAAACATTAGTGACTTACCCGACTCTGTGGATGTATGACGCTAACGCCATTTTTATTTATTCCGATCACTACCATCTCAGGGTATGACGGATCCGAAGTCTGCTTCACTTCGAAGAAAGCCGTCCCGAATGTTGGCATCTGGTATATCTTCTTCAAGAACTGTTCTTTCGCTTCGTTTTCGGTCATAACACCATGTTGGAGGTAAGCGGACGAGATTTGGGATTTCCAGCTCGAAGTAGATTGCACGCGGAGCATATCTGGAGGTATTAGATCCTCGATCATTTGCGGTATCTGTGGAAGCAAAGTTTGGTCGCCACCAAATCTCGCTCTGAGCACAAGTGCTGCCAAGTCAACAAGCTCCTGTTTAGACGTTTTATGATAACCGCGAAGATATTTCGGTAGCTCTTGAGGATAGTAGAATATTTGATCAGCGTATTTATCTCTACCAGGGACAGTGTTTATCCAGAGTTTCTTCATGAAGAATATTTGGTAGTTCATTTGCATTTGGGAACCGGCTGAAAATAAAAACAGAAAGTTAAGTAGAACCTACGCCACGAATAATTGGAACCTTATTAGTTCGTTCTTACCTCCTCGAATAGGCCGAGTCTGTTTCATCCATTCAACCAGCTCATGAACGAAATCAAAGAAGTAATAATTATCCGGCACAGAAAACACCTTGTCCGCAATCTTCACGAATAAACTAAATCCGTCGCTGTTCTTCAAATTCAACCTTCCAGTGATCTGTTCACATAGATCTCTTGCCTTAGTAGATGAATCGACTTCGAACGCCTCGTCTGTATCGTCAGGGAAGTAGACTTTATGGTATATCTGCATGCTTCTATGCTGGATAGCTTCGACTTCAACAACATAGGGCGCATACATCCTAGGTCCACTTTTCTGTGTTCTAAACACGCGCTTCAAACACTCCTTGGCAATAGGATGTGGTCGCGTTTTTAGGAACTCTACCAGTTCTTTGATCAGTGTTTGTCCGCAAGCGAATACACCGGTCACGAGCCACATCAACTCCCATCCACGCTCCTCACTCAACTGTATTCTATTATTCGTCAGTTGCTTCATCAGCTGGCAGTAAACTTCGTCACGCAACAGCGGTTCTGTAAGTGCGCATCTGAATATTTCATCAGTGTATTCGGTTGTAGATCTAGCTTTAGGAGCTGGTAAATCTCCCATATATTTTAAAATTCCGTAGTAAGACGAAACTGCAGATTTGCCTACAGTTTCGTTGTCTAATAGTTTCCTCAATAACGGTTTTCGCAACGGTTCTCTAGAATGTACCCACAGGTCTCCCGCCATAGCTTTCTTTGCGGTCGTCAAGGTAGTCTGTCTCGAAACACTTGCGTAGAGATCGTCATTCGGCCTGAAATGTTCCTTTGCGTACTTTTCAAGTGTGTGCATTCTCTTTCGCTGAATTGTATTGTATTTAGATTGCGATTTCTTCGCCAAATTAACGTTTCCTTTCTTGAAAACTTCTAGTACCGAGCTGGATGGCAGGGTCATTGTAGGAACGATATACACTTGCTCGGTAGGGAACAATCCTTCTTGACCGTTACAGGCGCCATGGCCCCATGTAGAATGCATGAGGGTTTCACCAGTACAATCTTGTAGTAACTTTATGAGGTCACCTTTTTTGTATTCTAAAAATGACGACGCGTCAGTATATCCTTCTGATTCAGTCTGGGCAATTACGTAGATCGATCGGCGTTTTAATCCATCAATAAGGAAGATTATAAGCGAGCTCATTTCACTTGCATCGACACTCCTGAATACAAACTCTTCCTGGTGTATTGTTCGTATGGTGACCCTTCCTAAGTTCTCGTATTCATCGTCTTCATTGTAAGCCACATACGTTACTTCAGCGTATGATATTTCGAGAAGAATATGTTCGAGTTGATCAACAATATAGATTCCAGTCCAATTGACAGCTACTATAACTAAGTCTTTGTTTATCGTTTCGCCTTTCAGCTTCATAGCTTCGAAAAATCTCGAAAAAAGCATGGGCCATTTTAACTTGGAGAATATAACAATATCTTCTTTACATTTCAAAGGATCAATCTTTGACTGAATACTTTGTGATGATTCAAAGGCTTTCGTCACGAGATGTTCCCATTTGGTCAAAGCAGCATCATTCGATTGGATGAATTGGTTTGGAATGTAGTTAACTATTACTTTTCGGAGCACATTTGGATCGATTCGAGCTCCATATTCGACGTAATGTTGTTGAGCTGCAATCATAGCAAGATCTTTCTCTGAATCACATCTGTACTCTCCGAATTTCACTCCTTTAGCCACTTGGTAGTAAATGAGATTAGTGGCTACTGGATCGTCAATTGGATTATGCCAGGGAGAGAATACTTCTTTTCTATAGAAAAGCCTCCACGGTGCGTTCTTTTCGGGCGTTCCTTGTTCTTTAGCAAATTGTTCACACTGTGATATAGCGTCCATTATGTGCTCTCCTTCGCTTCCCAGGGACAGAACTTTATCATACAGTGTTATGTACAATGAAAAACCAAAAGTATCAGTCAGTCCTACATTATCTGCAATCTGCTGGCAAACCTCTTCAGCGGTGGTCGCCGAGTCTGATTGGATAGTCTTCATAGATTCGTCCATTAGAGTAACTGTTAGTATTATGGGTTTCTTTGTTTTGGTAGCTTGCAGCTCTAGCCAACTCGGTGGCTGAGTTCGAGGACCGTTTTTGAAAGTCCTGACAAGTCTTCCTTCGCAAAATGGTGCGTAACCAGGTGGCCCTAACCGGATGAAGTTGCGCAGGTACTTGACGAATCGCTCTGAAGGCGGGAAACAACCAATGCATAGGGATAGAAGGATCCAACCACGAGCGTGAGAGGCTTTAGATGGGTTGTTAGTGAGTTGTTTGCATAGCTGGCATAGTATTTCATCACTGCAATAAATACAAAATTTAGTAAACTGGAGGGAATACAAAACATAATATGTATTTGTAAGAATATGATATCATACTCTGGCGTGTACAAACTTAGTCAAGTCGTTTGATATTGACTCCTTCTACAAAATATAAAGTCACGTATTTGGTGATACATATCTTCTACCTACTTATAAAAATAAAGTTACCGAAGTTCTTTCCTAATTATTCCATGCCCAATGATAAAGTGGAGCTTTTCCAAGTTGGTGCTTCGCCTTGAATTCAACCAAGAGCTGTACATGTCATTTGTAATTTCATCGTTCATCAAATTCTTCATGAATTCTTCGTTTAGTTTAGTCTGCCTCTTTAACGTTTTCGACATCATCTTGTTTTTGTTGCTCTCGTAAGAATCTTTCGCCAACAGTTCCTGATAGGTAAAAACGGTATGTTTAGTCGCCATTAAATTTTAGCCATTTAGATATCAGAAGTTCATTAACTTTATCATATCAATCTACCACTTGAGGAACAGACCACAAAATTGGACACGTTTATTATCACTATGTTAAATTCTTACCTCAAATTCTTTACTTTTCTGGAATGCCCTCCCAAGAGTATCAGTCAGCTTCGTCATAACAGGTACGTTATCAATCTTATCATCAGCATATTTCGGTTCTGCCAAATCTCCCATGAACCTAAGAATAGTGACCCACAGTGCTTGAGCAGCTACTTTGTCCATAGGCGAAGGTAATTCTAACAGAGAATTCTTGAGATGTTTTCGAGAATATTGATGAGTGGTATTACCAATGAAGTAGGTGGCTGCAAATTTTCGGAAGTTGAATTCGTCGAACTGCTCTTCGTCTTGTTCTTGTGGAATTGGTATCACGCTTGCCACCTGAGGCCTAACCGTAGATGACTGAAAAATAAAGAAGGTTAGTTACCGAAGTTAAAATAGTCTTAACTTATATGTAGTTAGAAATAGTTTGGGTTTGCTCACTACTCCAAATCCAGTACCACGAACGGTGCCAGCCGGTGTAGCGCTGTCTTTGAGAAAGCCAAAGACGTCATCCACATATCTATCATCAATCGCGTTCACATTATGCACTTGATCATCCTCCATCGGCAAGTCTTTAGTTATCCAAATTGACCTCATCAACTCATCATACTTCTTCTCATGGTCGTCTTCAGCCGTTTTTACGTTACTAGCCTTCTGCGTAACAATTTTATCATGTCTGATCTGTGCCAACTGCGCTTTTAGAATCTGACCCTTTTCGTTCACTAATTTTCTAATTAGGTATCCCCGTGACTTAGCTTGTAATTTCTTGAAGAATATTCTCAAGTTTACGAAAGTCTTTCTCAACTCTCGGGATTTGATTACGGCCTGTAGACGCAAGTAGCCTCTTCGCATAGCCAGGTATCTCTTTCTGTAACCTCTTGCGCGGAAGTTTTTCTGGATAACTAACGCTGCTGCACGTAATTTTAGGAACCTGTTACGGTAGATAAACCTCCTTACATTCGCCTGTACTCTTATCACTGCTGTAATCATGACCTTGTGTCTCAATTCTTCTAGAACCGCGTCGTGGTGATCTTTTAGGAACACTTTTGTATGACCGAGTCTGAATTCTTGGTCTTTCAGAACCATACAACAGATTTTCTTCGAAGCGTCTTTGCAGTCTGTTTTATCTGCCGGTGGAATGTCAGGGACTATAAGACGGTATCGGTGAACGAATTCTGAGTACGAGTGGCGAATAGGGAAACCGGCTTGTCTTATTTTGGCTGTCTCCATCAATCCTGCATATCGGAGTTGTCTGACACAAAGTGGTCGATCAAAGAGCTGTAACATAAATAATATACTATATGTTCAAGTTCTGACACTGATATTAACTAAAAGTCACAAGCATTTCAAATCAACCCCAACATTACCCGTGGTTTTTTTAATTCATTAGGTTTGATACACCGCACAAAGAAAGGATGGCATGCGTACAAAGCTTTCATCAATGCATCTAACGAAGTTTTGAACTGATGACTTAAGGACACTGCTTTGCGATTCCCACTTTGCGAACTTGATATTTCATTCAAGAATAAGCTTTTAAGGAATTGATTGCTCGAATCGTGTAACATGTCTTTTATGTCCGCCGTAAGCATGTCTCTATTTTTATCCAAAAAACCTGTAAAAGATAACGCATTGTACTAACGTCTACAGCACTTTCACACAATACAGCGATTCTTTAAGAAGATATTATACGTTAGGTAGAATGAATTAGATACACAACTCTCTATTCTCTCTTAGGTAGGTACAAAAGTTTGAGCTAGATTAGTAGATATATTCTAAATCACCTTTTACTTCGTACAAAACGTCGCCAGCGAAATGTTTTACTCCAAAACGATGCTCATGACTCGACTTTGGCGTTATGTAACAGCTTTTTGCACTATGATTGTTGTTTAGTTTAGATAGCAGTGTCAAATCTGTTCCCTTGGGAAAACGAGATTCTTCATCGATCAACGCTAGCAAATTCATTGGTTTCAATCCTATCACATCAAGGTTCTCCTGATTGTCGACGTAGTTGATATTATCCCACGTGATCCCTTCCTTCTCATACTGTTCTTGCTCGATCTTAAAGATATGCTTGACAAAAAACTGTTGTAAGTTTTCGTTTGCGTAGTTGATACACAGTTGTTCAAAACTGTTCGACTCGAACTTCTCAAAGCCGAAAATATCCAATATGCCAACGGATCCGCTAGAAAGCTGCTGGTCTTTGAATAGTGTTTTATTTATCATATCGACGATGTATACAAAGATGTGTCCGTATATTGCTTTGACTAGAGCGTCCCGGCCCTCGGTAGCAGCCGCCATAGTCAGTGTAGAAACTACTTTGTCTCCATGAGCAACGAATGTCTTCCTCGTCAACGCATCGCAAAAAGTGGTCTTATTCACTCCTAGAAGTGACGCTATTCTATTTGCGTTGATAGAGTCTGCCACATCAGACGATTCAATGTTGTTAAAGTTGAAAGCCTTGAATTTTAGGTTTCCGATGTGTAGAATTGCAGCCAATAGACTAAAGATACCCCAAATTTCATTATCAGGAAAGTTAAGCACCTTGAAAGCTGACCTGATATCGTTAAATTCAACTCCATCATTGCGTCCATCACAGGTTAGCATATTCCCTGAATTCAAGTAGGCGTAATCTTCAGGGCGTCCTAGTTCCAGCTTCTTCTTTTCATCAGCAGACAATCCAGTCACTACAGAGTAGAAAATGTGGTAATTTCTTTCTCCTTTATTTTGGAAGACGATGCGTGACTTTTCCAGCAAATACTGGTCGATGTTCCCCCCTTCAATAATTCCTTTTCTACTGAAGTAAATATTCACGTATTTTCCGAATCTAGAGGAATTGTCGTTTCGGACAGTTTTAGCGTTTCCAAATGCTTCTAGAATGGGGTTAGTTTCTTGGATCTGTTGTTCTATCCAAGAATGCTTGCCACTAGCAGCTGCCAGGTATTGGAGTAAGAGCTTCGTGCTTTCTGTCTTTCCGGCACCACTCTCTCCACTAAAACAGGCATCAAAAAATAATTTAGATAAAGTCGATGCATAAGTAAAATCGCAATGAGACACTGCGGTATCAACTTCGGCTAAGAAAAACTGCGTTAGTAGGCAGGTATTATAATATACTTACAGTGAATCATTGTCTTACCTAATCACTATGCATTGATTGCATGACGTGTCCAAAAGGGCTCGATATGAACTGTCGCCAATAGCGAAAATGTGAGGTGGAATTTCCTCCATCCTCCTCTCCTGATAGAAATGAATCTGATCCATTGTGTATATTGGAAGGATTTCGTAAGGGTTTATTGCTATCAACATGGATCCAGTGTAGGTCTGAAAAATGTATCGACTAAAGGATTTTATATCTATAATAATAACTACCACACACGGTCAAAATTGGTAGGTAGGTAGGTACTGTGCTATCCTATCACACACATAGTTTAGTACCTACACATACTTAGTTATAGAAAATACCCAGAACACCCGGAATAAATATAAGCAGATCGTACAAACATTTAAGTATCCCAAGGCGGGAATCGAACCCGCAACCTCCTGCGTCGCAGGCAGACATTCGCCCGCCGCGCCACATCGGTCGTCAAAAAAAGATAACCCACAGCCTAAACCAGTGGTTGTAGAGAATGAAATTATCAGAGTTTATTGGTTTTGGTGCGTAGAGGTGTTTCTTACAATGTTTTATATATTATTCTTTTTGCGTTTCAATATGCCAAGGATATAGAAACGCGCGAGATTTCGTCTGCGCGATGTTATTTTCATACATATTTCAAGCCCCGCTATGTAAGTAGGTAAATGTTTAGGGTTGAATTTTGAGGATAAGCCCTAAATAGGTACCTAATTCAAGTCTCCTAACCAGTGGTTTAGGCTGTGCGTTGTCTATATTTCAGTTAGTCAGGACAAAGGACTCGTATACTTAATTGAAATAGATGTAGGCAGGTAGGTACCTAGGTAAAAACTTACGTAAATCAACTGCTGGTTATACCGCAAATGCAAATTTCTCATGATGGTGTACTCCTGTAGTTCCCCTAGCAAAATCATGTCTTCGACCCCAAACCTCGATGTCGAATGTAGCGGTTTGATAACATCGCTTATTTGGGCGATAATTTTCTTCCCATCATCGTCTTGGACTTCTATCTTGTCTCCTGAAGTGTTGAGGAGCTTTACGGCTACAGGGATGTCGAACTCTGTGTTACCCTGCGGTTTAAGCCAGACTAGGTCCTGAAAAGCCAAAGTCAATATGAATTAGATAGGTAGGTACCTACCTACCTACTAGGTAAAAACGTATTAGGTAGGTATATTTTGATAACGCATTAGATGGAGCAGGAAAAAAATAAAGGTAAGTAGTTATGGTGGGAACACCCGTTGGTAGGTATTATTATATTTGTATAGGTAGGTAGGGGAGAGTAGGCTATTACCGCGCGGTTGATAATTTCGCGTCCCTTGGTTTCTCTAAAACTAGCAACAACATGCGCCCGCAATGTTAGTAAAATCATAGCTCCATACCCCTCTTACCCCGCTCGAGCACTGTCAGTTCCCACCGAGCAACCAAAGGGGGAGACTGCACGCTTTTATTTTTCCCGCGCAATCGATCTATTTTTTCGGGTGATTTGATTAAGAGATGAGTCAGTGAATATTTTACATTCGGTCATATACTATACGCATTTTTATGCGAAAAATAGTGTAGATCTTATGTGTGAAATAAGTTTAAATTAATCCTTTGTATTTGTTTTTGTTTTTAAGGTAAAAAAAAAAAAAAAATTGTTTTATAAGTTGACACTGAGTTGGTTTTATACCTTAGACGGTGGTTTACTCGTCTAAGTTTTATACTAATAAATACATAAGTACTTTCATATATTTGATTTTTTTGCCATAGGTACCTAAGTACATATAAAAGGAATGTCTTTGTGAAAGCTAGAGTCTGTACATGTTTCCAATTCGGGTTTTGGGCTTCCACTCTTTGAAGAACTTATTTCATAGTGATGATTTAATCATCATTTGTAGAGAAGCGGTTTTATTAGACCCAGCGTGAAATTACCAACCTGGGGCGCGATATTATCGTTATTTGCTTGAATTTTTCTTATTTGCTTGTATTTTTTTTGTTTGTTTTTTTTCATGAATTTGAAGTTTTGTAAGCATAGCCAGTTAAATTCTCCACCTATTAAAATATTTCGAATTTTTTTTTACCTAACCTGAGCCGAGTTATAGAATAATTCCCTTAGGGGCACGGTATTACCCAACTCTCCCCTACTAGCTGTGCCCGCGACTTCGTCCGCGCGGAATATAACAAGAAGAGAAGGTAATTTGTTTTTTTTTTGTGTCGTTTTTGCATTATATTTTAATTATTATTTATTTTTAGTAGTTAAAAAATGAACCCGCGCGATAGAAGCGGTGGGAGGCGCCCGACGTGACGGCGCAGTGGTGGCATGCGCGTGGGCTGCGCGCGGTACCTATTAGACATTTTAGAATTTTCCTAGAATAAAAGTAGCCCAAGTTACTCCTTATTACATCAGCTATCTGCCAGCGAAAGTCCCATCGAAATTGGTTCAACCGTTCCAGAGATTAGCCGGAACAAACAGATAGACAGACAAAAATTTAAAAAAAAATATTTTGGTATATTTTATGTAGGTACTGTACTTATATACATTCATATGCATGTAGTAAAAAGCGGTTATTTTAATATTACAAACAGACACTTCAATTTTATTTATTTGTATAGTTTCCATAAAACCTATTTCCAGTGCATACACTGTGAAATACATAGGTAGGTAGGTACTCATAAAAAGACTTACCGATAGCCGCGCCCTGTCATCCATTTTCGTCCACTTTAGAGATTCACCTCACACAAAAACTAAAATTTATATTCACAATATCCATAAGTGTCAGGTAAATTCCTCAACAAGACTGTCGATTTTATCAGGATTGCGTTATCCATTACAGATAGCATGTGGTTATCACAACTATTTAAAGATAATACAAGAACCGCCTATCTTAAAATTTAGATTTTCTGATATAAGTAATTATGTAGAATGCTCATGCATTTTGTTATTTAGGTACTTTGAATGTCAAAAAAACTACAACTATTTATGATAACACAATGAGTTTTGATGCTATATTGTATAATTTTAAAAAGTAAGGACTTTTCTTAGGCTTATCACAAACGCAACCTATTTTAATGGTAGGTAATAACAAGGCCATAAGTGCATTAGTAAATACAATTTATTAATAAAATTTACATTACAAGAACTTATCTCTAGTAGGTATAATCTAAATTACTTCTTCTTTTCATCTTTCTCTTTCTTCTCCGCTTTTATTTTATCCTCCGTTTTTTTATCATCTTTATCATCCTTATCTTTTTTCTCATCCTTTTTTTTATCCTTATCTTCCTTCTTCCCTTCCTCAGCATCTCGGTTTGTAATCTTATTGTTAATGAGATTGTGTAAAGCAATGATTGATCTAACAAGTGCAGCAAGATACACAACCAACGACTGATCATTTGTTTTGATGTAAAGATTGTCAATAAAATTGTCATTTGCTATATCTGGTAGTAAATTGAAGATGTCTTGGAGCTGGTAGATGATTTGATGGTTCATCGGTAAGGATCCTTGACCGACTTGGGTGAGGTAGTCTCGGATTTCACTTAGCTGGGAATGAAGACCTCTCAGCCCAAGCAATTGGTTTGTTATTCTTTGAGACAGACTTCCAACAGTGGTGTCCTTGATATCTCTAAGCAAATGTTCTACACCCACTTCCTCAGCCTCCTCTGCCCCTATTTCACTTGGAACATGCTCAAAAGTTCTTGTGGTTGGAGTGCCATCATCATGAACTTCTTCCACGGCCCGGTAGGCTTCAGTGGGCAGACCTAAGTCTTTAGGCTTAGCATCAATGATGACCAAAACAGAGTTGGGGCAGTACCGTCTAATGAGCTCATTGATAGCTACATCATTCTGGTGCAGTTTCGGACCGGTGTGGTACCAGCCTACCACCTTTTCTCTGGCATTTACTTTCTTGAACATGCCATACATGTTCTCCAGGTAATCATGGTCAAGAAACCACACTGACTTGTCTTTGTCATCTTCATCAAAAGGCACTACAATGTAGAAAAATATATAATGAATTGCAGGTAGTAGATATTATTACATGGAAGATGCGAACAATAATCAAAGTAAAAATACATTTTATAATGGCACATGAATTCTTTGACCACCGATGTAGCGTTGCGGGTGAATGTCTGCCTGCGATCCAGGAGTTTGCAGGTTCAATTCCTGCCTTGGGATAAATGTTTGTATGATCTGTAAATATTTATTCCGGGTGTTCTGGGTATTTTCTATGTATAATAAAAAATATCTATGTATGTAATGTATTATATTAAGTCTATCTATTATCTAGTACCCATAACACAAGCTCTGCTTAGCTTGGGACTAGATAATGCTGTGTGGATTGTCCAGCATTATTATTATTATACTATCACCAAAAATTGACTGAGAGAGAGATTTAGTTCTAATGAACCCTCACACAAATAAGTAATGCTATGTCATCCTCAACTAACCTGCAAAGCTATTTGACACATCTAGGACTCCTTTGGCTCTCCAGCAACCCAGCAGTACTCCAACTACGCGCTTCTGGTTTCCAATTTTGCCCATTCGGTTAAAATGGTCCACGACGCTCAAAAGCACCAATGGGTGAACAACCACTTTCGTGGTAACTACTTCTTGTCCAGGCATTTTATAGATTTTAAACGCTCGCCGTTAGGTGATCTTGTAAGGGCAATAGAATTGGTCAACAACACCTCAACAGACGAATTAAATAACACTTTATGTAGCAATGAAGAATTCTGAATTCTTAAAATTTATCCACACAAATCAAACAAATCTAAAATTTTTGACAGTCATTCAGTATTTCTTCAGCAGTCAGCCACAGCCAGTCATTTCAGCCCACAGAATATAAATTACCTTTATTTCAATTTCATTCTCGGATCGGTCAGTTTTGGTCAAGAAATAAACAATGGTGCGGTGGGTGGGCTGACTCAAATCATTTTGCTTTATGTAAAATTCTAGAGGTGAAATCTCCACTCAAACTTCGTAGCATTACTGTAGGTACCTAGGTACCCTATTAAATAGTGTCAAAAATTCAAAATCATGTCAAAATTATCTGCCGAACGACAGACGGGACAAGTGCCAGAAAAAAGAAGACGAATAAATGTGTCTGTCGTAGAAATAGAATAACAATGTAACATCTTTTCAAATGAATTTTTTTACTGAAACAGTTTCAATTGTTATGGTAGCGGTCTGACACAGAACTTACATTACTTTGCTTGCTACAAAATCTACCTAAATATGTCGAGCAGAACTCTCACCTTTGTCACAGGCAATGCGAAAAAACTGGAGGAATTAAGAGCTATTCTTGGGAATAATTTTCCCTTAGAAATAATCAACCACAAGTTAGACCTGCCAGAATTGCAAGGTGAGATGGAAGAGGTGTCGATAAAGAAGTGTCAAGAAGCTGCAAGACGATTGAAGAGGCCAGTGTTGGTTGAAGATACATCGCTATGTTTTAACGCATTGGGCGGTCTTCCCGGTCCATATATTAAATGGTTCCTTCAGAAGCTGGAGCCTGAAGGTTTACATCGAATGCTGGCTGGATGGGAAGATAAATCGGCTGTAGCTGTTTGTACTTTTGCCTATTGCACTGGCAGCTGTGAGGACCTAGACGTAATCCTGTTTCAAGGTAAAACAAATGGTAAAATAGTTACTCCCAGAGGAACAAGAGACTTTGGGTGGGACTGTGTTTTCCAACCAGACGGCTATGAGGAAACTTATGCTGAACTACCTAAAGAAACGAAGAATCTTATATCTCATAGATACAAAGCTCTTGAAGAAATGAGAAAGTATTTTAAGAATGTAGAGTAATTCTAGTAGATTTCTTGATGAATACTTTTTTGTATAAATACAATTTCAGTAGTACCTAGGTACTTAAATTTACTGTTATATAGCTAATAAATGAAACTGTTTCATTACAGATTCCTTCTTTTGATTGAATTGAAAGGTTCATCATAAAATATGCAAGAGGATAAGGTATGTACCTACAATAAAATACATAGTTCAATCTATTTATTTAAAACTATAATACACTAGTTACTAAGAGTGTTAAACAATAATATAATAATAACATAACCCAGTTGCAATTAATGATACTTTGGGAGACATGGATATAACGCTACTTGCATGTACTCCTGGTGCAACATAAGGCTCCAGATTGGTATTATTGTAGTTCTTATAATACCACTCCTTGTCATCCACTTGTCTTGTCCTAGTGTTGCCTAAACTCATGCTATCAGAAAAACGGGTCTTGGCTTCTCTATTTGACACTGGTGAAAAGCTATCTCTTATGTCACTTTGCTGTGCATTACGGTCAGCTGCATTATGCTCCATATGTGGCATATTCACTTTAGTTATAGTTGCAGGTCTTTTTCCATAGTTGATTGCAGCAGCTTCTGCACTCTTGGGTAATAAAACTGCTGAAAAAGCTGTAGGCTGACCTTCTATATGTTTCTTCATTGGAGGTTTGGATGTCACTGATGTGGAAAATGAATATGACATTGTACTAGACTCCATCCAAGTTTGAGATATATCATTTGTTGTATCAGTTGTTATCAATAACCCTTCTTTTTCAGTTGCATGGGTGATAGTCACATTTGATTCCATTAAGTTGTACTTGCTCATATTACTTGGGTCAGTTTTCTGTTCTTCTATATTCTTAGTTCTGTTGTAAGCAACATGAGTGCTGTTATCATCATCCACAAATGCTTCAAGCTCATGTATTTCACTCTTTACCTTATGGTTTGTTGTATTGCTATCAACTCTATTAATAGTTGGTTTAGTTGATATTTCAATCATTGTCTGTTCTGTGCTTCCTTTAGAGCTGTATCTTGTTATCCCTTCTTGATTGACTGTCACTTCAGACATCTTTACTGTTGGATCTGGTATGGGCATAAAACCACCTGATGTGGTTGGCAGTATTGGTGAAAACCCTCCAGTTTCGAATTTTGGTGCTTCAGTTACTTGGTATATTTTGCTGCCTTCAGAATTTTTGTTGACAGGCCAATCAATCTTACGGCCTGTGTTCAAAATTTTGCCAACGTCAATGTTTGGCAAAGGCATTCCGAAAAACGTGAATCCACTGCCAGGAGGTTTTGACGATGCCGCTGGTTTTTTGTGAGTCGTATTTTTTGTTCCTGCATAAAGCACAGGAATACCGCCTAAATTGTCGTGAGTTCTGTTATTCATCATGCCTATTTCGTTCTTGATTCCTTCGATAACTGTCTCATTGAGCGGGTAGTCTACGTAATCATCGTAGAAGTAATCTGACTCTTCGGGTGATGGTCTTCCGTTGATCTTATTAGTTTGATAGTTATTTTTGATCTGCGTTGCGTAGTCTTTTATTTTATCCAAAGAAGAGAACACTTGTGAGGTCGCTAGATTAGGGAGAAGTGCTTCGTTTTCGTGCGTTGTACATGATCTATAATCGTCTTCAATAGAGGAAATATTAGGACAGTCGTTTCGCGAAAACGGCATCCTCTTTACGTATGTTCCATCTGCACACTTAGGACCGATTGATGAAGATTCAGAAAGCCAAGATTTCAGCCAAATGATAGCGCAGTTACAGATCAACGGATTACCTGTAACAAATCATGTTACATGTCAATATAGAAGAAAATTTTATTCATGAAATGTTATCTTATGATATTATTCCTCATTCAAATGCCTCCTACCTATTGCATTACCTAGCTAGAGTACCTAAGTTATTTTATGGTATTCATCAATCACCTTGTTCACCTTTCATACGACTTACCATCAATGTCCAATATTGCGATGTTGTTTCTCAGTTTTGCGAAAGTACCTTCCGCTATCGTAGCCAATTTATTTTGCCTCAATGAAAGAACTTTCAATCTGGTCATTAAATCAAACGGCTGTCCACTGATGTAGCAAATCATGTTGTTATCAAGATTAAGTTCCACTAACCATTCCATGTATTGGAACGATGCTCTTGTTATCTTTGTAAGCTTATTGAAACTAAGGTCTAACACTTCCAGGGAGTTGAGCTGCCGCAGCCCTGAGTTATCGATGTTAGTCAATTGATTGTTACTTAGATTCAAATATTGAACCAATGGCAAGTTCTCAAAAGCCCGTGCTGAAATGTACTGCAATCGATTGCCTTGTAGCTCTATGATCCTCAATTTCGGAAGGTTTGAAAATGCGTGGTCTGGTATGTCAATCACATGGTTTCTCCCTAAATATACAGATGCCAGACTTGGTAGGTTTGATATCGCGTTTGGGTGGATGATTTCTAAATGATTGCTATCTAAATCAATAGTGTTTAGATTAATAAAGTCTTTGAAGCTGCCAGTACGCAGTTCAGTTATTCTATTGTGTGGTAGTTTTATGTTCTTCAAAGTATTTATATTATTGATAGAGTTTCCATCAAAATGCTTGATATGGTTGAAACTTGCATCCAACACCTTCAATTTAGAAAGCATGTTCAAAGAAGCTGGAAGTTCGTTTAGACTATTCGACGATATGTTCAATATTTCTACATCTAAGGCTCTATTTACTAAATTAGGACTTATAGATTTTAGTTTGTTCTTACTAAAATCCAGGGCATGCAATGCGGCATTTTCTTGAACTGCCATAAAGTCAAAGTTTTCAATCGTGTTGCCATGCAAGTTAACTTGTTTTAGATGTAAAAGTTTGCTAAAGCTCTTTGGGTGGAGTGAAATTATTTGGTTGTCGCTTAAGTCTAAAATTTCCAATCGTTCTAGATCACTAAAAAATGACGTGTCTATTTGCCGCAACCCATTTCGACTCATATACAATCTGTGTAAATTGTGCAGAGTTTTCATGCTACCGTGAGGTATCTTCTGTATTCCGTTACTCGAAATATCCAAAGTCCTCAGTGATGGTAGATCTAAATCTGGCGATGGTGGCACTGGAAGACTCGTTATTTGATTTTTTTGTAAATATAACTTTTCCAAACCTCTTGGCAGACCAGGTACGAACTCTATCAGTTTATTTGAGCTTGCGTCCATTTCATACAAATTTGCTAGGTTTCTGAAGGTAGCTGGATGCAAGGATACTAGAGCGTTGCTTGACATATTGACGTATTCGAGTAGTGGGGACTCCATGAATGTGATAGGGTCCACCAATGTGAGCTGATTGTTACTGAGATTGATTCTGCGTAAAGCTGGAAGGTTATACAATAGTTTCGGTTGTAATCGTTTGAAATAATTGTATGACAAATCCAGTCCTTTGAGAGCGGGTAAATTCCAGTAAGGGCCTTCATTTTTATCTGTTAGCGAATTGTTGCTCAAGTGCAATTCTCGTAGAGCAGGCATTGCCATGAACGCATCTGCTTGAATATATTTTATACTGTTTTTATTCAAATGCAACCTTTCCAGGCTAGGGTGACCGCGCAAAGCACCTCTTGGTATTTCCTGAAGTAAATTATCACTCAAATCCAAAAATTTCAGCCTAGGCAAAGCGTCAAGTAACGCTCTGAACTCAGAAATGAACATAATTTGATTCCCAATAAGTGAGAGCTCTTCTACTCCACTACCCGACTGTTGCATGAACGATTCAGGATGTATTTGGTTGATCTTATTGTAGTTCAAGTCTACTACTCGAAGTTTTGGTACTCTGTGAAAAGCACCGTGATGTATTACGTGTATATTATTATTTGAAAGAAATATCTTCTCTAGCATAGGTTGATCCACAAATGCGCCTTCGTTGAGTTTGTCAATAAGATTGTTATTAAGGTTTAAAATAGAAAGCATTGGTAGGTCTCTGGTTGCTCTCCCGACCATTGTTGCATCGGATATCATATTATTTTTCAATGAAAACTCTTCCAATGACGGTATCAAAGAAAGAGCTCGCATATGCATTTGGGTGATGCCACAGTTAGTTATCTCTAATTTTCCTAGTCTTGGAAGATTGTATAAAGCATTTTCTTTGAGTATGTGAAGGTTAGAACTTCCGTGTATGAAAAGTTTTTCTAAGTTAGGTAAGTTGTCAAACGTTCTTTCGTTTATTGCGCTCAAACTGGCTGACTGTACATTGATATATCTCAACTTCTCCATTTTTATAAAGGTGGGTATTCTTTTCAAATTGTGTGATTGTATCGTCAAGGCTTGGAGGTTTTGTAATTTTAGTAGGCTCTCTGATGGTATATTTCTTAGGTCATTTTCTACTATAAATATCTCAACTAAATCTTTTTCTTGTGTTTCCAACCAAGCCGCTGATAAACGTTCCAAACCATTGTGTCGTAACATAAGCCTTAATATTTTCACATTTTGAAATAATTTTCCAGGTAAAGATGGAAGATAGTTATTCTCTATTATTAGCTCATCAATCGGTTTCTTTATAAACTGTCCAATTTTTTGGATCCCTTTTGATACTTGTAGTAAGTCACTATGCGTGCACCTGAAATGAGAAATTGTCTTGTTAGCAATTAGCTTATGATATAATCTCTCAACATGGTAGTTTATGAAACGTACCATATTTGTATGTCTTCATGTCTGTTTGTGCATATGCACGGTAGTATTGATTCAGGACTTGGGCATATTGTTGTCTGCCCAAATGCTACCGTAAATGTCGTAAGTAACAGCCATAAGGCTACCTCTTCTGTCTTGGAAACCATTCTTCGCAATCATCTGTGAAGATCATTGTAGCATATTTCAACTTTCACACTGTCTGTTTCCCGAATTTGTAAGTATCTGAAATTATAAAAGTAATCTTATTTATCTATTATTTTATTTTAGGTATAAATAACATTAGTTAACATTATTTTTTTATATTAGTATAGCACAGGATGTGGTAAAAACCTCGAAAATATATCGTTGTCCGATAAATTTATAACGATAAATGTTCAAACCGCAATATTCGTGCCTTGTGCCTAGCTTCAAGGACCGACACTAACGAAAACAATAAAAACGGGAAACAATAGCCGACACAACGGTCCGGTGGTTAAGATGCACTTTCACTACCCTATTGTATTACCGGTAGTCCATACCTGCGTCATCATTACACAATACCTCACTTTTGGGCAAGGTTTCGAGGCTATTGATGTAGGTCACTATTAGGATATGGCAGAGTGAGTTTTAAAACAATGTGAGATCAGTGTTGCGTAAGGAATTTTAAGAAGAATGAGATAGTTAATGAACAACATCAAGGTTTTTTTAATGTAGACCTTACCTGACGGAACAAAATAACGTTATACCGGCGTGGACGTACAATTAGTGAACCGAATTTAGGAAGTACTTTATAGCATGACTTCCCTGTCCCTCGATGCAAGGTTTCTCGATCTTTAAACTTTCCTGTTGGATTCTGCTGGGTGGATGGATAGGAAACGTAGTCATGGCCGGTTAACGCTACTTGGTTGGTATGGTAGGTTACCGGTATGTCACAGTATGGTTTACCTAGCCCATCATGCATAATAAATATGTTTTCACAAAGCACCTACATACTCATACCAAGGCAATGTAGCAAATGTACTTGAACCAGCGAACCATTGAGCGCACTGGCAACGATTGCTGTACTGTTATCGCATTTATCTTAACTGTAGCTCACTGTCATCCCGTAGCGTACGTGAAACTATGAAGCATTGAAATACGATACGTAAAGACTTGTCTACTAGTAGGTATAGTCTTGATATTATTCAAGATGGAATCGTTTATTAGAGTCGTTCTTCTCAGGTCTATGAGTCTCATTTTTATTTGGTTTTTTGGTAAAAGCTTAAAAATGCTGTGACATTTTATCTTAGGAACCGCATTATACGAGTAGATGTATTCTAAGATTGATAATTTTGTTTTGAAAAGCATACAGGGTTCATAAAGAAACGGGACCAAAATTATGGAATGAGACTCATTTTAATAAATTGTCTAGACATGTTTAAAAATTCATTCAAGACTATTACTAATTAATGATATAACTGTTACTACAGATAAACTTGACACACTACTTACTATATTAATGATCTGGTAACGTATCTACGTCTACGTTATTAACGATGGAAGTAGATATACTTACAGGTAATGTAGAAAGTGTTAGGGTTGGCTACATCACGAGATCTTATTATCTCAGTCCAAATTACATCGGTTCCCTCGTTGTTTTTGTAGTAAATATCTATTTGTCTTGGTGCCTAGGCATCAATGTATCACCCGTTGTACTTGTACCTATTACTTTTCCTTATTTCTATTACGCAGTGATTACATTACCTTTAGACCAGTATGTCCAGTAGTACTTGAGGCTTACCTATCGATAGAACTGATGCCCGAATTGTGCTTCAACGCAAAAACTTCTTGACTGATATAGGAACCTAGGTGTTTGCAACTTTAGGCAGTAGTCAAGGTAGACAAGGTAGTCAAGTCAAGACACTACAAACCAAAGAATATAGTACTCTCTAACCTACAAACCATCGAGAAGGTAATATCACCAAGGACATAAAACTGTTGTATTAATTACAACAGTTTTAAGTCCTTGGTGATAAACTTTTCTAGTGTGGTGGAAACTATAAGTTACTTATTTCATCTGTCTTATTTCATCTGGTTAGAAAATATAAATTTAAAAGTAAATGTAGATAAAACAATGTATATTCATTTTAAAAATTATAAAACCAAACCTCTAAATATTAGCATTAAAAATAGAGGTATTGCAGTTAAAGAGTCAAATGAAACCAAATTCTTAGGTGTAATGATTGACACTCACTTAAACTGGAAAGCTCATATAAGCAAAATAAACGTTAAATTATCTCAATACACCTATGCTCTGTCAGTTCTTGCGAGAATATGTTCAAAAACGATTGCTAAAAATGCTTATTACGGGTATGTTTTTCCTCAGTTGAGCTACGGGGTAATTTTTTGGGGTAATTCGGTAAATATTAACGACACGTTTCTGCTTCAAAAAAGATGCGTGAGAGCAATCTATAATTTACGCAGCACAGATTCTTTACGTAATTTATTTAAAACTGAAAAAATATTAACTCTAACCGGAATATATATTTATGAAATATGTATGTTTGTTAAAAATAATCAAGAATATTTTTTTGTAACCTCTTCCAAACGAAATTTGCGCGATAAATATAAACATAATATTTGTATTCCACAGGTAAACAACTGCATGTTCCAAAAAAGCTCGTACTATTCGGCTATTAAAATATATAACCATTTACCTTTATCATTGAAAACATTTAACGGAAATGCCTTTAGTAATAATTTAAAAAAATGGCTTACAGCGGAAGTATTTTATAATTTAGGAGAGTATTTAAATAAGTGTTAAGAGTTATACTATAAGTAAATAAAGTTCCTTTAAAATATTAAGTTAGTTAGTTGATAATTAGTTTATTATTGTTAAACTCATAGAATTGTATGCCTATGTTAAGTGTTTTAAACATTTATCTATTGTACGCTCGAGTAGGGCAGACTGTTTGTACTATAACAATTATATTCCTACCATCTAATACTTTCAACAGTTTACAATAAAGATTATTCTGATTCTGATTCTGATTCAGCTTTTAGCTGGATCCCTAATACTAATTTTACTACTCCGTACTAATATTAACACATTGATGCTGCAATAAACCCAGTTTCAAACACCTACACTACAACACCATCAGCAGGTTCACCATCTAAATCAGTTTACAAACATGCTAGCATCAAGTCTTGATCTTCCTCTACTGGGAGGTTTAAAAGAACGCACCTTCAAGATCTTCTTAATCGCTTTTACCACTGAACTATCAACATAAACAAAATTTTCTTTTCAAAACTTTGTTTTCACTTCAGACTAGCGTGGCATATGGTAGCCAAACACGAACTGGGATGCGGAGTCTATTTCGCATGTAAACAGACTTTCGGTTCACAGTTCGATGCGCACCAAGTAATTTATCTTTCACCATTGTGGCTCGTGCTGGTGCCCATAACTTGAGAGTTCAGAAGTTCCAGTCGCTACCAATCTTTGGTGAAAATATTCGTGCCTACTAATGCATTAGGTACCTATAGCAAGCTATATCATAGTCTGGGAATTAAAAAAAAATACTTGGTACTTAATACCTACCTATCTATGGTTTGCATGAGATGGTACTATGATGGTTTATCGGGCGGGAGCGCGAGCACTGGCAATGAACTAAAAGGAAAGTTCGGCGACCGATGTGGCGCGGCGAGCGAGTGTCCGTCTGTGACGCAGGAGGTTGCGGGTTCGATTCCCGCCTTGGGATAAATGTTTGTACGATCTGCAAATATTTATTCCGGGTGTTCGGGGTGTTTTCCATGTATAATAAAATGTGTATGTGTGTAATGTATTGTATTAAGTATATCAGTCATCTAGTACCCATAACACAAGCTCTGCTTAGCTTGGGGCTAGATGATGCTGTGTGGATGTCCAGCATTATTTATTTATTATTTATTCTTCCAGGAAAGTCGTCAACTAGAAATATTTGAGCAGTAAAATTAAATGTAAACAAGTGATACTACTACTATAAGTACATATATTATAGGAAGTATCAGGTGTTCTATAAATAGTAGGTAGAGTTGCTAGGACGCTCTACGTTTTTCTCATATTGCTCATGTACCGTCTTACTTATTTATTTAAGTAGTGTGTGGTGTGTAAAATTTGAGTTATCTAACCACAAAGAATTTAGAGATTTGTTGGTAAGCATAAACGCCTAGTATTCTTCACTTATTAGGCTTACTTATTCTTTGACCACAAATTGCAAAATAAAGAATGCTAAGGTGCGTTATCTCGATTAAATCGCGCGATGTGGTAACAAGGAAGGGTGGCTTGGACAATAAAATTGACTTGTCGTTTTAATTGCTCAATTGCACAGTAGGTAGAGGTAGATCACTGTTGTTTCAATTGAAATGGTGTACTGTTAGTCAACGCATTTATTTGTTCAAACATGTAGGTAACATAGGAGTGGTTGGCCGCTTTAAAAAAGGACAAATATTATTGGTTTTATTCTTACCTACCTATATTATGTAAGTGTTGCCATGAGTGATGTGTACCTACCACTGGTGTACCTACCAAATCTGAATCCTAAACCTGATCGTAGATACCATGTTAGCCTTGAGTTAGTTTATACAAAACAAATTTTAGGTAGGTAGGTAATCAACGAGCCAAAAAACAAGCATCATCGGCAACTGCGAAATTATTAGCTAATTTCGTAGATGTGTGAGTGAACTACTATATGACGGACGAAATTGTTAATGTTATATTGTTAGGCTGTCTGAAGGAGGGAAGTTTGCAGTACCTACCTACTTAACTACAAGAAAGATAGGTACCTACCTACCTGGATATATATCTTCATTGTACACCATTAAAAAAGTAGAACAGAAATGAAATTACTTAGATACAACTTAAAACTAGAGGTACTTATAATAAATAAATGCCTTATAAGAACACAATACCTAAACTAATAAATGTAAGTAACACAAAACAAAAGAGAAGAGTACAAGAGAGTGATACAACAGATTACAATAATATTCGAAGGAAGCAATGGTATTATAATGTTCATTTCCATGCTCTTAAAAATAGGGAGAGATTTAGAAAAAACGAATAAGTAGTGAACTCCAGAGCTAACCTGAAGTGTAAAAGAATTACCATAAAATGATGAGGAATGCTTACGATAGCTGACGTTTTTATCAGAGGAGCGAAGGAATCGGGGATTAGAGGTGATAGAATTCAAAGCGTTCTTTGAGGGATGCTGGAGTAGAAGGAAGAAAAAGAGCTAGCTGATGAAATTGCTGATGGAACCACCAGGAAGCATTTACAAAATATTGTATACTTACCAAGTAGCGCACATTAGGGCACCCACGCCCCAATGTCTGTAGTCTTAGACGAGTTAACTGTAGTACTCGTAAGCCTTTTGAAAATCTGGTTTTATAAAGGACAGGACCTTTCTAAGTAGGTACCTAGTATCTCTTCCATACTCTTCCATTCCTGTCGAACATCCGGCATTGCTGCCACCGCTTCCCACTAGGATGAACGAAATTTACCGACCCTAATAGGCACGCATTAGGCATACGCATACAAAAGCAATTTAGGCAAGGTCATTGCTATCCGATTGCTTACGATTATTTATCAAAAGACTGCAGATTCCCGACCCCTGCTCTTCATGTATTTTTTGCGTGTTTGAGTTCGAGGCATCATGTTATCTACCAGATATATACACTTCTTCTGTAGAAGGATCCGCGTTATCCGCATAACGACGACGACTGCACCAAATGCCAAACATCTAGTGCAAAAAGTGTTGTAAAACTCAAAGATCATACGATACGACAGCATCAGCACACACCCACTTCTGATGCTGCAAAGGATAATAATCTCCCTCTTCATGATCACAAGAACTATTTTATGTCAACATATACCGCGAATCAAGAACCTCATGTTTACAAGTTCCATTCTAATACTTAGGTATGTGGTACGAGTATAACCAGTTTGAAACGCGAGCCCCCTGTAACTATCGCCTAATCTACGTTTATATGATTATATGGGCTTCTATTCCAGTCACCGTTTGTGCCACCAAGTGACTTATCGTGCACATGATGCTTAAGAATTTTCTAAGGACTTCAGTTAATTTAAACTTTAAGTTTAGCCTTAGAGCATATTCGGTGGAAGCAATCAAGAAAAAACCTCCAAAGATTTTAATTACTGGTGAGTTTGGGTCACGATTGAAAAATTTAAGTAGAGCTGGTATAGTACCTAATAATAATAATAAAAATAGTAAAATAAATATTTATGAACATTTTTACGCAACATCATCCAGCATATCTATATAACAGGTATATCTATATAGGTAGTAAGTATAGGCCTATAGGCGTGTTAGTATTTATTGATTATAAAGTAAATTTTTTTTTTGCAAAATTACCAATTAGATTAATAATCCAAATGGGCAAAATACATAGGTACTTACGTACATATATAGACTGTCATTTAATATGAGCCTAAACTGGGTCACCAAGAAATTCCTAGAAACGGAAGCTCACATTATTTTGTAAGGTTATCTTACCTACCTAGATTACTAGATTAATAATTTTTCATTATTTTCATTCATCACTTCGCATAAATAATATTCAAAGCATCTCTACCGCTACCTACCAACCAAAGCGAATGATGAATAGAGACAAAGTCTCGTGAAAATAAACAGTACTCCTAGATAGGTAGGTATACGAAAGTGTTTTACGCGTTTAGTTTTTCGCAAGCAAGGAAATAAATTCCTTGGTAACGTTTCATCATACTCAATCAAGGCGCGTGATTTTATTTAAGCTTTCATTCTGTTTCACTTTGATTTGTATGTTTGTCCTAGAAATTGAGAATGGCTGAGGAATAGTAGGTTACACATAATTTACGTTGGTGTTACCTAACTGAAGGTGGTTTAGCTGTGAAAGCGAGAAAAACAATGCGTAGGTAGTTTGTTGAATCCAGGCAAATATTTTCCTACCTATTGTGTTTATAATAGTAAAACTTGTGTACCTACCTAAGCGATCATACCAGAATAATGTGCTCACCTTAGATAATATTTTACAGTGCCGACAAGCAAATACAAATTAAATGTTCTCTAAGGTAGGGGAGAGTTGGATGCTACCGAGCCCTAAAAGCCTCAAAAAGGTAACGCTTAGTAGGTACCAAGTGACTAAAATTCTGAGATAACCTGGGTAAAGTTTTTAATAACGAGGCCCATCCCTATCCCCTCGCGAGGGGGGTGTAGAAGACTTCTGTTGTTTGCAAAGTTCTGAGGCCCGCGGTAATGTCCGCTAAGTACCTACCTTGGTAGATAGGTGGTAAGGTACTATATGCAGGCCTAAATTTTAGACAAATATACCTACCTTCCTGGCTAACCATATCATTATGACCCTGAATCAGAAATCCTTCCTGAACGGAAACATTCTGAGACGATTGGTTTCTACTCTCGAATAATGTTTATTATAGACGTGATTCAGCAGTGAGATCGGCCTATTAATTTAAGAATTAAACCTAACCGATCTCGCTTTCACCTTTCTTAAAAAACACTAGGTACCTACCACAATTAGTGTTCCACTCGCTTTTAGAAGGTGTCTGGTTTTTGAGCTGGTTGAGTTGAGATACGTTTTGATCTCGTATACCTATTGACTTTATACTGAGACCGTCCGCCAATACATATCTATGTACTTAGGTACGTAAGCCTAGGTATGAAGGTAAGAGCGTGTTATCTCACCTAGACTGTTTGTATATTACAGGAGGTCTAGGCCAACTAGGCGTCGAATGCGCGAAGTACCTTCGAGAAAAATACGGCAGAAATCAAGTTATACTATCAGACATAATAAAACCCACAGAGCTAATCGTGAGCGATGGACCGTACCTCTTCGTGGATATTTTGGATTTCAAAGGCCTGCAGAAAACTGTTGTGGATCACAGAGTTGATTGGCTGATACATTTCTCGGCGCTGCTCAGCGCCATAGGAGAGCAAAATGTGCCTCTAGCAGTGAGAGTGAACATAGAAGGGATGCACAATGTGATAGAACTGGCTAAGCAGTATAAGCTGCGAGTTTTCGTTCCAAGCACCATAGGTGCTTTCGGACCGGATTCGCCAAGAAATCCTACTCCAAATATAACGATTCAGAGACCGAGAACTATTTACGGTGTGTCGAAAGTGCACGCGGAGTTGTTAGGGGAATATTACCACTATAAATTCGGACTGGACTTCCGTTGTTTAAGGTTTCCCGGAGTCATATCGAGTGATCCACCCGGTGGGGGTACTACAGGTAAAAATTATACTAGGTAAGTACTTAGGTATGTAAGTACAACCTTGATTTCAATCGCAACCCGAATCATCCTTTTGTGGTAGTACCTACCTACTACCGTTCATTGGCTTGTGCGTATCATGTAGTTTCATCCAGTGAACATGCTCCACGCTAACTCCCCGATTTCAGGGTCACAGAGATTGTATGCTCTATTTGCCAGACACAAAATATTACATTACCTACCTAAGTACCTACCGGTATAGGGGGTGGTGGTATGAAGTAGCATTTGTAGCCTATATCTATATGTATAAGTAGGGTACTTATAAGAAATAAGTATTACTCTTAGCAGTAGGTACCTGTGTGTTTTTTTAGAGATTTTTGCCTTGTTTATAAGCTGAAAAACAAGCGATCCTTTGACGAACCACGTATCTAAGCTGCGCAGAACAAATTTAATTCCGCTCTACGCAGCACACGTGGCGTAGTTCCTTCGTCAGAGGACAACTTGTTTGTCGCTTACATAGTTACACATACGTACCTAACGTAATTTATTGGTGCGGCTGGTCAGTGTTCGTCTGAATAGCCGACCTTGGTTAAATGGATTAGATGGTGGGGTCGACTCCATTCTCTGCTCTATACCTAACTATTAGATATCGCACACGGATTACTAGATAGATAGTAGGTACCTACTTCGATAGCGCGACATTATTTTCTTTATTACGAAATACAGTTCGAAAAATCATAGCCCACCTGATGCTAAGTGGTTACCATTACCTATAATAAAGCATTGCCTCGCAGGTCACGTTTGTTACGAAAGTGCTATGTTCTGCGCTCATCAACTTTAGACATACAAGTGTTATGTATCATGTGTCTGTAATTTCACAGACACTCACACACTTGAAAGCGGAACACAGTAAGCAGCTTAAAGGCAGAAGTAGGCATGGTGGTAGTAATTCTCCGCCGTAACCTGCACTATCAGGGAAATTGCTAGATTTAGAGTCGAAATTTTACACCCGTTCTATCACCTACAGATTACGCAATAGCAATATTCCACGACGTACTCCGCAAGGGCAACTACGAATGCTACTTGAAGCCCGATACAAGACTGCCTATGATGCACGTAAAAGACGCCCTTCGAGCCCTTTCAGACTTCCTTGAAGTGCCGAATAGCAAGCTCAACAGACGTGTCTACAATGTCACGTCCATGAGCTTCACGCCTGAAGAGTTGGCGAGTGCAATGTCCAAGCATCTGCCGGAGCTGCGAATTTCATACAGGCCTGATAGTAGGCAAGAAATTGGTAAGGATTTCTCTATGACATATTGAAATTATTTTAGCAAACAGCCCGGTTTGTATCCTTTTAGAAAATATAAAACTTCCTGATATTTTTCTCTAAGGTTTTAAAATAATTTAGCTTAAAGTGCAGAAATTAGATCTTACTTCTATTTGCACTGTTTCAAGTGACCTACATTATTTAATTTTCCTTAGAAACAGTCAAGTTTTGTAATACGAGAAGTTACCATAAACCTACTCATGCGCTTATCGGATAATTAACTCGTAAAAGTTAGAATTATTATCACTTGACCCATTTATTTAGACTTAAAATTAAAGTATACTCAGATTTCAAAAGAGAATGTCTTTTACAAGTCTAATATTTTGAGTTAGAATTCTATTACTACTTGACCCATTTACAGGCTTAAAATTAAAGTATACTCATAGATTTTAATACAGACTGTCTTTTACAAGTATAATATTTTGTTACTCTCTTTTTGAAGAAGACCACCGGTGATCCGTGGAAACGAACCCGCCTTCTCATTCTAAGGTCGTTGGTTGGAATCTGGTCGTACACCAACGGATTTTTCTATTCAGTGCTCCAGAAACGGTGATGGAAAACATCAGGAGGAAATGAGTTTAATCCAGCAACGACGATGGGTTTACAACCTGTCACGTATGGTATGGTGGTGTTAAATGTCGGTATGTGTCAAATATAATTCCTCGATTGTTGGACATACCTCTGATTACCTTTTTTAGACATCCCTAGAAAATTTAGAGTGGGTGGGTACTAAGAGATTTGAGGAAATTCAGTTTAGCGACCCAATCATGTGTACCGGTGAGCTAGCTATTATAGCTTTGCTAAGTTTCTGATTGTAATGTTAGGTAACCAATTATTTTACATCATTACAGCGGATTCCTGGCCGCAAATTTTCGATGACAGCGAGGCCCGACGCGATTGGGACTGGAAGCCCGAGGTCGATCTAGATGACCTAGTCAAACTCATGTTGCAAGAAGTGAAGGAGAAAATTATAGCCAATGGGTTTGCTCAATGAAAATGGATTTAGAAAGTATTACTATGACCTATTGTAAATTTTTGAAATACTGCAATACCTACTTTAGGTATTCCAACTGAACTGAAACATCTGGCGAGTAATTCTTCTGGCGCTGTTACTTTGAAAGCGACTGTAACTAGGAATTAGGGGGACCGTTAGCATCTTAAGCTGTGTAAAATACTTTAAAAGTGAATACTAAAGTGACCTAAAAACATAAATGTTTATAAAAAGGGTCACAATAGATAGCATGAAACGTATAGCTAGAGGTAACCAGTACACCACTGTAAATTAAACCCTGAGAACTCACAATAAAAATAGTAAAACTATTTTTATTACCTATTTATTACATCGATGTGTGATGTAAACATAAGTGTACAATGTAAACTTGATTAACAATCAAAAATAATTAGGAAATACATTAATTTTAAAGCGCTTTTTATTAAATTTATAAGACATTTATATTGTTGTATCATTTCAATAAAATAACAAAGTTAAGATCAATTCCTTTATTAAGCATACACAAAATAAAACAACTTTTTCTTATCTACTTATCAAACTATTCGTTAGTAAGCGATTATAAGCTAAAATATAAATATAACTTCATACCCATTACAAAAGGTAATATCCAGATTGCATAATTAATAGTGAAAACCATCGTGATGTATAAAAAAATATCACTAAAATTGCTGAAGCGAACAGAACCTTCAGTATTTTGTTTAATATGTAATTTATAAATATTTTATTCTTTAGATTAGAATATCAGACACGATTGTTACCTATTAAACAAATGAATTTTTTTGTTGGTTAGTCAATTTTGTCTTAAAATTACTATAATATTTGAATTCAATAATTTGCAGGATTCTGTGATAAAATACATTGTTAAACATTAATGACTCAATCACACTACATAACTCAGTCTTCATCTCGTTACTAATAACCGGCAGACGTTTATAAAGAGTTATACAAACCTTGCAGTGCTTACAGCTTTCATCTTATACATTAGACTCAATTCTTATTTTTTTCGTGTTTTTTTGAGCTGAGACGAGATATCAACTAGAATTTGATTGCGAATTAAATCAGTTTCGAAGAATACTACATATTTGAGGATTGACACGATCGAAACTTGAATTTAAAGAAATTTCGTTAGGTACTAAAACTGGGTCTCTGGTATGTTCCCGAGGCCCCTAGTATTTTAACAGCTGCACTGGCGTGTAGAGCAACAATTTAGGTCAAATGAAAAATATCCCGCGCACTTTATATTATCACTGAACAAAATTGCAGTAGATTCAATATATTTTTAAACTACCCGCACCAAAACGGCAAACGCGAGGGCCCTTGTTGAGTACTTAACGACAATGGTGATACAGTTTAGTATTAAGTACCTACCATCAAAAACTACGCCAGCATATTTCCGTTTGGTGTGAATTAAACCTAGACGGATTTTGGAACTGTTTGGTAAGTACAAATAAAATAAGTACCTATCCGTAGCAATCCGATAGAGGCGTTACGATCAAACATTATGGCACTAAGAAAGGTAATAAGTTCTGTGCTGTTATAAAATACGGCTGGCTAGACAAGCATTTTCAATAATATTCGTTTGATAAATAGGTTTTAGTTTTTTATTGTCAATCAAACGGTACAATACTATGAACACCTATTTATCAAAATGAGGACGCAAAGCTAGTTTTGGCCATTTTAAGAAAACAAAACATTGCAGATATACTACGAATACATAAGTGGCACTTTTGCATAAGATTTTTTGTTTAGCTAGCAACAAGTCTTATCTACTGTCTATTCAATATAACATGAAACTACTACCTACTTATGTACAAGCCACAGTATTAACATTAAATTTTGTAGAATGTAATATAAAGGCTATCAACATGTACACTTGTCTAGTAAAAAGTTATGGGCACACACATCTCTGTAATGTTATGGACGTAATAATTCACCATGACTTGGCCCTTTAACTTGGCACATGGCGTATTCACACAAACATTTTTAATCAGTTACCTACAAAAGTCAACTATGTGACCAAGTTATCGAAACAAATGTGGTAAATTTGATCGAAAACAGCATATATACAATATACATTCAGTTTTTAAATCAACCGGGTGTCCGGTTTGCATGCCCTAGTTTATCATTACGTCGTGAAAAGTCATTTCGGCTATCAATTTTATTGGTAAAAAAAAATATGCCGATTCGAGAGTCTTAAAACGTTTCGATAGTCCCAATTTAAATAGGCCAATCGCGTTAATTCTAAACGATAATGACAACCTAGAACTAGTTCACAGCGCAATACGTGCTATTTCTAGAAATCAGTACTGCGATTAAGTTCCATTAATTGTGTATTGCCAGTTCGTATTTTAAAGTTTTTTGTATAGAAACATGGTAACAAAATTCACTTGAAAGCTGAGCTTGCATTACACAAAAGACAGTGAGTGGAACTCAGAATTGCATTTCAGCACTTTAAGTTGGAGTATTTTGTTTTCTGTTTTGCGAACCAGTCCCTGGAGTGATTTTGTATCAAGTCACGACTCATTACGCCCGACACAAAACGTGTCTGTACGAAAAATTGCTTATCAGAAAACACAAAAACTCCTTAGGTGCGTTAGGCATAGTTCGTACATCGTCACTCTAAACTATTGAACGGTAAAACTAAAAAGCTCCGTCAAAACGAAAAAACCGTGCCAAATTTATAGAAAGGTTAAAAATAAATACAATATTATTTCAAATTTACAGAGTGTATTAAACTAGATGACATTATGGTCCGGGTCGATTGTGACTCGAACAATGCATCAGACAGGTATTAGGTACCCACTCCATTCGGAGCCGTACCTAATATTTTGAACTTTTAATCCTTTTTAGTCAGAAAAGTTCACCATGTTTCAAGATACATATTATAATTTTACAATAATGCAATAAAAAACAAAAAAAACTCCATCCAATAAAATGATATAATTTCTTTACAATTCTATATTGCACTAATTATCAATTATTATACTTACATACGTATATCACAAATATCAATGAATCCACATTTTATTGTAAAATTTTCAGGTATTATGAATACATTCATGGCACTTTCTCACAACATTTAGTGAAAGAATAGTAAGTGACGTGTTACTAATAGGAAAAAATTATAAGTAACATAGCATAGACAAAACAATTCAAAGTTAATATTTCAAAATATATCCAGCTAGTATAAAAATACATAAGATACACACATTACACAATGTACATACATAGGTACATAAATATAATAAATAATCAATAACATATACAAAACTGTTGGTTTAGCGTGAAGTGGTGACTCCACCTTCGGACCTAATATGTGAAATTTGGTCCAAATAAAAGGTTTGAACGGCCACCCTTTCACTTCGATATTTTCGAAAATCACGCTTTGTGGCAATATACTTAGAAATATAAATCATATCGAAAGAAAACCGAATGAAAACCTTTGAAATGGTATAGTCAACATCACAAGAATGTATAAACATCGTAACTTTTAAATTTATATCACAACATTACAATGAACTCTTATTTTCATTATTTTTTTCACCAATCAAAAATCTGTTTATGAGTATAATTATTACACTTGTTACATATTTATTGTAATGCTGGCGTTGTGACACTATTTTGTAAGTTACAAATTGTGTAATTTCTAGTGCGGCTGACTGTACCTACTTGTTCAATAATTATGCTCGTATGTCTAAGCATAGGATATATCTACATTGTAGTATATAACCAAATCTGAAGCCATCATAAATGTACAGTGCATTGAACATGACCTTGAATAATGAAGACTAAAGCCGGTTTTGACAGATACTGTAATAATTATTTTTGTATCTTTAAACAGATGGTGTCACCTATTATGTACCTAACCTATGATATTGTAACTGTACTGTAAAATATACTGCAGTTTATTGCTTTGTCAAAAAAAATATCTAACCTATCCAATTTGTTTTTTTTTTATTCAGCGAATAGATATTATGTAATGTCTGGAATCTCGACAGTCTACGATTCGAGTCATTACATACCTAACAAGTTGATTCCATAAAATTGGTAAGTATAACTCATAGAACTAAGGTAAAATAAAATTATAATTAGGTAAGTACATAAAATAGAAAATGCAACAATTACAATTGGAATACAAGGAAAGATAGCGAAGATAAGAAAAAAAATAAGGACTTAATTACATAATTATTATTACGGGTGATTTAATGAAGCGACGAATTGGGCCGTGTACGGACGGACGGAATACGGACATGCAATGCGTGCTTTGCATAATTTTCATATGCCTCGCGCGCGTCCTATACAGTCTTCTGCACTAAGATGCACTAAGATGAATAGGTAAAACTCGTAATTCAAAATGGTATCTCAAAATAATAATAAACATTTACACTACTTACAGGAAAAACACTCAAAAACTAAGCGAACTAATCAACTGATTTAATGATTCTTGAGTTTTACTGTGCAAGACCTTATTGTACTGCTAACTATGTGATACCATTTTAAAAGTAAATGGTATTTACAATCTTAGTGAGGCCGAGGCATGCTCTGGCTTGTATTTTTCGAGCCTTGCAAAGTCAGGACATGCCTAAGAACGATAAATTAAGAATTATACCTTCTCAGCTACCGAAAACTTTAATTTGCATCGAATAAAAAAGAATAAAACTGAAAAATAAATCAATCACAAATATCTCGTACACGCGTAGCACTGCAAAATTTTAAGGTAGTTCAGTGGATAAGATTCCAATGATCTAATACGAATTACCTATGGTGATTAGTTGTTTATAAGATAGGTAGGTACTTAAATGATGGTGATGACACAGTTTAATGGTATAATCTATACCAATAATAAGAATGTTTGTCGTGACTGACTGACATATTGATAACGCACAGCCTAAACCACTGCTCGTAGAGACTTGAAATTTCAGGGTGCATTGGTCTTGGTGCGTAGAGGTGTACTAAGAAAGGAATTCCTGAAATTCAGCCCCTAAACGGGTACAGAGACGGTTGAAATTTGTATGAAAATAACTTCACGCAGACGAAGTCGCGCGCTTCGCAAGTTGTTTAATAATGGCGTGACTTAGCTTAAACAACCTTGACAGTAACAACGGTTATAGCAACCTGGCAAGATTAATTAAAGAGATAAATCATTGTTCGAGCGCTTTGCTACTATCTCAATAGGTTAATATTTTTTTATAGGCGCGGTAAAACTCAAATATTTTCAATTATAAAATGATAAATTACTCCTTAGTTTGAAATTACACCTGTATACCTCAGTTTGTAGGGCAGTGCATCGTAGGTTCCTAATGTGCGTGACCTGTGAGGCAAAGCTTTGTTATAGGCGTGGTTACTACTTAACATTAGGCGGGCCATCTGCTTGTTAAATCAGCATATAAAATCTCACTACTTCTACTATTAAGTAATAATATAAATCAGAATAACATGTGCATTCTATAACTAATCTGAATTTTTCGCTTAAACTCCGAGGTTTGTCCCCAACCCTATAAACTTTATTAAAAATTTCTTCTGTCACTGTTTGTCATTGCCCATCGATAAGAGATGGCCATACTTCTGACAGATTTTGCAAAAAGAATTTCATCAATCTACCATCTAAAATTTTGGTTTATCTTCATAAAGCGCTTGAAAAGTATAATGATTAGATTTAAGGCCTAACCTTCATACTTATAAACATAATTTTCACTGTTTTATCCATTGGTAAGAGACAGCAATATGTTTTGACAGATTTTTATAAGTATAAGGCCATAAGTTTTTAGACTAGAAACAATTTATTTTGGAAAAATAAGTGGCCTTATAATACAGTTTTAAAAATTTAAGTTACAGTGAGGGTCAAACAACATTAATTATTTTTCATTTTAACTTTTATTTTAATGTCAACAAAAACCGTAGTTTAACCCCTAAACACCCATATTGCCTGTCCTATCCTAGTTCATCACATGTCAACTTATAATGTAAAGGTATTATCATAATACAACCAGCCGAGTTAATTTGAGACTCTAGTACAAATCACTGATATCGGGCATCTCGCTCACCCATTGACAGTAAAAAAGGATGGTAAAGTTGCCCTACCTCCTTCAGAACCTCACCTCATAGAACCTTCATAGAACTTTATTCAGTACCGACAAAGAGAATGAAAAAATGAGAGCAAGCGAATGCGCGAATGTATCTTCATCTCGCTCGCACTAGCTCAAAGTTAGTAGGTACACGGCCGACGAACTAAAGCCGCATTCGCTTCTAAACGATTCTTTCTATCAACAGCAGGAAAATGCAGACTAACCCTACTACTAATAAACTCATCGTAACCTCGAAATTGTTACACCGTGTTTTGTCTCTTTCGATCTAATTTTAAACTTCCTATTAATGCAAAAGACAAATACGGTGTATGTTAACGAGTATATTTAATATTTTAGGGAAAGACCTCGGCGTACGTATCTTATTCAGATACAAGATGATTTAGAAAAAGGCTAGGCCAAGAGTACCTTAAACCGACGAGCATGTATAAAGAATGTTATCAGAGTGAATAAAGCAAAAGAGGTATGTCAGGATTGTAGTAATAGAAAATCCGTGGACTCTGCCTACCCCCATGGGAAACAGGCATGATTTTATGTATACATGTATGTATTAACGGGTAGTTTAAAGTTACGCCGAGTTTATTAGTACCAGAGTACAAGTACAACCGCCACGGATTTCGAAGTTCGAGCAAATATACTAAAAATTACTTCTGGCGCATTCAAGATCACACGTTTGAGTCCGTAGCGGTGTCCAGCGCTTTATTATTTAAGCAAATCGAACGAAACATGTATTTTATAGTGATTTATAGATCACGTGATCTTCGATAGCATGACGTGTCAATTCGATACATTTTCGCACTCGTCTACTCAGAATATATAATGATATATGACTACAGGCTACTGTATCTTTTCAGCAGCATCTGGCATCTACGAAAAAGCATCTCTTCAGTGGTTACCAGTTACCATCAGTCTCAAATACACTCATCCAGTTGCACTAGCTAGAATTACGCTGTTTCCCCGCGTCATAAAATCTTTAAAAATGACTCTTCATACCTAAATAATTGACTGTTTACTCTGCCTTTAGATGGTCCCTGTTCCCGTTCATTTCTTTGAGACGCTGCCTTAACTGAGCAGTCTTGATGTTGGTCATTACTTGTGTCGATTGGTACAGCCATGAGCCCTATAAAAACATAAAATACATTGTTAAAAAGTGGCGGTGATCTAACAGCGTCATCAAGCCCCAAACTTTTTTTTTTGATACAATTTGCTGATGTAACAAGCATATGGCCCACCTGATGTTAAGTGGTTACCATAGCCTATAACAAGGCATTGCCTTGTAGGTCACGTTATTTAGGAACATGCCCCCCCTTTCTATATTTATTATATGGACCCCTGTATTCTGCTTCCTGCTAGAATATAGGGGTACACACATAGATACGTCACAAAAAGGTTCTCTTAGGGTTTCCTTATTTCTCCAACCAGGTTTTCATGTAAGTACTTACACTCAGTTTGATGTAGGTAGGTACCATTAGTATTACTGAAGTTTGTTTCGTGAAAAATAGTAGATTAATAAGCCAGTTCACTGCCGTAATAGTGTATCATACTATCGAAAACAATCGATATAGTTAGGGGCAAGGTCAACAGAAAGTATAGAACCCGACTGACCGCTAAATAATTCACTCTATAACAGTAAATCGACAGGTACAGAAATATCGCGTATTTGTTTTGTAAATCCATAAGTACTTAGAACACATAACACCCAGACACACATCTATGTTTATCACACAAATGTTTGTTCTCGGTAGGGATCGAACCCACCACCTACAGCACAGAAGGCACGGCTACTACAAACTTCATAATGTTTTTGTTAACTCACCACCATGATCATGCAGTTGAGGAGGATTGGTATGGAGAAGACGACAGATATGAACAGCCCTTTGCTATCGAAGTACTGCTGCCGCGAGAACAGAGTCCAGTTCCGCGCAGCTACCTCGTTTATATTCTCCGAGAAGTACACAAGGAGTACTGAAAAATAATAAGACAGGGTTCTTAAAAGATTTCCAGACATCTTGCGTTTTTTAATAGGATTGACCACTGTAATCTGAGCTCATATTTTGTTAAAATTTCACTGACTTTGTAACTCAGCTTAGATTGAGGCGAATTTAAGTGTGAGTACCGTAAACCATTTTTTTTATTAATTTGGGCTATTTTGACATATTTTGGGGCTACTTTGACACATGACGACGACCGATGTGGCGCGGTGGGCGAATGTCCGCCTGCGACGCAGAGGTTGCGGGTTCGATTCCCGCCTAGGGATAAATGTTTCTACGATCTGCAAATATTTATTCCGGGTGTTCTGGGTATTTTCTATGTATAATAAAAAATATCTATGTATGTAATATAGTATTGTACTAAGTATATCAGTCATCTAGTACCCATAACACAAGCTCTGCTTAGCTTGGATGATGCTGTGTGGATTGTCCAGCATTATTTATTTATTTATTTATAGGTAATTTGCAGGTTGAACATCTTGTTTTATTTTTATTGGTTAATAATTAGGTGTTTTGTTTGTTCTAGGTTATTTATTAATAAATAGAAGATTGTGTTAAGATTGAAAAATGGTTAGAAATTATAAAAAGAAGATAGGAGGGCGAAAATATAAAAATTATAGTCAAGATGATCTCAAAAAAATATTGCGGAAGTTAGGTCAGGAAAATTGCCTCAAAAAGCTGCATCAGAAATATATTAAGTTGGCCGTGTCACAATGCTCAACCCAACTTGTGTGAATATGTAGAAGAGAACTTGTGCTCGATCTGCAGATTTCCGATATTATCACCTTCACATACCTGATGATCAAGCCAAAAAATGAGCCAATGAGCCTAATATTGTTTAGAAGAAGTTTTTTGTTAATTTTGAATGACTATTTTTGTAGTTTTAAGCAAATGAAACAATTATAAAACAGTAATTTGAGAACGTAATAAATTCGTTGATTTCCTTGATTGTTTGTCGCTTTTATGGTCTCTTTCAGTAAAAATAAAACCAAACTTAATTTTTTAGGTGTCGAAGTATAATAGGTATTTATAATTAGGTTACAGTTAATAGGTATGTTATACCTTTTTAATGTTTAGTTTTAGCACGCCAACCCAACCACTCTGTTTCTCACCTGTCAAGGTTGGCTGGCAGAAAGGCTCTCAAAAGGAAAGAAATATTTTTTTTTGTGCAATAAAGGATTAAATAAATAAACATAATTACTCATTTATTATAATCGTTAGAATACCTATGAAATTAACTTGTTAGTGTTATAAAATAAAATCATTTTTTATTGATGGGATTAAAAATTTATTTATTTATTTATTTATTTCTTTTTACAATGCCCTAACAGTAAAAACTAAATTGACATTGTAAAACAACTTATAGCTATTATCCTAAAACAACATTAAAGCTCTTTCTGTAAATTTCGTCAATGAAACCACAAAAAGGTCAAAGTCATCCTCTTCGCATAATTTATTAATAAGACAGAGTGCTCTTGTCATAGGAGCTTCTTTGAGTAAATTAGTCCGTGCTTTTGGAACCAGTAGGAGTTTGTGTCGCCGCGCGCGTATGTAGTTATTTGGCACATACAGCCCCACACGCATTAGTACTCGCGGGTTATACACCATACCTCTCAATAATCTAAAAATGTACGCAGCCAGCGTTACCTCCCTTCTTACCTCCAGTTTGTAGTAACCTACCATTCCTAAGACAAATAAAGTAGGATACATTAGCGGGTAGAATGGGTAGACTCCGTACATTTTTAGGTATAAAAATCTAATAAATTTATTTTGTATTTTTTCCACCATGATGTTATATTTTTTTTCATGCGGACTCCATATCACAGAACTACTTTCAAGCCTACTTCGTACCAAAGCATTATAAAGTGCTTTGATGGCGTTTATATTTTCGAAATGACTGCACTGTCGTAGTACGAACCCTAGATTTCGAAACGAAACGATTTTAAAATGTAATTAAAATAAAACTAGTCTGATATAATCTACATTACGTGCCTCTAATAAGCACCTTATCAATAGAAAGATAATTAAATAATCTATTGATATTGTTTTTTTTATGTTCAAACTGACAGATACACGCTAGATTTTTGTAAATTATAAACAAGATATATTTACCAGGATGACTGGAACAACATTACATGAATAAATAAATAAAATTTTATGCAGATCAGAGTTATGGTTAGAAAGTTAGCCTCGAACATAATTACATCTCAAACAAAAATTGGGCGATTTTCGCCTAGGGGTGTACCCCTAGAATACTTCTGCACAAACATACCCTGAACATAAGTCTACCTCCCTGTGCGTTGTTTATATGTCAGCCGAAGATTCTTGTAATTGTTATAGATAAGATTTAAAACAACCTACAGTCAAATTCTTCGTATTTACGTAAATTATACTGAGTAAATTTGAATTGTACTCAATGTAACTCTACGAGTATCAATATCAACGAACGCAACCTTGGTATATTAAAGTTATCGAACCTTGTACAGATAAATCACCTTTCCGACAAAGACGGAAACCGGAAAGATGATTTATTACTAATTATTAATAATTATAAAATAAACTTTATGCCAACAGAATTAAGATTTATAAAAAAACGTGTGCCCGCGATTTTGTTTAATATAATGACCTAAAAAACGTCCAGTGGACATAAACTTCCCACGTAAGATTCTAGAACGTGAACTTTTTTGTCTCTTAATTCCTTTGTTATCGGTCCCTCGGGATCCCAACTTATTTCGCGTGGAGTGATTTATCCTATAGTAAGCGATTCAAATGTCTTGTAGAGGACGTGGAAGATCACCCACGAGATGGACGGACCAATCAAGGCAGCTATTGATGTTCCTCTCAGCGAATGTGCCAGAAGAGTAGCGGTGCGAGAGGAATGGCGGAGGATTGTAGCGCGAGCCACAGTCCTGACATGACGACTACGACCACTCTGTCAAAAGTGTTACGACCAAGAAGTAAGAGACTCAAGATCCTTATAAGGATGCCAAATATTACATTCAGCAAATCATATTTTGCAGTCGTTGGTATTCCATACGTGATAGGTATAGGATAAATAAAGCTTAAATTCTTGGATGAGGTTCACTCTTCCAAGAGTTAGGCCTATAACTGTGCCAGTAAACCAAAACTTAACTGGTATGTCTAGATTAATGGTTTTTTCCCGCTAGTCCGCGAACCACTGGTGGACCCTGAGTTAAGGCTTGGTATTCCTGCAACTTTAGGCATTTAGCGCTGTCTCGGGCCGCACGCGAAATACGTAGCGCGGACGCAGCGGCAGTGAACTCGTATGCCCCCGCCAGCGACATAGTATAGCAATTAGCAGTAGGATCATTTTATTTGACTTTAGAAATTCATCTTTTGTGATCAAACTTTGTTTATAGTAAAGTAATAGTTTCGTAAATAAATGAAGGAACCTCCCTATTTTTGTTTTCTAAGCATAATAAGGTATTATTTTGCCGGTTTTTTAGCGCTGAATGTGGTTGTGGTTGTGGATTCGATTCCCGCCTTGGGACAAATGATTGTAGGATCTGTAAATATTTGCTCCGGCTGTTCTGGGTATTTTCTATGCATGATAAAATATATATATCTATGTAATGTATTATATTATTAATAGTATACCCATAACACAAGCTCTGCTTAGCTTGGGGCTAGGTGATGCTGTGTGGGTTGTCCAGCACTATATTTTTAAATTATTAATTTTGTAAACAATATGAAGACGGAACAAGCAAGTTGCCCACCTGATGTTAAGTGCAGCTATTGCCTATAATAAAGTAAAGTCTAGCTACGTTTGTAATATTCTCTATTTGGTCTTCTTTATTTGGTTATTTCGTCGTATCTTAGAAACAGGGGCATAACTGTAAAAAGTCAACTTTACAGGAGAAGATTTTTTCTGATTATTTTATAAATTGAAATATTTTTAGTATTAAGGTGGTTCGATTTCCATACAAATGTATTGTACCAATTGTAGGCTAAGGTAGTATAATTTCACATTGTTATAAATATTGTTGGTGTTTTTAGTGGTTTTCATTTGCGTGAAATGATATTTTATTAAAGAAAACAGAAGAGTAATAGCAAAAATAGCATCGAAATTTTAGTTCATGTCTGTCAGTGTTTATGTGGACACTGATAGTGTCGTCACTTACGACTACGATTCTATATGTGTGAGTTTCGCGACGTTGCCAGCTCGCGGCAATCGCGGGTCGTGGGTTATTGCCGCTCTTCTCCGTGTTTTCATAATATGTTCGGCTTAAAAAACTAACTTTGGAGGATTGAACATGTATTGCCAACATAATAAGTTTCGGATAATTATGGGAAAACATTTCATTACGAACCATAGTAATAACTTTATTATTATGAGGTACATATCAAAAGGACTCTCGACTGTAATCCCCAGCCACAGTAGACATCCATCCGTTAGGGCAGCCGTCATACCTCAGTTCGTAGTAGCTTTCTGCGCTGTAAGTGGTGGGTTGGACCCCCACCGTGTACAAACATTTGTGTGATAAACGTACCTAGATGTTTGTTCTGTGTCTGGATGTTATGTTGTATTTACAAAAAAATACATAGGTATACAAGTATTCTATCAGTCATCTGGTTTCTATAGTACAATCTATGCTTAGTTTGGGGCTAAATACGAATATGTGGTCAGGTTTTCAATTCAAAATGGCGAGTACAGATCATAGTACTAAAACTGATATGGGTGTCGTTTTCGACTAATTTGGGGGTGCTAATTACGAAAATCTGGTCAAATTTGAAATTCAAAATGGCGGATACAAATCATGATACAAAAAACTGACATGGGTGTCGTTTTCTACTGATTTGGGGGTGTTGATTATGAATATCTGGTCAAATTTGAAATTCAAAATGGCGGATACAAATCATGATACAAAAAACTGACATGGGTGTCGTTTTCTACTGATTTGAGGGTGCTGATTACGAATATCTGGTCAGATTTGAAATTCAAAATGGCGGATACAAATCATGATACAAAAAACTGACATGGGTGTCATTTTCGACTAATTTCAGGGTGCTGATTACGAATATTTGGTCAGATTTAAAATTCAAAATGGCGGGTACAGAAAACTGACATGGGGGTGTCATTTTCGACTGATTTGGAGGTGTTGACTACGAATATCTGATCAGATTTGAAATTCAAAATGATGGGTTCAATGGCGGGCATCAGCAAACTCAAATCAGTTGAAAACGACACCCATGTCAGTTTTTTGTACCATTATTTACACCCGCCACTTTGAATGTCAAATCTGACCAGATTTTCGTAATCAGCACCCCCAAATTAGTCGAAAACGACACCCATGTCAGTTTTTTGTCCCATGATTTGTACCTGCCATTTTGAATTTCAAATCTGACCAGATATTCGTAATCAGCACCCTCAAATCAGTAGAAAACGACACCCATGTCAGTTTTTTGTATCATGATTTGTATCTGCCATTTTGAATTTCAAATTTGACCAGATATTCGTAATCAGCACCCCCAAATTAGTAGAAAACGACACCCATGTCAGTTTTTTGTATCATGATTTGTATCCGCCATTTTGAATTTCAAATCTGACCAGATATTCGTAATCAGCACCCCCAAATCAGTAGAAAACGACACCCATGTCAGTTTTTTGTATCATGATTTGTATCCGCCATTTTGAATTTCAAATTTGACCAGATATTCGTAATCAGCACCCCCAAATTAGTCGAAAACGACACCTATGTCAGTTTTTTGTACCATCATTTGCACCCGCCATTTTGAATTTCAAATCTGACCAGATATTCGTATTTAGCCCCAAACTAAGCATAGGTTGGACTATAGAAACCAGATGACTGATAGAATACTTGTATACCTATGTATTTTTTTGTAAATACAACATGACATCCAGACACAGAACAAACATCTAGGTACGTTTATCACACAAATGTTTGTATACGGTGGGGGTCCAACCCACCACCTACAGCGCAAAAAGCTACCACGAACTGAGGTATGACGGCTGAACTCATTATGAAAACACGGAGAAGAGCGGCAATAACCCACGACCCGCGATTGCCGCGAGCTGGCAACGTCGCGAAACTCACACACATATAGAATCGTAGGCGTACGTGACGACAATATCTTTGTCCACTAATACACTGACAGAAATGAACATTAGCAAACTTTGTACTGTTTTACCCCCTCCACTCCCGTTTTCTGGAATTATTTTTGTAACATCGTATGAAAAATAAATTATTGTATCTCTCAAATTTAATTAAAATCTGTCGATAAATAACGCTACAGTAAAATTCCCTCTTTTTCCCCCTTTTTTTACATCCAATCAAAAATCGCAATCGACAAAAAAATTCCTTTAGCTCAAGGAATATGTGTGCCAATTTTTGTCAAAATCGGTGTAAAACTGCGACCTGTAGGCGAAAACAGACAACCGGGCAAAAGCATTTTTGCCCTATCTGGAAACTGGACACTTCGCTCGCTCGGTCAATAATAATAATAATGCTGGACAGTCCACACAGCATCATCTAGCCCCAAGCTAAGCAGAGCTTGTGTTATGGGTACTAGATGACTGATATACTTAACACAATACATTACATACATAGATATTTTTTATTATACATAGAAAATACCCAGAACACCCGGAATAAATATTTGCAGATCGTACAAACATTTATCCCAAGGCGGGAATCGAACCCGCAACCTCCTGCGTCGCAGGCGGACACTCGCCCGCCGCGCCACATCGGTCGTCAGTTGTTGTTTATATACGTTTTTGAACTCATGCATGATGTAAACACCAATTACATTTTTTATTTATAGTGCAAATGGTCAATGCAGCACATGGCACGCAGAGGTAGGATATAGACAAAATATAAAAATCGGACAGCGATATTCATTAGTTATACCTACTAGTATTCTTATACTATGGCACTATGACCGCAACAGATCATATCATATTTACTTACTTTCTTATATTTTTATAGTGCATTCTTTTAATTTATTATTTTTATGCCTGTAAACGACTTTTTTCGCTGGCGTTGTTTATTGCCCATTATGAAACTTGCAATAATTCTATAAATTCGTCAAAAACTTCCTGATTGGTGCACTAAATTCGCCGCGGAAAAAATTGACACAGGTCCGTCGTCTGTAAGCGCCAGCGCGCGACTGATCGCCGCCAGGCTTGTGCATTTTGTGGTTATTTAAACATAGTGATTATGAAAATAATTTTAACAAGTCAAAATCTACGAATTTGTTTAGATATATTTTGTGTATTTAAATCAGTACAAAAAAAAAATTCAAAATATCAGTAGTTTAGTTTTCATGTTGAAAAAACATTTAAAAATGGGGTAACTTTGGGGTTTTTTTTTATCGAGTGAAGTTCATCAGATCTTGTAACCGAATACGAATTTGACTAGACCAGATTCTTAAGTATTAAATATATTTTTTTCAAAATTTTAAACACTATTTTCTATGTCTCAGATGGTTTTAAAAATCACAAAAGCGCGGCCTTTTGGGAATAGAGGCCGTTAATACGGAAGATAGATACTTACATAATATTATAAACAGAACAACTTGAAAGTTTCCATAGTTTCTGGTGGATATCGATGTGAATGTGACGATTATGTGGAATGATATCAGCGCGATCAGCCATGGGTCTCCCCATTCAATCTGAAAATAGATTTACTAATAAAAAATATACTATATAGGGTGCCTATAGTAATTACAATGTTTCCTAGCCTCTCGTCCCACTGCTATTTACAATAATTACGTCCCAATAAATGAAAACCAATACAGTTGTTTAATCTTAATGACTCATTATCGTCAATGCTGGAGTTATCTGCAGCAGTGGAGCCAGCAGTGGAGCGGTGCTCCCTCCATATTTGATGGGGGTTACCATAGCTACGCTTGGAAAGCGGCTCAATGACCGCAGTATTTGCGTACGATAATTAGATTGATTCCTAAGTAAGTTACTTATCATATAAGTTATCATTATGCTCTATGCTGTTGGCATTGAAACAGACAGGTTGGTACGGAAGTATTTCTACCTAGTCAGTTCGTGCATTGTCACTATTATTACGCGCTTCCTATTGAGGATTAGTAAATCTGCATAATTTACTAGTGTCAGAGGTCAAAAACAAGCCACACAGTATACCTATGCCTAGAAAATAAAATAATAAACGGGCCTTTGATCTATAGTGTAGGTGTATTGTATTGACATAGACGTATTTTCGACGGCGTCGATTGATGTGGCGCGGCTGGCGACCGCCTGCGACGCAGGAGGTTGCGGGTTCGATTCCCGCCTTGGGCAATATTTATTCTGGGTGTACTGGGTATTTTCTATGCATAATAAAAAATATCTATGTATGTAATGTATTGTATTAAGTATATCAGTCATCTAGTACCCATAACACAAGCCTTGATTAGCTTGGGGCTAGATGATGCTGTGTGGATTTTTCCACTACATTATTTGAGAGTACAAGCGAATCTCTATTCGCATTTATCTCTCTTTACCTTGTTGGTTTACATGGACAGTCTACCTACACTATACTACCTACATATAATACATAATAGTAAACTGCTGAGGATCAAGTAACAACTATAATTAAATCCAATTAGAGTAATAGCATAGCAAAGGCAGTCTGGGTGACATTGATACTATTTGTAGAAAAATTTACTATTTGCCAAAAACTATACACAAGATTACAAACCAGTTCAGCAACAAAAACTAGTCATTCAATAATAAATGAATACAACTACACAAGCATTCATAGTGTGTTTCCCCTACATTCTTTCATATGCTTTATCCTTTCCCACTCGGACATCTTACTACTTGAGGCAACACAGACAAAAAATATATAATTACCTTGAATACAATAAATTTACATGTTGATTGGTTGGCTAGTATACCTAACTAGTAGAAGAGAAACACAGTTTCTACACATGTCCATTTTAACCAATCTTACAACTATAGTTGTGTAGATAAAATTGTATTGTCTAGCTGATAAGAGCATCATCAATAACTGCATTGGATACTTGCAGATGGTATATAAAATAGGTATTTAGTATCCATTAATCTGCATACTGACATGATATCTATTGTACCTATGCACATATGGTTGCAAATATTTTGGTAGAAACATGTCCAAACATTTATGTGATGACCTGCTATACCTGTTTTTGCCTACTATTTGCAGTGCTCATAATGTACCTACCCTACCTGCGGTATCTAAGCCTATTAATTACTTGGCTATTAAAGTTCAGTACAGTATTTAGTAGCCGACAGCGGCATAGTAAAAGCAATAAGAAAAGAAATAAGTTAAATGCCGTACGAGTCAAAGTGTACGGATGTTTCATGTAAATAAATAATTTATATCTTTCGTCTGGAAATAAAAATAGAAACAGAAAGTACTTACACTGCGAAGGTACGAAATAAAATCTGATATTTGATTTACTTCTACAAATCCTTCCATCACTGTGTATTTACACTACGAAGACGTAAAAACGAGAAGTGATCTAAGTATTAGGTACTTTTATTTTACACAACTTTTTCAAGAATGACCGCATCTAATTTGGCTATGGATAGATAACTCTTACTCTAATGGATGACATGACTGACAGCAGTACAGCAGTAATGACAGTGACAAATAGACGACCAATACCGACAGAACAGACCATTGAGATTAATTTTCTGTCATGCTTACAGAAAATAAATTAAAGCATTCTGTCTTTGTCGCACTCGTGAAATTCGTGTAAATTCACGCTTCACGTTTAAAATTTGTGTTGTTTTGAGTGCGATTGGTTTTCGATATGGGAGAATATCCGGACTACATCTTTAGTAGTTTGGATTAAACTTCATACAGCGTTTTGATGTTCTCGAGTTTCCTATAGCTAGTGCTTTAGATTGTCTTTGGTAAAGTCAATAATTTTTTTATTTACTTGAGTAAAAATAATCAAGATCATTGGCTGTGTTTGCAGAAAATAAACAAAAGGGCGCTTTTTTTGCACAATTTAATTGCCAAGACTTATTTGTTTCCTGCTGGTGAATCGGTAGTACCTACGTGGTTCTATAGTAGTTAAAAAACCGTGTGAGAACTATGTACGACTGTACTTGTTGATATTATCAAAAGGCAAAGCCATTCTGGCTCGCCGGCACTGCAGCGAAATGTTATCAAATACAAAGAGATTATGCGTTGCGTTCTTGTTAATCAGTTTGCAGAATGTGAAAGTTTTTGGTAACGAAATAAAACCCAACAAAGATCTTTTCAGTTTAGATGTGACTGGTTGCTCATTGTTTCATAAGCTGTGCTCCTATCTGGACGATGATCTAGATATTCTTTCATGTACCCTAAACGCAGCTTACAATAAGACACAGGTCACACCGGCCTGCCAACAAACGGTATGGACTCATCAGAATGATTTACTCGACAATGCTTATTTAAACTACAAATTGAAAGAACCTTGTCAAGACGAGCCAGGCATACTCAACTGCTTGAAATCTTCTGAACTTGGAATAGACTGCATTTTAAAGAAGAAGCCAAGTGTTAATGATAAAGATTGCTGGGGCATAATCAATAAAATTGAAACTCTAATTTTCAATGATTGGCAAATCACTGGAAGCTTTCTCAAAAGTTGCTATGACGATATACAGGCGCACACATGTGCTAGAATACCCCAGGACTCAAAAAGCCTTGCTCAAATACCAACTCTTAAATGTCTTCAGAGTAAAGAACAAAATTTACGTCCAGAGTGTCTTTCTGAGATAAGTGTTCTTCAGGATATGAAGTACAACACTCTTGTGCTGGATAAGATCATATTTGCTGCATGTAATTTGGATCAAAAGAACTTCTGCCCTGATGAAGTTCCTGGTTCCTGGCTCATGTACAAGTGTCTCTTAAGACATAAATATGAAAATGGTAGTAAATTCTTTCTTCCTCCCTTTTTTTAAGACAAATGCTCTTAGTCTGTCTATTGTTATAGGTTCTTAGATATTAAAAAGATCACATATAATTTTTTTTATTTTTTTACAGGAATGAGGAAGAAGTGCCAAGATCAACTTTTCTATGATCAAAGAAACATAGTCATGAATTACCGAAACAGCAGAGGTCTGGTAAGGTCATGTAAAGAGGACATCCGCAAGTTTCATTGCAGGAAAGGGGTGGTTGATGATAAAGATGTCAGACTTGCACAAATATTGCTATGCTTAGAAAATATCACAAGAAACGATAGCACAAAACTGGCTCCTGAATGTACTGCAGAAATGATTGACCACAGAAAAATGCTCATGGATGACTACAGACTTTCCCCAGAATTAATGCACAACTGTGCAAATGACATTCTCACACTCTGCAAAGGCATTGAAGCTGGTGGAAAAACCATACATTGCTTAATGGACCATGCTCGCCCCCGGAGACGAAAGGAAAAAAGAATCAGCATAGCCTGTCAGAAATCTCTAGAATCATTAGTTCAAGAAACTGATCCTGGTGAGGATTGGAGGGTAGACCCTATTCTACGTAAAGCATGCAAGCCTGTGGTAGACAAAGCTTGTCAAGAAGTGACTGGTGGAAATGGAAGGGTGATGTCTTGTCTTATGGAGAGGTTGGGAACTGTGGTTATGACTCCTGATTGTGAATCAGCCTTGATACAAATACAGTATTTCATTTCTAGAAACTTCAAACTAGATACTCAGTTGTACAAAGCCTGCAAGTATGATGCTGTGACACTTTGCAAATCAAAGTTTCAATGGCCCGACACTGGTGATGCACAGTCAGAGAAGGACCTGCTAGTATTTCCATGTCTGTACAACTATGCCTACAACTCTGACCAAAAAGGAAAGTTGAAGCCAAACTGTGAGCATCAGGTTCGAAAAGCTATGAAACAGAGAGCTGTAAGTGTGGATTTACTGCCAGAAATTGAAGATGTTTGTATTGATGATCTTGCGTCATTTTGTATAGAAAACACAGGCAAAGGTGAAGAGATATCTTGCTTACAGGATAAAATAAAGGAAGTATCTCCTAAATGTAGAGATGTAGTAAACAATTTTACTGAAACACAGAGTGGCCACATTGAATTGAATGTGGTTGTGAATGTTAATTGCAGAGTTCCCATTGAAAAGCTTTGCTCTTCTGAACTGAAAACCAAGACTGATGAAGATGATGTAATGGGTTGTCTAATCTCTCACAAGAATGACCCAGAAATAAAAGCAAATGTAAAGTGTAGAGCTGCTATTGAACATGAACAATTGATCTCCATAACAAATTATAGGTTTACTCGTAAATTTAAGAATGCTTGCAAATCTTATGTTGTAAGGTACTGTCCTAAAGCTCAAACTAAAAGCCAAGTTGTAACTTGTCTGAGTGAAATTATCAGAAATGATACTATAGCTAGGAAAAAGCATACTATACTTAAAGATTGTCGTCAGCAGCTAAGAAGTCAGCTGTTTCAACAGAAAGAGAATATAGACCTAGATCCAGAGCTAAAAGAAGCTTGTAAAGTCGATTTGCAGCTATTCTGCCCTTCCGTACCTCACGGGGAATCTGCAGCTTTAGAATGCCTACGAACAGCTAATGGGCAGCTGTCAAATGAATGCCAAAAAGCTGTATTTGTTGTTAAAACGCAAGAGTTTGCAGATAATGCTATTGACTACCATTTGATCACAAGCTGCAATAGTATGATTGACATGTACTGCCATAATACAGAAACTGCTAAGATTCTCGGTTGTTTGAAGGTATGTGTTCAAGATATCATAAAAATAGAAGCACAATTTTTTTTTGAAGTGTTTGATCTACTGTTTTACTGAGTTTAAGCAAATAAAGCTTAATCTTGTGTTGTTTCAGACTCATCACAAGGAACCAAACTTTAATGAAGATTGCAAGCTGGTTATAGTCAACAGAATGATAGAGCAGAATACAGACTACAGGCTCAATGATAATTTGCAAAATTCATGCAAGGACGATATTCAACAATATTGCTCCGAGGTCATTGGTAAGTTAATGCTTACATTTGATTTTTATGCTCAGCTATAGTATGATTAACTTTTCAATGCTGGGCAGATGATCCTCCATATACTTTACATGCTGTGTGGTGACTACAGTATGAATATGCCCAGTAGTGAACATCAGCCTGAGATGATAATGATGATAGGTAGATAAGGTAGTAAAGTACTATTAGTAGGTGGGAAATATTGCCTCTCAATTAATCTGTATTTATTATGCTGCCGCACAGAACATTCTCATTAATATTCATAAGCAAATTCGTCATAATAGTGCCTATTGTTAGTGGGTCGCAGTTTGGTGACCCCGAGATAAGGTATTTTAGTTACGCCAACATTGGATAATAAATAGAGATAACTTGATAACATTTTGTTTGCAAAAACCTAGTATCGGACTATTCATATGTATACCTACTGTTTTTAACTGTAGTAGTACGTAATTGAAGACTAAAGTTGCGCGGGCTGTCTGACTGGGCTAGAAGTGCGGGTTCGATTTCTGTTGACATACATTTTTGCTTGATCTGCAACTATTGTTTTGTGTCTGTACCTACCTACTAATCAAATCAAATATATTTATTGCGTTCATGTTGTATATGGTTACACTACTATGATATACTCATATAAAACTTGGATTCTTTAGATCATGATGTAATAATAATAATAATAATGCTGGACAATCTACACAGCATCATCCAGCCCCAGCTAAGCAGAGCTTGTGTTATGGGTACTAGATGACTGATATACTTAACATACCTAGACATTTTTTTTTATTATATTATTATATAGAAGATACCCAGAACAAACAGATAAATATTTGCAGATCGTGCAAACATTTATCCCAAGGTGGGAATCGAACCCGCAACCTCCTACGTCGCATGCGGACATTCGCCCGCCGCGCCACATCGGTCTTCGTGTAAGGAATCTTAACACCTACAGTCGCCGCGGTCGCCGCACAAGGCTCTATAGCTGCAAAGATGTCAGTCGCACTTTTCAGGTGCCTGTGGCTCCCCACAATTGCATTCCAGTTGAAAAAATGGCAAATGGGAGGTCACGCTATGGTGGTTTGCCAAATATTACCCCTTATAAAATACCTTTCATCATTATTTTCAGCCAGCCAACCCAAAGACGTCGAACTCCAAGGCAAGGTGCTATTTTGTCTCAAAAACAAATTCCGAGAATCGAAACTGACGACCGCTTGTGAAAACGAACTCGCGAACTTGTTGAAAGAGCAAGCGTTGAATTATAGACTGAATCCATTGCTTGGACGATTGTGTTCTGCGGAGATACAAACGATATGCTCGCTGCAGCCTGATATTACGAATTCTGAGGGAAAGGTAATTTTTAAATTAATTATTTCTAGTACCTACTTAGTACTGCATAAATAAATTATTAGTTTGTTCTCTGACTAGTAGGTATTATTACAACAAAACAAAAAGTATTCAATCAGTATGTAGTATTTGGATGTGGCTCTAACTACTCCTTTTAGACGTCCTTAAGAGTTTTGAGTAGTCGAGTACCTACCAAGAGGTCTGAGATGTCTAATACAGCTCGTGGGGATTACAGCTGTGATGCTTTGTTTGGACGTGCCTCTGGCGACCTCTCTTAGTGGCTGTATCTAATCTTGTAATTCTGTATGTGACAGGTAGAAGAGTGTCTCAAAAACGCACTGCTTAACCACAAAATAGTATCGGCAGCATGTGCCAGTGAAGTTGCGCAAATAATAGAAGAAGCTGAGGTTGATATTGAAGCTGATCCGCTTCTGGAAAAAGTTTGCGCTTTAGACCTGCTGAAGTATTGCAAGGATTTGGAGCATGGGGCTGGGAGGCGTAAGGACACCTATTACTTAACATAAAAACTGCTAATAAACACCCTAAAACAAGGTTTAAGTTAAACCTTAGTAATAAATTCGTAATGTTTAAAGTTATGCCTACCGTGTTTTGTCTTTTGCATCGACAGAAAGTTTCAAATTAGATCGAAAGAAACAGAACACGGTGTAGCTATTTTCGAAGTTCTAGCGAGATAATTAACAGGGCTCGTATTAAAAAAAATTATCAGTCATCATCATAGCTCTGAGCTCCAAGTCTTGAGTTTAGTATAGACACTCAAGCTATACTGAGCGGCAACCGAATGACAGCCGAGCAAGGGACAACTCAGTCCCGACTCGTAGTTGAAGATTTATCAGATTCTTCATCGTCCAGAGCGATCGCAATAGCCGCTAATTCTAGATCGTCAGATTACAACATGATTGTAGTCTAGTTACAACAAAATTTTTGCTCGGGCGAGTACACTGCATCACAGCGCAACTGTAGCTTGGTCGAGGCCCGTCTTTGTAAGTAATAATTCTGTTAGTTAAAATTACTCATGAATCGTGTACACCGACTTCAGACTTGGAGCTCTGGGTTGGCTTGGAGCTAAGTTAGCTTTGCCTAGTTTGTGGCTAGATGGCGTTGTGCGAAATTTCTGCCAATATTTATTTATTTAATAATGATCAGGGTTCGGAATTTTCGTGTCACATTTATTTTGTCAAAGGGATATTTATTTTTAAACAGGTACCTTTATTAAAAAATCAAAAACCATGACTGCGACTGAAAAGTGTGAGCCTAATCAAGCATAGGTAATTTTATTTTTTATGCTACTTTCAACTGGAACAAGCCCATGGCCCACTTGATGTTAAGTGGTTTCCATCACCAAGCATTGCCTTGCAGAGCAGGTTAGGAACGTGCCCTACCATGCTCTGCTCTGTGGCCATCAACCTGATGCACAGATGATGATAACCTGATGATGTGTTATGTTACGGACACGCACACCCTTCAAAACGTAGAAAGCCACTTGGCGGTAGAAATAGACATTATGATAGTACTTCCTTGGAAGGCTGCTTCACTTATCTACTACTACTAAAATGTAGTATTGTGTTATGTCAATAATTATTTATAAGTATGTACTAATTTTTCTTGTATGCTTGCAGGTTTAAAATGTCTGCATATAATTCTTAATGATAGTAATAGAAAATTGGAGGCTGATTGCAAGAAGGCTCTCTCTAATAGATTAGAAATGTATAAATATGTAGCAGCTGTAAGTATAGCCCTGCATCTTTTCAAAGTTTATTTTTTTAATTAATAATACTACCAACGACTCATCTACATATTTTTGTTTGTTTCAGATGATGGTGGTAGAAAATTTAGGTGATGTCTATGAAGAACTCTCAACATCTCCTTCTAAGAAGTACTTTTTAGTTGTAGCTATATCAGTGGTAGGATTAATTTTTATATTTGGTTTATATTGTGGCCGTATGACTAAGAAAGCTATGTATGTTAAAAGAAAATAATGTAAGTCAATATATATAATAAAAAAGTCATAAGTTTCTCGTTATATTTTATTTCCTCCATCAATATAGGTAGGCAGGTTTCAGTATCTTATTTTATTCTAATGGTTCACTAAAATCTATTCCATCTAAGTCATGGTTTACTGTATTTTGTTTCTTTTCTGTTTTGAGTTCCACTTTAACCTCTCCCTTGATTAATTTTTGGCTTTCCTCAAAGAACTGGTTAGGGTGATTGATTCCCAGACCTAAGTCATTATTGTGCACTGCATCAAAGTACCTGCTGCATGAAATTTGGTAGTGTCCTTTTTTGGCCAAATCTATTATATCATGGACAGCTGTAACAGAAATAATAAAATCATTGTTATTTGTAATCATAATATTTTTTGCATAAAACTAAAAATAATGAAATGACATTGTGTGATGAACACATAAGATAAGATAAGATAAGACATGTTTGTTATATTGTATTCTAATGTATTTACAAGTATAGAATTTGTCTAATTCCCATGGAGAAGCTTTGATTAGTTTGAGGCTAGATGTCATTGTGAGAGATAGCTATACATATTTATTTATCTATCAAGTAAGAGGTTTCCCACATGTTTTAGTCCGGACCTTCAGGCTGACCCTTTCAGGATTTCAGGATACAGCACTGCCACACATCTGGATATTTTTCTTACCTCTAATGTAGTTCTCTTACGGACCCCCCACAGAATTTATAGAAATGTGCAATTACCTTGAGAATCTAATCCATATCCTTGTAGCCTGTTCTTCAAATTACTGGCATCACAATGCCTGTATGGGCATCCATGACAGTCCGCTGGACCTATGGTTTCATTGATAATCCTCAGACAGCTAAAAGGAGAGTAATTTTTCTTACTGCCTTCTTTACCATAGTTGTATCTAACATTGTAAGCATAGTTCTTTTCAAATTTATCAAGCTCCATAATTTTTGTGAATTCTTCTCTCCAGAATTTAAGGGAGTCTTCTAGAGTGACACCAATGCCTTTTAGAAACAGGCCATACTGTAACCTGCCTCCATGTTTCAGGTGGTGAACAGATCTCAGTTGTTCATGCAACTGCCTCATACATAGTGGGAAGGATTTTATAGATAGTGCGTCAAGGCTCTCAATAGGAATTGCTGCTTTATTATTAGTGTAGTCGTTGCCAGAGTATGATTGGTGTAGTCCTTTTAGTAAATTTACCAATCTCTCATCTTGTTCAATCTCTCCTAAGTGGTGGCATGCAACAGCTAAACACTGCTTCAAGTGAGTTCTATATTGAGCTGCAAGTACCGACACAAAATCCTTATGAGGAATGTATGCATAACCTCCATTGAGGTACACTTTTCTTGATCTTACAAGATCTAGCACTTCATAGAACCTTACCTTGTAGAACTTCATGTTATCTATGTTAGAATGTGCAGTTGATTCTCTTAGGTTACTAATTATTTCTAATTTCTCTTCTTCAGTTATGTTCTTATAGCATAAATTGTTAAGCCTGAAAAATGTGTCCACAGCATCTCCTCTCATAATAATAAATCTCATTTTGAATAGTTCCAGCTCCCTAGCAATGTACCATCGACGTAATTCTTCAGTTCGACAATAGGCTAACCTGAGAATGAAATGCGCGACATGGTCTTTGCGCCTCGCCTGGAGATCTATGTCAGCAGTACTACATGAAGTTTTCTCACAAAGTTTAGCGTAATACTTGAGTCCTTGTGTTCTGAGTTCACCAATCACGTACTCTGTCCATTCTTCAGAGTATGCTCGCAAGCCTTTTAGTGTTGTAGCTGTTGCTAAAGTTCTCAGTAAAGTCACTCTTTCTAAAGCCAGGGTTTCGAATTCTTGGAGGGTTATGTTTTCTGTTGGTGGAACTTTGTACATTTGCAGATCATGGGGGTATGTTTCCACAAGACTGTCTGACACTGGGACCTTCGTAGATTTTCTTTTTATGTTGAGATCCATAGTAAAATACGAACCAGATCTTTTTTTTTACCAATAGTTCGCATAAATGAGATAAAGTACTCTGCTGCGACTAAAGTATTCCAATTTTATCACACAGCACACACAACATACAAAGTTGTTTAGTTTATCAATAAAACAACATAAGCACTTTAGGTAATGTAAGTAGGATACAGATCAATTATAGCACAGCCCGCAAGCTCCAATCTGAGATGAGATGGGGGGCCGGGGGATCAAAGATGGGATTATTTGAGCTTTTTCGCGCCAACCCGGTCTACTTTTTTCGGACTGACAATTGACATGACAATGACAACTTTCTGCTCTGACCATGTGTTCTGACTGACTGCCTGAAGGTTTTTTTTTTATTGGGCACAGAATACTTTGATAGGTACCTATTGAGTCTGTGGTCTGTGTTTTAGCTAGGCCAGCGTATAAAGTTATTTACTTAATTTGTTCATTTTCAGTAAATTATCCTCTAAAATGGTATACTACTCGCTTTACAGATAACAACACGTTATAATTACCTAAGTAATTGAATAATAAATTACTACAATAGCCGAAATGGTGTCAAAAGAGATGCGGTCGTCACTGGACGAATTAGTGCAATATACACAGCTTTATAAGCCTGTACCGACTGTTTTACAAGGCACCGTGTTGCCTTTTATGTTAATTTACCCTATACTGTTCTATTCGTGGATATTTGTATACGGTTTTGAGGAATACTACGAGGCCGGGTTTGTGTTCATTGCTGTGGTGGCTGTGCTACAAATCCTCATCTGCTTATGTTGCTACTGGAGTGTACACGTTCAATGTTTCCTCGCTTGTATCGCGGTAAGTGTTTTCATTGATAATCTTCCTGAAAACAACCTATTTGACATGTGTAATAAGTTTTATTTTCATGTTTTCAGGTTAGAGACCCCATACAAGCTGAAGTGGTAAAAGTAGTTCCAACTACCAACAATGGTTTCTCAGAAGTGGTCAAACTTCACCATACAAAGGTATGCAGCTGCCTAGATACATGTTTATTGGGACTTATTATAGTTAAAACTGTTGAATGATTTTCACTACGATTCTTAACTCATTTGTTAAGTTAATGTAGTGTTGGTACTGTAGTCACAATAAGGTCATTTCTTTTATTAAGTTAAGTATAATTGACTGCAAAATGTAAATTCATATAAGAAATGGTCATGTGGTTTGTTAAAAGAATACTAGTAGTGTCAGGTATGGCAGGGTCTAGTCTAGATTATGTGCTTTCGCTTCCAAGCAGTTCTAGTTCCACACATTCATTTGTTATAGCACTATTAAATAATAACCTAATAATAGGTAATATATTTTTATTCCAGCCCACAAAGAGAGGTAACATCAAGCCAGATGTGTGGTTTATATTCCAAAAAAGCAAGTACATTTATGACTGGGATAAAGGTACATTCCAAACAGTTGTATTTCCAACAGATAAGCCCTATGAATACTATTTGGAGTCTAAAGGATACTCTGATGATGAAGCAATTGACCTAGCTGAGAAGGAGTATGGGAAAAATGAAATGATTATGGTATGTTTTTATTTGACTGACCTATACAGTCCCTGGCAATACTATACTTACTGGTTACTTGTGCTGCCCAAAGGTTTCTGTCACCTTTTGTTACTCCGTTCAACATACCTTAAATAAATGTGTGTTAGGTACATTTATAAAAAACTTAATTGTATCTTTCATTGTTATATTTGAATTGTATTTTATTACATTCTCATTGTATTGAATTAATTACTTATAAGTTGACATTGAAAATAGAATTGGGAAAAAGTTGTTAATGAATAAATTGAATTGGAATTAAATTGAACTAGAGATCAAAGGAAGGTCTGCTAAGCTTGAGTATTTTTTTCATTTCATCTATTCTAAAAGTCAAATGCGATCAATTATAGATAAATTAAAAATAATACTATAGTGATTCAATAATATTTAATCTTTGTTTTCAGGTTGTGCCAGAATTCATGGAACTTTTCAAGGAAAGGGCCACAGCACCATTTTTTGTCTTCCAAGTATTTTGTGTCTGTTTATGGTGCTTAGATAAGTACTGGTATTACTCTATATTCACCCTTGTTATGCTCATTATGTTTGAATGCACACTGGTCCAACAACAACTGAGGAACATGTCAGAAATAAGGAAAATGGGTAATAAACCATACAACATCAATGTGTACAGAAATCGTAGATGGAGGCAAACACTCAGTGATTGTCTGCTGCCTGGTGACATAGTGTCTCTAACGCGGTCAGTCAATGAGAACTTGGTTCCTTGCGATATTCTACTAATGAGAGGATCCTGTATTGTAGATGAATCTATGTTGACCGGAGAAAGTGTACCACAAATGAAAGAGTCAATAGAAAGCGAACGAGATATTCATAAAAACTTAGATCCTGAAGGGGATAGCAAGCTCCACATGCTGTTTGGTGGAACTAAGATCGTACAGCACTCTTCGCCAAGCAAAACTGGGTCTTCAGGTCTTAAAGCGCCAGATAATGGTTGTATAGGCTACGTCATCCGCAACGGCTTTAACACATCACAAGGAAAGTTGCTTAGAACTATTCTATTCGGTGTCAAAAGAGTGACAGCCAATAATTTGGAAACATTCGGCTTTATTATGTTCTTGTTGATTTTCGCGATCGCCGCTGCGGTGTATGTGTGGATCAAAGGCTGTGAGAACCCAGAGAGAAATAGATACAGGCTCTTCTTAGAGTGTACCTTGATATTGACCTCAGTTATACCACCTGAATTGCCGATAGAACTGTCATTAGCAGTAAATACCTCATTGCTTCAACTATCCAAATCACATGTATTCTGTACAGAACCTTTCAGAATACCTTTCGCTGGCAAAGTTGAAATATGCTGTTTTGATAAGACTGGAACATTGACTAGTGATAATTTAGTAGTTGAAGGAGTAGCTGGTGTTGGAGAGAATACTGATGCGACTGTTATATCGCTATCAGAAGCTCCAATAGAGACAGTTCAGGTATTAGCTACTTGTCATTCGCTAGTACAACTAGACGATGGGGTAGTCGGCGATCCGTTAGAAAAAGCGACCCTCAAAGCTGCGGAATGGAACCTTACGAAGGGAGATGCTGTAGTACCAAAGAAAGGACGATCACCTGCATTGAAAATTGTGCACAGAAATCACTTTTCAAGCTCGCTCAAAAGGATGTCAGTCATTGCCGGTTACCAAGTCAACGAACGAGGGTTTATAGAGTCTCATTACATTAGTAGTGTAAAAGGCGCTCCAGAGACTATCAAACCTATGTTGAAAGATGTTCCGGGCAACTACGACAATGTATATTTGAACCTATCTAGGCGAGGCGCGAGGGTTCTCGCTTTGGGGTATAGGAATTTGGGTAAACTAAGCTCACAGGACATTAGAGACTTATCACGTGAAGACATCGAATCGGATCTGACGTTCGTTGGATTTGTTATAATATCATGCCCGCTGAAAAACGACTCTAAGAAAGCTATTGCAGAAATAGTCCACGCGTCTCACTCCGTTGTCATGATCACTGGTGATAATCCGTTGACCGCTTGTCATGTTGCCAAAGAACTGAAGTTCACTCGTAAACCTGAAACTTTAATCTTTACTGAAAAAGATGATCAATGGAGATGGAAGTCGATAGACGAAGAATTGGACCTTCCAATAGTTCCATTCAAAAATTATAAGCAGTTGGTGTCTAAGTTCGACTTGTGTATAACCGGTGAAGGTCTGGCGTATTTGAATGAGTATCACCAGGATTATTTGCTACATTTGATGCCGTACATCAAGGTGTTTGCTAGATTTGCGCCGAAACAGAAGGAGTTCGTTATTGTGACGTTGAAAACTCTGGGATATACTACGCTAATGTGTGGTGATGGAACGAACGATGTGGGAGCTTTGAAACATGCTGATGTATGTATGATTGTCCAATTATAACTCGTAGGCTCAGTATTTTTGCTGATGGAACAAGCATATGGCCCAACTGATGTTAAGTGGTTACCATAGCCTATAACAAAGCATTGCCTTGTAGCTCACGGTAGTTACAAACGTGCCCTACAATACACTACTATGCGTCCATCAACCTGAGGCATACATGTGTTAAGCCTCATGTACATGTAATTTCACTGGCACCTACACCCTTCAAACCGGAACACAGCAAGCTGCTTGGTGGCAAAAATAGGCATGGTGGTAGTAGGTACTTCCCCAGACGAGCCCCTTCACTATGAGCTCTACCACTACTAGCAGTAGTAGCTTACATTAAAATTATAAGCATTTAAACAGTATATTCACGTTTAACCATTCTTTGTCATGTTCTATTCTTCAGGAAGAAAAAGAAAACGGTCACACTCATTCGATATGAGGGTTAGATTGTATTAAAATACTTAAATTCAACCTTGTAGGTCGGTGTAGCAATTCTAGCAAACGCGCCAGAGCGTCTTCGCGAGCGGCCAACGGAAAAACCAGTAGAGATCGAGCCTCGACGAGAAAGGCCATTGAATCCGCGTGACGCCGCCAGGGCCGAAGCCACCGCCAAGTTTAAGAAAGCCATGAAGGATTTAGAAGAAGATGACCAAGCTCAGCTTGTTAGGTTGGGTGACGCCTCCGTCGCTGCGCCGTTCACAAGTCGCCTGTCCAGTATTCTGTGCAGTAAGTTTGTTTGAAATTAAGTCTGTACTGTTCTCTTATTTGAATTTTTAGATTGTAAGCATATTATTGTATTAGTTGAAGAGTAGCGTGTGCTGTCTTTTGAACTTTTGTTGTATGTTATGTTCTTGGCATATTTTCTATCTTGCATTCCTTACCTTATTCTAATTTTATTGCATTTTACCATGTCGGTCAATGACGAGGTGTGTGAGACTTTACTAGATTTAAGAACTTATGTTGCCTATCAAACTTTAGGCAAATAAAATATTTGATTTTACGAATTATTATAGCATCTAATTCTTCTTTCAGTTTGCCATATAATCAAGCAAGGTCGTTGTACGCTCGTCACTACGCTGCAGATGTTCAAAATCCTGGCTCTGAATGCATTGATTCTGGCGTACAGTCAGTCAGTTCTATACCTGGACGGCATCAAGTTCAGCGACTCTCAGGCGACACTGCAAAGCTTGCTGTTAGCTGCTTGTTTCCTCTTCATATCCCGATCTAAGGTAACACGGTCGCCATTGCACCACCATCACAGGTTACATTCGTTAGGAACGTACCCTACGATGCACTACTTTGCGTCCATCAACCTGAGGCATACAGAAGCCATGTGCCTGTAATTTCTTTTCAGTTACTGATTAGATTTTAATTTGAATTTCGAAATAGAGCACACTGCCTTGAAGTAAGTGATCTCCGTAATTGGCTTCAAGTCGAACAGAATTATAAGAAAAAAATAAAAAAAGCTTCACGACTTAATTTCCCAAGTACGGTAAATATCCTCTCAGATCTCATAGTACCAAGTACTTACTTGAGATTCTTCAAGGATGTCTAAGGAAGTAGTTAGAGGTACGTCCAGATATTACATTGGTACAGTCAGCTCCACTAGAATGTATACAATTTGTAACTTTTACAATGGTATTACAGCCAAACAATGAACTCATACACCTCAAAAACTAAAAAGTCATTAAATTAGTTAATGACATCACTTATTTTTTGAATAATTGTCGCGCAAATATTTTTAGCACCGCTGTAAAACCATTTTGAAAGTTGCAAATTGTATACATTCCAGTGCAGCTGACTGTACATACTCACATTTTGCAGTATTTGGTATTCCTTTAGACATCCTCGAAGAATCTCGAGCAGATAGTTCGTACTAAGAAATCGGAAGGGATATCTACCGTGCTTGGAGATTAAAGTCGTTATGCTTTGTAAGTAAGAACCATGCAAAAAATATTGTTTTATCGTTTATTTGTTTATTGTTTTATTGTTTTATCGTTTACTCATTTGTAATGTTTTACTGATATGTGAAGGTTGTCCGTGGCATTACCTACACGGCTCTAACGGAAGACCAGCGTTAGTTGACTGTAAGCGTCAACTAACTTCATGCTGAGTTAGGGACCGTTTTGCGACTCTTGCTTGGCCCCTTTTGTTGTTATTTTATATATTGTTTTGTGTTGTGTCAGAGTCAGCAAATAAATATGTTTTCTTTCTTTCTTTCTTTTATGCAATACGTTATATTTTTCAGCCATTGAAGCAACTGTCGAAAGAGCGCCCTCTGCCGAACATATTCAACTTGTATACAATAATGACGGTGTTGGCTCAGTTCACGGTGCATTTCATCTGCCTCGTATACCTGGTACACGAAGCTACTATACGATCACCTGGAAGGTATATTAATTCTACTTATTAGTAAGACATATAATTATATTATATTTTCAAAAAAAATAGGAATCTTTACTAAAACCCTTGCGAAGCCGGGACGGACCGCACGGGCGACGGGGTCCGGACGGGGTCGCTACTGCTCGTAAGAGTACTAGTAAAAACTAGTACTGTTACGAGTAGTAGAACTCACGAACGAACAAACAAACAAACAGACAGATATAGAAGACTAGCGGTCCGTCCCGGCTTCGCACGGGTTTTAGTAAGGACCCTTATTTAAAAAAAAAAATATAGCCTATGTTATCCGGGGATAGTGTAGCTTCCCTACGGTGAAAGAATTTTTTAAATCGGTTCATAGTTTCGGAGCCTATTCAATGCAAACAAACAATCAAATCTTTTCTCTTTATAATATTAGTATTGAACACTTATATTACACGGGTATTTATCGCGTATTACCTTTTTTATTTATTTTCCCGACGTTATACGTATAAAAAAGGTAATACGCGATAAATACCCGTGTAATATAAGTGTTCAATATGTGTTCCGATCGCGAAAGTTTAAAAAATAATATTAGTATTGGCAAATTAAGATAATAGAAGACAAATTAAGATAATAGGAAACATATTTCAGGGATAACAAGCCGAAACTGGATATGGATCTATCAGAAGACGAGGAGCCCGCTCCGTTCGCTCCCGATCTTCTCAACAGCACAGTTTACATAATTTCTATGGCGTTGCAAATATCAACTTTCGCCGTCAACTATAGGGTATGTTTTACTATAATAGATGTAACAAGACCTATGCAACCTGAATTTTGCGTTGAGCTTGAGAATTAGTTAATTACCTTTCAGAGTCCATTGTGAAACTTCACCCTCTGTTTTCTACTTTAGGGATCATTCTGAAACATTTTAAAGCTAGGTAAATCTACACACTTGACGTCACTTAATTGTATTTATTATGTAAAAGGATCCCACAAAAACAAGCCAACCAAACCGTAGGAACCAAGTTTTTTGCTTGTTCGTTTAGGCTGGTCTTTGAAACTGGCACCTAGATTTACCTAGGTTAAAATGTTTCAAAATGATCCCTAAATGATGACTATTAAGTGAAGTCAGTGTGGGTACCACACTAACTATTAAGTGAAGTCATTTCACTATTTATTCAACTTTATTTCAAGAAACTAGGTTAATTAATTGTTCACTTAATCTCAAAAAAATTTAACAGTGGTTTAGTTAAAAAAATAATAATACAATCTTTCTCTGTCCACAGGGTGAGCCATTCATGGAAGGACTAAAACAAAACAAGCCCCTGATGTACAGTGTGGTGATATCCGGGGGGGTTGTGATAGCATTAGCAGCCGGTATATTTCCAGAACTGTCCACTATGTTCGAGATTGTCGCGTTCCCTGATGAAGTGAGTATATACACGACGACCGATGTGGCGCGGGCGAATGTCCGCCTGCGCCGCAAGAGGTTGCGGGTTCGATTCCCGCCTTGGGATAAATGTTTGTACGATCTGCAAACATTTATTCCGGGTGTTCTGGGTGTTTTCTATGTATAATAAAAAATATCTATGTATGTATTGTATTGTATCAAGTATATCAATCATCTAGTACCGATAACACAAGCTCTGCTTAGCTTGGGACTAGATGATGCTGTGTGGATTGTCCAGCATTAGCATTATTATTATTATTTTTATTATACAAGCCTTGAGAAACCTTTATCACTAGTTAGCTTAATCATCAACCTGTAACTTATATAGGTAAAAACAGAAAGAGCCGCACGAATTTAATCTCCAGGCACGGTAGATATCCCCTTAGATCTCTTAAGACCTACCAAGTAGTACCTATTTAAGATTCTTTGGTGATATCTGAAGGATAGGTGAAGGAAAACATCGTTACTATTCTAGCAACAGCGATGGGCTTGCAACCTGTCACGTATGGAATACTTACTACTGCAAAATGTGGGTATGTGCCAAATGTAGTATTTGGACATAACTCTGACTACGACTCTCTTAGACATCCTCAAAGAACCTTGAATTGGGGTTTTGAGTTTCTTTTTGCAGGTTAAAGTCATAAGGCTGTTTCTAATTGCTTTTATTCTGACCCCTATTTATTGAATTTTAATTTTATGGCCTAAAGTTAAAACACATGTTTCTTTGTTTCAGTATCGACTGATTTTAGTGCAAATCGTGTTAGCAGATGTTGGATTCGCGTATATAGTGGACCGCGCCTGTCTTTACCTGTTCGGCGATGGAAGCGTAAGACATGTCCCGAACTTATAGTGACAAATCAAAGTGACACACAGACAGGCTTTTATAATTCTAGTGATTATTATATGAGGGGTAGTGACTAGGATAATGTTTTATAAGGATCAAACAAACAGTATTGATCTAATAACTGCCCATTTCGCAACAATTAAGAAAAGACAACTCGATTAGAAAATGTATAATTATTTGTTCAGAAATCTCTAATGTAAAGACTCGGTTAGACAAAATTATGTGAATAGAAAAAACTACGAAATGATTGAATTGATTGATGAATTAAGGATTACTTGTATGCAATTTCAATTTCTGGTTCTTATATTCTAAAAGCATTTGCTAGTAGCACTATTTGTAGTAGGATAATCATCATTATCATCCTCAACTGCATATATTTCCAGGAAGAACGATTTTTAGCCTTTTGAAGTAATACTTCTTATGTGAGTTCCAACAAGGTTGCGTTAAACGTTTAACACTACCATGGAGGGGGTATGAAAGCACTGTTCTTTCTCTCTTTCTCTCATAGCCAGTTACGTTTCGTATATTAAAGAAGTTTTACTTCGGTCGTGTGGTCTAAAGCACACTCGTTTTTTTTTCATCTACTGACTTCCCGCGATCCTAACAATATGGTCGGTTCATCGGGTAAGGGGAAGTCCAACGTTGCATCTTCCGGTTCGTGTGAACTTTTATTCTCCAGCAGGTTTTTTTATGCAACGTATTACTGGAACAAGCAGATGACCCACCTGATGATGTTAAGTGGTTACCATTACTTATAACAGAGCATTGCCTCGTTGGTCACGCTCATTATAAACGTACCCTTACGGCACTACTTTGCGCCCATCAACCTGAGGCATACAGGTGTTAAGCCTCGTGTGCCTGTAATTACACCGGCACCCACACCCTTCAAATCAGAACACAGCAAGCTGCTTGGCGGTTAAAGTAGGCATGGTGGTAGTACTTCCCTGGACGAGCCCTCCACTAAGAGCTCTACTACTACTAAATCTTTTCGGTGCTATGGTATATGGCTTGTCCATTGCCATTTTAATTTGATGATGATGCTATGATTTCTTCATTTCTGATTCTATCTCGTAGTGAAACTCCCAGCATAGCACTCTCCATAGCCCGTTCTGCGACTTTGAGCTCGTGTATGAGACGCATATTTAGTGACCACGTTTCAGTTCAGTAGGATAATACAGCCGTCACAGCTCAGTTTGTAGTAGCCCTGCCTTCTGGGCTGTAGGTGGTGAGTTCGATCCGGACCAAGAACAAACATTTGTGTGATGAACGTAGATGTTTGTTCTCTGTCTGGGTGTTATATTGTATTTTAAGTATGTATTCACAAAAAACAAAGCAATAAGTATTCTATCAGTCATCTGGTTCCTATTGTATAAGCTATGCTTAGTTTGGGGCTAGATAGTGTTGTGTAAAAAAGTCCGCAAATATTTATTTATTTAATGAAAATGGTTCCCCAATAAGATTATCCAATACACTACAATCTGTAGTATTACATGCTTTCAGAATATAAAAACCAGGCATCATACATCCCTAAAATCAATAGATATTCATTATGATACTGTAGTTATACCTAGTACCAACATTTTAAACGTATAAAAAAAGATTTTTAAAGGCTTGTCAAAAATGTTTGTAACCCATTTTTGTAATTTTCTAGTGTTATAATTGCGTTTTAGTTATATAGTTAGACAAATTAATATATTTTATCTTAGTATTTATGTGTTTCTTTATAGCTGGGCTATGATAAAGAAAAAAGTGGTTGCGTAAGAGTTGTGAACATAAACGCTTTAGCTTCACAGGGGTTCATTTTAAATTTCATATACAAATGCAAAAAAGTTTATTGCCATAGAACGATACACAGTATTGTATGTTGGCATGTGTATATGTATATGTATTTATCATTGAAATCTTAAAAAATCACTTAGAATCGTCTTAAAGCTATGTGAATCTGGGTGCCAGTTTGTCGCAACCTTAAACTTAACATCCATAAAATCTGAACCTTTGCATTTATAATAATTGTAAGACTATCCCCCGAATACTCAGATTCTCAGATTTAAACACGTCACAAGTCGCGATTTTTTGACAGTTTGCAATGAAAATTTATCAAAAATTCGTCGCTTGAGACGTGAGGAGCCAAAGGATAAAAACTTGAGTACAACTATGGAAGGTGATTACGGATATGGGGCCGCAACCTTGGTCAGTGTGGGTGATAGAGCGTGACCACGCGTTACGGATAGTGCAATATTAGTTCACAATAATAATTTGCAACAATAATAAGGATAATTCATTTAAATTCATGTAAAGGAAAAAAGAAATCAGAGATGCAACTGAGTTTTCGGGGGTATGTATCACGTTTGAACATCTTGATCTAGCCTCTTTAGCTTTTAGAATCATTCCAATGTATTCGTTGTTATTAAAAGGTTTTGTATTTCAATGTATGTATGGTATATTATTTATGGACATCAATATAACATTGTCATAACACAGCGTTGAGAGATTCAGTTTGGGGTTAGTACACATTTACTTCCCAAGCCGCGCATGTGCGTCTTTTTAACCGACATCACAATTAGAAGAAGGTTCTATGTTTGACTGTATGTTTTTAAATTTTATGTTTGTTTATCGATTCCATCGTTAATTGTGGACCGATCTTGATAATTTTTTTTTTTTTTTTTAATTTTAATGATTACTTAGCAGTGAAGTTCTTACTTTTTTTAGTGTAATAAAAATACGCTTCGGTAGATATTGCTAAATAATGTATAAATTATTAAATATTGGCAGACATCTCATACAACGCCACCTAGCCCCAAACTAAGCAAAGCTTAAACTATGAGAACCAGTACGTATATACTATATGTAAATACGTATGTAAGGGCGCTTTAAAACATAGAGAATGTAGCAATTATTAGTTGCGATTGGCTGTCCTGCTTACGCCAATAGGGGCCATTGTATAGCTGTCTCGCTTACGACGTAGTGACAGTACAGTCGTAGTGACACAAAACTAGCACGTTTAAAAGCGCCAATAGGTAACTAGTGTGAAGTCTTATGTTTTAGTATTTGCAATGTGTTGCGTGATTGATAATAAATAATTTATGATGGTTTTATAAACAATTTTTTTAGTTTCGCTGTCCAATACGGGTTGACTGACGCATTATAGGCTGGTTTTACCATCTGACACCTCATTTTAAGAAGACCTGTAAATATTAAAAATTGCTACGGCAAATGAAAGCGAAAAGCATAGAATAAAATTGTTATTTGAAATGGCGAATAGATAATTTGTTTTGTAAAATCGGTGCAGAGCAAGCGATTGTGACCGCTCAAACAATATTGTGTGCATTTAAGTATGATAAATATTTTTATGGTTCATAAAATATATTATTGTGCATTAAAAACTTACTATGATTTGATTTACTGCCTGTAACTATGAAAGAAAATATTTATAGTTTTATCGTGTGCATATTTAAATACGAGAGCACCTAGTCTAGTGGAAGTGACCACGCTTTCTGATCCTAAGGTGGTGGGTTCGAATCCGGTTGTGCACCAGTGGATTTTTCTGTTCGAAAACATTTATGTGCGCCATGCCAGAACTCTCAAACGGTGAAGGAAAACATCGTGAGGAAACCCGTGGCTTAGCTCCGCATGTATTGACCTGAAGCAAGCCTACTCCATACAAAAACCCTGTGTCTCAGGTACTACAGCCTCCCAGACGATGATGATGATGACCTTAGTTCACTTCATATCGAAATAGTTTATAATATTAAATAGATCGTGGCATCTCTACTAGAGATGCCACGAATAGTAAATTGGCCGAATACCGAATACCGAATATTCGGCAACGCTGTCGGCCGAAGCGCCGAATATTCGGCCGCCGAATATTCGGCACGAAATACATACTTGTCGGGAGCGCGTTAGCGTTAGTTGGACAAGTCGCAACCTGTTTAAGTAAGTAACAATAAGATCTTCACTGAAAGCCGAGCTTGAAAGGCGATTCAGCTAAGATGAAAAAAACAAACATCTGGTTGCGACTTTTCTGGATCCTCGCTTCAAAACGAGTTTCCTAGGATTGGTTCAAGCAGAATGCGCAAGACAAAAAATTCTTCTAGAAGCTCTGAAAATAAGTGATTCTAGTAGTTTTGAAAACAATTCGCCTAGATCAGAAGGCCGATCCTTACAAGTGGTGGTTAGCAAACGAAAAACAATACCCAAACCTTTCGTTTGCTAAAGTTTATCTTTCTTCTCCTGGAAATAGCGTGTATAGTGAGAGGTTATTTTCTGAGGTTGGTAACATTTACGATGAAAAGCGTAATCGCTTGCTACCAAAAAATGCTGAAAAGCTTGATTTGCATCCATCACAACTTATCACGGACAAATTGTAATTTGGAAATAAATACATAATTTTGAGTAATATAACGTGTCTTTTTTACATGATTTGGTATTCGGTATTCGGCCGAATAGTACGTATTATTCGGCCGAATACCGAATAGCAAAAAAAGTGGCCGAATAGGCCGAATACCGAATAGTTGCCGAATATTCGTGACATCTCTAATCTCTACATAGTTTGCAGTCTGTAGATAGTTAAACTGTGTCGTCTGTATTTTTTTAACTATAAACAGAATTTAACCGCTGCCATGTAAAAATCATAACGACGATTCTCTTTTTGTGCAAACTCTACTAGTTGTGGTTTAGCTTACTGTGTTACAGTGTAAGTTGCATAAAGGTATTCTTATATTCGAAAGAAAATAAGCAATAAACGGCGTATGACAGTTTTATTTACAAATGTCGGTTCATTTCATGCGATTCATCACAACGTAGTTGTGCTATAGTTTATTTCCCTAGTGTTTCCATCCGAGACCGCCGAGATCAATAGAGTTCAGACCAAGTCCACCGAGGCCGTAGGAGTTCAGACCAAGTCCATATCCTCCTAGTCCAATGGACGGTGCGCCCAAAGCCCAAGCATTTCCGATTCCTTGCGCTCCCAGTCCAAGACCAAGATTGCCTAATCCAATTCCATGGCCTCCTAGTCCAACTAAACTGCTGGGGATGACTTGAGCTACCGGGGCAGCCAGCACTTGTTTCTGTACTATGGGTAAGACTTGTGGGTGAGCAGCGGGGCCTACACGCTTCACGATCGCGTTGAATCCAGAGACAGGATCGGCTGTGTAGTCCACGACTCTGATGGTACCGTCTGGCTCAGAGAGGGAATATGAGCCTTTCACCACGCCACCGTCACGAGACTCAGTTTGGGCTTTATTGTCGCCGGTGACTGGATCGTTCACTGCGTAGTTGAAGCCATATCGGGGGATGTCCTGAAGGAATAGTTCACAGTACATAGTCGCTCACAACACATAGTAACTATAGTAACCTATCAGGTAGGTAGGTGTATATATACCTGCCTACGTATAAGTATCTACCTTATCATAAGTCTTGATAAGTCAACTGCTGGACAATGGTGTCGTGCATATTTAGAAGGAGATTGAAGAAGTCATCACTATTTATAGATAGATTGGTGACCGCATGTGGTTGGACCGTTGGTGATAGGTTTTGGGGAGATGTTACTCTTCCACTAGGTACCTACACTTACTCTATCCAAGGCGGTGATGAAGGGGTGTTATTTTCTATACCGATCCATCACTGCCACATTACTTCACCAAGGTTATCTATCTATATATATAAAAATTAATTGCTGTTCGTTAGTCTCGCTAAAACTCGAGAACGGCTAGACCGATTTGGCTAATTTAGGTCTTGAATTATTTGTGGAAGTCCAGAGAAGGTTTAAAAGGTGCATAAATATAACAACGTAGTAAACTAAGGTTACTACGTTGAAATAAAAAAACATTTTATAAGAAAAAAAACTTACGACACTGCCGATGGCTACATCTCCGCCGTAAGAGGGCGCGGCCACAGCGGCTCCGAGGAGACAAGAAATCTGAAACAATTCATTGGTAAGTATAGCATAATTATATAATATATCCAGCTAGGGGATTCATCTAATATTTTATACAAAATTTTATAAAACCTACCCACTCGTAAAGGACTCGTGATGCTATTTAGGAGTGGTTTTTTTCTATCACACTCAATTGTTATTGTAGACTACGAACCCAGATTGTAACTATATACAAGTTTGCGAAATAAACGTTTTCAATTGCATATTAACTAGGTACTTGTTGAGTGAACTGGTTTCCAGCAAAGAAAACTGCAATGTATAAAAATACCTAAGTATACTTATACTTACATGAAACAGTAGAGGTATGCAGAACGGTGCAAATGACTAATTAATTATTATAAATACGTCTTCAAACTACAAACTCCTGATACCTAAAGGATAATTTATGCTTTTATAGATATATGCACTGATGTCAACACAAAAATTACTATCTATCTCTAACTAGGTATAACACAAAAACTGGCGAAAATCTTACCGTGACGAAAGAGATCATGTTGTCTGGTTAAATCGTGTCGATAAGGTCTTGTCTCTACCGCTAGCTTGAAGCTGTTTGATGTCTCACCACCCCGCACTTTGTATTTATACCTTCGATTGCCAATTCCCTACTATCCTTTGTTTACACGGTTAGTTGAACATTCACGTTACACAGAATATGTTAGTCCTGAAATTGACTAATTAGTGAGCGCGTGGTTTCTGTTGTCCAAGTGATTCCAACTTTTGCAGTTGTTTCATCAGAATCCTGTTCTATCAGCTACAAGCAAGTACGGTCAGAGAAAAAAATAAAATATATAGTAAAATCTTGTAGTTTTCGCTAGGCATGTTCTGAGAAAATGCTATGTAGAGAAACTTGAAAAAGAAACCTATGTATCTGAAACCATCGGATGATGGTATGTTTATGTTTTGATACACATATTTACCTATGTACAAATATGTGGGTACCTAAGTGTCTAATTCCGATTAATGTTTCTAATATGAATTCTGATCATGCAATACCTACTCGGGGATAAAGTGAAAGTCAAACAAAGGTCAAAAGACATTTATTCAGTAATATCCGCAGGAATCATCTTCAAACGTCTTAAATCTAAGTAATCAACCTCTAGGTTATTTACCTCTTTCGCCGACTGTATCTAGTGATTGGATAAATTACATCGAATTTTAATGTTAGTAACAAGCGACGGTAATTAGAACCTGAATGCAGGATCTGGATGCAGAAACGTCGTCGAGCGATTTGCAACAAAACTTAACTATCTATTGTACCTACAGTGTTGTCTACTAATGTCGGTATCTAATACCTACCTTACAAGCGTCCGTTAGTATTAGAATCATTGAAATTTGAATAAGGCTTCATCTTATTGGCTAATCTTATATTGGTTAGATATACACTGCTCAATAAATAAATTTACACCAACTAAAGATTCTTTGTACTGATCGGCTGACTGCCATATAGACAACGTATAGCCTAAACCACTGGTTGTAGAGACTTGAAATTTTTTGTGTATATTCGTCTTTGTATGTAGAGGAATTTCCGAAATTCAAACCCTAAGCGGGTATAGCGGGGGTTGATGTTTGTATAAAAATAACTTCACAAAGACGCGGAAAGTCGTGTGCCTTTAGCTAGTACCTATGTAAATATTTGTGGACATTTTTACAGAACATACAATACAATACATAGAATACAATAATACACAAGTACATACAATGAGCTGAGAGTTTATCTGAAAGGTTGTATGATACTGGACTGAGTATTTTACAATGTAGTCATGTATACAGGGTGTTTCATCGACTAGCGAGTCTCGTAGTGAATAATTTATATGAAAGGTTCTATGATGAAAGACCTTTATTTTACTGTTATTTTGTCAAACAAATTTGCTTCATTCCTCAAAACAGCTCATTAAACTTAATTGGTACTCACCAACTTTGCAAATAAGCCTTTAATTTGATTGCTCATTTAGAAAATATTCATGAATCGTGTAGGTAGTCTTGCGTTGGCGATGCTAATTAACATTACTGCATTTATATCAATACATTACTGCTTACTTCATTAGTTTTACGACATTCGCGTTTAGGCAATTATAGCTTTACAAAAAATACGTAAATTTTTATTAGAATTTCACATCTTGCTTGTTAGGAAGAGAGATAATGAGAACATGCAAACATGTTTTCATGGTACGCAGGCACATTATATTTCTTTCTGTTAAAATAAAGCCAGACATAAGACATAGTAGGTATAAAATTTGTACTCTGTTTGAAAAAGCACTCATGCACCTCATCGGCGTTAAACATTTTTTCTACGATTTTTCTAATTAGGTATACCTTGATGTTTTGAATTCATAAAACCGGTAAAGTTCTGTTATAGTTAAGTACAACACAAGTTCTGAAAACCATAAAATCAGCTACCTACCTATTACTGAAGTCTGTACGTAGGGTTTTTAACAGTTCATCAGAGATTTCTATCTAGATAAAGTGGTAACATTTAAAACGGTTATGAGCCAAAGGAAATCCACAACCACTAACAAAAAATGTAAACTTACTAAAATGTTTATAGTAACAATAAACATTCCGAAAATACTCAACTGATGTGGATCACTTGAGCTATCTCTAGATCGTTCTGGTCTGTAGATTAGATTGCTCAACTGTTTCATATTTATTTTGTACATACCAACTTGTATTAGCTGTAATTTTCTTTGTAAATAGTTTATCTTGACTGCAATAAGGTACTTTTTTAAAAATAGGTAATTATGACACATAACGTTATTGAAACAACTTAGGTACCTACTCAAATAGCCGATTGCGTTTATCAGTTAAAAATCTTCACAAAACTGTGAAAGCACTACAAAGGACTAGATTAAAAAAATTCATTAAACGCAGTCAAATAATTTGCTTGCAATTTGCACTCAAAAACGTAATTTATGTAGCTCAAGTTGCAACTAATTCGGCCTCAGTCGAGCGGCTCATTACCCCTTTTCAGGAGCACTCTTTCCACTCAGACTTACACAAATTCACATTTGCAATCAGAGCTTGGAGAAAAGTTCTTCCTCGCCACCCCTTCACCCGACGCCGCCTTTAATTAACAGAAAGTGGTTCATTAGAGCTTATTCATTAAAGCAAGGAGTAATTAGCGAAGTCTAATGAATGCTGTAATAATGTAAGAGAGGCCGTCGGACTGCGGCCCGACTTCTAGATTATTCTAGAAGCTGGGAATAATTTAGTAATGGTGTTAATTTATTACAGAGCTGATTGCGGCATTAATGGATTTGCTGGTACTTATTATCACTTGCTTACATTTTGAGTTTTTGCGAAAAATACGCTAGAGTCCTAACGTACAGTTTTGTGATTTTGTGATGCTTATAGTTTCCGCACGACATCACGACTAATGCTATTTTTTTAACATTAATCACCACTGCACCTCTTCAGTGATTGAGTTTCAAGAACTCCTTTCTTAGTGCACCCCTACATTAAAACAAGAAGCTGCTCTCCAGTTTTCTGGTTTAGGCTGTGCCTTGTATATCAGGCAATCGTCCCGTCTGTCGTCTGTGTGGTATAATTCCATTGGTGGATTTATTAGAAGAAGGATAGTTAACGTGCTTTTGCCCGTCTGTCAGTCTGTTCTCGTCTACAGGCCGCATTTTTTTACCGATTTTGACGAAAATTGGCACACCAGTTCCTCGATTTATAGGGTAGTTTGCTATAGCGTTAATATAAACAGATTTCTTTTTTGTTTTTTTTTTGGAAAAATTATTTATACCAATCAGACTACGCACTCCGCCTTCACGAGACGCATCCGTAGAAAGCACCCTCGTAAATCATTCTTCTATATTTTATTTTAAACTAGTGTAATGTACCTACATTGTAAGCATGATGGAGAGCCCAGCTCCAATACCCTACGAACGACCGTTAGTACTACAGGTCGCATCAGATAAACTCTCACTTCATTGACCAGTGCTGTTACTCTAACTTTAGCAATACTAACAGATACTAGTATCCGCTTGTAAGCTACGGACAGAAGCCTTTCTTCCTTGAAACAGGTTAATTTTCGGACTTCGGAACCCTAAATCTTTGTAAAAACGCAACGATTTTCCCGCCTGATATGCAAAGAGCCTAGCGTATGACGGGGGTAGGTATGTAGATGTGGTAGGTAGATACTCTAACGAGCAATGGCCTGATTGTATGCGAACAAAGTTCCTAACGAACACCTCTAACTAGGCGCCTACTTTCTCAAGTTTCAGACACGCAATGCGAGCTTTATTTTTAAATTACGTAAAGATAAAGAGAAGCTTGCTTTTTTAAGAATTGATGAAAAAATATTGAAAAAAGTGAAGATGTAAAATGTATTCATAGTTGTCGTGATGTATAGTGTACATTCAACAACAACCGCTCTCAAAGCTGAGTTGGAAAAAACCGTCTGCCTTCTGCGTTGTAGGTGGGTGGGTTCGATCCTTAACCAAGAACAAACATTCGTGTGATAAACATAGATGTTCTGTGTCTGGATGTATTGTCATATTGTATTTAACGACTAGCTGACCGGTGCCCACTTCGTTGGGCGATAAACATGTTTACTTACAAATCTTAACTGAAGTAGTACTCGATGTCACCAACAGATGGCGTTAATACGGCATAAAATAGCGGCCGTTCGCAGTTTCGCCAGCGTGGCAGTTTTTATCAGTTCCCGTTATTTTTTCGGGATAAAAAGTAGCCTAAGTTACTCCTTGTTACATTAGCTATCTGCCAGTGAAAGTCCCGTCGAAATCGGTCCAGCCGTTCCAGAGATTACACGGAACAAACAGACAGACAGACAGACAAAAATTTAAAAAAATGCTATTTTGGTATATGTATCGTATATACATTCCTATGCATGTAGTAAAAAGCGTTATTTTAATATTACAAACAGACACTTCAATTTTATTTATTTGTATAGATTTTGTCATAAAACTATGTTACATTATGAATTAATGTCCTTTTTATAAAACACCTGCGTAGGGAGCCGACCTCGCGTCGGAGCCGCGTGGGTACCTTACTCATAGATCTAAACTACTCCCCTGCACGCGCACTCCCAACTTGGTGACGCTCCCTTCGCAACGGGCCGTGCAGCAGAAATCGTAATATTTTAATTTCGCCATAACTTCAAAACCAAACGTCCAATTCTAATCATCTAAAGACCAAATATTATCTACATGAACTGTACTTAGTGATAAAATAATTTATTTCGATAAGGATTAATAGAATGAGTAAAATAAATGCGTTTAAATGTAGTCCAAAAAAAATTGAAGATTTTTAAATAAAAAAATGGTTGTTGTGCCTCACTCGACATAGATAGGTATAGTGTGTCGCTGACTTTTTTGTAGATTATTATAAGATCTACAATTACTTAGAACATTTTATGGTTCTACCTTTTATAGTTTAGGCAGCGTACGCAAAATAAGTAACTTTTCTGGTTGATTTTTCACACCTTGTGTCTGAAAAACCCAAATATTTTACGGAACGCTATTTTTTTCCAAAATAAAATATAGCCTATGTTACTCAGTGATAATGTAGCTTTCTAATGAAAAAAGAATAATTAAAATCGGTCCAGTACTTTTTGAGTTTATTCATAACATACAAAAATACAAAAATACAAAAATACAAATCTTTCCTCTTTATAATATTAGTGTAGATAAGGCTACGTTTGGTTGGGATGATAATTTTATCGCGCGCTTATATGAATGTGTGATAAATACTATAGTTAATATATATATATATCGTAATTAAATTAGCTACACGGTGCCAAATTCAGGATGGCATCTGAGCCAGCTGGTGACGCTGGACGGAGTCTACACAGCGGCGAGTGATGCAAGCAAGGTAGATCTCCTTGGTGGTTCAGTCAAGTAACCGTCCAACGTTCCTAACAAGATCGAACTTGTCATCCTGGTTATGGAATAAGCAGTGGAATAAGCAGTATTACAATGGAGAGTTCCTAATTTCCGCCCACTAATAAAAACTCTATTTATACTGAAATGTAAATAGAATATTATATACAACATGATAGGGCATACGACAAATCATGAACTAAATACAAATGACAAGCAATCGACACTATACACCGTGTAGATAAAGTTGTGTCATTATTATGCTCAGAATATACACTATCATTATATCATAGCATTTTACAAGTGCGCTGGTGTGGACAGGGCCTATTAGGATCGTTAGGGCCCGTACACGCTTTCCAGTGGACGACACACGCATAATGATGTATGCTAAAGTGTATTATAATAAGCTGTAACTGAAAGAAAACAGTTGGTACAGTTGTGGGCTAAAGTTGTATTACCTATAACAAAACTTAAATGTGGTTCTTAAATCTCAGGCAGAGTCTCGCACACTAATACCCAGTTACAATATCTTACTAGCGCCCGTTAGTTGAAGCATTTTTAGATAAGCTTAAAGTTGCAGTAACAATTTCCATTGTCAATAAGGTGAGAGGTTATTTGACAGGAAACGACACGTAGTAATATACCAATGGACGGTCGTAGGATATTAGAATCTGGCCTTCACCGTTGACCTACATTACTAGCAACTAGATACTAAACCTTTTGATAGGTAGTGTCTCATAACAGACAGGTTAATATGACTTACATATTTTAAGCACTATATTATTTTACCCCGAACTGAGATCTTTCAAACCATCTCCTAAACAAATTTCATCTGTTCATCGGCTAATGCCTGGTTCCAATATTCTACGAGCGTCCGTTAGTAGTGTTATGGGTCGTTATCTGTCAGATAAACTCTCACTTCATTGACCACTGTAAATTGCCACTTTAACATTTACCTATAAGATAGCGACATTTGGTACGCGACATTTGGTACCCGGCATAAAATCGTCCTGCATTTTAATGAAAATACGCACTGAATTTTACCACGGACTGTACCAGTACGAGTGACCCTTTGTACTAACATACTTAACAATTGCTCCGGGACGGCATCTCGTTTAGATTTCACTGAAAAGACATGAAAAATAATGATATTCCTGTTTGCTCAAAACATTTATAACATGGTTGGTCTTGTCTTGTCCCGCTAACAACATAAAACTATTTTAAAAGTAAAATGAACAAAGGTTTGGCATGGTTTTATTAATTTAATAAATTATGATATATACCTACCTCCTTATAATATCGTAACTAATTCGGCCTCCTTTCGCCATTTACGGGTTCGTTTTCTTTCATCTTTGGAAGCAACATAGCTGTTTCACTAAGATAAGTTATACGTTATATTAATTATTTTTCTAGTGTTTCGATTATCTTTTTGAATTACATTGTGGCATGTCAGGCAGCGTCAACTTGACTAAAGAAATTGACTGAGTTGCCCCGCAGTGTATTTCAAAATGACAATACGAAACTTCGTTTATCAGTGGACCTAAGAATATGGACTAAAAGTAGGTGGACATTGGCAAAATTGTCTATAGTATAATGGGCAAGTGCCATAGAGAAGAGAATGACTTTACTTTTTTTACCGACTCGACTTGACTAAAAAGTATTTTATTCAACCCACTTGACATTGGCAAAATAATTGTCCGCAAGACGGACAGATGCCACAAAAAAAAAAAGAATTACTTAGATCACCCCTTTTAGTCCATATTCTTTGGATCACCCCTCGGAAGAAGATTGTCTGAGGAGCACCCAGTATTATAAGTATAGACTTCCTTTCTCTATTTTTCGACTTCCATTGTTTTCCTTATCTTATTTAAATATCGACCATCCTTTATTATTTTTAGGTGTTAGTTTACTTGAAGCCTTTTACTTTACCATCTTTATAGCCTTTTTCTTTGATGCTGACTAAAAGGGTTTAACTACTAGGTAGTAATCTAGTAGTAAAACGAATTATACTCTTAATACGATTTGTTGAACAACTAGGTAATGGAATGTAGTTTTATCTCGATATCATCTCTCGATGGTACAGCTAGCCGTATCGAGTTGTCGCGCACCGTTTAGAACTCGAGTGGTTTCACCCATTACGAGCATGCATATTGCAGCGCCTGCAGGCTCTATTGATTAGTCACAGGCAGCCATCATTCATTCATAGTTGTGTCCACGAGCCTGTCAGCCGACCGTTTTCGTCAGATTTCGCCATTTTTCGCATTTTTTTTGCCAAAGGGTACATATTCGGCGGCACGGCTGTCAGGAAGGAAGTGTGACCTAATTGGTAAAGTTTTGGGATTTGTTATATTTTAATAGGGCTCACATAAGAGGTAGACGAATGTCAATTTTAATGGGTTTAAAATATTTCCGATTTCATGCGTGGTGCTAGTGTGGTTTTCGTCATCAGTCTAAATAAGTCCACTGCTGATTATAAGGGTCCCCATATTTAGGAGGCTTACCATAGTCACCACGTTTGGCAAACGAATTGGTGGCGCAGAATCGCAGAAGGCTTTGTAGCACAAAGTATAGACAATAGGTATCCAGCTATATTCTTTAGTGTATGTAATCTTTTTAATTATTTATGGAAACTTGTTATTGGTCATCTGTTATTGTCATACTTTTTATTTTGGTACCTATTAAATTATTAGCTGTAAGTTTTTCTAAGATTATAAAATAAAATATACTTAGACGAATATATCTTCTTTTCCTTATCCCACATTTCTTACTCATTAACGCAATCCATCCTTTTTTTTCTTTGGTCTACCTCTACTACATATTATAACCATCCACATCCATATCTAGCTTTCTAGAAGATAATTTTAGGCATTTATTGATATTTAATAAACACCACCACAAGCTTTAAAATATGGCGGTTTTCCCACATGTTTGTATTGTGAAGAGCTTACCGATACAACGACATAATCCAATTGCTACTGGTCCAAACTCGTGCTTAACAGGCGTGAGTTCCCTTAGTCTGTGCGTTTCAATGAATCCTGGCACCTACTACGAGAGGCAATCTTTTTGAATAGGAGTTTTGTGTAAATAGGTAAAAAAAGACCACTATTTACTAAAAAAACTGTAGCTAAAACAATTATTTACAATTGGTATGCACAAAATACATAATTATGAAACAGTTGAGCTAACTACAGACCGTTGCAAACGATCTAGATACAACTAATCCAAAACAGTGCCAATCGGAAGCGTCTCCAAAACACAGGCTGCATTGCTGAATGGCAATATTGATGCGTTGAGCCAGATACTCACCAGCCCTGATATCACACACCGCTTCGAAACCCAGAGGAACTCGGTACCCCACGGACCCCAAGAGGAGCAAATGCGTAGGCTCTGTCGAGACCGGCATCTTTGCGTCTCATGAGATTGATAGGCAACGACAAATCCAAAGGTATTCTAAATTGTGACTATAACAAAGATGGCATTAACGAAATCGGTTTTATAAATAGGTACTTATTGTTACTATCTATTGTATACCTATATCATATCTCTGCCTCCTGTTTTTTCTTCGTCTTTGAAACAGTTAATTGTTCTTTTTAAGACTTATGGCCCCTTTTACATCCATTACTATTTCTTTGATTGTTTATAAACAAACAGTCAAAGTCAATCATGTTTTGTGTAGCCAATTTTTCATTGTGTTTTTTCCAGTTTCTATCCCCGAAAACTGTAATTGCTTAGCGATTCAATTTGAATCTATTCACTTAAAATAATATTGCAAAACGAACTCCAAGACGAGCGTTACAAGTGCAGATAGAAAAACAGACATAAACTCTTTATTGTACAGAGTAACAAATAACATAAATATGTTAGGTCAATGCTCAGTGAAGTACAATAGGCGGTTTTATCGTTGTGAGCGATCTCTTACAGACCTTAGTGTTACTTATATACAGTGTTATAATTTCCGGACAAAAGTTTTTGAAAGCTTTCTTTACAAGGCATCTATTTTTTTATCACGAACGATCAAACTGGGGTAAGGTTTTTCCGTGTGCGCTCATACTCATCGTGCAAGTAGCAAATAGTTGGGCCCAAAATACGACTGCATGCACAGATTTAGGTCCATATTACGGACAGCGATCGAGGGTTTTTATTTGAGTCTTCCGATTGGAAGCGTCGGTCGGTATGTAAAGGAGTAGCTTACTGAGTGAAGATTATTCTCGTTTCAGCTTTTGGAGTTTCTCCTAACTTAGTTACTTTTATTCATATTTAATATATCATAAATAAATACTTTAGACGAGTAAACCAGAGTGGTTTACTCGTCTAAGATAAATACATTGCTTATTCCCGCGTTTGAAGTTGAGCTTAGGGAATGACTCAGAATTATGACTTAATTCACTGATCTTCTATTATAACTTTTCAACTTGGTAGGTATATCGAAGTTGGCTTACTTCTTTTCTTATATTATCAAGCTACATTACCTACCTTCAATACTGTTATAATTGTTATGAGAAACTTTGCCCTGACTGACTATACTAACTAAAATATTGACAACGCATAGCCTAAACCACTGGTCCTAGAGACTTGACATTTTTGGGATATATTTATCTTAGTGCGTAGTGGAGTTCACCAAATTCAACCCCTAAACGACTACAACGGGGGTTGATGTTTGTTGTTGTGACTTAACATGGATGAAGTCACGCGCGTTTCGCTTGTTGTTGTTAGAGTTAATTGACCTAACCAAATTCACTTGTTGAGTTAAAACCTACACATCTTAAAAATATTAAACCCTGAAACATTTACTATAATATTATTTCTGAATGTTAATTAGGCTGCGTCATGTCGTCAAAAAAGGCTTCAAGGAAGGCTTGTTTACATAATCGCTCAATTTGCAATGTAAAGCAGCGCTCTGTTTTCTTACCTTTTTAATCCAATAGCTTGGTAATGTACCATCGCGGAAACAATATTTTCATGTGTAATTTAAATTTAATATAATGCTTCCAAATTCAAAAATAATACATAAAGGTAATAACAGTAGGACTCTCTATGTTATTATATTTATTGATTGAGTTCATATAATACCTAAACTAGTGAAAACGTAACGTGGCCTTTTCGTAATGCTATTCTCAGGCAAATTACGACCCTCGTTGAACCGTTTAAGGCTTTGTTTTTTGGGAATCCCTCTATACCTCTGCGCACTAATAATAGCAGAAAATTATAAAACTAGTGGTAAAGGCTGTGTGTTGTCTATATGCCAGACAGCCAGTCAGGACAAAGATTCTTATAATTGGTTTAGATATCGATCTTCTGGAAGCTTACTTAACACCTTTATCTTAAAATTAATGTACTTAGATACTTAAATTTAAATACATTATTTTATGTCGTTCTTACATACCGCCCTTAATTTTTTTTAATAAGTACGCCTCATATTTTTTGTTTACCCTTTTATCGTACTTTACTTATTTCAAAATATTATTTTAGAAGACTTTTCATCTCACCCTCAACAAGCCCAACCTATTGCTGCGTAGATAAGCTTATTCCACTCTATATAGTTTAGGTTCCAATTCCAAGAGGTAGTTTAATTTTGCTTAAAATGAGTTGTTTCCGCGATTGTACATAATTATGCCTTTTAAAATTTTAAAACAATACAGCAACTCAGGGTCAGAAATAAATTACAATAAAATTAATTTTGGTTTGCTTATCGCGTCTGAATATTTATAGCGTAGTTTTACATTGCCAAGTTAAATTAGGTAATTTATCCGAAAATTTTCTAGGTTACGGCGGCTAAGGACAGTTTTGACCTGATCTTTTTAGATGAATTAGTGAAAACGTTTGTGTTTAGGTCAACTTTGAAAGCTGTTTAAGTATCAGAACAGCACAAAATTACAGACACCTGTATTCCTCAGGTTGATGTACGCAAAGCAGTGCACGTTACTTATGTACGTGAGCTGCAAGACAATGCTTTGTTATAGGTCCAATCAATCAATAGGTCATATCATAATCATAATCGTCCTTTTGAAAGATAGATTATAAAAAATAAACAAAATAGTAATTTACAAAATTTTTATTTTCTTCTCCTTTCACCGTCTTTCTTAGGCTAATTTATGTATGTTCTTTCTTTGTGTATTGGTAACACCGCAACTGTCCTACAAAACTGATAGGACTTGAGATGAGATTCGTAGGAAGTAAGATGACTTTAAAATAGGTCCAAATCTTACACCTCAAGCCTTTACAGTTTCAAATTAAATAAGATGGCAAGATTCACTAAACGCTAACATTGTATGCACTTAAACATCGATTTGGTAAAAAAAAATATTTAGTATTTTAAAACTAATTATTTTATAAATAATATTACTAAACAAACACTGTCTGGGACTGTTAATTAAATAACTTTAAAACATGCTGAAATTTATTAGGAATGTTAGCGTTTAATATTACTTACAAACTTTTATGAGGAATAAATCGAAAAATTTAAATATTCAAACAATTTTAAATGATGGAAAAATGTACTAATATATACAGAGTTTATTTATCTCATCATTGGTACAATTTAAACTCAGTGCATCTCATAAATTTCAAGTTTACAGTTGGCATCGAAATTATTGCTACAAAGTTTGCGCCCAAAGATTTAAGGTACAACATATTGTGTCTACTTATATCTAATTACAAACTAATATTTACAATGTGAAAGAATAATAATAGTAACGAGAAGAGTTGTAACAGCTCGTTGTAAAGAATTAACAAATATTCGAGAAAATATTTACATAGCAAGATTGTAAATCACAGGATTGTGCTCAAGAATCGGCAACTCAATAAAGATGTCAATTAAAATGGCAAAAATTATAATAATAACACACACCTTGGCAAGAAAAATGTTCTAATAATGGGTAAAATCACAAAGCTTAAGGCCTCCAAATTAAATTTATCCTAACCAACGTACAACAATAGTTTTATTTGGAATCCTTTAAATAAGTATTTAGTTTTAAATTGAGCACTATCACTTATATGTACTCGTACAGTAAAAAGTTAATTACAGTTTCAATAAGTTCGCTCAATGATGTTGATAATAGTAATTAGGTATAACATTAAACACGCAAGTGGTTGAAACATTTATACATTTGTCTAAGTTTATTAGTTTTTGGAACACTTAAGTGAATAGGTATGTGAATTATGAATCATGTGAAGACAGTAATTACCTACTATTTAAACGTTATGCCATTGCAGTTCATTTTGCCATTAAATATCACTTTCGAATACCTACAACACACATTGCTTGTGTTAAACACATCTTTTGTTCAATACTTAAGTACCAGTAATTGGAAATTTACATACAGCGAGTTAAGTTTTACATAAATTGCCATTTTCACAACCGAAATTAAATATGTAATAGGTACTAAAGTATAATTTAACAGTTTATTGACACTGGAAAAATTACTACTGCCTGTCGGGCGGTAATACTTTTTCTGTCTGTGAGTTCAATGTTTTTAGCACAGCACTATCACTCGTTTTCACCAAGCGTGGGTAGCCGAGACTTGAGAGATGGCGTCATTGGCGTCGCTGACGCGGAGAGGTCCAGAGCAGGCTCGGAAGCAGGTGGATCAGTTTGGGACGATGATTTGTGTAAGTCCAAGGGCAGTGGCCGTGCAAATGGTGGAGTTAACCCCATCTGCGTATTTGGAACCATTGGCCTAGCAGGCATGCCTACTGGCATACTAGTTTGTCCCAATTGTCTGCTAGTTAACCCAACTGGTACACTTGTCTGTCTCATCGGCAGATTGGGGATTCCCACAGATCCACTTGATAGTCCTATTCGGCTGCTGGGTAGTGCCATTGGCCCAGGGGGTAAATTCATTGGCGTTCTTGGCAGTTCCATTGTGTCATGTAGCCCTATCGATATACTTTGTAGGTTTAATGTGCCACTGGGTAATGCCATTGACGGAGTGGGTAATGTCATTGGCACAGTGGGTAGAGCCATCGGGGTCGACTGTGCCGCATGACAGCCCGCCATGGCTGGCGGACTCCAACAAGCCGCGCTAGTAGGCTCACTCTTCAATCCACCAGCGCTAAGGTATGAACACGCCATCATCTGTGAACAAAGAAAGGGTATGCGTTACTAAAATCTTTACAGGAGCAAAAATCTACTTGTGTATATTTGTGTGTGGGCACACACAAATATACACAAGTAGATTTTTGCTATGTGTTATGTGTAAATGTTATGTGCGGGCGCCACTGATACTTCTGAGGTTTATGGGTACATTTCATTGAGGTATATACCTCTAAGGAAACAGGGAAATAGGTAAATCTGCTTTACAAAAATAACCTCGGATAACAGGAAAGCGTCACTTTCAAAATAAAAAAGTTTATAAGTTAGCGCGGATACTTTCGTGTCGTTTATTTGTAACCTCCTATTCCTCTTAATTACCTACTAAAACATATGTGGCACCATAGTGTGGCACCATGCAACAGTGAAATGACATTCACAAAGTGAGAACTGCGTAGCGTTGTTGAGCTTTTCGTACGAATCTAGGCTTAGACGGCGAGTTATTTCGACTTGAACCAAATAGGCCAGGGAAGACGAGCGTTCCAATTAAGTTGATTGTGCGTGTAATTTAAGAGAGTACGGCAAAAACAGAGCGTACATAAATAATGAAATATGTAGTATTATGAGTTGAGAGGCCTAAAGAATTCGCGGATACGGAGTGGGGGATGTGGAGTGGCGGGTCTAATCACGCTAATGGCCAATGCGCAACCCCCGCCTCAAGGCTTTCACGCTAATATAGTGGGCGCAGGAGTTCAGTGCTAAATTGTATCACACGTCCGGCAAACAGACTGCTTTATCTCTACTTCCGTGTCTTGGAAACATCTTCGTAGAGCCTTCCGAGCAGGTATTCATGAGCTTTAGTTACAGCTTGAGTAATAATGTTCGTATAACGTTTGTTTCTTTTGTTTATACTCATCTAGTCGTGACGTACTATTTGTTCCCAGAGTTGCTTCCGCGTTTATTACTTTTAAAGTAATTGTAAGTAAAGCGTTTAGTGGCTATATATCACAGGCTGTTGCGGACCGGTTGCTCCATTTTTCACACATCGCTGTAAAATTGATTACCCTCCGACACCGACACAATAAACGGGGCTACCGTCCAACAAGGCACGAGACCCGGCCGATCCAATCAACTTGTAAACATTTAACTACGTGTAGTGCTAATAGAAACGTCCGAAGAAACAATGGAATTGAAACGCAAACTGATTTATACGTCGCCGCACGAATTACGTAGCACTGCAATAACAGTTTCATAGTAGATGCCGAGAACAAAAGCCTCAACACAATTGGCATAGTTCGTTACACCAGCTGTTCACGTACGGAGTGCTCTAACAATGATATCCTAACTTTAATATTTATTGCACTTGATCAACTCAGCGCAAGTCATTGTGTCGGCTCGTACGAGACCGACCGCAGCGGAAACTTGATTTAAAAATACGAAACTCATGCATAAATTTAATTTATTTGAAAGCTACAATCTGCGCTAAGTCTTTAAACAAGCAGAACTTAATTAACTTGACGCCATTGTAGCCCAGAATGTAAAGTGCATAATTAAACCCTTTACGTAAACGCTTCGGTTAATATGTTTAAGCGTCGCTATTGCTTTAGGAGACCTAAACTCTCCTATGAGAATAAACAGGGCCGGAGGCGGACGCCGGACGAGGCTCGCCGCACAAATGAATTAGTGGTGTGTTGCCCCCCTATGTTCCTTTCCTATGGCTGCAGGGTTTGCAGGGAAGGGGGCTTGTTGCGATTAAAATATAATTAGGCGCCGGCAATCGTTTCGCCATCGCCATCGAGCCAGGTGCCGCGTTAGGTAAATTAAATAGCCGTATAGGGTTTCCAATTACGAGCGCCGGTGGCCGCGGAAAACTCGCTTATTGCCTAATAATAGGGCGAGGGGAATCTTGTACACGTCTGATTAATTCTATCATGCGCACTCGGTCCGATTAAAAATATCGCTGCGTTTGACGTAAGTACAGTCAGAACCAGAAGTTAAAACTTTTACAGAATTAAGCCAATGTTTATAAAAAATATATGTTTATAAAATAAATATATATTGGCAGTCATTACACATAGTGCCAAACAATAAAGCATAGCTCGTATTGGGAATTAGATAACCAATGGAATATTTATAATATTCTTTTACTAATAATTACATGTAGGTATGTATAAGTAGTTTAACAATCATCTGGTTCTCATAATACAAGTTCTGCTTAGTTTGGGGCTAACTGATGTTGTGTAAAATTGTCCATAATTTTTAGTTATCTATTAAAAAAACTGTTTAATGATTTATGTTAAGGAGTTTGAACTTTGAACAGTACGATATTTTAGTATACCAGTGCGCAGTACCAGTAACTAAGTAATTTTTTTATCTTAAATACAATCTTTCAAATCTTTGTGAATCGTCATTATTTTGATGTTGACAGTACCTATGGTGTAGTTACGATATTAATTGCTATGAAGGACAATGTAATAGATCACGGTTACCTGCTTCCGGTACAAATGAATTGAAACGGGCGCGATAATTGCGCACCTAATTAGCGGACGGAGCTGTCTAATTTATCATTGTCAGATTTTGAATTAATAAGTTAGAAACCGTTGTTTGAACGTGCATAATATTGTGACGGCCACATTCAGCAATAAAAATACAAGCAGTAGTAGAGTAGTAGTAGAGCTCTTTGTGAAAGGGCTGGTTCGGGGAAGTACTACCTAAAATAAATTTGTATACAAACGTAATCTATTATAATTTGCAAAGCATTTCTTGCTTATTGTTCGGGCGATTGCTTGTTTGCGCTAAAACAATTAGGTCCGAAACTAATATAGGACGAAACAACCGGAATGCCCTACTCCCAGAGGGACAAACACGACTATTGTGTCGTTTGCGTTGAAATTATCCGTCGTGCTCTTGAAGTTTCACAACTTTGAAAACTATTTACTATTGTGTGGATTAAGATTTTGACCCGCACAGAGTGGGATAGGCATGCAATTTTAACTTGAAATAATTTTAACTAGTTTTTAGTAAGTAGAGCTCTTAGTGAAAGCCTCATCCGGGGAAGTACTACCACCGTACCTATTTCTGCCACCAAGCAGCTTGTGTTCCGGTTTGAAGGGTGCAGGTGTCGGTGAAATTACAGGCACATGAGGTTTAACACCTGTATGTCTCAGGTTGATAAATGCTGAAAAGTGCATCGTAGGGTACGTTCCTGACAAGCGTGACCTATTACTAGGTAATACTTTGTTATAGGCTAGGGTAACCACTTAACATGAGGTGCCCACATCAATCAATCAATCACAAGCTGATGGCCCCATCAGCTTGTTCCATCAGTTGTCAAAAAAACACACACTACTCGTATTACTTATTATTATTGTATGCTGAGATTTAAATACTTCCAAATAAAACCCTACTCTTTAATACAATACGTTCAACAAAACACGTTATAATTAATTAAAAGATGCTAAAGTGTTCGCGAAAGATCTTTGTTATGTTTAGGTTTTAAAATGCTAAACAAGAGATTTATCAGTTTATCCCACAGCGTCGTGGTATCGAAATGGTGTAAAAGCACAGAATACACAGTAACACCGTGTAGTAAAGGTGCAATTTGCGGGGTCAGCCGTGGGTCGGGTCGTCGACGGGGCAGACCACGACCCCACTGCACCGCAGTGTAATCACCGATATACGATATTGTCGGAAACTCAAATTTAGCGGTATAATAGAGGTAGTCCAAATAAAATATGAATGGACTGTGTGAAGGTTGACTGTAAGGAGTGACTGACTAAGATGACAGATAGAGCGGAGAAAAAGTATAGTGGTAAATTCCATATAATTGAAAGTTCGCGTGGTTATTCATTTACTAAGTTATTATACGTTCACCTGCGTTCATCTGGTTGGACGGTTGGCAAATCAAGAAATCTGAAGAGATGGCGTCTATTGTTTAACAAAGCGCCACTGGCAACTCAATGTTTTCCATTTGAGGACAGTGTGAGAAACAGTCTGGATTCGCCGTTGTCGCTATATCGCTTAAAAAAATATAGGATACCAAAACAGACACATCAAAATTCGGCTGGGAAGTGCAAGTGAGAAGGCGATTCAGGAAGTTTATGGTTGAAACTTTCAAATTGCAATACCGTAACAAAACTTCGACATTCAATGTCAACTAAGTCCAATGCGGGATATTGGCCTCTTCCATGTTTCGGGAGATTTTTCAAAGTCACCACATCTCCTGGAGCATTTTCGCGTGTATCTCTTTCGTCGCCTCTTATGACACCCATTCGAGGTTATGGAGGTAAACCTATTCTAAAGTATTACTACCACGGCATATAAATAGTAAAGTACATTAGACAAAGTTTAATAACGCGAAGTGGATGAAGCTTCTTTCAGAGAGCTTTGTGTACACAAGAATATGTGCGTTCAATTTAATACCGAGTATGGAATAGAAAACGCTTGTGCGATCACAATGGCCCATCGGCATTCCATTAACTAGCAGAGCAAACACGGGACGCGTCCGGGCACTAACTCAATACGAAACGATTCCTGGCGAACGATACTCGCACATTCGGCGCATTCCTATTCGATTGTAACTAACGCGGAGTGCAGAAAACACGTGGAAATGGTATCAATAAATGCAACTTACAAACAATTAGACTAAAAAAATATATATAACTAAATTGATAAAAAAGACAAAATTTTAAACTCATATTTAAGGTATACATAAACGAATTATCCCATTCATTAAAAACTTTTTAAAATGCATCTATGTAAGAAGTTAGTTAGCATAAGTTTGTAGAGAATCTGATTTAAAAAAATTCAGATACTAACACTACTCAGTTAACCTTGGTAATCAAATTTGTTAGTTTTTTCTCGGACAGACTAAACTGCTGGTATAATCTTACTCAACTTTGGTTATAAATGGCATCACGCTTACGTCACGATTACTCTCTTTGATTGAACAAACTTTTCTTTTTCTCGTGTTATAACTAACTTGTTAGAATACAAGTCATTCTAAACAAATTGATTTCAGACGGTTGGTAATTAATATGAAGACGACAGTGATTATGGCTACTAAAGGCTGCATCAGAACATAGTTTGCAGATAGTTTCCGTTCTCCATGGTGCTAACTCATCAGCACTAACGACTGTTTATATTGGGGAACTGATCGTACCACAATCGGGGCGGTCCAACTCGCGAGACAATACAAGACTCGGCCTAAATAATTTGATAGATGACAGCGGTAGAGCGCTCGGTAAACAGTACAAGTCGCTTGAGTTTTCGGATCATCGATTGAAGTTTGTACCGTACTGCATAGAGTTGTGGGGAACTTGCTTGACCATCAAGATACAGCATATCCATAGTCAACTTAGAGCCAACTTAGTGGGACAACCGTCACAGCTCAGTTCGTAATTACCCTGCCTTCTCCACTGTAGGTGGTGGGTTCGATCCCCACCGAGAACAAACATATTTGGAATGAACATAGATGATTGTTTTGTGTCTTGGTGTTATATTGTATTCTAAGAATGTATTTACAAAAAAACATACATAAGTATTCTATCAGTCACCTGGTTCCCATATTACAAGCTATGCTTAGTTTGGGGCTAGATGATGCTGTGTAAAAAAAGACCACAAATATTTTTTTATTTTTTAATCAATTACTACATTAATGTTTGAACTTTGAGCAATATTCAAATTTAAATATCGTTTATAAGTATGCCGATTATAACGAGAAATGTAAGGAGAAGCAACACAAACCGTGGCGTGATAAAATTCCACCGACAGGCCAAGATATGATACCAAGAGATAGCGTAGTCAGGTGGTGATAAATAAGCGCGGTGTTGAGCGGGCAGGGTGTAGGGCGGGTGGCTAGGGCGGGCGGCAGCGTCGCGTGCGCTGTGGCCGTTTGTCGCTTCGCGTGCGCGCGCGCTCATTGCTTATTCATACGACCCCGACACGCATAGCGCGTGACCGGTTCAGCTTTTGAGCATGGAAAAAGAACAAGTGTTTTGGGAATATCAGCCGCTTGAGGACGAAATAAAAATGTTTTGCAAAATTACGGTTGAACGTAAGACTAATGTAAAATATTATATAGTGGCCAGATATGTAACAGTCTCGAGTGAATTAATATGAGTTTCGTGTTTTCAATATGAGCAAGATCAAATATTTACATCCGACTGAGAACGTATCGAAATTGAACTTCTAATAAAATTAAAGGCTGCATATTTCCTACGCGTGTAAGGTTCTGTAGTAGTTCTATACTGTTCTACTATATTTAATCGTCTTCAAAAAAAGAGGTGTCAATTCTTCCAAATCTACATCCAAACTCATCTATAAATCGCTCTGTAAAATATTTTTACATACCCCACCTGATGTTAAGATGTTACCATCGCCTATAACAAAGAATTGCCTTGTAGCTCACACGCGTTAGGAATTTTCTTGACTTTTAAGCCTGTATTTACAACACAATCGGAAGCTTTACTAAGAGCCAAATCCAAGAACCAATCTCAGTTTCCTGTACTGGTTAGATTGACAGTCTTGTTGATAAACACGCATGTCTTCACGTCGAATTAGCCAATGTTACGGATGTTACAATCTGTGTTTATCGATGCAGTTAGTACATTAATTATCTCCGCGTCTCACACCCGTCTCCCGACCGACCTGTTGCCGAGCGACGTTTTCATAACTGTAAATTGTTTGCATAACTGTCATCTGCATATTTTTTCTTACGTATTGTCACTAGTTTCTCGTGGATATATGGCCAAATACTCAAACGCCATTTAAATGTTATCACGTCTTTAAGTGACGAGTTTTTGATAGTCCTTCATTGCAAACTGTCAAAAATACGCGACCTAAGACGTGATTAGATTTAAGTTGAGTTTAAGTATTCAGGCGTTATTTAAATAAATAAATATTTGTAGACATTTTTACACAACATCATCTAACCCTAACTAAGCATAGCTATGGAAACTAGATGACTGATAGAATACTTATATATTTTTTTGTAAATACATACTTAGAATACAATATAACACCCAGACAAAGAACAAACCTGTATGCTCATCACACAAATGTTTGTTCTCAGTGAGAATCGAACGCACCACTTACAGCGCAGAAGGCAGAGCTTCTACGAACTGAGCTGTGACGGGTGTCTAAACAACACTATAAATAAAAACATTTCATATTATTATTGCTTGAAAGCTTCTAAATTGGTTTATACTCATTTTGATCATCTCATATTTCACTATATTACAGTGAAATGTTATGTGAGATATACTTTTTAAATTTTTTCAAATTACATAAGTATTCTATCAGACATCTGGTTTCCATAGTACAAGCTATGCTTAGTTTGGGGTTAGATGATGTTATGTAAAAGTCTACAAGTATGTATTTATTGTTTATTTATTTATAGTGAGTAACTACCTAGTTGAGTATTATGAAAACTAATGAGAGCTACGAATAAATATACCTGTTTTTGACACATTTCAGAGACTAAAAAACCAGTAATACTATGGATACATGAGTGAACTAAACTTTCTAAAATTTGTCCTCGTAATTTGATGTAGTAAAAAGAAATTGGTTCTCGCTCTGCCTTTTATCAATAAGTAGTTACAATAATGTAATACTTATCCGCGTAAAGTGTACCGAGTTAACGTCAAAGGATTTCGCATAATTTCCGATAACGAGCGTTTGAGCCGCTCTCTTACTTCAAAGCTGCCGTTTCAGTTACAGTTTATTATTAATAAAATTTGGTCGGGTTGTCGGCGAGTCATAACGAGCGCGGTCCGCCTCGTTATCGGCCGGCCGGCCAGCGCCGCGGAAAATCCGCCCGAAACTGACGCGCGTGAAAATTTAATGAACGGCCGGACGCTAGTTAACTAAAAGGTAAAGTGCACCCTCTTGACGTGTTCGGTAAATATTAATAGAGAGTGTGTTAGCGTGTGCTATTAAAAATGCACGAGTCCGCGGACACAGGCCGTCGCGGCCGCCTATAGCTAGCAACTACAGCTACAGGGTCGCGGCCCACCACTATCCGCCTATAGTATCTTCGCACACGCGTCTTCTCCAACTCAAGACCCCATGCCACGGCATTTAGCCTCCAATTTCACAACAGTCACATCAACACAAACACCATTCAATTCTGAATCCGTTCCGAAGCAACTCTTTTTCCGCTAGCATGCCTCGATCGAGTTAGACCAATAAAACGCGACATTCAATATAGAAGTTACTCGCTCTGCATGGCCTGCAACACTTTCAGGAACAAGTTTTACTATTCGAGCCATTTTAAAACTCTCACGGACGCTATTAAGGATAATAGAAACTCTTCTAGTGGAACGATGAGTCAAGGAATTATGTTCGCGACTTGAAATGATCTAAGTTTGAACTTAATGTCGAATTCAGTTGCGCGGGTGGAGTAAAAAAAGTGTAAAGAGTAAAGTCCGTGCAAAGTATCCGCGAGTTGTGAGATTTCCAGGATGTTTTGGGTTTAAAGCGGAGAGGTGCGGGGCAGAGGGTGGGAAGGGCTCGAGATATCTGTTACTCAGTTCAGTTCCATAATGAGGTTCGTTAATTATGTATCGCTAGGTGCGTAAGATTTTCAATTCAACGGTTCAGTGTCGTGGGCTCTCGCGAACGAGGTCAAGGGTTCACAAGTCTCAACCCTGAGGGGCTGCCAAATTAATGAGGCACTCCTTTGTAATAAAGAAATAACAAGAATTGCGCACGCGAACCCGGCCCCGCTGACTTCGATGTCATTAAAGGCGTCGCGAAGTCTTGAGTCGTTACCGCGCTCCGCCTAAACAACTGAGTTTTCATCAACATTCCAAAATGTACCCTTAAAATTACTTAGCAATCTCAGTAGAGACGGGATGTACATTTAGGTCACATTTATCGTATTCTGGAAATTAGAACGCCGTGGAAAGACTCTGATAGCAATAAACTTGTTGAAATGTTTTGTAAGTACAATTATGGCTATCTAAAAACCTGTACGTACGTATTTAGAGATATACCTACGTCTATTATTAAACAACAAAGCTCTATTTATAAAACCCCTAATCATTTTCTAATTGATTAATCCTATTTCCGCTAAATTATTTGTGTCATTACATCTAGTTAGTGCGCGTCAATGTGCCCACCTTATTGGTCCAATACTAGCTGACTGACTATACACATGATACAGTCAGCATGGAATTAAGTAAAATAATTGACTTCAGATGTATAGTCAGCGACAAAAGTACTTGCATATTTCTGGTTTGTAAAGTTAAAATATTTCTTAAACCTTTAGAAATTCTGTAGCAGTAATTCACTTCTGATGCTGACTGTACCGTTACCTTTGGAATACGAGAACGCACTGTTCGTGGATCTATTCAAAGTTATGTTGATCTTTTTTTTTTGAGATTTCGCTGCCAATAATCGCCCTAGTATGAAGTGGGACATTGTGGTCTGGTTATTCGCGGTCATAACACCATACGAGTGTCCGATAGTTGTACTTTAGGTTGCCTGTCAGATAAACCTCATTGGCCAGGGTAAATTACAACATAACAATCACTAATGAAAAGAAGTCTCATCCGACAAGCAACTATTTTTTTTTGTGGCATGTGTCCTTCCAATGTGTCCGCATGTGTCCGTAACAATTTTGCCAATGTCAAGTGGGTTGAATAAAATACTTTAGTCGAGTCGAGTCGGTAAAAAAATTAAGTCGGCTGTCATTTGTTTTGAAGAAAAAGATGGCGTTTTTTCTTTAAAACCAAAAGGAAACATTTTCGTTCAAATTAGGATGCCATATAACACACTTTCATTTCAACTGTTCACACTTGTGCTAAGAACTCAAGTAATGATGGTTAAAATACCACCAAAATTACCCATCAGAACTTAAAATAACACTAGAAAAACAATTAAAATAATACAATGTTTCTTCCAAAGATGACAGAATCCCCAAGCAACTATTCTTTGTAATTCTAGCAGACGAATGTCACAGAGTTTGGCCACGTAAAAAGACGCACTGGAAGACCATGCGGTGATTCTACTACCTCTAATAGGATCTCAAAAGAGAGGCAGAGGCCGCCCGTAATTAACCAGGTGGACCAACATGAAAAGAAACCTCATGAAGACTAAAGACCGAGCCGACAACCCAAGACAGATTGTTTTGGCGCAAAAAAGTGAAGAGATCGACCTCAAATATTGGGAACAGTGCCAAGAACAAAGCCGTACGTTTGTTGCTTGTTCTTTTAGGCTTGGTCGCGAGGAACTGGTGCTAAGATTCACTTAGCTTTAAGACGTTTCAAGACGATCCCTGGATATTACTGAATAAATGCTTTTGACTGACGGATGCTTGTAAGCTATTGGGGTTGGGCATAAGTATAGCAAAGTCTTTCTTCGTAGTACTTGTTCCCTGATTCTGTGACAGTTCATATTAGTGGAACAGGCGGGTAGATTAGAGCGGGGTGGTGTTCCCGACGGCCTGCGGGTTTCTAAGTCCCGGCTAATTGGATGAGCCTGTGCAGGGCAGCCCAATTAGCACCGCAGTGATTCATTTTAATCGGAGCCCTTATCAGTGCACTCGAGTCAGCTTTGCTCTTAATTTTTCAATGCACTTTTGTTTGTGGAAGGTGAATTGCCAGATATGACGTTGATCGGAAAACCAGGAAAGGTATTTTTTTATATTATGATATTATATATGAAGTAAAGTCGGCTAAAAAACACAAAACACATTGAATAAGTTTATTTATTTTAGGAGTATTTACCGTATTATATTTATATGGCCTCACAGCTCAGTTAGAGTAGCACTGACTTTTGTGCTGTAAATTCCACTTAACATCAGGTGGACCAGCTGCTTGTTTCATCAGCAAGTTGTATAAAAAAAGATTCAATCCCACCAAAGACATTTAATGAACATAGATGTTTGTTCTCTCTTTGATTGTTAGCTTGTATTCTATGTATTTAAAAAAAACGTACATAAGATCTGGTTTCCATAACTATGGTTATTTTGGGCTAGATGCTGTGTAAAAATATCTACAAATATTTATTTACAAAATTTACACTGTATTTGTGTAGTAAAACAATAATTTATCAAGTGCATTAAACATATTGTCCAAACCAATAGATGTTTAGCTGAAAGTAAATAAATAATACGGAAGGGCAACCACACGTCAGCGCGGGGCAGATAGTTTAGTCCCATTTTCCTTTTAGGAAGCGGTTACATTGATGGGCAATTTTCTGGCTCATATTTCATTCTTTAAAGATGCTTTAAATTACTTGGGAGTACTTGTAGTGTAGGTACCTTGCTTGCTTATTTAAAATGATTGCAACGTTCTGCCCGGTCAACATTTGGATGGGTAGCCGCTGTTCTAATGTTTTCTAAGAAAGTATTTATAAAAAAAGTAAGTATTTATTTTCACAAAAAGAAGGTTTATTACAATGTTGGTAAGTAGAACATCGTGAAACCTAATAAGGTTTGTGCAGATGTTCTGTTTGTGCAGAACACTGACTCGAGCTGTTACGCCATAGAAACATTGAAATCAATGAATACTCTAATGTAAACTGAAACATATAGTGGTTAAATTCAGTGGTTTAGTGGTTCAAGTACTTATGTAAAGTTTTGTTTAGTTATAGTGATGAGTGAAATGTCTGCCAATACTTATTAGTTAGTATACTATTGTGTATACTAGTGTATACTAGTGAAAACATTGTAAATAATTTTTACATCATAATAAAAATGAAACACGAGTGTAATACTTAATATTATACATAGAACCTCATCGTGGTTTATCTGCGTGGGTACGTTACAGCCTACCAAAGCCAACAAATACAACTGGAGAGATGTCTGGTTATAGTTAATTAATTCCGGCGTGACTTTACGGAAATTTATTGTAATAGTATAAAATAGACAAATAATAATAAATAAAAAATGCTGGACAATCCACACAGCATCATCTAGCCCCAAGCTAAGCAGAGCTTGTGTTATGGATACTAGATGACTGATATACTTTATACAATACATTACATACATAGATTCTTTTTAATATAGATAGAAAATACCCAGAACACTCGGAATCAATATTTGCAGATCGTATAAATATTCATCCCAAGGTGGGAATCGAACCCTAAACCTCCTGCGTCGCAGGCGGACATTCGCCCGCCGCGCCACATTGATCGTCAATATATTTTTTTTATGAGGTCGCGAAACATTCTATGTATTTATTTGTCTATTTTATACTGTTTCTGGTTATGTTTATCTGTGTAACTAGTGTGTTATTCTCCTAGGTTTATCCCAATCAAGAACGGCGCGTGCCCCAGCCCGACGATAAGAATTAATCAGGCCCAACCCATTCCAAGACGAATTCAATTATTTTAATGTTACAAAGTAGAATAGCGGGGTTATTTAAGACAGAAACATTTGGGTTAATGGATATTGGTAGAAAAATAGAGATTTGTTTCACCATTTCAACGTTTTTTTAAAGATTGTTCCTGGAATTGTGACACATTTTTCAAATGTTTACTATTTTTGTGAAGGATTTCTTGAAATGGTATTTGGAAAATGAGCTTGTAATGGAAAACATTAGAAAGCTTTTATCAATTAAAGCGTATACTTTTATAACACAAGAAAAAAAATAACGTCACGATTTTCATCTTCACGGCAAATATCACCTCAGATATTTATGTACCAAGTAGGTAGTACTGACTTAAGGTTTTTTGAGGATTTATATTGGGCGTAGTCAGAGGTACGTCCAAATGTTACAATAATAAAATATAAATGCCATCATAATGGTGATGATGATACCATGCAAGTACTTTCACAAAATCATAATTCACTTTGTTCTGACTAAGTAACTTTGTAGACTTGTGAATATGGAATGAAAGTGTGATTACATTTCATGTTTCATTTTTTATTGAGGTTCGAGGATTTTTCATTACGAAATGCATTCGATCGACACATTAAACGAAGTATCTCTACTAAGGGCTTTCCAGGAGAGTGAATGGGAGGAAAGATTAGGAACTACTACTAAACTGTTGTTCTGTCTAGAGCAACTTTACTCTCATAACCAGCTGACTGCATTATCACATAACACCAGGTGAGATTGTGGTCAATTGTTTACATAGAACGTGTAAAAAATACAAAATCAATCAATCATAATAAAAAAAATATAATAGCAATACTTCACGACTTTACTCCCTAGGCACGGTAGATATTCCCCTTTGTATCTTTCCCTTTAATAATAATAATAATAATGCTGGACACTCCACACAGCATCATCTAGCCCCAAGCTAAGCAGAGCTTGTGTTATGGGTACTAGATGACTGATATACTTAATACAATACATACATAGATATTTTTTATTATACATAGAAAATACCCAGAACACCCGGAATAAATATTTGCAGATCAAACATTTATCCCAAGGCGAGAATCGAACCCGCAACCTCTGCGTCGCAGGCGGACATTCGCCCGCCGCGCCACATCGGTCGTCGGTGTTAAGCCTTTGATCTCTTTGTACTATGATAAATTTAAAGTAGGTGCTTACTTACCTGAAATTCTTTGAGGATGTCTAATGGAGAAGTCAGAGGTACGTCCAAATATTACATTTGGTACATACCGACATTTTGCAGTAGTTGGTATTCCATACGTGACAGGTTGCAAGCCCATCGCCGCTGCTAGAATACTATTTGGTTTCCTCACGATTTATTCCTTCACCATTTGAAAGTACTGGCATTGCGCACATAAATTTTTCTATAAAAAAATCCATTGCTACATGACTGGATTCTAACCCACGACCTTAGGATTAAGGTGAGGTTACTCCCACTAGACGCAAAGAATAAAAAAAAAAAGAATATAGAGATTTTCATGTTTTTGTTGATAATATAACCCGCGCCTTTTGGTTATTTTAGTATCTTTGGCTACAACGTAACAGAAAAACTACGGTGATACAAACAATATTTTGTTTAATATTCCAACTGTTACGATTGTATAAGTTGTTTTAAATATTACAGTTGTAAACTTTATCTTTTAAAAATGTAGCTGAAATGGTTTACTGTTATTTTCACCCTTGTGTTACAAAATTCATAGCCAAATTCAGGCAATTTCAGTCGCGGTTTCAGAGTAGCCGCTTCGAAACCACTTCCGCGATGAGATGGCGCACTTCCTGTGATTGAGGGGCCGTTGGCGCGTCAACACGATCTCCGACACACACTTTACTTGTGAGGGTAATTAGCTACTTTTTTTTAAACTTTCGTAGAAACATAAAGCTGCTGTATTTGATGATCAGTAAATAACACCTGGCACACTACGAATGCGTAAAAAGATATTTCCTAAAAACCGTTGTACTCTGTATTATTATTTATTTATTTTTACTTTGTATGAGAAACAATCAAATTTCGAAAGTTTCGCTTTTTTTTTCTTTTTTTCTGTGGCATGTGTCCGTCATTTGGACAATTTTGCCAATGTCAAGTCGCCTTATTGAGTATTGCTACTAGTTTTTTTTTTAAGGTAGTATATGTCTGTCATTCGGGCAATTTTGCCAATGTCAAGTGAATTATGTAAATAGTTTTTAGTCAAGTCGAGTCGATAAAAAGAAGAAGTCAGCTGTCGTTTTACTACTAAAACATTTTCTTTAAATCAGGATGTCACATATAAAACTTTCATTTCAATTGATTTCACTTGTGCTAAGACCTCAATAAATGTTGGATAAAATACCACCGAAATTACACACCAGAACTGAAAATAACACAAAAAAAAACAATTAAAATTAACAGTCATGTTTTTTCTGAAGATGACAGAAAATGAAGACTGAGTATTGCTACTATTCACCAATTGTCAATATCGCAGTGTCTATTATCACGTTTACCATGTTTTGACGAAGATTGTGTTTTGTTTATTTATTTAAGCTTTCGCACAAACCAATGCTACTTGCTTTTAGCATTTTCCAACCAATTATCCTGTTATTGTTGTGTCCAGTTTACTTACATTTTATAGCTCAGTAAATTTTTACTTTGCTTGGTTTGCAGCTAGATGGCGATGTGAGAAATATCTGGTAATACGGGTTGTCTAATCATCAGATACTTGGTGACATTTAGAATATAGGTTGGTTTTACAAGTAAAAATAAATACTTAGGTACCAATATAATTTATGAAAATTTACATGACGAAAATTTTGATTCTGTCTTAGAGCGCGCAATTGCACTAAGGTCAATGACATCTACAGCCTTATTGTCATTATGTGTAATCTCTTGGATTTATCTTAGAATCTTTTGCAGTCGTTATGCAAAAAGTTTTAGAAAATAAAAACAATAATTTACATCCTGGCCCTATCAGTTTGTGTACCTAACTTATAATAAATAATTCTATTTTTAATTTTACCTACTCTAATGGCATGTTGCTGAAGATTTTCAACATAATGTCTTAGTTAAATCATGCAGCAAAGCTAGTAAGGCCCGAGGTAATTGACTTAACAAATAGACAGTACCGTCAATAAACATAAAGTTTAGTACCTAGTACACCCACTATTAGACTATATTGGGGAACATTCGAATACAATAAAGTTTAAGTACATACCTAGTAAAGAGTAAGTACAATTTTTGTATCATAAAAAGATAAACATCAAAAACAAATTTTATATTTTTACAAATAAATAGAAGCAAGATTGTAAAAATAAACCGAATTATTTACAAACATTGACGGAAGTTTGTAGTAAAAATGAAAACCCGAATAGTGAATACCAGTACGTCAGTGTAATATCCAGTGCATCCCATTCCTATCTCTCTCGCTCAGCTAAGTAATGACTTAGATCCATTCCCGGATAAATAGCAAATTGAATGTACCCCCGCCAGCGGCACTGCCTCGTATCTACTGGCCGCATGTGTGCAACGCGTGCAGCAGTGTGCGTCCATTGTCTTCGTATTTCGGTAATTAGTTATACCAGCAGAGCGTTCAATTGTTTTGCCTATCTATTTCAGGAAAATCAATACCTAGCCTCATATGAAATAGCCGTATTCAACTTTATAAGGTCTAGACTAGACTGCTAGTTAGTATTGCAGAAAACTATAATATTTTCACGCGCGCACATAAAACTAAGTTTCAAAACTAATTCTTGGGCGTGGAGCCCGCCGATTACTTGCTCTATTTACAATGTTTTTCGTCGGTCGTATTTTTTGGCTTGCTTTACGGTCGGTGAATATGAAAAGTTTGGTGAAGCTCTCGCGGAGAGGCGTAAAGGCGGTTTACGACGCGTCTTTGGTCGGCTGCGCCACATGTTAGCGCATTCCACAGAATAACCACGCGGTATAACCGCATAACACGTGCTATGACCTGACCATGAAAATTTTAAGCGTCTCGTTCAAACTAAAAGGCTTGCGAGCAGTGCTCGTTCTCGCCATCGTGTTTCGGGAAACGACGGAGTTACTCGTACTCCCGTAGTTTTTAACCGAATCGCTTGAGGTTTCATTTAAACCGAGACTTTTTCCTGCACCGCAAAATACGATCCTGAGGAGGCCAGCTGCAAAAGTTCTCCAGTAACAACAAAGAGTGTCCTTGTAAATTCTCGATTAAATTTTGGATACGAGCTCCAATGAACACAAATTCCTAGAGTCGGTCCAATAAAGGACGGCGTGCAGCCGCGTTAGGAGGCCATAAACGAACGTATTATCCATGTAAGGCGGAATAGCCGTTGCACAATTAATTGTTTCATTTTGGGAAACAATTCCCGCTCCTCATTCAATTAAGAGCGGCGACTACGGGGGTGGGGCGGCGCGCGGGGGAAGGGGTCTCGCCCGCTCATGAGACGGACGTATTAATAGCGCTTGCAATATTGATATACTCGTATCCTACGTACGGCTTCGAATACAATATTGTTTGTTAGCGAATTCGATTTGTGTCGGTCATAAATCTTGCGCCTTATGTCGAGTTGTGAGTTGATTGAATTCACGCGTCACGCAAGAAAAGGGAAGAAGTACGGGACGTTTTAATTAGTAACGAATAATGAATATTAGATGAAATGAAGCGCGCTTGTAACGAGGCGTGCAGGTACTCAGGTGATACAGGTGGGACTCAATTAGCAAAAACACACAGAATTAAGACAGACAAACATGTCGGGCGGAACACGTGACGCCCTCCTCAATCCGAATTTTATATTGCGCTATTCATTATTCATTATGTTTGTCAAGAAATTACTGTGGACCTTTTAATATAACTTCCTAAGTCACAAACGGAGCTACAAATTGGAGTTGAGAACAAGTTTTGGATTTGCGAATTAACCTTGACGATTATTGCGCATGTCGACACGACACACCGATATAATTTGATACTAAAAAATAGACTACTAAAACTACATAGACTCAATATTTAGGCTAAACTTTAGTGATAAAATTCAGCGTAAGCTTATAAGCTTTTTTTCAGAAGCAAGCGTGTTTACTACTCAACAATCCGATATTGACAAACGCAAGCGTAAGTTCACGCTTAGTGTTGTGGTATTTTTATATTACATGACATAATATTATAACAGCTGGGCGGCTGTATAAAATTTTCTTGTCACTGTTATTTTCATTACAGTGAAAGAGATAGCAAGATTCTTATCGGCCATTTCATCTAGTCAAGCCTTCAGCGAGCAATAATAATAAAACAAGTAAGGAACGTATTCCAACATTCAATTTCTATAATTAACCCAATGAAATAGGATGGCCTAAAATATTAAAGGAGCAAAAAAACTACTAATTTGCTGGGCGTACTTTAAACTTTTTGCAACTCTTAATTACTTTTAGTAATACCCCAGAAACATTTCCATTTCATCAAGAAAAGTTGTGGTTTTGCTAGTTTTCGATGAGTATTTAAGTTAAGGCTTCTCTACATAAAGTAAGGTTCCAGATGCTGTACGGTGCAGAGAAAGTAAGCCACAAAACTTTCGACAAAATATAGGGAGGCACTACTATATAATTTTTTTTATCAAAATCCTTTCTTTCAAATATTTGAAAATATTTGACTGCGACCGGTGGCAAACTTGACTAGATCATACATATGCTTTTGAACCAGAATCTAATCTATGCGTGAGATTAAGTAGGTCAAAAATAAAATCATTTTAAGCATGCGCAAGCGCAATCTACATCGAGTTTCGTCTTTGAACCTTAAACTTGAGTATGTATTAAAACTGTTAATATACGAACTTATTATAATAAAATTAGGTATTTATCACCTATCTATAATTTTTAAGATGTTTTAATTTCTAGACATAATAAACCATCTATAGAATGTCAATAAATAAACTGTCACCTTTTTAGATTATCCCGCACGGCCAACTCCTGACTCGATCCATCACTGTCCCGTGTGAAGTAGCCTTTAAAAGATAGTACCGTCGCAGGGCAGGGCTTTCAAATCAGCGGTGTTGGCTGAAGATTCGAGAGCAATCTGTTAGATTGGTTCATTACGGCCTCCATTAGTGGAGTAATGAGTCGCGATGCATGTCGGGACTGGTTGAGACAAACGAGATCCTTTTTTAAGATACGTGGTCCTTTTTCCCGACTAAAATAAAATAATGTGATGCGTCCAATTGCACGAGATTACCTTCAGTAGATAAGTCAAAATGCATAAAAATAAAATTATAGAGTTGAATGAATACATGTAGTAAAATAAGCGTAGCTGGTGTAAAAAGGCTGGCTCTACGACCTCTACGGCGTAGCAGGCACGTAGCAGAGCTACACAAATAAAAAATATAAATTATTTTATTTGTATCTTTTTCTATGTTTTCCGAGTAGGTAAGTACAAATGATTAATACGTATGAGTAAGTACTCATAAAACTCTTCATGGACATAAGTATAAGTCAGGAGGTAAACAACAACTACGAGTACCATGTCAAACTATTGGATATAGGCAATTTTTGATGCTTGCATTTGCTGTGTTCCGGTTTGAAGGGTGTGTGGGTGCCGGTGAAATTACAGGTACAGTATGCCTCAGGTGGACGCAGGGTAGTGCATCGCAGGGCACGTAGCTAACGTGCGTGACCTACAAGGCAATGCTTTGTTATAAATGATGGTTACCACTTAACATTAGGTGGGATATATGCTTGTTCCACGAGCAGTAGCATAAAAAAAATCACGTTTGCGCTTCTCACGCCAGTCTGCACAGCCCCGGCGTTTAAGGTTAAAATTAGCTGCAGCTTGGTGGTGGATTTTGAGTATGAATGCAGGTCGTGTCCATTAGGCTAATTGGAGACGGGCTGCGGTACTACGACAGAGCCCTTTGTTATTAAAGATAGTAAATTAAACCGTCTTGCTCAAGTGTTCCGTAGTAATTAGTTCAAATTGCAAACGAGGGGCAATGCTTAGGGCGGTTCTCTTTTGGTGATGTGATATTCCTCATTTGAAAGGATGTTGTAGGTGCTTTGTATAGCGTAAATATCATTCTATATTAAAAATATGTTTGACGACTGTATTTCTCAGGCAATGTAAATTCAGATTCTTTGGTATTTGATGTATCGATTCTTCTTATAAATATGTCAAGGGTTATTTTTAAGTTCGGTGAATGTTTTTGTAATAAGCAAATAATCTTGTAATACTTCATTTAGTACTATACATAAAATAAATCAGTCAATCAGTAACACGGAAAGCGGGAAGTTTTTAAGTAAGTTCCCGTTATCCCCGTGATCTATTTATTTTAACTGAGACAATTGCAGCTTACTTTTAGTCGTGTATCTGTCCCCTTGAACTTTTTTAATGGGGACAGCGATACGTAACTATTTTGCTTCCCATTGACCCCATTATCACCTAATCTTATGTATGTACTGAGCTTTCGAAAATAATAAATAAAAAAGTAGAAGCCATGGAAAAAAATATGCGAAATTGTAACATTTTCTCACAATTCACATTTTAAGATAACAAACTACGGTTAGCGATTATAAAGAAATCATGTGCATGTGAAAAGGTCTCTAGAGCTATAGTACTCGCGTGCTCTGTGCTCACAATTAGTTCACACTGCAAATTAGATGTTCTTAGACTAAGTTTCTATAATTGGGGCTTCAAGTTCCAGAATAGCTTAACTAATAATTGTGAATAGGTCAAGCGTAAAGTTTGACAAGGTGCCAATTAAAATTATAATATAATTTAATGAAGTGTTTTTGTTTTACGAAGCGTGAAATATTATTTACTACCATTTGCCCGCGACTTCATCCGTTGACTTACTTAGTACTTATCGTTATATTTTATCCAAATTCCATAGTATCTCTATTAATACCTCTCTATAACCTGTGTGATATTCTGATGTATGATCTACGTTATTGTTATCTAGTTCAAAAGTAATTCAGTAGTTTTTGGGTGAATGAGTAACAAACATCCATACATCATACAAACTACATTACAAACAACTTTCGCATTTATAATATTAGGATATTTTTTTGTCCACTGGATTGAAGTAATTGTATTTAATTTTGCAGCTGTGGTGTATTGTGGCTAACGCCGACACTACGGGCACCGATTCGCCTGCCAAGTGCAGTGACTACGGCTAATCCCCCTAAACATGGAGGGGGACTACGGCCAGCACTGGCCTTGTTTATACTGATAAAAATTAGTTTAGTGTAAGGCACCTTCATTATATTTGGTAAATAATTAATAAATCAAAATATCTATTGAATAGTAACATACTTTCAAATTTTAAATGACTTGTAACAAGTTCACGAACCCAAGAATGTTCAATTAACAAATTAATACGAAACTTGATACGTGATTAACGAGAAACGTTAACTTGCGCTCATTCTCGCGGCATTACTACAAAAGGTAAGGGGGTTGAGGGTGGCTTCTAATTAAATGGTAAACTTTCATGAGCACCCCTTTCTTCCTCCCTTGTCCCGCTAATTAATGCGCCCACGGGGACGCTCGGACGCCTCCAGTCTTTGATTCGAGGCATCATATGTAAAGACAAATTTTTCAAGTTAAATAAACCAACAACGAGTCCGTTTTTTAGTTTAATAACATGATTGAATTCAAATATCGAAAAATAAAGCATACCCAACCACTACATAATAATGTTTATAAAGTAACAGCTCGAGTCAATGTCAGCATCGACACAAACCTCATTGAGTTTTACGATATTCTACTAACCAACATTATAATAAACGTATTTTTGATACAGTAAAATACAAAACAATATTATGGTTGAAGCAAATAATGCTCTAATGTTTTCACAGAGCCCTGAAATAGTACTCTATAAATGCAATCAAATAACTTTAAAAGCAGAACGGTTTTAGAAGTTTCCTTCGCTTTGAAGTATCGATAAGAACACGGCAATCCTTTTAGTACGTTAAAAAGTAGAGGCAAAGAAGTCAAACCGCGGGCCGCTCCGTGCGGGCCGCCAGTCCGCACCTGCCCGGCTCCGGCCCGCTTAAACGTATAGTCGTGTACCGCTTCTCGTGCGGTCGAAACTAAGCCCCAACTACTCAATTGAAACCGTAATAGAGAGTCCAAATTACACGGCAACCCTTTCGATCCAATATTCGAGGTGCGATACCAAATTAATTGACATGCCTTTAACTGGTTCATAATGGAATACGAATGTAGCGGTGCGGTGTTTTGGGCGACCGGCCAAATTGCGGTTAAATTTTCTGTATAAAATATAAAACTCAAATGTTAGTAATAAACGTCTGCGCTAGCGCCACAGCATCTCGGGAGCCCGAAGAATACGGCAAAATGTTCCAAGTTTCTTCAAGCAATCAAGGCTTAATACCGTAGTGAAGTTTCGAGTTGGGAAATTATAGGGCGCGGGACGCGGGGTGCGAGGCGGGCGGACGTCCGCCGCGTGTCATCTCGTAACATCAAAAATGCATTTAAATTCTGCGCAATAAAAAACGGCGGCGGGAAGTTTCACAGCGCCGGGACAAGACCCGGGATAGTCCAGCGCGCACTTTGCACAATCTGCGACCCATTTATACTAATAAAATAATTCTTTTATGAGATGAAATATCGCGAAGAGCATCGCAATAGGAAAGCTCTCCGCACTCCGTGGCTGGTTGTTAGTGCAAGCAATTGCCTTATTGTATCGAGAGCCCCTCTCTGGATGAGATATCGAGGCCCTTATTTCTTGTTGTTTAACTTCAACGTCCTTGTGAACTCATCTTGTTACGAGCATGGATAATGTAAAACTTATTAGTGGAATAAAACTTTGTAAAAGCAATTATGAAGTTTTATATTCTTGTTTTATTTTCGAGATGTTAAATTAGTAGCTGTGTATAGTAGGTTTTATTTTTAATATGTGTGCATAAAGTGTCAGTTACATGCCGTACCGAGTTAATAGGTTTTCGGTCAATTTGAAGGGGTTAGCATTTTCCCTATCGATGTGGCTTCTGTTTCCCCTCGTTGTCTGATGCGATAATTAACTCACCGATTGTGAATTTGACTGGGGTGCTACGTTTTCAAAAACACTACAGGTTATATAGAAAATGTCTGCTGCATGCGAGTAGATACTTATTCAATCAATATAATTATGTTGAAAAAGAAATACAGAAAAAACTACCAGGATTACTATATGTAACCTGGTTAGGCTGTGTGCTACTATTACTAATTTCACAGAATATTAAAGCAAAATAAAGATAAAAATGTAGTGTCAGATATAAATCTATCCTGTAGTAAATTAAAAAATAGTTGCAACGGTTTGCGTAATGAATTAAACCAATTAATAATTATAAAGCCACTAATTGTAGGTAGTCCACACGCGACAGATCTGCGGAAATGAAAGTCCGCAAACCGCGGACGTCATTTCACGATAGTTTGTCCAATTTATCAGCTCTGAGAGCCATTCGGAAATAATCGTAATCGAAGCGAGTTCCGCCGAACAATATGGACCGATGTCGGCCTCTCTAATTGGCCCTTACCTGGAGCGCACTCGAGAATGATAAAGCCCCCATTAGCCGCCCTATTATTTACCTACTCGTCATTAGCGTAGACTTCATTAGGATAACGAGATAACGGAGCTGACTCGAGTGGGGCCCGTGCGTTTTTGGTGTTTTTCAACATTTCTCAGAACCAGGGGGCGGTACAAATCAGCTAATCAACTATTATTTCCGAGTATTCTATTTTCAAGATGCTTCAGAGCAGCAAAAGATTAAAAAGCCGCTTTTTAGCTACAGTGGCTATTGTAAAAGAACCATAGATTTCTGTTCATTTACTAATCTATATAACCACTTTATCTTTGTCCTGATTGACTGATTGTAGACAACGCATGGCTTAGACTTGAAACTCAGTTTATATTTGGGTCTATTTGCGTCGTATGCAACAAAAAAAAAGCCTTAAAGAACTGCAGTGAAGGTTGAAGTTGGTATGAAAATAACTCCACACATAAGTAATCGTACACGTTTCCACTAGCCTTTCATAAATTCCGTAACAAAAAAAACAATCGCAAGTCAAAATTAAAAGAGTCCTACTATCGATGTAATTGTACAACTTTTGATTAGTTTGGGGTTAGAGGGCGTTCTTTATCAATACTTATTATATTATTGAGTATATTTTCGTTGGTTTAGTGATGCATAACATAAAACAGCTGTGCTGTACAAATAAAAAAAATTATAAATTTGGAATACAAGTTTCAACAGGACACCAGTTAGTGTCTGCAAAATGCGGGTATATACCAAATGTTATACCTCTGACTACCCCCTTAGACATTTTTGAGGAATATCGAGTAAGTATACTTGGTACCAAAAGATCTGAAGAGATATCTAACGTGCTTGGGGATTAAGTCGTGATATATTTATTTTTTATAAGTTAAAACAACTTACCGATCGTAAAATTTAATGAAATCACGTGGAAATAGGCAATAGAGACCACCGGAGCACAGTTATTAAGATCAATATCGGGGGTGGAAAAATGGATGCACCGAACCCTCGCACAAAAAACATACCGAATTTATTGTTAATTATAAAACTCGAACGTCGAATATTAACCGGAGATGCGATGCCCGATAGCCACCGTCTATTTATTTATTAGCGATTACTAGCGATCGCCTGTGATTTTATCCGGATTGTTCGGCAGGCTTTCAACGCAGAAATTAACTTATTTTAAAGTATCTTATGCCTGAAATTTTTTAGCAAGTAAATATAATATTTAGTACGTACGTTGGAAATAAATGGCTTATTTATTTATTATTTCATTATTTATAACTGAAAAGTACAAGCACATAAGGCTTAACACCTGTACCTATGCCTCAGGTAGATGAACGCACTGCAGTGAGTTTTTTTTTAACTTCTAATATGGATAACATTATCTTGGGTTGGTTTCTTCCAGTTATTTGATTTAAAAACCAAACTACTGAATATTATTAGATGAAATTGGTATGGGACCAATTTGAAAAAATATTTATTTAAATAATAACATTTTTACATAAATGAAGGAGTCCTAAAGTAACAGACATAAAAAAAGCCAAATTAAGAACCTTCTTTTTTTGAAGTCGGTTGAAAACTACAGACAAACAATTTAGTTTTATTAAAACGTATAGACACAGATTAAGATCCCGTGCGCTCACGACTCCATATTGTTTCGTGGTAATAATGACCTTTTGAAGTTGAAGTGTTAATTTGATTTAAAATTATGTTTGTGATACAATCTTCTCGTTCAACTTTCGCCCTTAAGCTTTAATTACGATCCCAATGGAGTCAGATACTCTATTATCCTGATGGTAATAAAGCTAGAACGTAAAATTACGTAAACCACATCGGCATGTTTACGCTGCATTCACATATAAAGCAGGTCGCGCCGGTCTATCAGCAAACCCGTTTTATGGAGTCAATTAAATATGCCTGATAGAGGTGTTTATCGTATTTCCATACAAAATCCAAGTGAGATAGAGAGACACAAAAGATGTTACGTAGTGATGTTATGTAGTGATATTCATTTCATTTGTCACACGAAAATCATTTGACGATTTTATCATCGCTCCTGTCACCGATATTTTTTGTCGTTGTTATCCAGTCATATATCAAAAAATCATCTTTGTAATTCCTAGTATAGGTACCAACAATATCATCCTCACCAACCTGGAAAAATCCACTGCAGCTCCTATACATTTACAAAAAAGCAAACGGATTTAATAAAAAAATCTTATCTTTTGGGATGATAAAAAATCTTTGTGATTTCCGTAAATGCAGGTAAGCACTATAAAACTAACAAACTACAAAAAATCTTAATTGGTTTTTTAATAATTTCAATCGACTTAAAAAAATAACCACAAACGAATGTAACTTTTTTGATTCGTTTTACATAGTGATGTTTTTTATTGACTGAAAAAAAAAAGTATTTTCATATACATTATGTATAGTACATCTTTCATTGTAAATGTGACCTAACTGCAGTGCAGTTTAATGTATTTGACAGTATAAAAGTTACATTTAATGATATTTATCTCGTTTTACGTTATTGCAGGACTTTATGACGTACGTATTTAGTGACAAATTATGCAAACTGACTGTGAGTTCTATATTTTTATTTATAATAGATAGTAATCTTAGTATAATAAAATTTAATAGTCGCTCTCGTTGTTTTTTTATGATAAGTCTCAGGTAAGCGATCTCAGTAAATTTTTATGCATTTGGTATAAAAACATACAGTTATAAAAATACAAAGTTACATCCAATCATGCAAAGGTTGGATTAAGTGTGCGGCGTTCATAACTTTCTATTTAATTTTACTGATTTACCTACGTCACTTCCTGCTCAGTAGGCTGGTTCAGAGCTAAAATGTACATACAAGATTCTCATAAAAAAATGTTTTTAATAATACAGGCTGTAATAACATTAAACCCGAAAACATATGTTGCTCGAAGACCTAATACGTACCCAATAACGTAAAATTGAGCTATTTCATACATGTAGCCTTTGTATGGAACAGCTGGTTCATTTTTCGCACTACGATCCCTGGCCGCTGGTTGCTAGTTCGAAGTCAAAATTTTACCAAAATTACAAAAAATCCGAATTAAAAAAGAAAAGAAAAAGAAATAGCATCACGACTTTAATCCCCAAGCACGGTAGATATCTTCTGAGATCTCTTAGTACCAAATATCTACCCGAGATTCTTAGAGGATGTCTAAGGAGGGTAGTCAGAGGTTCATACAGATATAACATTTGGTACATACACATACCCATATTTTGTAGTAGATGGTATTCCATACGTGACAGGTTTCAAGCCCATCGCTGATGCTAAACGACTAACTGGTTTTTTCGTGATGTTTTCCTTCACTGTTTAAGAGCACTGGCATTGCGCACATAAATTTTTTGAAAATAAAAATCCCATTGATGCATAACCGGATTCGAACTCACGACATTACAATCAAAAGGCGGGGTCACTCCCACTAAGCCAACGGTGCTCACCACCCACTCAAAAGAGAGACGCCTAAACAACGATGACCATTTATCCAATGAGAGATGCTTAGACGATTTTGGTCACTCTATCGTCTCCAAATAAAGTCCACGTCATTTCAAGATTTTTATGTGTCTTGAAACTATCAAAGCACCTGGATGAAAACTATTCGAAGAGGGAGCAAGCGAGTCCGCAAGCGCAGAGTGAGTTACGAGCGGCGGTCCTCGTAAACGTCACATTAATTAGCATGGCCACTAATGAGGAGTTATGGTGCTCTAATGAGAGGAGTACGCGACGTATTTATTAACTGGCTAGCGATTATCTGGGCAAGTTGCACACGCAAGCCTTGAAGGCTTATTAAAATTGCACTTCGTTAAGGTCATAATAAGAATAATAATAATAATAAGAATGCTGGACAATCCACACAGCATCATCTAGCCCCAAGCTAAGCAGAGCTTGTGTTATGGGTACTAGATGACTGATATACTTACTTAATACAATATATTACGTACATAGATATTGTTTATTATGCATAGAATATACCCAGAGAACACCCGGAATAAATATTTTCAGATCGTACAAACATTTATCCCGAGGCGAGAATCGAACCCGCAACCTCCTGCGTCGCAGGCGGACATTCGCCCGCAGTGCCACATCGGTCGTCATAGCTGGTATAAGGAAGTAGCGTGACGTGGTAGCTATAAGCCACGTTTACTGATACGCTGTTACTTCCTGGGAAGAACTACCACCATGCCTATTTCTGCCGCTAAGCAGCTAACCGTGTGAAATCGCAGGCAGATAAGGCTTAACACCTGTATGCTTGAAAGGACGCAAAGCAATGCGTAAGGTACGTTTCTAACGAACGTGACCTGCGAGGCAATGCTTTTTTAAAAGTGATGGTAACTACTTAACATCAGGTAGGCCATTTGTTTGTTCTACCAGCATGTCGTATAAAAAAATCTTAATGTATTATCTAAGTATTGCCATTAAAGGGTGCGTCAAGATATTGGTCCTAGCGATAAACTAGTTGCTAAACTAGTGGAATGAAGAAATATTAAGAATTAATGCTTCGGTGGGTATGCGCCTGCGCATACAGAACAAATCGCGACCGACGCTGTCACTGAATTGCATAAGTGTTAAGTGTCAAATGTTAAGTGTTAGTGGGACTTTTTGTCCCATTAGTTCTTTACAAATTAGTTTTCTACTAGTTTTGTGTACAGATCTTAAAATCTTAGATTAGTTTGGTGTACAGAATTAGTGGGAATAAACCATACCTACCTTTTAAAGTTTGTTACGGTGGTTATAGTGAAAGTGTTTAAACACTAACCTACCTACAAAAATACCACTATGTTTACAAAATAAGCGCGCAAAATAACGACATGAGATGAAAATTCTTATCACGGTATTGCAGAATTTTATAGCAAAATATTTTTATGAAGCTACGATAAAAAATGTAAATTAAGAACTATGAAACTTATTTGATCAGGCCGAGTAAACTGCGGATTACAAACCTGTTGTACGTATTACCACATAATAGAAGCTTTGAGTTTGCCTTCTGCTTTTCCCTTGACATAACATTGACACACACACAACTAAATAGGGCCGGCGCATAATGGCGCCTCCGAAGCAAAGTGTGTTAAAATCAATGTATTACTTACCTTACCTAATTGAGTTAAAGTAGTATATTATTAAATACTTTACACCACCCAATGCGTAGAAGGTAGGGATACTAATACCAACTGAAGTGTGACGGCTGTCAAAAGAAGACTAGGTTTTTTGTCTACCCATTTTTACATACAGTACACCAATCTATATCTATACCAATTATAAGAATCTTTGTCCTGACTGTCTGGTAGACAACGTATAGCCTAAACCACTGGTCGTAGAGACTTGAAATTTTCGGAGTATATTCGTCTTGATGCGTAGCAGTGTACTAAGAAAGGAATTCCCGAAATTCAACCTCTAAACGTGTACAGCGGGGGTTGAAGTTTGTATGAGAATAGCTTCACGCGGACGAAGTCGCGCGCGTTTCGCTAGTAGAAAATAAATATTTCGTGTCAACCGCGATACATGTCACGTTGTACATCTTAGCCCGGTTGGTTCAGACTATGAGTTGTTTGTTAGTCGGTTGCGTACGAGATATTTAGACAGATTTGGTGTAAGTGTGAGATAGCAAAATGGCTTTGAGGCCTAATTCGCCTATTTATTGAGAGCTGAAACTATAATTTGATCGACAAAATTGGGCTAAACGTCAGTTTCGAAGAATTCCATTTGGAGAATGTCACGATCAAAACTTGAATTTGATGATATTTTGCCACGAAAATTGGGCCTATTCATAAAGGTAGATGCTTAATTAGTTCTGTCAGACCATTACTCTTGTTTAAAGGTTCCTTTTAAGATGTAATGTTTTAGGGTTTTAGAATTAAAGTAGGTAGGTAGTACAGTACTGTACACGATTAATATAAATGCATATAATAACACTAGCGAAACGGGCGCGACTTCAATCCCCGCTGTACACATTTAGGAGTTTTATTTTGAGAATTCCTTTTTTAATACACCTCTACGTACTAAGACGAATATACCCTGAAAATTCTCTACGGCCAGTGGTTTAGGCTGTGCGTTGTCTATATCCCAATCAGTCAGTCAGGATAAAGAGGTATAAATGAAGGTGCCCTACGTTAGGATAACTTCTATTTTGGGTATAAAAAGAACAAGTACCACATCACCTTGATCCAAAGAAATATTAGCATATCCTGCAAAAATCGTCCGGGAAAAGAACCCGCAACTCAACCGTACAGTTAACCACCGGGGCAAAGATGTTGTCAAATGACAAAGTTACAAATGAAAACCCTAATAATGAAGAAATACTTCAGTATCAACCCGTTGAGATAAGTGTGATTCGATGTTACGCAAAACCTCGAAAGAACAAAGCGTGCATTGCCTCCACAAAGGAGGGTGAAAAAGACGTTAATAATATTCGTCAAAGCACTCTGGTTACATTAAATCAATTTGCCCTTTCCGCGCGGTAAGTAGCGAACGGTGTAATTGATAAGTTGAAACCCTTGTAGCAAGCGTTGCGAGTGCGAAGCTCCAGTTTGGCACCAACTCTGGGTTTCCACGTCACGTGCGGTATCGCATCTTTCTTCTCACTCTCTTATACAAATGAACTTTTATTGAATTTGTAAGCATATTGATGGTTACTTAGTAGAACATTGTCAAGATACAAGTGAATGTAAGAGCTTTATGGTGGAACGTGGGTAAGCTATCACGGTCTTGACAACATTGCGTTGTAAATATCATATTTTTTTAGTAGTAGTAGTGCCCATAGTGAAAGACTGCCGCCAAGCAGATTACTATGTACCGGTTTGAAGGGTGGGTGCCGCCATTGAAATTACAGGTACATGAAGCTTAATACCAGTACGGCTCAGGTTGATGGACGCAGAGCAGTGTATTGTAGGGCACGTTATTATAACGAATGTAACCACTTAACATCTGATGGGCTATCTGCTAATATCACCAACGAGTCGAATAAAAGAAACTGAATTTCAGGGCTGTTCTTGATGTGGACTAAATCCAATCTTGCTGAATAAAATGGGTGTTCATCACAGAAATGCTCGTTCTCAGTTAAGGTTGAACCCACACATCCTACACAACACACAACTACGTACTAGTGCAACAGCGCAGAAACCAGAGCTACCAATTGAGCTGTGACAACTGTTAACAGCTGAGGATTATCATGATACAACAATTGGGATCGAAACTACATTTCATAGATGACGACCGATGTGGCGCGGCGGGCGAATGTCCGCCAGGAGGTTGCGGGTTCGATTCCCGCCTTGGGATAAATGTTTGTACGATCTGCAAATATTTATTCCGGATGTTCTAGGTATTTTCTATCTATAATAATAAATATGTAATGTGTTGTATTAAGTATATCAGTCATCTAGTAACCATAACACAAGCTCTGCTTAGCTTGGGGCTAGATGATGATGTGTGGATTGTCCAGCATTAAAAAAAAACTGTCAACCGCTAATGATTATCATAATACAAAAATTGGAATTGAAACTACCTTTCATACTGATTTTGATTCTAAGCTGCTGTCATAAATAAATTAAATTTACCTCTATTCCCTTCTCTCCATCACTGTCATGTCATTTCAATAACAAGAGTACGCATTCATCAATATTAAATGCAATCACCTATATGTGTAATGATATGAAAGGGAAGATCAGAAAGGAGTGCACCGGAACAGGATTGTACGACAATATCCTAATTCACTCGCGCGAATGTAATCCATTAGTGCCTCCCTCCACCTTCCCCTCACCTCACCCTCAGGAACCTTCCCCCCAAAGCTCGTAGCTGTCTGTCATTCATAAACCTCCATATCATTTGTATTGGCACATGTTTCATATGACTAATGGACGGTACGTTAAATATAGAAAAATTACATTTTGCTTATTGCTGTGACTGGGGTGTTGCGATCCTTTGAAAAGGCTTTTTGTTTTACAGTTGAATTTTAATAAATGAATATCTGATTCAACTTTTTTGTTGAAATAAAATTGACAATATACTTACACCTGATTTCTATATTCTGTGAGCGTCCGTTAGTAGTATCCATAGAATAAGAGTCCATATTCTTAGGTAGTACATAGAATAAGATATAGTCCATATTCTTAGGTAGTATCACATTTTTTTTGTGGCATGTGTCCGTCATTTGGACAATTTTGCCAATGTCAAGTGGGTTGAAAAAAATACTTCTTAGTCAAGTCGAGTCGGTAAAAAAAGTTAAGTCGGCTGTCATTTGGTTTTGAAGAAAAAGATGGCGTTTTTCTTCAAAACCAAAGGGAAACATTTTCGTTCAAATCAGGATGCTACATAACACACTTTCGTTTCAACTGTTCACACCTGTGCTAAGATCTCAAGTAATGATGGTTAAAATACCACCAAAATTACCCATCAGAACTTAAAATAACAATGTTGCTTCCAAAAATTACAGAAAACGAATCTCGTATCACATATATTAAATTACACATTAGTTAATGTGACAGGTGACAGTGATATATAAAATAACTTTCTTTTTTTGTAATTTTTAATCAGTTCATATAATTTATTCTATAACTTTAATCAAATAGTTTTTACTATTTTGTATGTACAGTCAGCTGCACTAGAATGTATACAATTCGTAACTTTCAAAACGGTGTCAAAACCTTATGGTAAATTCTTAAACAGTACAAACTCAGAAATCTTGAAGTTAGCTGATAAGTTCACTTATTTTGGAGTTTTTACCCTGTAAATAGTAATTGTAACGCTGTAAAACCATTCCGTAAATTACCAATTGTATACATTCTAGTGCAACTGACTGTACATACGTACGTACAAGCTTTGCTTGGTTTGGGTCTAGAAGGTCTAACAGCCAACTTACCGTGAGCTTTTATAACACGGTTGCTATCGTACTTGACTGATAGCATTGTCTTCTATTTTTTTTTGGACTGAGTAGCGGGTTCGTACAAAGAGGCCCTTGTATCCAATGTTCTGGTTGGTTCGGTCTTGTTCGGACTGAGCTCGCGTTTTAAGGCAAACAAACTATCGAGCTTACGGCTACCCCTCGGTGACACACGCAAAATCTAACTTTTATTTTACTTAAATAAATATTTATGGACGTTTTTACACAACATCATCTAACTTGTCCACTAAAAACGTTTAATTAAATACGAACATGAATTATATTAACGCTGAAAATGTTTAATTTCAAGTCCGAAGCTTAAGAAACTTAAGCGATTAGTGGACAGACTAATTAGAAATACCTTTGTCTACTGTTTAATTAGTCAGTAATTACACAGTTCAGCAGTAATTAGTAGAAGTTTTTTTAAGCTGTATGAATGTGGTACTTGCTTGGCCATTTTTAACAGATTGACTTATGCCTGGTTCCTATGCCTTACGATTACGAGCATCCGTTAGTAGCACTACAGCAGTCTGCCTGATAATCTCTTATGGCAGACTGCTCTAGTATCAGTCTATGCCAATCGACAGCTATCACAGCTCAGTGGTAGTAACTCTGCCTTCTGCACTGTAGGTGGTGGGTTCGATCTCCACCGAGACCTAAAATTGATGTGTAAAACGTAGATGTTTGTTGTGTCTGAGTGTTATATTGTGTTCTATGTATGTATTTACAAAAACAAAATATAAGTATTCTATCAGTCATCTGGTTCCCATAGTACCTACAAGCTATGCATATTTTGAGGCTAGATAATATGTAAAAATGTCCAGAGGTATTTATTACAATATTTATTTAATTAGATGAGAGATTATCAGACTACATAATGCTACTAACGGATGTTGTTATAGGTACTGAGAATTAGTTAACAACGTTTTGTGTGGTCACCTTTTGGATGGGTGACCGCTGAGCTGAGCATTTGTTAAGTTACTACGGAGGTTTTATGGCGGCCTACATAATGACACTTTCAACTGAAACTTGCATTTGCGCATGCTACGTACAAGCTCACTTACTTTTATTATGTTTTAAGTACTATTTAATGTCGGTAGTAAATTAGGCACAATGTTTAAAAGCAGGACTACTGGTGGTGTAGTGGAAGCGACCCCGCCTTCTGATCCTATAGATATAGGTTGGATTCCGGTCGTGCATCAACGGCTTTTTGTGTTCGAAGATGTATGTGTGCAATGTCAGTGCGCTCAAATAGTGAAAGAAAACATCGTAAGGAGACCAGTTCATAGTCTAACAGCAGTAATAGGTTTGCAACATGCTATGATCACTAACTGTATGGAATACTAACTACGGGAAAATGTATTTGGACGTACTTCTGATTACCCCTCTTAGACATCCTCAAAGAATCTTGAGTTGGTACTACTTAGTAAGCTTGGTTGGTTTTTTATACAATTGGCTCCTGAAACAAGCAGATGGCTCACCTGATATTAAGTGGTTACCATCGCCTATAACAAAGTTTTGCCTCGTAGGTCACACTGATTAGGAACGTGCCCTACGATGTACTCCTCAGCGTCCATCAACCTGAGGCATATAGGCACCCTTCAAACCGGAACACAGCCAGCTATTTACATGCAGGCAATTAACTTAAAACTTTGATAAGTCATGTTCAATTTTACTTTCTATCCAAAATAACAGAGATTACAAAAAAGCCTATAAAATATTTTGCTTAATTTTTCACTCATCTAATATTTGCTTTCTGTCTTAATACACTTTAGTAGGAACCTGCTGCGTTTTCAGAATTAAAGAAAGTAATCAGTGGAATTACGTCGGCTACTAAAATATGTATTCGTCATAAAAGTATGGCCCGACTTCTGTCGAGAATAAATATTCATTATGTCGGATCGCCTAGCGTTTTAGCGGGATTAAATGCTATTAATCTAAGAGACACTGCTCACTGGATAAAATCTGTTTCACAGTACAAACTATTATCATCATCGTAAGAATCATCAGAAGCCTGCTACTGGACATAGAAATAAGAAAAATAATAATTTATTGTGTAACTGTGTAGTACATAAAAAAACCGGCCAAGTGCGAGTCAGACTAGCGTACAAAGGGTTCCGTGCCATTATCTATAGTAAAAACGGCAAAATAATCACGTTTGTTGTATGAGAGCATCCTTAAGTAATCATTTTATTCTGCTTCATAGTATTTGTGTTATGGCGGTAACAGAAAAAATATAAATAAATAACGTTGGACAATCCACACAGCATCATCTAGCCCCAAGCTAAGTAGAGCTAGTGTTATGGGTACTAGATGACTGATATACTTAATACAATAGATTACACACGTAGATATTTTTATTGTACCTACATAGAAAATACCCAGAACACCCGGAATAAATATTTGCAGATCGTACAAACATTTGTATCCTAAGGCGGGAATCGAATATTTTATTGTGTTCTAAAGTAGTCATAAAATCTTCTCTTATTTTTACGTTTTAGTTTTTATATCACATATAAATTTTCTCATCATCTACTTTGTGTTTGTACACCTACCCACCACTACAATCTGCTCTCTCTATCTTCTAAGGTTTGCTGGAAGAAAACTCTTTTTAGGGTTAAGCTCGCCTTTGTACATGACCGCTGTAAAATAACTATCTGTATAATCTGTGTGTACAATAAAGAATAAATAAATCGAACCCGCAACCTCTTGCGTCGCAGGCGGACATTCGCCCGCCGTGCCACATCGGTCGTCATATAATATAATTTCGAAATTTGATTGGGTTTAATTTATGAATGTTGTTTTTTTTTGGCCCATCTGATGTTAACTCTCATGCGCTAAAGTACCGAAAAACACAGCAACGCAGCTTAGCAGCAGGATTGGCATGGTGATAGTATTGTCCCGGACAGATCCTGCACCTCTTCTACTAATTCCACTAGTTCAGAGAAACCAAATTAATTTTCGTACTCACTAGTGAAACCTATAATTATTTGGAAAACTTGCCATCGTTCAGAATAAGTGGCTGTAAAACCCTCGTTCTCTAAAAAGCGGTGCTAGATACAGCTATTAGTAACAGGCGCATTATGATCTCTATTCCTTTGCTGTAAGGTTGAAAGTTGTACATCGCATTTTCACGATCACTTTATCGGCCACTGTTTCTTAGGCAGTTCTAGCATGACTAGGAGAGTGCTTCATCCGGCTGAGAGCTCTCATTCGCCACTAATTAATTACTCAACTCGGTTTCAATTAAATTAACTCGTGATCGGGGCATCGACACGCGATTAACTGATACCAACCGCGATTCGATTAATAAATTTAATGCTGATCAATTTTACTCGTTACCTAGTTATGTACTTTACATGCCTCGTTCTAATATCTTTCTATTTTTTTATACCCACCTGACGTTAAGCGGTCATCATCACCTACAATAAAGCTTTGCCTTGTAGGTCATGCTTATTCTGAACGTGCCCTACGATTTACTGCTCTGCATCTATCAGTATAACGTGGTACTACTATCGGACGCTCGCAGGATATAAAAACCAGGCGTAAGACATACCGTTATATTATTATATTATCATCATTAACAGTATGAAGAAATTCACCGATGAACTAGAAATTTATAACTCAAAATCAAGTTTCTGGGCAAATACTAGGTTGAGCCTTCTCCGGCCACCGAGTTCTACCGGGCTACTTGCCCACGTGCAGTGTTCACGAAAGCTACGGACTCTTCTTCTCTTCCACGGAGTGTTCTTTACCGTTTGACAGCACTGTCATTGCGCACAATTTTTTTCGTATGACAAATCCATAAGAACATAATATTAGAGTCTCCCTTCATATCGTACTCAGATCTCCGCCTTTTTGTTCTAAGTTTAGTAAACACTCGACATTGGCTAATTCGTGGAAACCCTCAGCCGCTGAAAAGCCATATAATAAAAGAAGAAGAAGAACATAATATGCACACGATTCTAGGATCGGGATTGCTACCACCACCATAAACAACACCAATGCTAAAATACTAGGATTCCTTATGTGGTACATCTCTTTTAGATATAACGAGCATTAAATTACAGTGCTTTAACCAAAGCAAGTAGTAGCATGAAAAGATGAAGGACCCCACTTGGACACTAAAACTAAATTGGCCACTCGAAACTAGTTGGACCGAGTTTAAAACTGTGTCCCTAACATTTTAATTACGGCGTTTAAGTAAAAGCGACTGCGTCTCTGCACTACACAGATTCAGGCACAAGCGAAGAATAAATAATAGTTACTACTTAGCAAAAGCCTCCACTTAGCTAATGAAACATGTTGCTGTATAGTGTTTAAGCGTCGTCAGAGGCGTATTGTGCGCGGGCGGAACTGAGCCGCAACCAGAGACGTAGTAAGGCTTGGGGCACAGGGCTTCTTTATTTTTAAAACCAGGATTTAAATGCATGAGCTTTTAGCTGCTTCCTTTTTGCGCATTATTATTATTATATTAATATTATTATTTCTTACCAAATTTAAATTAGTTCTTTATGTACAGTCAACTAGCTATCTAATAAACTAGGCCAAAATATTATACAATCATAAGAACATAGTTATAAATGCTACTCAGACACATTCTTCTGAAATTCATATTAGATAGTCTAAGCATGTTTGTTTTCCTGGGAAATAAAATTAACCACTACTCTGACATATTCTTCTAAAATTAATATTAGATAATTTAAGCATGTTTGCTTTCCTGGGAAATAAAATCAACCAGTAAACAAAATCAGAACTTTCTGTAATTATTTAAATGAAAGTTTGTCTGTGTCTCGCCTACTTACCCCCACCTGGCCAATAACTTACTCCACCCCTGGCCACCACCGAGTGGATTCGGCGGACCCGTCTCCGCAAATCCTCATTTACTTGCATTATTTTAATGGAGCTATTGTGGGCGGATGTCCTTTGTCGTGGATGGATCCGGTGAATGTGCCGGTGCATAAGTGCATCACTGCTGGCCTACATTCTAGACCAAAGAGAATCGTTGGCTAACTTATAATAACCTGATTTCTGACGGTGACGTCTATATCTGTCGCGTATGAATGAGTAAATAAAGCACTAAGGACGTAAAGGGGTAAACTAAAAAAAAAACTTAAAGAGAAAAAAGAGGAATGTGATTATATTTTTGTATTATCTCATTCCTTTTTTTCTTACCAGTTAGTCTGTGCGATAGTCAGTCAGCTAGTCAAAGATTCTCATAATTGGTATAGATGATATCTATTTTAATAAATCCAACCAAGTGCGAGTCTGACTTGCGCGAGAAGGGTTCCGTATCTATAATAAAAACGGCAAAAAAATCAGGTTTGTTGCATGAGATTAAATATTTATTGAAGTCTATTTTTAGTATTTGTTGGCAACAAAAATACATTATCTGTGAAAATTTCAACTCTCTTTACCCTTTGGGTATGGAACCCTAAAAATGAATTGCAGCCCATGAAACTAACATTGCAGATTGCGATTTTTACACGAAACTAACTGTTTTCACTTCAGCTAGATAAACCTTAATTGCCTCCGATCCCGAACTAAAGGACGAAAGCACCATTTCAATTTGTGGGTAGCGATTCTATTTTCGGCTAAGTTTTCACAGTATCGTTCGGTGTTATATTATATTCTAAGAATGTCTTTAAGTTACTTGAAGTTAGTCTTTCGGTTAAGTTTACAAGAAAAAGTTATCTATCAGTTATCTGGTTCCCATAGTACAAAATATGCTAAATTTGGGGCTATAGAGGGTTGTGTGAACGTTTGCCAATATTTATTTCTTTTTTGAGACAGCACAAGATGCCAATGCAAATATAATTTTAAACCTTCTTTTATTCTCAACTTAAATACTTTTTTGTAGAAATCGTAGACGTAGTAGCTTGCCTCAGTAGACACTCCTAGATGTCATCAGCCTGAGAAGTCCACACAACAAACGTGATATTTTTGCCGTTTTTATTATAGATACCTATTGGTACGAAACCCTTCGTGCGCGAGTCCGACTCGCACTTGGCCGGTTTTTTTATCATTGATAGACTAAGTGACGATGAAACCGACGATGAAGCACGACGTCCTGAAAACACCTCGTTTATCGTTTTTCAGGGTAGACACCCTGATAGTGTTTAGGTAAAATATTTGTATGTTTTTGGTGGTATATGTCAAAAAAAAAGCTAGACACAATGCGCTCATTACTTCACCAACTAATTAATAATTATAATATCTCCTTAAGCTACACAATACAAGGTTATTAAAGGTCGTCACAGATTGCCCCGCAGTTACTACGCCACGCATCCATTTAACTAATTAAGTGGAGCGAGTCCACTGAGAAATCCCACGGATCTAATAACCAGCTTCCCTAATAAGCTATGAGGTTGTCTTTGGTATAAAAATGCAACCGATGGTGCGGCCCGTCGAGTCATTGAAACTTTTCAAATTTTCTACCCGCCTTGGAGTATTAATTTTAAATTAGGAAAGACATCCTCCACAATTGGTTACATGTGAATATCTAATTCAAAGCGGAGAATAAAGCGTAGGACTACCCAATGGATCGATGACATTGTTAGGATCGCGGGTCGGTAGATGGAAATGCTCAAAATCGTTCTTCCTGGAAACTTATTCTTGGAATTAGCAGGTCTTTTTACAGCAGTGGACTTCTACAGGCTGTTGATGATTGTATATATAAAGTTTTTTAATTTGTAAAGTTTGGTCTGTTTTACCTAATATTTGATATTTTGATAGATGGGCAATAAATGTACTAAAAAACCTATTCAAGCTGATAGCGAAATGCGGCTCCCGAGTCAGTGGGGTATTGAAGAAAAACTTTTTTTTTTAATAAACTTGCTGATGAAACAAGCAGGTGGCCCTGATGTTAAGTGGTTACCATCACCTATAACAAAGCATTGCTTCGTAGATCACGCTCGTTAGGAACGTCACCTACGATGCACTAATCAGCGTCCATCAACCTGAGGTGTTAAGCCTCATGTGCCTGTAATTTCACCGTCACCCACACCCTTCAAACCGGAACACTTTCAGCCCCTTTGATACATTTTAGTCGATATATTCATAAAACTTAACCTGTGATACCTCAATCTTAACCAACCATCGTAGTTACAAAAACTAGACACGAACCCGGCCCAATGAATAAATTAAATAGTAATTTCTTGACATACTTTGTTCAAAGCGGATTACCTTGCAAGTAATTGCGCCAGTGTTTTTACTAGTTCCCGTGCTAAAGTGAAAGTTATGTACTTTAGTGACGAATGCGGACAATCTATGATTTCAAGTTTTTTTTCTTATTATGAGTAGGTACAATTTACTGTAAATGTGCTGATTGTGGTAAACGATTTTGTTATCTGGTACAGTTTTTGTTTACAGTTAGAAAAACCCGTTCGAAAACGAAAGAAAAAAGAAACATCATTACGACTTAATTCCCAAGCGCAGTAGATATTCCTCAGATGTCTTAGTTCCAAGTATCTAATCTTTGAGGATGTCTAAGGGTGCCAGGGGGGTAAGAGGTTATTCAGAGTTGCGTCCACATATTACATTTGGTACATGCCCACATTTTGAAGTAGTTGATATTGTTATTATTCACCTGAAGAAGACACCCAATCAAGGGTAGCAATGGCAATCTTCTGTGACGTCACCAAACGGCTCTGTCGGAAGACTATGTTGGTTGCAACGTGTTTGCAGCTAGATCATGCTGAGACAGATACTGTTTTATGACTCAAAATGAGTCTTTTATTTTAAATTTTCTTTTATGGTTGAGTAACAAATAAATATTCTCACTCATTCATTTAATTAAATGGTAAGTATACAATGTTTGCAGAACATTCTTCACATTCCAAGTTACTATTATTTTACCTACTTCACAGCGTGACCTGCACCATTTGGTCAAGGATACCAATTAATTAGTTATAATTATCCCGTAATAAACACGCTTATAAATATTAAATTTAAACAATTATTTAACGCCATAAATAATATAAATTGCAATACATATTGCCGGTTGTGCCCATAATATGCTGCAATCACAGTAAGTTATGGTGCCTAGTAAAAACATAATGAGAATAATTGTGCCCTTTTCATGAATCATGAAGTTTTTTATGATATTCAGTCTACGTGTAAAAATATCTATCAAACATTTATATGCGGTCAAATAAAAAAATATAAAAATGCCTTTTCCTCCATTTCAAAGTTCAAAGCGACCGTATCGCGAAGCCATCGCGGTCACAAACGACCCTCGCGTGCTGCAGATCGAGACCGATTGAATTAGATAGACACTAGATATCAGTCATCAATCAAAACGTCAAATAGCTCGATTGTACGCCCACTCATTCTACACCATTGTATCAACACCAGTCAAGTTCAAAGAGCCGTCACCATCGACAAACAGCTGAAGAGCTGTCCACTGCAAGGATGGACGCTGTGGCCAGCCCTTTGTGGACGGCTACTTTGATCTCAACCCCGCAGGTTATTCGGAAAAACGTTATTTAATTTAGTTTCGACAAGTCTGAGTAATCACGTTACAAAGCCGGGTCAGTCTTTGCCGGCGGCGCACTTCATTTTTACGCCAAACATAGCCCCCACTATAAAGGCGCTGTCATTTTCAGGTGTTTTCCAATTAAAATCGTGCCTTTGACCATGCCCGCTCAAAGTAATACCAACTACCGCCCCCGTTATTAGCTGTGTAGTTTTAATAAAGGGGTGATGGCTGTAATAGAGCTGTTTTGGAGTTTCTTTTATGAATTCTGTGATTGCATTTTAAATTAATAACACAGCTGCATCAAGAAAATAAATAGGTAACTAGGTACTGTAAATATTGGCTGACGTTTTTTAGTTACAACACTCTTTAGCCCCAAACTAAGCAAAGTTTGTACTATGGGTATATACTAGACATAATACTTATATATTTATTTGTAAATACCTACTTATAAATAATATATCACCCAGGCACAGAACAAACATTCAACAAACATCTTTATCGCACAAATGTCAGTCTTGGTGAATATTATGACCTATGACGCCCTCGCCACTTTGAACAAGTTGTTTACGTCCTCTGAAACTGTTACTTCATTACCAACGGTGGACAATAGTTTTATGAGTTGCCAAAATAAGTTTAGTAGTGCTTAAACTTCGCAATTGGTTGGTGCATGTAGCCGTAAGCAGAACGCTCGGTCGGTTGCGAGACGGAAAGGCGCCCGCGGCGGCCGGACGCCTCTGTTCAACTCACACGCCTTTACTGCATAATTAACTCTATCAACTATCCTGTTGTTCAACTACTGTAATTACAAATTTGCTCAAAAGCCCTTATAAACATTTACGGTTGAGTTTGGCGGCCATACGTCCCGCCGCGCCGTCCCGCGCTGCCCCAGGCAGATCTTATATCGAGTACATTATACGGACGCAGGTTAGCGCTTTCCGAGCGAGCAACTCCCTCATATAAACAAAGCCGGTCTTTGTTCGGTGTTCAATGAACAGCTTAATTGCGTTTCTTCGCCACTTCTCTTTGCGGTATTCACACGTCTCTTAATCGAATTAATTCTTCGGAGTTATTTAGCGGATTGTTGGATGCTGAAGTTTCTCTTGTGAATTCAGGTTATGGACGACAGAGAGAGCGTACAATTAGGTATTGCCGTTGTACGTAATCCCGCCATCAGCGGTGAGTGGCTTGTGTCGTGAGTGCAAATGGTTTGCGAGAGGAAAGCTTTCGCCTTCATCCCCGTGTTCCGCTTATGATTCGTGAATTTTTAACCTGGTTGAAAGGACTTGCAGTTCGCTGCTATTGTGGACGTATATTGCGGATTTTACTAGTTCTATTAAATTAAATTGCAAAGGGGATGAACAATTTATGATAAAAATATTTGTTTGAGAGTGAGATTTGTTTTTCTCATTTTGACGTTGTTGTTAAAATATACATACATTATTTATTATTATAAAGTCGAGAATAAAAATATTGGTCGCTGAGGGCATGCTGAGGGTTCCACTACAATGTTGCCAATGTTAAGTGGACAAATAAAAACTTTTCAGTAAAGTCGAGTCAGTAAAAAAAAATTAAAGTTGTAGTTTGTTTTGAAGAAAAAGTGACTAATAAGTCTGTTGCCATCTCTTTCTGCTAACATAAAAGTGACAGTGACAAGAATAAGTATTATAATATACTTGTGTAAGTGTCAGGTTACATTCATAAACATATAAATAACTTAACTTTCTCCTACAGTCTGCGCTCTAGTTACAAGGTGTCACCTGTTTAGTAACTTCTTATCACTTGCAATGGCAAACTGTACATAGACAATAACCTAGTTTTTTCTACGGAAACAGTGAAGCCAATTAAGCGATTTCCGACGCGTTTATCGAAGTAGTAGGTAATAAGGACAGTTACAAGCATATCGGCGTCGGTTCTACGAACAGATAAGAGTCCTAGAACAGTGTACAACTAAATATACTTGAAGGTACTTTAGTTTACTGAGAAGTATAACAATAATAATATGCTGGACAATCCACGCAGCATCATCTAGCCCCAAGCTAAGCAGAGCTTGTGTTATGGGTACTGGATGACTGATATACTTAATACAATACATTACTTACATAGATATTTTTATTATACATGGAAAATACCCCGAACACCCGAAATAAATATTTGCAGATCGTTCAAACATTTATCCCAAGGCGGGAATCGAACCCGCAAACTCCTGCGTCGCAGGCGGACATTTGCCCGCCGCGCCACATCGGTCGTCAAAATGAAATTAATGACAGCAATATAAGGGAAAATTTTCTTTTTAAATTCAAATTCAAACTATGTGGCGCATACAACTAAGTAGATAAGGTAACATTATTTACATTAGCATTTGATCTTCATTGAAAAACTCGTGCAATGAATAAAAACTGTTAATTAAATGTTTTCAAAACATTTTTATGTCATTAGGTATTATAATATATTTAGTGCGCTTTATTCATTATACATGTTCCAAAAGCATAAAAAAGTGGGATTTTTTTTTAACCGTACAATACTCATAAATTCAAAATCAATTGGTGTAGAAATTGAATTAAAGCTAGGAACATTTTTAAAGGTCAGGTCGCGACAGGGTTGTCCATTTTTACCGTCTCATAAAAAAAAACTACAAAAATTATATAAGCAATATCAATTATTATAATTAAAATCACGCAACACGGAACGTACATTACACTAGCTGCTAGCCAGTCCATAATTAACGCAATTAATTAAGCTTAGGAAACTCCTTACGACCGGAGTCACGACACAAGTGTTAATAACACCGATAAAGGTCACCCGTCACTAGGGAAGGGACGGACAACCGGACATTTGGTTTTTTATCCGGTTATTCAGACTTCAAGCTTCATGTTGTATCGCATAAAACACAGAGCTTAGATTCACCAGAAAACGTCCGGCCAAAAAACTAGCACTAAGTTTTTGTGGTGGTCTAACTTTCGTGGTGGATAGGGTTGACAAAAACGAAGTTTTTGATATTTTGATGTGACCAGTTGGAGAGCAATTTCTATAGCGACATATATACTGACTCAATATTTGCTCTAAGTTGACGTTTTGAGTTTTACGTTTTCTTATACTAATTGTCGATGATCACCTGATGTTAAGTGTTAACATCATCTGTAACAATGGATTGCCTCATAGGTCATGCAAATGGCGAAATTATAACCTGCGTCCGTTTACCTGAGAAATACAGGTGGCCTTAATTTAACAGTTATTCATTGTTGTCAGTACTTAGTATTATATCTTAGTACTTAGTCGAATCACAGAGAGACTTAGGCGATAAATCCTATTTAATTTAGACTAGTAATTAATTGTAAGTAATGTTTTATTATAAATGCTATATTCAGCAGTACCTACACTAGTTTTAAGATGCTTTATAAGATTCTAAATTGAAAATAATCCGGCTTTTTATAAATTTACAGACATTGGATCCTTTCTTGATTCTTTTAACGCCAACCCTACCATGACCCGCCCACGGCATAAAAGCTTTTATTGGGCATTTATTGTGCCTTAACTTTTAATATAACGCCATTGATTAGTAGTTATAAATTTAAATGTAAAATAATTGGTTACCGTAATTGATTTTAAAGCCTTGGCCTCCGCGTCGACTAATCACAAACATTGGTCTCACGCTTGGCCACTCCTACATGAATCACATCGTGTACTAGATGACATTTAGGTAAAGATGAAAATAATTTGAATTCTATGTGATAATTGAGTAGGTGTGGTCGAATTGACATCAAGTACAATCACGTGAGATTCGTCGAAAAACCTATGCTAATGGTTTTTCAACTAATCTCTATTAAACCATCAAACGGTGAAGGAAAACATCGTGAAGAATGTTAGTAGTATTCTAGCAGCGGCGATGGGCTTGCGACATGTCACGTATGAAATACTAACTACTGCAAAATGTAGGTATATCAACTGTACTATCTGGACATACCTCTGACTACCCCCCTCAGACAACCTCGAAGAATTTAGAGTAGGCACTTGGTACTAAGATATCGGAGGGGATATCAACCGTGTTTGGAGATTACAGTCGTGATGCTATTTCTTTATTTTCGTTATAATCATCAAAAACTCCGATAAAGTTTGAGAACTCATTGTTATTATTGAAAGTATTATTTCCCTAACTTTATAGTATAATATAAGCTATAAAAAAGTAGTTTTAAGCCGTAGAGGTCCCGGCTGACACTGCGGTTATCAATCTGCCTGCCAAGCGTGGTGACTATGACCAGCAGTACCTAGACATATTTAGACCGTTTTTGAAAGTCATGGAAATAGTAAAGCCTCTCTGAACTTTTGATCTAATAATGATGGTTTAGCTTGGGGCAATATGCATAAGGGCACACCGGTGTGGTACATGGTGTTCGATCCCGCCGGCGGGGTTGAAGACGACTACGGACGACGGCTGACGTGGACGGGTACGGTATATCTTCGATCCCGCCGGCAATATCTATGAACCTGTGGTTTATCCTTTATCAAAATAAGATGACGCGATTACCACCACTACGCTTGGTCTACAAAGAATCTTTCATGTTCTTACCTCCTCATAATCCCTTTGCGAGTGAGGGTGCGGCGCGGCCGGCGCTCATTCACGCGAGCGGCGAGGGCGGCCTACTTTGCCCTTCCGCACGGGAGCGCCAGGTGTCGCTGTGTTCGCACTCTTCATTAGCTTCTGCCAGTCTTGCTCGCAGACTAGTGACCCCGCGAGCATGTAGTACCTGGGCAAGTAAGTTTGTATGGACTAGGAGTAAATACTGATATATCTACCAAACTATCCATATGTAGTAATTTTAAGGTCATGGATTGTGTTGTGAATTCCAAGAGATTTGAGGGGATATCTGTCAAGCATGCCTGGGAATAGAGTGAATTTATTTCATTTCCGTGATGGTGATGAAATTACAGGAACATGAGGCTTAAGACCTATATCCCTCAGGTTGAGGGACGCATGGTACACGTCAGACGAGCCATCTATTTGTGCCATCAAAATGTCGACAGGTATTAAAAAAACTTGTTTCTATTTCATAGGTATATGAGCTTATTTCTTTCTTTTCATCCTTGGTAACTTACCTATCGCCCTGCATGAGGTGTGAACCACATTTTGAGCAGGCGAAACATTTTATGTGAAAGACGTGGAGAGGTTGTTGTGGCGCGTTCGTTCTCATCACAAACTCGCTCGCGGGGATCGCCTGTCCGCACGCTGCGCACGCGCCCCCTGAACCGAACATTCTGAAACAAGAGAACATAACTTTAATTTTTTTAGTAGTAGAAGAGCTATTTGTGACGGGTTCATCCGGGGAAGTCTAACACGCTTATTTCTTCTGCCAAGCAGTGTTGTTGTGTTTCTCTGTGAAGGGTATGGGTGCTGTGATATTACAGATACATGAGGCTTATCACTTGTATGCCTCAGGTTGACGGACGCAAAGCTGTGCATTATAGGGCACATTCCCCCTAACATGCGTAGCCTGCATTGCAGAGTAAAGCTTTATATAACTTTATAGGAGATGTTACCTTAGAGTAGAAGTAGTAGTAGAAGTATTGGAGCTGACTTTAAAGTATGTAGTCTAATTACGTTGAGCAAATTTTACAGAAATAATTTCATGGTCCGTATTCTTGGACGAGGCACGTGTTGAAAATCCACTTACCTAAGTCTAGTGCCACGCTGAACTGGCATATTAATTTAATTCAGTGATGCCAAGATGCTCAATTAAATGTGTTTTATATCCCTCCGCCATTCAAATGGAATGTTTGAAATCATCATTAAAACTAATGCTACGAATATCTAGATAAACTAATCCGGGGACAATTTTAACAAGCAAGTCTAAATTTGTTAAAACGGCATGATTATTGCTCGTTAAGCTTTGATAAATGGATAATAAAGCAAAGTAACGACACAGACTATAAATCTTATGATTGTAGGTATCTATTTGTGTCTGACAGAGTCTAGGCAAATATACTAAGTAGTTATTTGACGACCGATGTGGCGCGGCGGGCGATTGTCCGCCTGCGACGCAGAAGGTTGCGGGTTCGATTCCCGCCTTGGGATAAATGTTTGTACGATCTGCAAATATTTATTCCGGGTGTTCTGGGTGTTTTCTATGTATAATAAAAAATATCTATATATGTAATGTATTGTATTAAGTATATCAGTCATCTAGTACCCATAACACAAGCTCTGCTTAGCTTGGGGCTAGATGATGCTGTGTGGACTGTCCAGCATTATTTATTTATTTATTATTATTTATTTATTATATACCCTAAGCACGACTTTTTAACTGTCGAGTGGAGTACCTATAATACAAATGTATTTGTTTTGATTAATCACAAGCAGTCTTTTACTTTTTGGCCACATCAAACCAAATACATCTCAGAGTATCGGAGTTTTAAATTTGCGACGAACTCCAAATTTATGCAAATGTAAACTTGTGCTTAGTTCATTAGACCACATATTTTATGACACCTAATGATCGTTAGCTTGCTTATAAGTATCAATTAATTTGATTTTGTTAGTATTATATTAATAATCGCTTAGCGAGATTTATTTATAATTATTAAAAGGTTAAAAGCTAGATAAATACACATTGACTTATCCGAACTATTATTTATCACTCTTTTATAGAGGAACTAATCATATTTTTCAGTGTTTGGTCAATGCATGAGATACTTTTTTAAAAAAGGTTTCCTAATCGATTACTAGATGGCGTTGCACAGAAAGCTAGTAGAGGAAACGAATGAAAATATTCATATAAAATAAGTTCGATTGATCTGGCACAGATAATATAATCACATTCCTATATGGCCATTCCCGTCGGGTAGGAGGTCGTCCTACGCTTTGTCTTCCGAACCGAGAACCTTTATACTGGCTTTTAAGAACTATGACAGGTTCCTCTACGAACTACGACGACCGATGTGGCGTGGCGGGCGAATGCCTGCCTGCGACGCAGAAGGTTGCGGGTTCGATTCACGCCTTGGGATAAATGTTTGTACGATCTGCAAATATTTAGTCAGGGTGTTCTGGGTATTATCTATTCATAATAAAAAATATCTGTATGTAATATATATCAGTCATCTAGTACCCATAACACAAGCTCTGCTTAGCGTGGGGCTAGATGATGCTATGTGGATTGTCCAGCATTATTATTATTATTAAATTCCTAAACAAATTATCAATTTATATAAACTGAGTTTGATAGATTTAGTCCGATCTCGACTGAATAGTTATAACTGTAAAGTTGATGTTCTAAACTTATAAATAATTAACTACGAGCGTTTCGTCTGCGTAAATCTATTTTAGCACAAACTGTATCCCTCACTGCACCCTTGGGCTGAATTTCAGGAATTACACTTCTATGCACCACGACAAAAATCTGAAAATTTAAACCTCTACGTCCAGTAGTTTAGGCTGTGCACATATCAGTCAGAAAGTCAGAAGAAAGCTTCTTATAATTGGTCTAAATTAAAGTTACACTGGTAAGCCATAAACGGTCGTAATATATACATATTCAATCAATTAAATTACTCTTATGACTCTCAAATGGTTTACTCGCTATAAAAGTGTGAATGCATTCTCTGATAAGATACATGATGATGATGAGTATTTTATTACCTCTAACTGCTATTAACCATTAATGAGTTCCATAAGTAACCAATAAATTTAATATAAATAAAAAACTTTACGAGGATCCCTATGAATTTAGTAAAAGTTTGTGAGATCCCCTAATTTATCAACATAACGGACTTTTTTATTGCGGTAAGTACATACACTACATTAAACTTATGTTTACACTATGCTAACTCGAAAGGCTTTTTTGCATTTTTTGCAAAAAAACATATGGCATCAATATTGGCAGAACATGCAAACGCTGCAGAACCTGCACTTCTTCCGCCTCAGTCAGACTTTCATCCACCGTGCCACAGAGCTCGTCAAAAGGTATAAATTGTGGCGCTAGACTAATTTATTTAAAAGCTATATTATTTTTATTTGCATTGAGAGGGTAATTTAATTGCTGCATTAAATTACTTAACGAGTCATTAACGTGATTGCTAGCGTCGCCGGCGACCGGTAGGTATTTACAATTAATCTGTGGTTTGAAATTGAATATAATCTACCACCAGTAATTGCTAATATTTATTTTGTGCCTGAATATTAATAAATTCCAATAAAAATCTAACCGAGGGCAAACAAATTTTAATTATTTAACGATCTGCGGTAATAGTTTTAGTAGTAGTAGTATATCTCTTAGTGAAGGGCTCGTCTGGGGAAGTACTACCAGTATGTCTTATTTCTGAAGCAAAGTTGTTGTATTTCGGTTTGGGTGCTTATGAAATTACCGACGCTTGTATGCCTCAGTGCTTTGAGATAGGTGATGGTATCCACTGCACATCAGGTGGGCACTGAGTGGAAAAAAGTAATTACTAGGTATATAATTGGCTGTTATCAGAAAACCAGGATTGTGTTGCTAATTACCATTAAAGTTGTGCATTTATAAATAATATAATTTGCAAAATTATCTACTCATAGTTAGGAAATCAATATTTTTATATAAAATAAATAATAAATATTCACAAAAATTCCCACAACGCCCTCTAGCCCGAAATCAAGCAAAGCTTTTACAATGGAAACGTTTTAAAATTATATACTTTTTTTTTAAATACCATAACATACATACTTAGAATACAATATATGACCAGGCACAGAACAAACACCTATGTTCATCAAATAAATGTTTGTTCTCGATGAGGATCAAACCACGCAAAAAGGAAGGGGTTACTACGAGCTGTGATGGCTGTCCAACAAAAAACAAAAGACATTTATTTATTCAAAGAAACATTGTCATAACTCCTAATTCATCTTGAGTAATATCATAAGATTCGTCTTATTTTTGTATTATTTTATCAAGAATTATTTGTATGCAGTAACTCTGCAATAACTCAACCCGATTAAATATTTTTAACAAATCTCGAAAGATAAATTCGCTTCAATCACTCGAGGCAAATAGGATTTCGTTTCATTTACTTCGGCAAGAGCGTTTTCAATTAAGGAGCCCGGCAAACAGTATCGACGTATGAAGGTAAAATTAATTAAACCAAGCCAAGACAAACATGTACGGATCTACACTCACCGGCTATGGATTTCGTCTACTCTTCACCATCACATTGAACCGAAATTAAACCTCATATATCTTAAATCGTTTCTTTAGGAACCAATGACTGAAGATGTGTCAGCACAATAAGCAAATCACAGAGGTTGGTTAGCCTGGTGTATTATATTCTCGTTGTTGTATTAAAACGGTAGGAACCAAGCCGTAAGTTTCTTGCCGGTTCTTCTAGGCTTGGTCGCGAGGAACTGGCGCTTAGATTCACCTAGATTTAAGACGTTTCAAGATGATCCCTGCGGATATTACTGAATAAATGCTTTTTGACTTTGACTTTGACTTTGATACTCTATTCAATATTTACATTATTGACATGACTTACTTTATTATCTAATTATTTTTAATTCATCTAATTATTATGTAGATCGTTTGCAACGGTCTATAGATAGCTCAACTGTTTTATATTTATTTTGTTCATACCAATTATAAATAGCTGTAATTTTTTTGTATAAATTATTAGCTGTAATTTTCCTCTAGATAAATGTACTTTATTATTAGGTATTGATTATTATTTATACTTATTATTTACTTCCTAGTTATTTGCAAGTGTTATTTAGCAAGGTTTTGTTTTTATTTTATTTGTATTATGTGTCACGGGCCTAGTACATAATTTTTTTGAGTAACTAACTAACTAATATGCCTGAGGTCGTTTAACGAGTACTTTCAATATTATTATTTTGTAAAACGATCAAACAAGAAACGTTAGGACCCAAGCCGTAAGTTTCTTGCGTGTTCCAGGCTTAGTCGTGAAGAACTGAGACATAGATTTACCTGGCTTTTAGACTATTCAAAATGATACCTGGATATTACTGAATAAATGCTTTTTGACTTTAACTGTGACTATCTACCATATAAAACTGATGATTACGGTAAACGCCATGTATAGAATTAATGAAAATATACTTTTTAAATATCTGGTAATGCCATATTCTACCAATTATAAGAATCTTTGTCCTGACTGGCTGACACATAAACATTTTTTTTTACTATCCTACATGCTAAAATCTGTACCATTGAGTATAAACAGGACAAAACGCAACAAAGGTTAGTCAAAAGTGGAAAAACATCAATATGTTTATCGAAGCAATCACTTTGCATTTCTTTCTTTTTCACTGTGAGTAATGAAGAACAGATAGAGCCTTGTTGTCTGTGCCAAAGTAAATTTATCGTAGTCCTTCTTTTTCTTTTTTCTCGATTGCAGAAAAGTTGTTTTACACATAGACTAGAGGAATCAACGGTTTCACGTTGAATTTCAGGGCTTCCTTAGTAGGTACACCCCATACGTGCCAAAACGAATATACAAGATGCTGTCTCTATGACCAGTTATATAAACTGTGTCTTGTGTATATCAGTCACTCAGTCAATACAAAGGTTTTTATAATTGTTATAAACAAGCTAGCAAAACGCGCGCGACTTCGTCTCCGTGAAGTTATTTTTTAACCCAAGCTACAACCCCCGCTGTACTCGTTTAGGGGTCGAATTTCCAGAATCCCTTTATTAGTACACTTCTACGCACCAATACGAATATATCCTGAAAATTTCAAGTCACTACGACCAATAGTTTAGGCTGTGCGGTCTTTATGTCAGTCAGTCAGTCAGGACAAAAACATTTTTATAATTAGTATAGATAATAGTGTATTTGCTTAGTGAGTAAATAATTCCTTATAAAATTAATCCTTATTTCGATAAATAAAATTAGTATCTAAAAAGTATTTCATAGAAATGAGTGTTTGGTATCCTATTGAATTCCAAAATGAAATCTTGAATTAGGTGAATGAAGAAAATTTTACTATATGAGTTTGTTTAGTTCAACCGTATTACTTTATATGAACTTCGTGAAGGGCTAAAGCCTTTTCACATCGTAATTTAATTCGTGTACCCTGTAGCAAGTTCGCAAAGTTCGTAATCGACAACTTTTAGGTATCCTTTCATACCGATATTAATTAACGAGTGTGTGTTTAACATGAGTTTATAAATGAAGAAGTTTGAGATACCTGCCGATCTTCAATTTCGTTTATGGAGAACTTCCACACTTATGAACTTACACACAGTATGAATCACGTCAGATCTTTTTTTAATCTTCTATATTTTTTTTTCAAGAAACGACCTTTTTTTTACTTTTTTGGCCATGGTGTTCCAGAACTAGAATAGGATCACGTGGATGTCGTAAAAGGCGACTAAGACATGGTAGTAGATGACAATGTAGTACGGTGATAATACCGCCTGAGTACAGTGCACCAATACCGTGGACACCTGTCCGCCTGCTAAGCGTGATGACTGGCAAACCCACTCAAATAAGGGGGTAACAGGCATCCCCCAGGTGTCAGGTGATGTGTTTTACTTGGCTGAGAACACATTTTAATATTATTAAATGGATCGTTGCGTCTATTCAAGATGATCTATTCAATTATAATAACAATAATAATGCTGGACAATCCACACAGTATCATCTAGCCCCAAGCTAAGCAGAGCTTGTGTTATAGGTACTAGATGACTGATATTCTTAATACAATACATTACATACAAAGATATTTTTAATAATACATAAAAAATACCCAGGGATAAATATTTGCAGATCGTACAAATATTTGTCCCAAGGCGAGAATCGAACCCGCAACCTCCTGCGTCGCAGGCGAACTTTCACCCGCCGCGCCACATCGGTCGTCTATGCCCTTATTTAATTAACGCTGCAGTTCTTCGAATATTATTTGGATGGTAGATGTGCCCAGCATTATTACCATCATTTCAACCTAGTCGGCCAATATGCGGAAGGCTTGTAAAATTTGTTGAATCCTCATTAATTTAAAATGAAGGAAGACTTACGTCTTGACATGTTATTTAATTAATTAAGGAAGCGTCCCGAGGTACGTGTCGAGTTTGGATTGTTGTGCAGGAACATAATTTGAAACCTCTCGAGGAGATCATTAGAGGGACAGGTGGAAGAGGATTTTATCTGGAAAATAATGAGCTTTGGTACAGCATACTCCGCTGGGGAATAAACTACGTTGAAAACAGCGCGACCGAGCCTGTCAAATGCTGTGAACTTGCACCATCTTTATACAAAAAAATTATAGTGCATTCGTAAAAACTTATGCAACATGACAAAATATATCATTATCATTATCAAAAGCCTATGGAAGTCCACGTCCGGACATAAGCTTCTATCATAGTTTCCAGGAAGAACGGTTTTGAGCCCTCTCCATCCATCGACTTCCCGCGATCTTAACAATACCATCAGTCCATCGGGTTGGAGGACGTCCTACGCTTCGTCCTTACTCCTCAGCGGTTGTCGGTAGGCTATGAGCTATATGGCCTGCCCATTGCCACTTCAACTTACTGATTCTGGACTGAACTATGTTGAACTTGCTGATTCTGAGACCTTGATTCTACGGATTTCCTCACAAAATATATAATCTTTAGCAAATTATAAGAATCTTTGTCTGGACATAGTCCAGACTGACTTGAGTTAGACAACGCTCAGCCAAACTGCTGATCGTAGCGACTAAAGTATACCAAACAAATGTACATTTGTCTTGGTGTGTAGAGTGTACTAAGAAAAGAATTTCCGAATTTTAACCCTTAATCAGGTTTATCTTGAGTTGAAGTTTGTATGAATTGACTTGACGCGTGAGAAGTTGACAAAAATTTATTCTCATTTACCTAATTAGGACATCGATGAGATAGTCTGTTTAATTATAGACAGAAAGATAAGATAGACGAAGCATTTCAATAAAAAAAGAAAATATCAGTCAGGAATTAGTTTGCGGTCAATACTAATAATATTACTGTTTTATTAACAGTCGTATCGATTGAGCTATACTTTAGTATTTTTTAAACTTTCGCGATCGGAACACATACTAAAAATAAAAGAGCTATACTTTGTTTTATAATTCTTTTTATATTATTATTCAATTTGGATTATGTTAGTCAGAGCTTCATTGGACTGAACTGAATCTTATGAATGTATTTTTTAAAACTAATAAATCTATTATGTTCTAATACACACGTACATACGTTATACATCTGTTACTCTTTGTCAAAAGTTATTTAAAAACCAGAGCAATAAAGTTCATGTTGAATTCTAAGTTGATTTTCAGTAACACAAGCCTACGAAGGGGAGATATCGGATCGGGCCCCGAAGACGAATAGCTCCTAATAAATCCGAGATGCGTCCTCAAACGGGATGTCTTACTTGTTGCTCCGAGTTCACTATCTGAATAAGGTCTTAGAAAGCTTTGAAAGGATCCAGATGGACAACTTTGTATCGCGATCCTAATTTTGTTTATTGATTCTGATTTCATTACGAGAGTACTGCTGCCTAGACACATCTAATACGTTATCTTGTATAGATCTATATAGAAGGGTAAGATTTTCTTGCTGTTATAGGGAGATATCTCAAGCAATAACATAAGTAATTTTGTAATAAGTAATTACTTTTTGTATCTAAAAAACAGAAACTGATTCACGAGTTTATGACATTGATGATGTCTAAGGGGAGTAGCCAAAGGTACGTCCAAATATTACTTTTAACACATACCCAAATTTTGCAGTAATTGGTATTGCATACGTGACAGATTTGAATTCATAAGCTGCTAAAATACTAACTGCTTTCCTCACAATATTTTCCTTCATAGTTTGAATATACTTCTACCATTGCGCACGTATATTTTTCAAACAAAAAAATCTAGATTGACCGGTTTCGAATTCACGATCTCAGGATCTAACGGCGGGGTCATTTCCACTAGACAACCAGTGTTCCAGCATGTGTGAGTGTAATACAAATTTTCAGTATCTTTTACAACGCATATCCCCGAAATAGCATAATACGTATTGTACAATTGTATCACTACACCTATAGTAACCTTCCTTTAGCATCAAACACGTCATACTATCAAAAAACTACATTGGTCACTGTGACTAAACTCTTGCAATGCAGTGTTGTAATTGATTGCTGCGTCACAACTGCTGGTACGTACGTCATGACTGAGCCTTGACGGATGCTAACGTCTAAACTGCACAAAGCATGTGCTGGTTGGACGCGAAACGCTTGACGGATTTCTGACAGACTTACGTGATGAAGCTGTACTAAGCGGGATTTTTAGTGCAGAGGCGTTGCTATACCTACCTTTAAATAGCATTATAACTATCGTTATCATTTTATATACACCTATCCTGCTCGACGAAATAATTTCATTTTTGCTAGGTTAGTGTTTTTTAAAGATAAGTTGACAATTCTCATTGCCAGCTTCTGTTTTTCATGAACACTTTAATCTGGATCTCTTTAAGGCAAAAGTGAACAGTTGTCTTTTAGACCGCCTTGCTTCATCGTCACTTACCATTAGGTGAGATTGAAGCCAAAGGACAGTCTATTAATGTTAACAAAAAAAAATACGCAGTACCTACTAACACAATATGTAGAAAATTTGGTTTTTGAAAAGTTGTTATTTATTTATAGTAGGTTTACTTGTAAATAATTACGCCAAAATTAGGATGTATGTTACTGGGTTATCAATAAGTTAATAAGTTAATTTCAATGTATGCATAATCTACAGTGCAGCATATGAGGTTAGGCTTGTTTTCATTAATGGAATTAACATAGACATTTCGATCTCGATGATATCTCTACTGAAAACTTTAAGTAGTATCAATATTATAATCACAATGCATGTCCCGCACGGGCGCGGGACGTGGGATGCGGGACGGTATCGAGTTAGCACGTCGTTAGCAAGAAACTCGTTAGCGACGCGTGCCGCCGACAAGCCAAGAATTTGCTAATGACACATGCTGCTCGCGATAGGGCGGCCATAACGCTGGTAAATCTTAGGACAAGTCTTATTTCAATCATTGCAAATCCTAAAACAATTTTCAAGAGAACTCATGATGTCTTTTACATCTATAATGCATACTTTGTTAGTTTTTATAGTGCTTACCTGCACTTAAGAAAATAATAAAGATTTTATATTATCCCAAAAATTATTTCGTCGAGCGGGATAGGTGTATATATAATGATAACGATAGCAATTTAAAGATAATTGGAAAACGTCTTTCAAGGCCAGGTTTCTTAAATTTCTTGAAAGATCCTAACTTAAAATTATTAAGTAGCTACTCTAAGTACTAAAATCAAAATAATTATAAAATTTATATCAGACTAAAAGGCTAAAAAAGTAAGCATACTTCAACATGCTTATTAATTACTTAGGCAATGAGTAATGACAAACTTTATACTTTATACTTTCATAAAATATGTATACAATGAAAAATATCTCGTATCATTATTATGATCCATGGTTAGTCTAACGAAAAGCGCCTGTTCGCGAGAACCCAGGCCCGTCTAGTGGGTCTCATTCGCGGATAGATCAAGTGGCTTGACAAATCAGATCGCTTTAACGAGTACCTTGTTTATCAAGCTGACTGTACACCGTAGTACGAAAGATAATCAGATTAGTTCAATGATTTGTTTGAACATCAGAAATAATTTATTATTTTAGTAGTGTCTTTGCAATGAATATTTGATTAATTAAAAAAGATAACATGTTTTATGATAAAACATGTACTGTGTGCGTTGATGTCTTTTGTACGCACAAAAATCCAAACTAATTATATATGCATTTTTTATGTATAGCTATATGTATGCTGTTAAAAATAATTGTACATATAAAGCAAACTATTATTGTAAATTGGATCCACGTATCCCACAAAGAAATAAGCGCATTGTAAAAATGGCACCTATTCATTCACATCGATTTTATTCCTCGCTGTATTCGTTAACAAGCGCCCGTGAGGCAACACCGTATTCAAATTGACATAGTAAAACAACAGAGCCTTCGGACTAAGTTCCATAAACTCGTTTCAAACTCTCCTCTACATACTCTATCGGCGATTTTTAATTAAGTCCCTAGCGAACGGCAAGCGAGCAAAGTAACACCATCAATTCATTATCCTAAACTCTGCCTCGATTGTTCCTCGCTCGCTACTTACGCAAACTTTCATTTTAATCAAGCGTTTAATTAAAAATTATCCGAGAAAAACAAAATAAGCGCGTTAGGGCGGTCTGAACTAATTAAGGCGCATGCGATGAGCCCGACAACAGAGGCCCGTGAGGTGAGCGTCCTTTAATTAAACTCTTGTTCCACTCCAGCGGCGTCGCTTAGCGGAACTATTATCACAAAACAACAATAGTTGCTTGTCTCACTCAGCCCCCAAAACTGACACTATGTGTAAATCTGTTAAGGACAATCAAAATCGAAACTTAAAGCATCTTAGAAACACAATTTTATTTATGAAACTTAAACTCTAGTGTGACTAAGCAATTTGGTTATTTGGTCTTATTTTTAAGTTTGGTACACATCGCGACCCCTTAAATTGAGTGCAAAATTACACTACAAACTGATAACTGCCACTGGAAGTATACCACTGCTTAACTTTACACTATCACCGAGCAACAAGAGCTGACACACGCTAAATTCAACCCTAAACCAGTAACTTAAAAGCACAATTCCTTTGTCAACTAAATCCCTCCCACCGCGATCTACCAATTTATTGGATTTATCAAGGTTAAACCTCTGAGTGCAATATTAAACCACAAACTGATTAAAGCTGACACTAATTAGGAGAATACTACTATGTAGCTTTATACTACAGTTAGAAAAACTGGACACTGACAAGTCGTACAGGGCGGTCCTCCCTAATTGGTTCAACAACCTGCCATAATACAAGTGCTAATGATGACGTTAGTACTGTAAACGCTCTGACGTGTCCACTAAATTATTACTTGACCAAACCAAACAACCTCAATAATGAATATCCAAGATTTTTTTTTATGCCATAGCAGGCAGACTAGCAGGCGGGAAACCTAATGGAAAGTAATCACCGTCACCCATGGAAACTTAAGAAATAACTGAAATTTAATACGTCTTTCGCACCACTACAGTTAACCAGTTAACAATAAACTTATGGCTCTCAAAACTTATATCGAAGGAATTTTTGTCAGGATATAGGCCTAATTATATAAAATTGAAGTAAAACATATTACAGTAGACAAATTAATCGGAAGAATGACCCTAATAAGTCTGTAAACTAAAACTTAACCTATTGTATCCCTCTGCTGGATATAACTCCCCAATCTTTCCCTTATCCCGGATTTCGACAGTCTTCCATCAAAAATTTACGTATTTCCTCAGACACCCAAGAAAGGCTGACCTTAGATTTTACTTCACGAAATTAAAAATGTTTTTACTTGTTTAACGAACCCATGTGTAAATTACAATAAAATTAATATTAAAAGTATATTTTTGGTTCAGCGCTGCAAAATTACAAAAAGTTGGAAGCAGAGGCGAACTTTTCTAATTAATGTTAATACCAATATCAATTAAGTTACGCTAAGAATTAATTATCTCAGTATTATGGACCCTCGTTTATTACTAAACTTTCACTTATCAATCTTCTTGTAGCCCATGTAACTAATTAATTACGTATTTAGTAGTAGTAGAGCTCTAAGTGAAGGGTTAGTCTGGGGAAGTACCAGCATCATGCCTATACCAGTCCCCAAGCAAACTTGCTGTGTTCTGGTTCGAAGGGTGCGGGTGTGGGTGGAATTACGGGTTCACGAGAATTAACACCTGAGTATCGTAAGGCAGGTTCCTAACGTGCGTAACCTGTTAAGTGATAGTTACCACTTAACATCAAGTGGGGTATCAGTTTGTTCCAATAGCTTGATTGACTTGACTACCATGTTAGCTGGTGTACCGTTATTTCAGCACTTATACTAATATTTTAAATAGTTGATCAGAAGCCTCGTTACCTCGTATGATTATATTTTTAAGGGTTCTTACAATTTTTATTTATTTAATTGAATCATGCCAAAATCAATTAAAAAAATAAATAGAAAACGCACCCATGCAGTCTTTTATACACTATCGTAATTCAATATGGGATCAATAGTAAATTCAGCTGCTCCGTTTAAATCAAGATACGCACGAGTTGATACAGGATCTTTACAAATCAAATCGAGACGTTTCTTAAATTAAAATTTGGTCCCAAATTCTGTAGGTATTTTATTTAAACTTGATTATTCGAACATAAGGCCATGTTCATCAATGCTAAATCGGATGCTTATCCTAACCATCATTGTATGTAGTTGACAGTTTTTAGGGTTCCGTAACCCAAGAGTAAAACGGGGCCCAATTGCTAAGACTCCGCTGTCTGTCTGTCACCTGGCTGTATCTCATGAACCGTGTTAGTAAGAGAGTTGAAATTTTCACAGATGATGTATTTTTGTTGCCGCTATAACAACATATATACTATATTTATGTATTTGTTGTTATAGCAGCAACAGATGGTAATCTGTGAAACTTTCAAATCTCAAACTATCATAGTTCATGTGATACGGCCTGTTGACAGACGGACAGACACAGACAGACAGACAGACAGACACCGGAGTCTTAGTAATAGGGGACCCGTTTTACCCTTTGTAAAACTAAGTAGAAACTAGGTCTAGGCTGGAATTAGAATGTCAACCAGAAATTGGCAATAAGTGACTTACAACCGTACTGAAATATATCTTTGTCGTTTATTTAGGGTAGGCGCACGGTAATTGGCTGGCAGGCCGGATGCAGGCACAGGTGCTGGGTGCGTGCGCCCTCTAGCGGCCGGAAATGAGAGCCAATTTAAATCTCGTTCGTGGCGAATCGATTAATTGGAAACTCATAATAATATGCATGAAAAAAATGGTGGCTATAAGCATAACATAAGTATGTGTCACATTTCTTATAAGACGCCTCATACTTCTCAGAGATATTGTATTTTTAGTAAGAAAATACGTAATCAGTATGCCTTATATCTGCCACCTCTATTGATAGACATTTTAGAAATTAAGGATAAATAGATAAGCTAAACATTAGTATTAAGCACAGGAAGATATAAAGAGATATCTCTATTTTGCACGAGATAACGAGTAGACAAAATTTTGTCGCGCTGCAAAGTAATGTTAGGTATATATATTTTTTTTAATAATACTTCTTAAATTGGGTAGGTCTGGTATAAAATCATTATGACTAGTTATCTAAACTCGCGCGATTTTGAGTCTTCGCAGTTGTCAAAAAAGGATTAGGTATATTCAATTGGGTGTAGAAAGATTTACACTCATCCATTCTAGCAAGAAACTAGGTAGCTAGTTTAGCTTATGGTTCACACAGCACAGTATTATGCCATAACACTATCAAATAAGGTTTGTATCAAATAGATTGGATGGCGCGTTAGATTTTAGAGATTTCATACATCAATTTCGCCTTTACAGTTAAGCGTAGAAGGGCGATTTCGGCGCCTCGCATCTCTAAATGTCGAGTGATAAGATCTGCGCCTGAGTCTCGGATCGCCACCTATTTATATTTATTTAATCAGCTTGAGCGACGGACAATGTGCCATTGTATGTCCTGATTTATTGCTTCCAAAGGATCTATAATGGTCTACTCTTGTTATAAAAGACAGGTCTGTCGTGTCACCAGTCTTTTCTTGGTCACTGTGTAAGGTCAGGGATAGGTAGGGAGGAGTTAGATTGACTTACGTTACGACGCGCCTTCGCTCCGGTAGTGAGTGATTTTCGTTTTTAAAGGGCCATCATCGATCACACTGCGCGGCTACCAGATAGCATTCCGTAGTTAAGCTATCAATACCGCGCAATGTAATTAAAATGTTTATACGATACACTAAAACACTCAGTTATGGTGGTCTCAACGCTTTTTATATCGTTTAATAAATTAATACATCGAACGAAACCAGTTTCATTTCCTAAAGTCATCATCATCAACCAACAAATTAGTCGATTACAGATTATAAACTTTATAACTCATGCGTCTAATTACTTTGGTATTATAATACTAGTTTATCATAAGTAAAAAATTTACATATTATGCATTGAGGTTAACCGTTAGAAGAAAAACATTTTGTACACATTGTAGGTCTGATGCGAAGTGAAGAGTAGTGTCTAAAGTTAGAAAAAAGTAAGTACTAAAATAATAAGAAAATCTACTGAACGTCAATACAAAAAAATACGTCATCTTAAAAATTACGACGTATTAGCGAAACGCGCGCGACTTCGTCTGCGTCATTTTTTTTCTTACAAACTTTAATCACCGCTCCGTTTAGGAATTTTAGGCTGGCAGCTGACAGGTGGTAAGGCTGTGCGTTATCTATATGTCAGTCAGGACAAAAGTTCTTATAATTAGTATAGATATTAGTGCAAGCGACTGCATATTGAATTGAATTACCTGCTCGTACACATAAGCGGTAAAGTGATACGAAAAATAACAATATATCATAAAAACGCTATTGCTCGCAAACGTAATACTGCATTATCTCTAAGAACGCGGCAATATCAACAAACGGCTATATTGAACGAAAGTTGTCAATGAAAACATCAACAAACGAGATTTGTCGTAGTAATAACAGGTTGGACTAACCGCGCAGCTCAAACATATTATGTAGCTGCGCCGTATACTTGTGCCGTATTCGTTCGTTTTGCATTTAAATTAAAACTATTCACAGTATTAGCATAGAAATGGGTTCGATGGCTAATCGTTGCGGTGTCAAAAATGTTTAATTAAAAAGATTGATGCTTACTGGCGGAGTGGGGCACCAGAAGTACAGTCGAGTTGCAAACTTATCTAATTAGTTCGGGGTGGCGATGGCGCGGGGTGGGGTGGTCCCTGCCAGGCAGATGAGTGGGAGAGGGGGGAGGAACAGACGAGGCCAATTAGCGGTGATAGTCGATTAGCTCATCGTACGAGTGCGGCTTTTGACAAAATGTTACGACTAATAAAATATTATTATTTATACGTGTTACGGATAATTGATTCAATTTGTGGGGAAATTAGCAATTTGGAACGGTGCCTTTGATTTCATTTGGGTGATATTCATTGGCGATAAGGTTTTTATCTGCAAAAACTCTTGTAAATAATTAATAAATAAATATTTGTGGACATCATCTATCACCAAATTAAGCATTGCTTGTACTAAACTCAACTCACCATATTATGACTGATAGAATACTTATTTGCGGTTTTTATATGTTGACGACCTATGTGGCGTAGCGGGCGAATGTCCGCGACGCAGGAGGTTGCGGGTTCGATTCCTGCCTTGGGATATATGTTTGTACAACCCGTGAAAATTTATTCCGGGTGTTCTGGGTATTTTCTATGCATAATAAAAAATATATATGTATTGTATTAAGTATATTAGTCATCTAGTACCTATCACAAGCTCTGCTTAGCTTGGGGCTAGATGATGCTGTGTGGATTGTCCAGCATTATTATTATATTAAGTGAAGATTAAGCGTTCAATCTAGCGTCCACGGTTGCAACCTCGATGGCAATCAGTGATATGCAGGTAATTAATGATAGAACGCGCGGTTGATGGTTATACGAACAAGCACCTACAAAACCATTGTAAGTACAGTCAGCTGCACTAGAATGTACACAATTCGTAACTTATAAAATGGTGTCACAGCGTCACAATAAATATTGACATGATTATTATTGATAGAGCATGTGAACTCTTCCACCGATTTCATTTTTTGGAGTTTTTAGTGTGTAAGAGTTTAATACCATTTTGAAAGTTCTGTATACATTCTAGTGCAGCTGTACACAATAGATCGCTACCGCGGACGTCAATTGAGCGCGTTGTTGTATACAGCGCTTTACGCAACAAGTTTTGCATTCCATACATTTAATTTAAGTAATTTGTAAATTATCAGATGATTAAGACTTATTAAATAGAGTGGTTTTCAACATCAACGCCAGTAATAAATAAGTAAACTGTTTAGTAAAAACAGGTTTTGGCACAAATTCATTATACATTTTGGCATCGCGTCGCTATCATAACTTTTGTTCTGCCAAGGTTAACAGATACATTGTTTAATATTGTGTCCTTTACTTTAGCAGTCTAAAACGGAATTACTATAAAACTTAAATGATGTTAATTATTATTTTATTAAGTGATGGCAAAGTGGTAGGTGGGTGGTCTTCATTTTAAAGGTATTTTAATTATCTGCTACCGGTGAAGACCACTCTTTATGTTACATTAAAAGTGTTATTAATTCTTGGAAATAGGTATGACCTACTTTTTAGGGTTCCGTACCCAAAGGGTAAAACGGGACCCTATATTACTAAGACTCCACTGTCTGCCTGTTCGTCCGTCTGTCATCGCACCAAGACAATAAATATGCTCTGAAAGTCTCTGCGACCAGTGGTATAGACCGTGCGTTGTCTGTATGTCAGTCAGTCAGTCAACCAATCAGACAGGATAAAGATTCTATATAGATAGTAATAACAAACACTAAGGTTGAAAATAATTGCTATAAGCCCTTTAATAAAATTAAAATAAATACCATTATAGTGAAAGTTAATCAAGCTCAAAGTTTAATTAGAAACAGCAAACAAAGCAAATAATTTTTAACTGGTTTTCGAGCGATTTGTTGAAATAAATGGGTAATTAAGAGTTTAACCTGGTTGGAAATAAAGGTATTATTAGAAAACAATCCGGACACGTCGGCGGGGTTGAGGGGACAAGGGGAGGGTGTCTAATTAGGGTGGGGCGGGAGTAATGAGCCGCGATCGCCGCCGCCGATATAGCCAAGTCTTTGGCACAGCTTCGCGATTGCAGCAAGTTCACTCAGCCTCTTCTTGTCAATAGTTACGAAGAAAAAAACTAGAAATATCCATCTATATATATATATAAAAAAGAGAGTGTTAATTACACCACTTATAACTCAAGAAGAACCAATTTAAATGCCACAGTGATTTGGTTGTACAGTCACCTGCAAAAGAATGTATACAATTAATAACTTTCTTAATTTTAAAAACTTTACTATGTAGATATTTATCTTCGTAACGCTTCGACATTTCAAAAGTTACGAATTGTATACATTCTAGTGCAGCTGACTGTACATACATGACAGATGATGTTAGCCTCCATATATTGAGATATCAATACAGGCACAATTTTTAGTACTTGTTTTTTTATACAGTAAGTAGGTTTCTTACTTGTAGGTACCTACTTTGAGTTATTGATGTCGCCTTCCTACTTACTTCTTCTTGCGTAATGCGTATGTATTTTTAACTGCGGTTTTTTCTCTGTTCTGTGTAGTATAATGTATGTTAAATAAGTTTATTTAATTTTTTTATTATTAAATTAATATCATCAAAAATAACGTTATTACTTTTTTATTTTATACAACCAACAAGCAAATTCTTAGTTTGTGATGATTTAAAAGTATTATACGAAAATTATCGGAATAACCTAGCTGATTTATTAAAATACCTATGGGTTTTACGCCGCGGTCGCTCCCAAATTGGCCGGTTTTGTTTTAAAACGCGGTTACCGTTTGAGTTTTGCGATTAAGGAGTTTAATTAGACAGTGTTGTTTACAACCTCATTAGGAGCCGGGGAAAATAGCCTCAATATCAACCGATAATTTATGATGTTGAAAAATGAGTTTCTACCCGGTAAGTAGATTTTGCTGTAGATTACGAACGAAACAATCGCGGTCTATGAATAAACATGAATATAAATTACTCGGAAATAAATACAACTCTATCACTCTGAGCTAAGAGCGATTGTTGCTTATTGTTTTCATTACAAATTTGACCTTCAATTGTTTAAACTACCAACAAAGGCAATGACAATAATAATCCAACTGTTTTTAAATTTCGTTACGAATAAAATATATTGATCGTTAGTTTTAAATAGGTACTGTTTTTTTTGTATTGTCCTCGTTGATAAAGTTTAATTCATTTCATGTTTTCTTCCTTCGCCTTGCTAAGTTCGATTGCCATTGAAGTTTCATTAGTTACCTACATTAATATAATTTTATAAAAATGATCATAAAAAAAATCTCATCTGTTTTTCTCATCTGTTTCGCCTTGCTAAGTTCGATTGCCATTGAAGTTTCATTAGTTACCTACATTAATATAATTTTACAAAAATGATCATATAAAAAAAAATCTCATCTGTTTTCCTAGACTTGGTCGAGAGAAACTGGCGCTTTAGCTTTACCTAGCTTCACCTAGATTGAAAAGTATCCCTAAATATCACAAAAAAATGCATTTTGAATTTGATTTGCTTCAGTACGACAATACTTTTTCGTTTTTTATCTGTCTAATTTCTAACGAAATGTGAGGTTAGGCAACAAAATATTAAGTGCAACCAGACATTATTTTTATCTCACTGGTGTATTAATAATTATAATATATAAGCTAATACACACAAGTTTTAAATCGATTGAGTTAAGTATGAAAACTTTTCCTTATACAAGAGGTTTTATAACAACTTTAAACTAGGTTAAGTCCAGGACTATCAACAAATAACGATCAAAAAAACACGAAGTTTTGAACACGAGTTAAACTTTAAAATAATTTATGTCTACTTAAGTTCTGCCATTATATCACAGTCGCTTCAGATCAAAGTCAGATCGATTTTTAGCGATAAGACCGCCCATTGTACATTATCAGCTATTGTTAATTATTGTTTTCTTTCATTATTAGTTTGTAAGGTGTACAATAAAGTATTTTCATTCATTCATTCATTCTTTCACAGTTGCCGCTTTTTAGGTCATATTATGTAGTATGGTCTAAAAGCCAGATCTTACGCTAAAGTACTTCAAAATGCTCTCTGTAAAAAAGGATTTTTGCAGACGTCTCGACATCATTAACGTATCGGCAAAGTCAGGCGCGCAGTTATTCGCTAATGTGACAACAACAGAGAAAGCCCGCCACAAATGAGGGACAATCTTTTTGGTTGAGGACTGTGGCACAACGGGCTGCAACGCGCATAGCTTTTATATCAGTGACCACTCTGTTTCAATTTTCATTATGCAGACAGTCAAAAAATGATACTCCTTGCTTCCTGAAATTTTTATGGTCTCGAAGAGGTATTTTCTAAGTAAGCATGCTACACCGTTGACCACATCGTCACTTAGCTTAGTATCGGTCAACTTGCGGTCAAAATATTAAATGAATGAATGTATGAGTGAACGAATGAAATGAATGCCAAAACGAATTAAGACAGCGCTGTCAAGGTATCAAGTTGTATATATTTTATTTAAGCACAGCAAAAGTTTTGTAATTACAATAGATCATTTAATTATAAGCTTGTTAGTCCATTACTGGCCATGGGCCAACCGCAGAGGATTTCATAGCTAAGCATCTCTAAATCATCCAATCTCTAAATCATCCAAATAATCATCGTCTATTGGCTTATTGGCGCATTCAACATGTGACTATTTTATTTAAAAGAAATATAAAATCAAATAATATACATTACAAATAATAATATAGTACAACGACGTTACAAAAATTATATAATTATTCTAAAGTTTGCGCGATGTCCTTATTTTTACAAAATTAGGGCATCTTTTAAACTCGGTGTGCCTCTCGTAAGCCGAGGGTGTATTCTAATCGCGTGTTAGCGTGGCTCGTTTTTGCGCTAACGAACAGGTTGCGTTAGGCGATGTCGAATCGGCGGGAATTTCGCCTCATTAAAAGTTGTGACCTGCAGGCAATTTGGAAGACGTCTTTGCACTATCACCAGTCAAACGGATGGAAAGAAATAAGGGTTCTTTTTTACCGTTGTATGAGATGAATGTTTGCCGAAATCGTTAAAAGATATAAAGAAAAGAAAGAGATAGCTTCATGACGTTAATCCAAAGGCATGGTAGATATACCCTCAGATCTTTTAGTACCTACTCGAGATTTTTGCAGTAATTGGTACACGTGACATGTTGCAAGCCCATCACCGCTGCGTTTTCCTTCATCGTTGGGAGCACTGTGCCAGTACCTTGCGCACATTTGAATAGATTTTTCTATCGAAAAATCCATTCTTGCGCGATTGGACTTGGATCCACGACAAGCAACAAATCTCGAAGGTTAACGAGAAATGGTTTTAATTTCTTTACGATACAATTGAGACTATAAATGGAAGTAGTTTACAGAATTTATGATAGTGAAATTATTTGCCATTTTTTACTTTTACTACTTTTTATTACTTAGAAGCTTAGGTATTTATTTGTGCTTATTTATTAAAAAAAAAGGTTTGATACAATGTTGGTTAGTAGGAACATCGTGAAACCTAATAAAGTTTGTGCCGATGTTGACTTGAGCTGTTACGCCTTATAAACATAACATACTATAAAGGCACTGTACCTACTATATGATATAAATATCCTGCTTGTCCACAACAGTGATAGAAAACTATTTTACGACCCTTAAGGTCTTCCTTGGATTCGCTTGTCGCCACAGCGTAATACATAGTTATTAGAGCAGAGTATACTACACTATTATTATTAGCAGCAGCATCCCTTAGTACGGTCCCCACCTCACCTGCCCCACTCGAATTAGTAAACAAACGTCTTTACGAGCGGTTTTACGAGCCCCGCGATATTTCGGTCTCGCGCAAGCCGTTTTACGACATAATGAATTTGTTGATGAACTAGGCATTAGAAAGTTTCGAAATAGACTCGTGCTGACCACGGATCGGCTGCGGTGCTGCCAGTTACTGTGCTTTTATGAACTATTATTCTAATATTTCATGCCCTCAATGCTACTGGATATTGTTATGACCGGTTCCTGCCAACAGCAGATTTATGCGAGCTGATATAACTCTTCTTATTTTAATCCTTTATTTCACCAAACAAAGTTTGTACAAAGGGTTAGCTTGATGCTTGACAGTATTTTCTGCATATTCTCTCTGTTTTACACCTGTCAAAGTTGGCTACATTGACAGGTGTGAAACAGAGAGAGTTCTTCTTCTTTTTTTTTTATTTATGCCAGTGCCAAGAGATTTAAAAAAAAAGTACATCTGAATTCCGAATTCATTTGGTTATCGATATCTATCCCAATAAACGAAAATGAAATTAAAATAGCTTCACGCCTTTTCCAGGCACGGTAGATATCCCCTCAAATCTCTTGGTACCAACCTACTTAAGATTATTTGAATTATCTTATAGATCTAAAGGGGGTAGTCAGATAACCACACAAAAAATATGTTTGGCGCATATCCACATCTTACAGTAATTAGTATTACAGTGACAGGTTGGAAGCCCATTGCCGCTGTAGATTACTATTTGAACACTAGCACTACGCATACATTTTACGAACAGCAAAATCCATGTATTGTAGTATAAGAGTGCGATTAAATGATATAAAAATATATTTAATGTATCTTATCTAAACATCTTTCTAAAATACATAATCATCTTCACATAATTCAAATAACCTAATACGGAGCTCGGTTATCTATTAGTTAGTAATAAACCACTTAAGGTTGAATTATGGGTGAAGTATTATATAATTAAGGCGTCGCCGATAAAGTTAAGCATAAATTTACATATTCCGTCACAATATTAATAAGTAGGTGGGTAAGTTGCAGAGAGTACGCGCCTCGTACTCATAGTTATTGCGAGGTTAACACATGAGGTTAATTAAGATCAGAAGCGGGACCTATAACTAGCTAACGCCATCAGTATGGCTAGGGTTGGCCCAATCTTACATCTACGTCTTATCTCAAACACAGCAAAATTTAAAACAAAATTGCTTCTCTGACAGTGACATAATAGACGACAACGCGCAGCCTAAGCCACTGGTCGTAGATATTTGTCATTTTTTACCTATTAGACTTCGTCTGCGGGTTAGAGTACCTATCTTCCTACCTACCTAGACTTACTTCCAGCATTCTTACTAAGACCAGTACGATATTTACGGTAAATACATACCTAACTACTAATACCATGAAAAATAAGCACTGAGCATTCCGTTCTAATATTTTTTTTAATATTTTGGTAAAAATAAAATAAAAATAAGGTGAAATAAAATGACAGAAAATATAAGTTAAAAATTTTTGAATATGTATACTACAGTATATTTACACGTAACCATTAAACCCCCCCATTAAAAATTTGAACCCGGAGTTATATTATCTTTGTATTTCTGAAAGCTCCATTATCATCAGTTTGTCATTTCTAGGCTATATTTATCTTGGTGAGGTGTACTAAGAAAATAATTTCCGAAACTCAACCCCCAGACGGGTAGAGTGGCGGTTGAAGTTTGTATGAAAATTACTTGACGCGGACGAAATGGCGCGCGCTTTAAGAAACAAACCTATTATTTTTACTAGAGACCGATATTTCCTTATAAGTTTATACTTTACCGATTTATAAGTTGTTAGTGAAAGTACTGATCAAAGCCTTTATAAATTTAACTTTATAATTTCTAAATTTAAACACATTACCACTAGTACACGACCGGTTTTTAAAACAAGATCTTATAATCGGAAAGCACTCACGCAAGTCACTCTCATTAGATCACTACTACTCTTTTAACAAAATGGCACTAGGAATTTATGTACTAGGCAAATATCCTTACATAGTGTTTTATACGTGACAGGTAGGTAGAGGTTTTATAGGTACAGGTGGCCTATTGCCACTAACTACGCCTAACCGGTACTCTTTTGAGATAACTAATACATTTCAAAATAAATATGCATGATAAATATCTTACGTTTTCTGATTTAATTTAAATCTACAAAAGTTCGGCTAAAGTTTCTCGAAAGCCGAATGAATGAAAGCACTACTCCGACACTCGAGTTTGCTGAGTACTCCTTAATTGATACGATTTGATCGTCATCGTAAGCACTCCCTTATTCCCGGCATATGATTTAATTAAAGTTTAGTAGGCGTGTAGGGTAAATCTTCCAATTCGGTACACTAATCAGAAAATACTTTTTTTATTTTTACGTGCTAATAAGCTCAGTTGCTTGTAGCTTTGCATTTTGTGCTGTATATTGGAGATTTAGTTCTCATCAAAAATATGTGTGCTAGATGTAGACGTTTGTGAGAATTATTAATTATAGACGACCGATGTGGCGCGGCGAGCGAATGTCCGCCTGCGACGCAGGAGGTTGCGGGTTTGATTCCTGCCTTGGGATAAATGTTTGTACGATCTGCAAATATTTATTCCGGGTGTTCTGGGTATTTTCTATGTATAGTAAAAAATATCTATGTATGTAATACATTGTATTAAGAATATCAGTCATCTAGTACCCATAACACAAGCTCTGCTTAGCTTGGGGCTAGATAATGCTGTGTGGATTGTCCAGAATTATTATTATTATTATTATAATTAAATAAATAACTACATAATTAATTTATTGTGTGAAATGTCTGTAAAAATTTACTACTATTATATATTGATAGTGTAATTTACATTAGAGATTTGACCCCAAATACAGGTGGCCCGATTATGGCAGAGCTACCCTAATGTTTGTTGAGTTTATTGACAATGATAACGATAGTAACGCGGATATAAAGTCAATTTAAATTCCTTTACCAGACACAGCGCATAGATCCCGTACATTAAATTTCATGTAAAACGAACGTAGAAAAGGATAAACACTCAGAATACACAAAAATGTTCAGACAGAACCTGACAGTAAAACTCAGTGTCATAAAATCAAAATAAATTCTGTTGAATGCTGACGTGCCATGTGACGGTAACAATTGGAATCCTCGCTAAACCGAATCTCAGCCAATAAACATTATTAAAAATTCCTTTGACAACAGTGGCTATCGAATAATTATTTGTGTACGTCAAGCCTGCGTCGCTGTCATACTTGCACCAAATTTTCAGCCGAAACATTTTTTACTATTTTTTGACGGCTGGACGCCGGGCAGTGCGTTTATTTATTAACGAAATTCGGCCGTCTATGAAACAAGTCTAGCCCGTGCGAAGGGCCGTTCTAATCTGAACCCGACTGGTGGGGAATAGGGTGCCAGCTGAGCTGGTTACTCTGGACTGCGTTGGGTCGTTTCGCACCGCGCGAGCATCGTTTACGAGACAGCAGGCGCGACGCAGCATTGCGCTCCACCCATATCAATTTCAAATAGGTTTCCTATTCGGCCGGAGAGATTGCGTTTTGATCGTTTTGTGTGTAAAACTGCTGCCCTAAATTAAACGTTTTAATAATAGAATAGAAATAAAACGGGCGGCCTGTTGACGCATGCATCGATGGCGCGGTCGTTTCATATTTCATTAGTTTTAGTGAGTCGTGAAGTAAAGGCAAACATTGATTGTTAGCGGTTCAGGTCGTGCATGGACCACATCAATGATTGGAATGATCAATTACGTAGTAGTTCCAATTAACGATAGTGCAGTGACAAATCAAATTTAACGGGTTCCGTTTGGGAGTCGTTCGCTAATTAGAGCTGCGGGTGAAGTGCCTCTCAGTGGCTCTGTGGCTCCTGCGAACTAATCAGGTGGCTAAATAATGTAGTCGTGACGGTCTCGTTAGCGTGAGCTGAGACAGACGTTATTAATTAACATCACATCGGGCACCTCGGGCGCCCCGCTTCTTACCTCCGCCCCTCGCCACTTTACAACTCAGGGTTTCCTACTATAACGTCCGTCGTCTGGCGGACCGACATGCAATCACTTGAATCTAGTATAAAACATCTAGATCAAAGTCTCACTGAAGTATTTGTAATTTCAAAAGAAGTGTCAGTTGATCAAATAAAATGAGTTGTACTATCTCGCTTGCTTTTGCTGATTTGATTTTTACCTCAAATTATTTTCCCATCCCACTTTCTTTTTGTGTATTATTTACTTGATTTTTTTGAACCATGATAAAAATATGTGCGAGTCTTCCAAATATAAGCCTGTCTATTTTTCTATTTAATTTAGTCTGTATACAATATTAAACTGTATATTAAAGTAAACACAGTATAAAAAATTGTATACAGTAATAAAGTGTATTCTTAGTGTGTATAATAGCAAAGTAAAAAACAGTAGTTTATTTGACGACCTTCATAACATGGTTACCGCTTTACTAGAAAACCGTAGCTCCATAATGTGCACTCACTCCTTGTGCACGAGGTAAACTAGCTCATGGCAATAGCTATCTCAGACAACTCATCTCTAATAATGAACTAATCACGCTAATTAGCTAACTAGCGTGATTAGTTCGTTATTTAACTATTGCATTATTTTATTAGCTGTATTGATTGAGTTTAATGAACCATCTTTCTAGAGAGTTGGTGTCTAGTGGTAATTAACCCTGCTTTCCGACTCTGAGGTCACGGGATCTAATTCGACCCATGGATTTTTCTGTTTGAAAATTGTATGCGTGTATTATTAGTATGTTTAGTTGTAGTGTATAAGAAATAATTAGCATCATGGCTTATCCCTAAGTAAGATATCCCCTCATATCCCTTAGTACCAAGTTACTACTCGAGATTCTTCGAGGACGTCTAAAGAGGGTAGTCAGAAGTACGTTCGGATATTACATTTACAAACCCACATGTACCAAATGTGTTATAACTTAGCTATAAAGAAAGAAGAAAGAAATAAAATATATTTATTTAACCCCAAACTTCACAAATCGCAGACATGCGCAGCAGAAAGTGTATACTGAAGTACACTAGGTATAACCTAAAAAAGAATAAAAATAAAAAACACATAGCCTACAACCAAACTAGGTACCTACTACCTAATTAGCATAACTTTTAACTTAACCGTACTTAACTCTCTTTTAGATAAAGAAACTAAGTTGCTAATTTATGTTAAAAATTGTGTTTTATTTACCCAATAAATAATAGTGTAAACACGAGAGAATCTCGTAGCTCATTCAGCTCTGGCGTTTGAGAAAGCGTCAAAGCAAAATTTCCTATAGCAACCCTTCTTGTAAGCCGGGCCGTCCAATTAAGAAGCCAAACACAGCTTCAATTTATAGTAACAGTGACTTGGATACATGTACAAGATGGGTTCATCTCGTGAATTTCTCTGGTGACACGACTTGTGGGGACGTCCGTGCAAACATGTCCGACACTCGTGCTGTTATTCTGAATTCATGGCGACAAATATGATACCCAGTTATATCTAAATTATTTAGATACGATTACGCAATCAAATAAATTTATAAATCTATATTAATCATAAGAATCTTTGTCCTGACTGACTAACTGACTGACTGACATTTAATTTGACACTTAAATTGGTCTTGATGCGTAGAGATGTACTAAAAAAGTAATTTCCGAAATTCAACCTCTTATAGTTTGTATGCAAACAACTTCACGCGGACGAAATCAGGCGCGTATCGCTTGTCAGTTATAAGAATCTATGTCCTGACTGACTGACTGGTATATAGACAACGCACAGAATTTTTCAGGGTATTTTTATTTTAGTGCGTTGAGGTGTACTAAGAAAGGAATTCCCCAAAATCAACCCCTTAACAGGTACAGCGGGGGTTGAAGTTTGTATAAAAAATATTATGCGCGCAGGTTTTGCTAGTTTAAAAATATTCATACCTATCTAAGTAGAGGCGTGATCAAAAAAGCGCTGTAAAAAATCTCTTGAATTGATGTAAAGGCTTGATTACTTCTACTTTTTAAACAGTATCTCTTTGTGTAGGGCTCGCCCAGGGAAGTTCTACCACCATGTCTATTTCTATCGCCAAGCTGTGTTCTGGTTTGAAGGGTTAGGGTTCCAGTGAAATTAGCGGCAGATGAGGCTTAACACCTGTATGCCTCAGGTTGATGGACGTAAGGCAGTGCATCGGGCACCTTCCTAATACACACCACAAAAAAATTGTTTGGAAGTGTTTATAAATACTTATAAAAAAGAGACACTGATGCTAAAGATAACTGATGACGATGCAACTTATCAACATTTAATATTTACATTTAATTTAATTTTTGGGCACACTTCCTGCGGTCAGTGACTTAAATTCTGTTTTTTACCTATAGTAAAGACCCGCACTTTACTATAGGTAGAAAAAGTTATGATAAAATATGTAGATATAAGGTAGATAGGTTAAATATTAGATGTAAAATATTTGTAGGTATATACTAAATTACTTCCATATTTACAGTATAACATACAAATTAAGACATTATTCATGAACAAACCCCAGTGCGTATTCAAGTATTCCATGCCATTTAACACGTCATCAGCCGCATCGGGTGCATTCTACAATGATTTACCGATCAGTTTATACTGTCCCGAGCACGCATCACAAACACGACCAAAGTGTATTATTACTGCTGATATCTAACCGCAGTTCAGTAAGCGTAAGCTTAAATAATCTCTCGAGTTTGATTCATTTTATTAATCCAACGCTTATAAAAAAAAATTACAACTTATTGAAATATTAAAAGTATGTCCAAAATACATGAATCATTTTAGATATTTGCAGACCTTTGCAAACTAAATTAAATATATTTTTAATTAAACACTAAATACCTCTTTATTTGTACATAGAATAGAAACAATACAAACGAGAAACTACGATAATTAATTGTACAAGTACTAGTGACAATGTGGTAACCATAGTCGAAGTTAATAAATAGAAAGTCAGAGAAACCAAAGCTCCAAATATCCCAATATTGGTCCAGTTTAGCGACGTCAGATATCAGTAATCAAATTTTGAACAAAGATTGACCGTTTGGCAGACTCTCTTACCCCAGTATTCCATATTAGGAAAATTTCTCACTCAAGTTATATTAAATAACACGATATATTTTTGCATAATATTCCTAAGGGCTATGCAAAGGTATTTAACATTTGTTTAAGAGAGCAACCAGTCGATATATACTCGTAAAATACAACTTACTAACTTGAATATCTCACTCAAGCAAAATTTTCCCCAAGCTATATTCGACAACATACGTATTTATATGGTTATCCAAAAATTTATAAAAATTTTTGGTGAAGAATCTAGCCTACCTATAAGAAATATTTCAAGTGATACCAAAAAAACTTTGAGTTTGTTAGTTTTTATGGTGCTTACCTGCACTTAAGGATTTCACAAAGATTTTATATAATTCCAAAAATTATTTTTGGGGTGATATAAAAAAAAACTTGAGTTGGTATCAAGATTTTTTTAAGCTTCATATAGTTCTAAAGTTTAGTTATGAGTAAAGGAATAAAATACAGGTGTGTTTCTATTCAACTGCAAGGACTCAAGACTAGACGGACAAAGAGACAAACGAAATTAATCGGGACCATGCGCCGACCTAACCCAATCTTCGGACCGAGAAGTTCCAATTGGGTCCGTCTTTTAGATTGGCCGCCACAGAATTGAAACTCTTGAAACTCAGCTACCGTTATATGACGGCAATAACTAAAACGGTTACTTCAATTATAACCGTAAATCAATAAAGTTTTAAAAAATTTACAATGGTTTTATATTTTTCTCACTCATTCACTTAGTGTAATATGATTTCCTTTAGCCTAGGTGCATAATAGTACTAAATATAAAACTAATAAATTTAAAATATATAACAGCTAGCTTTTCACTTAAAAATTAAATTTAATTAGGATCTTCCGGTAGATTCTGATTTAAAGAAATGGCAAAATTTGATGTATGCACGTTCTAAGCAATATTCAAAAACTACCTATCCCTCCACCTCCACCCTAATTATTAATCTTAAATGGGATCTTTTTAAAACAGTTTCATCGTAATTGGATCAGTCATACATGTCATTAAAAAATAGAATAGAGCATCTCTTATTTTAAAGTCGGTTAAGAAACTATGAAAACAGTGAGCTCATATTTTGTGGTTTCATCTTTATTTCATAGTAATGCTTACAAGCATTTTGGAATTCGAACTTTGTGGACTCTTCACCTCGATTTAAAACTAGGCTATACGGCCGTATTTTATGACGGTGGCTACTTTGTAGGAATTTCGCAAATGGTTTTATTAGCGTCTGCCTCGTACTAAATGATAGTGCTACGGCTGTGCTTGAACCAATGTTGTATTTAAATGCGTTTATTTGCGTTTGATTATTTCTAGGATAAGAAAATATAGATGATATCCTTATTTATTTTATTTTATAATTTTAAGAAAACTTACAGCTAGGTACACAAAAATCTAATAAATTCAAAACACATTCGGAAGGCCAATTAAAAGATTCCACTGATAGCCATATACACATAAAACAAAAAACAGTTAACGTGGACGACTTATACAAATACAAATATGTATAAATCTGGATTACCAGATTAATATTACGTATAAATATTGAACTTACTTTTATATTTCCGTATTCATCCAGTTCAGTTCAGTACCTACTTAAGTTTTTATTATGCACTAAATAAATATTTATTTTAAATACGAATTAGGCATACAAATATTTATTGTATGCTGTGACACTGTTTTGAAAGTTATTAACTGTACATGTTCTAGTGCAGCTGACTGTACCATGAGACACTGATTAAATTCTACTGACTTTATGCGAGATTCAAAGATTTCTTTGAATCTCGCATCGGATTCGGAGACATCAATTTACGTACAATGTCAATTTGGGAAACTGCGGACACAGGGCCTCATTAGGGCGAGCGGTTGCAATTAAGCCGTACGTCTTTTGCAACTTAACGAGCGCCCAAATTGGACCCCCTTACCGCCCTCCCTGGACACGCGTTTTAAATAAACATTTTGAATGTACAAATTTGGTTTTACTGTTTTATATAACGTGTTCTACTTTGTACTTAATGTAACCTGTATATCTTTTGATATTTATTCGAAACAGCTAAAGAAATCATGGAAAGAAATTGTATCTTAGAACCTAAAGCTTCTAGGTAAGATTTTGAATCTATACTGGATCTGCCTCATGAAGGACTTTTGTCTACTTAGACGAAGATTTAGAAGAATCATCTCTGTATTTTTTACAGGTTAATGATAATTTAATATCTCAAGGCAAAAGCGATCAATGTCAGCTACAGCGGCAGTTACCAATGGGTGAGATGGTTGTCAAAAAATGGTGTACATATTCATAAAAAAAATTACAAGTCCACTTTTAAATTTGATAAAATATTGCACTTACAACGCGTTCTGAATCAAACATAAACCCCCAGTTACTCGTACATACTCGTAGCTTGCAAATCAAAAAGTTGGTTAGTTAGCGAAAGTGTTATCGGGAACGGGTAAGAAGTTGGTATTTTCCAGGAGTCTCGTTAGGCAGGCGGGGGCGGGCGGCGGCTGATTGCCGATTGAGCAGCAATTGCCTTGATTGACGGCGCCCGCACGCCCTAACGAACCTGCTTTCAACGTGGACGTGCCGGCTACATTCACTCTCTGCTCTGTACTCCCGTCTTCATCACAACGTTTAGGACATTTTTGCATTGCAATTCTAATGTGGTTAAAACCGGCATTTATACCGAATAACTTCACATGAGCCACTGGTTATTGCTGGTGTTCAAATTTTGTTCTAAATAAATAAACAGTTAATAGTCACACACTCAACAAAAGGACTTCTTGTATGAGAGGTATGAGAAAGTACGAGTACGATGCTGCCATGGTTTAATTTTAATAAAAAATAATTTGAAGTACGTAACGTAAACCTTTCATAAAGGGTCTACGCAGGTGCTACGATTTATTCAAAAAGCAAAACAGTTATTTTTCATAAAAGTTTTTATGTTTTTCCTTGTTTTTTGCTGCATGCTGAAAAACTATGCTTGTGACAAGTATCTAACGCACAAAATACCTAAGTACAAATAAATTGCAAACGCAAATAAACTATACCAGCGAATAAGACGTCTTGCTTAATGCTGCTTTCGTTTAACAAAAGAAGCAATAAATCATTACAAAATTCGTTATTAAACCATCTTAATGTTTATTTAATGCTTTCATCGCTACAGCAAACACGGTGCGTACCTCCGACTAATTTCGTACACACATAGTAATCAGCACGAACATCATCAGCGTCTTTGAAGAGCGAGACCGCAATCCATCATATCGAGACAAAAGGAAAACGTCGTATGCGTGAGAACGCGCTAATTTTGTCAAGGAGCCTCAATCAGGAAAGGCGTGCGGTGCGAAGTCGTTGCGCGGCGTGGCACCGCCGCCGGTCCTAGGTACTCGTACCTGAGGCGCGGGGGTCGACTCGTTAGTTGTTGTTTGCCGAGTGACGCGGGTCAATCAGCAGAGACATGCACGGAACCGCACTTCTTCATCCCCCCGGACCCCCACAGCCCCAGAGCACGGGCCCGCTCGTTAGGCCGCGCCGTCTCTGTCAACTGTGAGACGAGCTTTATCGAATCTACGACGCACGACCCGCGCCGCGGTCGGCCCACTCTTCGCTCTAGTTTGACTCACAACCGCCGGTAAACAAGGGAAATCAGTGTAAAACGAATTTATGCGAACGTCAAATACAAGCTTAAGTTCCAATGCTATTTATGAGTTGGTATTTGTAACGATAAATCAGCGTTGGAGCTTCTTGAAAGCGAAAGTTGAGGCTGTAAAAAGCGCATATTTGAGGGAGAGTACGGCGGAGATAATTGGATGAGATTCCGTGCATTTGGCTAATTAACACAGGGACGGCAGCTGTGAGCCGCCTGAGGATAAGCGACAGGCTACAAACTTGTTGCCCCTGGCGCCATCTAGGTATCGACGATGAAACTACATATATTTTATCTACAACCAATATAATATCATTTTATTTTACCAAGATAAGTAGTAGGTACCTACACACGTTCTTTACCTTGAGGGCTTTTTCAATATAACTAACAATCTCTTATAAGTATTAATAAATTAAGTATAATTACATAAAAGGATTAAATTAATAAAACTGTGGTAAAGTATGCATTAAGTGTTAATAAACAACGCACAAATAGCTTTAAAACTATAACAAATAACCGTAAAACGTTTTTTCACATCAATTTACTTTATGACGTCATATTTATACGAAAGTGAAGAAAATAAACACTCGTAATTGGTATAAAATACCTCAAAGGGCTTTATAAGATCGCATGGAAAAACTGGTTCATTTCTATTGGAATTGCTACACGGTATATTACCCGCGACATATTTATCAATAACACTTATGGTTATTCTCCATTTATGCCGGTTCATTAGACTATATCAGTAGTAGCCACTGCTATGACTGTCTGCGAGGCAATAACTAAGCTTTCCTAATACGTATCCGCAGTACAAAACATAGAAGGTTAATTGACAACGGACTTGTTGCAAAAACTTTGTTATCTCCTCCCCAAATTAGTCTTTAGCGACCCATAACAAGAGCAATTTAGCTTGTTTGCGAGACGTCGCCACCGATCGGCCGTTGTGTGCAAAACTGCGTACTTTTTGTACCTCTCCCAGGTAGAAAACCGCAACGGTTCAAAGCATTTTCATAACAATGCGCCCGCGGCTTTCTCGGTATACTTTTTTGGGTGCTCGATGCGTTTGACAGACACGCCATTGTCATCGTCAGATGACGGACTAAAAACTGATTAAATCGATGATCAATGGGAAAGATCGATCGGGAGAGCGGAATCCATTGCCATAAATGGTACTAATTAGAGGTCTGTAAGAACTCGGGAGAGTCTACAAAATCTATAAAAGATGAAGTTTGACTAGGGCTCGTAACTTACCTTGTATAGTCGCTTTTGCATAATATCATTCCGCCTTTGAAGTAGAAGGAGCGTCCCATGTCCGCGAGGGCCTGGCCACAGCAGGTACATTTCAAGCAGCCGTGATGCCAGTATCTGTCGAGTGCGTGTAGGAGGAAGCGTTCTACGATCTTGCCACCGCAACCAGCGCATTCTTTCAGCGCTGGATTGTTGTTGTTGTGGTACTGAGAGTCGTGCCCGTTGGCCGCGAAGGCCGCCTCGGGCGAAGGCGGGTGGGGCGAGCTCAGCTCACCGTACCCGTGGTAGTGCGGGTTCATACTCAGCGCGCTCGCTGCCAGCTTGACGGTTAAAGCGGGGACCGCTCGCACTCACACCACGACTACACGCCCTGAAACAAAACAAACAGCCACATAAGTAGGGGCACTACTACTGTCTAGAAAAATGAAGATCATCTGGGATTCGTTCGGGCCCACTCTGTGGGGTAATAACTTTGACCTTGCAGATTGTCTTTTTGCATTTGTCGGCAACGCTAAGGCGAGCGGGTTTGGATGTAGGCCTGCGGGTGGCCGCGCTTATAAAATTTTCCAATTAGCAATTTCATACAATTAGGAGCGGGTGAAGGTGCGGGCAAGGAGTGGGGGCGAGTGAGGCGAGTGCGTCAACCCGATCCAATTAGCTCGTAGCCGGCGGAGCGACGGGACGCTCGCGTCTCTGCAGCCCTGTCGCGTCGCCATAAAACTTAATTAAACGTTTAAAAACAAGTATTCATTAAAGAATAATCAAGCTTATGTAGTCATAAATAACCGGATAGTCCCGCGCGCGGAACGGGTACCGTAATTAAGACTGCACAGAGTTGATCAAACGCACTGATTTGAAACTACCCTTCATTAAGAGCGCGAGGCGGGCGCGGCACGGGAGTTTCCGCGGTGCAGAAACTAATTAAGAATAACGGACGCTTTAAAAGCGTAATTAATTTAGATTGTAATTCTATTTCTCTGAGAGTAAAGTAGACAATTATTTCAGTAGCCCTTTCTTTTGGAACGATTTGCTTTGCTGAATGTAATTTGCTTAATTTCTGTGTCGGACAGAATAAAGGGTTGTAGCAACGTTTGGATTAATATCTTACTGGCAGCGCGTCCGTAGCGAACCGTAAACAAACAGACGTCCATCCGTTTATTCCTTACGCCACGTTTTGTAGTAAACATTCAGTAACAGTTGCAGTAATTAACCAGTGATATAAACACGGGTATTGATGAATATTGAGAAATGTCATTTGAATATGAGCTTAATTAATTAGTCTTGAAGTTATTGAATTGACTGCTTTATTCAACATTATTGAAGGCTGTTAGAACGTTCAGAAATCCTTATTCTGTAATACAATACTGACTACATTTTAGTTAAATAATTAGCTCTGACTGTTTCTAAGCATTATTGAGTCTGATTATAGCACGTTAAGGTTCATTTTTGATTGGACTCTAATTTGCAGTGACAGTAGTAGGTAAGGGCCAGTTATTGGCGGGTACCGTGCACCGTGTTGCGTGCCCACTAATGAGCCTCATCGCGTGTACTCCATAGATAGGACCCGGAATAGGCGCGAACTTAGAACAACTTTTAATGTCTCTGTTTGGTCAATTTTCTACAAACGATTTTTCGCTTAATTAGAGTTCAACGCGCTTATTATAAAATGTACCGTCAGTACTTATAATAAGATAGCGCAGTGTTTACATATTATTGCCATGCTTTTAAACTGTTTAAATATAAAAAAAATACTCTGTCACTGTTTATCATCATTACCTTATTTATTACCTTATCATTACATTATTTATACAATTGGCCTTACTAATAAAAATCTGTCAAAAGATAAACAATGCTTAAACTATTGTCATCTCTTATCAATTTGTAATGAAAAACAGTGACGGAAGACATTTTATGCAGTATTTACATTCGAATATGGGGATTTTGTTATGTGACTAATTTGCTGGTTATTTAATATCTTTGCTTTCCGTAACAAAGCTTTATTATATCTACGAGATATTGTTATCGCACGGCTTTGACTGGCATAAAAGTTTTTTTTTTATAATATTGAACAATCCACACAGCATCATCTAGCCCCAAGCTAAGCTGAGCTTGTGTTATGGGTACTAGATGACTCATATACTTAATACAATATATTACATACATGATATTTTTTATTATGCATAGAAAATACCCAGAACACGCGGAATAAATATTTGCAGATCGTACAAACATTTATCCTAAGACGGAAATCGAACCCGCAACCTCCTGGCGTCGCAGGCGGACACCCGGCCGCTGCGCCACATCGGTCGTCATACCCAGTAACGGGACGTTGTAGTGTCTGGGGCAGGGTTTTAGATGGAGTAGGCTTGTCCAGCACATATGCCATTCCCACAGTCTGCCTAATCCACAGGAAAGTCATGGTCAATACGTGCTGACTAAACCTCGGGTTTCCTCATGATGTTTTCCTTCACCATTTGAGAGAATAAATACACTACGTAAAAGGAGGATTTTGTATTAGGAACACGATATACTATGTGCATAATTACTTAAACTTATGTCTATACTATTCATACTAAAACAGATTGAGCAGAAACGAAAATGTGTTTTGTGTCTATTACATCAAGGTTGGGAATGTTATTGTTTGGTAAGTTGCGTGTTAGGCCCGGGGGTGGCTTGAGAACCGACAGGTGCCATTTTCATTATTCAAGCCCTATTGATTGGATACTTTGTTGCCGTTTAAAAATCTTATTAGCAACCAACCGCCCGACAACAAAACGATGAGCCCCTGCTATTTACAACTTAAGTGATTTTTTTCAATTACAACGATGAAATTTCGAATTTTTCGGGCCGCGAAAGCGTTCGTCATTCTGGTTAGTGAATGTTTGTTTCCGTATTCTTTACTCAGTTAAGTGGTGGCACTAAATAAGGTGACAAAGCATAATATGATGCAGCTATTTGAATCAGGTTTTGGTTTCGATCTCCACAGAGAACAAATATAGTGTATGATGTAGGTAAATAAAAGTAAAACTTAATGCAAGCAACTGTGCTATCACATCGGTCACTTACTCAAACCTCTCAGCTTAATACAAAAGCCGCCGCTGCGCTGGTAACGTAATTAAGACGCAACCGCCAGTGGAATTAAACGCAAAACGGAATGAGAATGTGAGCCTAATTAGAGTCGCGAGAGGAGAAACGGTAGTAGGGGTTGCAACCCTTTTTCTTATGCTGACTGTTGCATCGAATTTGTCGCGGATGTCTTTGGTGGGTTTCCTTCAAATAGCCTTGTACAAATAAATTAAATCAATGAATACTATACAATCTACACGTACTGTGTCTTATTAAAATGAGCATTATAAAATCCTTATTAGAACTACCCAATAATTTATACATGGTGCATTTTATATATTTTAGTTTCATGCAGTATAAAGCCGGTGCTCACGTTATTTATCAAAAGATGAGTGTTCCGTATATATAAAATTGATATAAAATAAGAATAAACTTAAGCAATAGTAAGTAGAACACCTAGCGCCTAGTTAAGGCCGCCAAAAACATTTAAATTGTGAAAACCAATTGCAAATTTTCTCAAATTTTACCTGAATTATATTTTTTTAAGTTTTATTGTAACGGACAAATAAATTACGTCGATATCGGATTTACATATCAATTTAACTAAAAAAGCCATAGTCTATCAGTGTTTACTTATTGACTCATGGCTGTTTCCTTCGATTTTTCCAAGTTTGTAAATGGACCTAACGCAGGATTATGGTCCATAATTGGTAGTAATACTCGATTGTATCCAATTAAATAGCCCATTTGTTTAAATAGAATATTGAGACAAAGCGAGGACATTTTGCAATGTGTAGTAATATGATCCAGCAAGGTCTAGCATTGACACGCAATGAATCGCCACAATTACTTGTTATACACTCAAAGGTTTGTCTGGTAGGTCATTCGTACCCTGATTACCTTGTCAGGTTATATCTAGTACCGATCTACTTAGATAATGATGCATCTCCTGCGTACTAAACTAAACGCCGACACAGCGACCACCAATCCACCTAACCCTTCAAATAGGGGGAAGACCCATGTATAACAGTAGAAATTTTTATAAGCGGTTATTTCTAATATATTTTTAGTTCAGCAAAAAATACTTATTCAGAACAAGAAATAATAATGTCTATTCCTATTTGCATGCGTGTTCTCGTTTAAACGTTCTCATTATTTCTACAAAATTATCGTAAACTGCGCTCATTATCCGTTATTATAATGAAAAATAATGATTGTAACATTGTGTATAAAGTGGGAATGGTACATTGATCAAACGGTTTCGGTCTTGGAGACATAATAAAGATTCTGTTCATAGAATATTCAGACCTCTTATTTAAGGTATTAATGTATTAATTAAGCAACAGAAAAATTAACACACAGAACAGTACAAAAAAAATTATTTTTTTTTTTGCGTCTTTACAGTTATGTCTTCCTGTTTATGGTCCTAGCAGATTGAAAAACGCTATTGGGCCATTTAGGCAACTGTGTCCCTATACTATATAAAAAATATTTCACGCGCTCTGTATTATTGTTACTCTGTGGATCTTGTGGCCGGTTTGAGGTCACGCCGGATGAATGCCGGGCCCCATTAACGGTCATTATATGCAAATAATATTACACATTAGCTTGTACCGAAGCAATGCAAGTACTATAGCTATTATATCGATTTTTTAATGAGTTTAGTGAGCTTTTCAAAGCTTCGACGACCTTTTCTGCATTTTGTGACTTCCCAAGTGAGGGCTCAATTCCCGAAGCAAGACAAAATGTTTGCATAATCAGAAATTAGTACACCAGAATCATATAGATCGAACGCAAAGTTACTCACCTAATGAAGCATAACAATTAACTCAAAAACTTGGAATCGCATCTGATTGGATAAAATTAATCAATGGCGAGCCGGGTCCCGATCTGTCCAAACCGTGGGTTATTCCCAATACAACCCAGTATTTTTATCTCTTACTAGCAACAAAATGAAAAAGTCACTGCCATTCTTATGAAAATTAGATCGTGTAGCTTTATCATTTTTAATACCAAGCTTATCAAACCATGTTGATGTTTCTAATCAACCAAAACTGTTGTGTAAAAATAGTTACCACGTTGAGAAAGGACTCTTTGTCTACAGATTCGTGGTCTCCATTCGAGTAAAAAAATAATATTTCTATAGTCAATAAAAGGTACAGATGGCTTTGTTCGAATCCATTTTCTATTCGAAAATCTTGTTAGCCAATGCCAATGTTCTCAAATGATGAAGAAAAACTTCGTGGAGAAACCAGTTAGTATTCTAGCAGCAACGATGACCATGAAACTTATCACGTATGGAATACCAACTACTGCAAAACTTGGGTATACAATGCACCAAACATAATAACTTCAACTACTCTCCTATAGACATCCTTATAGAATCTCGAACACCCTTGGTACTAAGAGATTTAAGGAGATATCTATCCTGCCTGATGCCAAAAGTCTTGAGGACATTCTATTTGTTTAGTCTAAGGCAAACGCTGTTCGTCTAACAAGGTGCTTATAATTTGTGAAGGTCAAATAATTTTTGAATTATGTTCCATGTGCAACGTTCGGAAACAAATTATCTAGCATGATTAGTAAGAACATGAATAAATTTTAAAATCACAGATCAGCGCGCAAGAAATACGAGGTACGTCATGCGGAGGACATTAGGAATGCACCTAGTCCGTCCCGTCAATGGAATGGATATTTTATGTTCCCGTGGGCGAAGTGGGCTCCAATTTGTCCGCAGTTTTTTAATTAGTATGGATGTGAGAGAAACGAATTGGATTTACGTATGATGCGTTTATGCGGTGCATTGGGAAAAATAAAGTGATGATGATTTGAAATTGAGTAATAGGTATGTATAGGTTATAAGATATTTAACATAAAACTTTTAATGAATCCACTTACGCGGTATTTATCTTATTTCCTACCTTATTTCACTAAATATTTGTAGAACCTTAGATCATTAGATACTGCTTGAAACGCACCAACGCATCGAAAAAAATGTCAGAGTACTGTACTCCGACAAGTCGCTCCCCGCCCATCAGTGTCAATTGAATTTTCATGGCGGACGGTCACATCTCTGTATAACATTTTGTGTCTGCAATGGCGAGTTGTACAATAAAAGTGTGCAGAAACTACAGAGGACGATTAAAAATGACAAGTGAAGTGTCCTTCCATCAGTAAGTATCTAAATTTTAAGTTTAATTCCAAGTAATTTGATAAATATAATTCAAAAATTAGCGCGTATTATTTCAACTCGCACTTGACATGTTTGTTAGTGTTGCAAGGTTTTGTATACACAATTCCCCATGTGAGTGCGCGATTGTCGTTTACTTATGTTAGTAACAGACTATGAAAAAGAATATACATAAATCATCATCATCATCCTCATTAGGTACTCAATAAAGTTTACTGCAGGACACACTCGTAGGTCTCGTGTGCACTCTACTTATATAATTATGGAAAAAGCGCACGGCGCTGGTGAGTTTTATTTCAGACTCAGAAATCGGTCAAGTGCGAGTAGCCCTGAATATTGTTTGAAGGTTTTACTTCTGCATTTTACTGTTCATCCGATTAGGCAGTTAGTACAACATTTTTGTTATGTGGTTGTGTATGTACCCAAGAGGATTTTGACAAAAATGGTCAAGTGCGAGTAGGGCTTGAATATTTATCGTTGATTTTCTTATTTGTAGACATTTTTTAAGCTTTTTTAATATGGGTATCGTTTTCGACCAATTTCAAAGATGACATTAATTTTGTAATTCAAGGTGGTGAAAACTTTTTTGTTTTTTTTTTTTACCAATACCAATTTTTTCCACTAAGTATTGTTTTCGACTAATAAAGGGCCTAAGTATATATATTAGCACTAACCTTGACCATAATTATAGTAACTATGTTACATTTTTTTTCAGAATTCCAAGTGATCCTATCCAAAAAAGTAAATGGGTGAAAATTATACAGAAAAGCCGTATTTTAAATTTTTTTTAAAACCATGTGAGATGAATGCAAAGCGTTTTGTCGTACAATAAAAAAATACTTATATATTTTTGCTTTTTATTTGCTTTACATTTTATTTTACAAACAGTCATAAGATTGTTAGTAACAAAAACAGACCTAAGAAAATCAAATTCATAACCCGACTTCCCCTTGACCATTTTTTGGCAAAATAATTTCCGGGCACACATTTAATAATTCACAAAGCGTAGTTGAAAGAACCATATTTGCATTTTATAAATGAAAAACATAGTCAATTATTCATGCCCGACTCGCACTTGACCAATTTTATATGTCCGAAACTGTCTCGTGCTAAAAAACGCAGTCACATCTTACTTAAAAACCGGAACCTAAATTTGATCTGTTTACCCCATAAACTGGGAAACACATTGTCAGCTGGTAATGTTACGCACGCACACAGTGACAAATATAATGACGTGCAATGAGTGTAAGACAATGTGAGCGCGTGTTGATGTATGGGTGACACGCAAACAAGTTTGCCTAACTTGGCCTATTTTTTAGGTACGCGTTGCAGGAGTAGACTCTATCTAGAGAGTAAATGATCTAAGTGTAGAACCTAAGTTGTTTACCTTTTTTACTGTAAAATCCAATAATTTCCGGTTCCTTGGTCGAAAAATACCGGGAACCCCGGTTCTTCAAAGAGTACCGGTTCCTAGTAGGTACCTAGTTTACCTTAGTACTACCTTACCTTAATACCTACTATACCAAGTATTTTCTCTTTCATATCTACAAGAATGAGGTGACAGTGAGCAGATGTTACTTTAGCCAGACTCAAAGGAGGTTTGTAAAATCTATCTTTACTAATTATAAGAACCTTTATTGACTGACTGACATATAGACAACGCACAGCCTAAAGCATTAGTCGTAGAAAGTTGAAATTTTCCAGATATATTTGTCTATGTGCGTAGAGGTGTCCTAAGAAATGATTTCCCGAAATTCAACCCCTAAACATGTACAGCCGAGGTTGAAATTTGTATGAAAATAATATCACGCGGTCGAAGTATGCTTTGTCACAAATTTTATGGACTTTTCTTAAAAGAATCTGGGATTTTACTACGATAGGAGAACAACTGTAAGTACATAAAACTTACATGTTCAGCTCTCAGCTTAGCTTGAGTAGGTTCTTACCGGCTAGATAAAACCAGAAAAAAACAAACAACAATAACCAATTTATTAACCCATAGTAAAAACGGAATCATTCAGTGTGTAATATCCACATTCTGCCATCTGTCACTAAAGAATGTTGAATGAATGCTTTGTCGATCGTAATCACTCGTTAGCGATAACTTTGTCTCACTATTATGTAGTTCCGTCGAGTGAAACAGGTGTCAAGGCGAAAAACAAGATAGCTTACAATCACAATGTTTAATCGACTCGACATTATATAAGGGAATTAATGAAAAAAAAATTGAAGAAATTAAAAACTTGATATTCTTCGACGGTATCTAAGAGGAGTTGTCAGAGGTACGTCCAAAATGTTTAGATAATACATTTGGTACATACCTATATTTATAACCCGGGCATTCATCATTGCAGAATTAACCAGAGTGTCCCAATAAGTAATGATTTTCTTTTTTTTAATATTTTACGCGGCACAGATTTTTTTACACAAATTTATGTATTTGGCTCTTTGTCAGAATAAGGGTTTATTTTGAGAGCTGTCTGACAATTGTGTCATTATTTAAATGCCAGTTAAACACTCTGTTTGACAGTTTCCGCAAATATCCCCACAGTGCGCAGTGTCATCGACCCCGATAAGTAAAGCTAAAACTCACTAGAAAATACATTATTGTAAGTATTCATTCTTATCTAATTCGCAAACACTGATAACTTCCCATTGAGTTCATCAGTCGTTGCACTTTAAATATTGCGAAAGATAGAACTACCGTTTCTGTAAATTGACGTGCATTGGGTTAATGACCCTTAATCAATGAAAAAAAATAAAAAAATCTATCAATAAAACGTTTTTAATGCATAAAATTTTTAAGTTGTGTAATTTGAAAAACCAGTAGTGACAATGGATTAAATTATTATATCACAACGACGATGGTGCGCCCGATGACCTTTGTGCAATCAATATAAAATACAAAATACGATGATTCATCTGCCTTTATGAGATAAATTAGCTGTACTAAATAACAATCAATATAGATATTTCTGCCTTTTGGGGTCCAGAAGCATGGCTTTTATTTAAAGAGTTATCAAGAGGCTGGTGGTTGTGACTAACAACCAAAGGGCTGGCGCTTACCTTGGACAGAGAATTAGCTTAGCTATCCAAAGAGGTAACGTTGCCAGCCTTTTGGGCACACTTCCTGCAGACAATGATTTAAATACTATTTTCTACCTACAGCAAGAACCTGCAGTTAGAAAACAGAGTTACTGTATAATGTGTAGGCAGGTATGTTAAATGTTTGTGTAAAATAACTTGCGTTAATATTTCAAAAATGTAGATTATTAAAAATATTCATGTAGATATTGTTTTACAAAAATTGAAGAGTTGTGGTAAATTTGGGTAATTTTTTTTATGTATTGACTAATCCACGGCTTCATTTGGTTTACCGAACTGAATAAATATACATTCGTGAAAATTTTACACTACTGTTAAGCCCTAAACAAAACAAAGCTTGATTTTTAGGTATACACCACTTTTTCACATCAAACATATTTTTTTTATGTTTGAACGACTAATCGTTTGACTTCTAACACACCCGATGGAGAGTGTAGAAAGTGGAACAAGAAATATTACTAAACATTTAATATTACGTACTAGCTGTGAAATCTGAGCTGTGTCCACCAGTCAACATTATATTTATTTAAACAGTACATGTTGCTGTGAGTATATGATGTTGTGTGTACGCTTGTCAAACTTTCTCATTTGGGCAGATAATCGCGGTAATTTTTATGAGTTCAGAGAAAATTGTATACCGTTACCGTTGTCCATCTAGCAATTTGAGCTTATACTCTTTATTCACTAAACAGTTAACGTAAAGCTGTTAAGATGGTTATACCGTTGCGTTCATGCGTTGTCAACCGCAACGTTAACCTGTGTAAATGAACTCAAACGATCGTTTTGAGAAACGAGGTCTCTATACACTCAAGACTTTTTACTTTAAAATGAACTACATTTTTATATATTGTTTTATTTGACTTGATTTCGATGCAAGTATCCACTCGCAGCTTCCCTTGCCTGGTTCCGTGGGTAAAAGTTTGTTTTTAGAGTTCCGCACTCGAAGGGTAAAACTGGACCCCATTACTAAGACTCCGCTGTCTGTCTGTCTGTCTGTCACCAGGCTGTATCTTATGAACCGTGATAGTTAGTGAGTTGAAATTTTCACAGATGACGTATTTCTGTTGCCGCTATAACAACAAATACTAAAAAATAGAATAAAATAAATATTTAAGTGAGCTCTCATACAACAAACGTGAAGCAACAAGATGTCCCGAGAGGTACATAAGCCTCGCCCATCGACGAGTTCGAGTCGATGACAAGTGCCACCTTAATAGGCCCAATCGTTTTATTATGACCGTATTCAGATATCGGCCATGTCGGATTTACAGACATTTATTAATATCGGACGATTAATAATCTTTGATCAATCTTATCGCCCGAAGCCATTTGTATTATAAAAGGTCCAATTACGACGAATGTAGCTAATTTCAATCAAATACCTCTAATTAGCTGACATGGAGCGTTCTTTGTGTTGCCGCTTAACAAATTGTTCAATTGATGTTGTTAATGGCCTGCCTGTGGCACAGAAGACATAGTACTATCTATAGAAGTTTCACTTCCACGTGTTTGGCATTATCTTATGAAAGAAGGACTCGTATTTTTTTTTATCTATACCAATTAGAAGAATTCTTGACAACCGTAAAACAGGTTGTAAAGACTTGGCATTTTCAGATTATTTTTGCCTTTATAGACGTGTACTAAAAGGATTCTCAAAATTCAACCCTTAAACGGGTACAGCGGGGGTTGAAGTTTGTATGAAAATAACTTCAAGCGTAGATAGCATCCTACTTTTTAGCTTTTTACATCTTTTGAGGTGTGAAAAAAACATAAGAAATTGCTTGTTATTAAATACTTTGAAAATTTTGTTCAATCATCATTTATTTCTAGATAGCTTTGATGATGACTATTGACCTAAAGATAAAACCATGCAAAGTCCTGGTAAAGATATTTGCAAGTATGTAAAACCTACTTTTCTGCAATATTCTTGCGGGGATTATAGCGGTCGTCAAACATTAGTGTATAAGTACCTACCTATGCCTACTTAATTGTATCCGTGTGGTGACCAAACAGATAAATAGTTATAATACCGGTATCTATATAATCTGTGTTCAAACGTCACAGTTATTCTTATCCGGCAAAGGGATATGGTAAACCAACGTCACAATCCTGGAAATACAAATTACTTGCGTTCAAGCAATTTTAAACCTTATGTCTGTGGACTATACCTGATTATAAATTCAATATCAATTAGAAGTGGCGACGACCAGCCCTGTGATCCAATTATTACAAGTTGTTTAGCTTCGCAAGAGTCACGACATCGGTACCAGTGCAATCATTAGTTAAATCTGAATATTGGCAAAAATCTGATAGTGAGATAAATTTGTATTGAGTAAATAAAAAGAAATAGGTATAAGTATGATAAAAATGTTCTGTGTGCAACGCCAGTACCCTCAAACGGTGAAGGAAAACATCGTGAAGAAATCCGTGGCTAGTCAGCTCCGCACATATTGACCATGTCTTTATGGACAAGCCTATTCCATCTAAAAACCCTCTCCCAGGCGCTACAGCGTCCTGAAAATAGGGGTAGTAGTGAAAATGTTACCCCTGACGCTGTATAAATAATCTACGATAGATGTAAAGGCCAATTTTATGAACAAAATTACAACACAAGTATTGCTAAATTATAAGTGCGTTTGGTTAGCCTCAATAACCTTCATCTCTAAAGGTTCTTGAGTCCCATACTCTTTTCCTACGAATCTGTGAATCGGCATAAACTGAGTAGAAAAAGATAAACGTTCTAGAAAAAACCGATAAATAATTTGCACGAATTTTTGCAAGCAATTTTAGGAACATTTTCCGCATTTCACAAATAACCTTGTATTTTCGAAATGTATTGAATTAGGTACTTATTAATCATTAGCGTATCTTCTTTTGAACACTCCGTCCCCAAAATATAAGACCAAGTGACAAACAACCTCATTAAAATATACTTATACCTTCTCTGATCTATGCCACAATTGCCCCCACGATTCGTATAAAATCAATTTATCAGAGCCAACCGGGACATTAAAATCACCATTACAGACTGACGGTCGTGTCTTTGATATTAATATAATGACTTAAGCATTGAAAAATCGCTGTGGTTTCATAATAAATGGCCAGACAGTGATTGTAATCGTGGATCTGGTTCATTACTGGCTCATTAGAGTCGTTAAAGGCAGAATCACATTAGACACGACCCGCGTGGACACGCGTCGAGTGTCTAAGACATTTTGTATGGGACAGACAGAGACAGAGAGAAAAGACCCGCGCCGTCTGCTGTAGTGTAATTTTTTCTTTACAAAATGTTTGGGACTGATACGCCTCTGACGCGTCACGACACGCGAGGAAGATCTAATGTGATTCAGTCTTTAGCCATCGCCCGAGGCCACGGCAGATGTCAATCTGCCTACCAAAATAATTTTGTTATCCAACTAATTAAAGTAGCTATTACACCGTTTGCTTTTTGTATTAAAAAGAAAAAATAAGTAGGTACATGGTTAAGATTATGTTTTCCTCAATTAATTGTTACTCGTATAGTGTTCTTCACGATTGTAGAACGTAAAATAAAATGGCGCTTACTTATTAGTGATGACTTATTCTACAACAGACGTTAAAAAAGTTATGGGAGAATATAGGGGAGGCCTTACTTTTACATAAACCAATTGCATGATATTTATTATAATCCATTCTTTTATTAATAATTTCTATTATGCTCTAAGATTTATGCCTTTTTAAATTAATAGAAATTAAATGTTTTTTTTATTTTACTGCTTAGTACAACCTGTTTCTTGTCGTACCTTACTATACTACTTTTATTTAAATTACTATATTTCAACTACATATTAGATTTTCCCTTGTGAATTTTTTATAAGTAACACTTTGTAGTATAGTAAAAGTCATAGAAAAACACAAAACGGGTTTTTTTAAATGCATAAATGTGTCACTATGAGCTGTTGCTTAAAATACGATGGTCAATTCATAATATCAATGTCAATGACTTAAAATTTGATTAAAATAGGCTATTGTATGGACGCGTAAAAATCACACAATACTGTCTATCTGTCTGTATGTGTACGGCGCGCTTCGACGCCGTTTGACGAGAGCATTAAAACTTTTATTGTACTAGACGAGATAATAAGTCGGTTTTAACATTCTATTTGATGGACATTTTGATTCAATGTCTGACAGTCGCCAGGTGGTCCCTGGCATAGTACAGCGAGATAAACAGAAAGTCATCGTAAATAATGTAGCTTGATGGATTGATCGATTGCTAACTGCCAACTTTTATAACTGTGCCATAGGTTAGTTCAGTAGCAACCTAATGAACTGAATTTTGTTTATAACTTGCACCATGTTTTTTAATAAAAAAACTTTACTTCGATTTTTAATTTCATTACAACTTACTTATATTTGATTAATGTTGGTTAATTTTAATGGTAATACATCATACATTATTCATTTATTCATTGTCGACATGTAAGAACACAATTAATAGCTTAGGTCAAGTGCATGCACCGTGTTAAACACTGGAATGCTATAGTATTGGATATTATAATACATGATAATTCAGTAGTTAATCAAAAAAGTACCTAATACAATCAATAATAAGTACCATTTAATTAGTTAATTTGGGAAAATCGAGAACGTAAGCTAATAAGTATGCAAAATAAATAACACCAAATTACTTAGGTACCTATATGTCAAATTTAAATAAAGGAATCGAAAATAATTAAAATGTCAAAGCAAAACTTGCTAGGTTATACTTATGACTTGTCTTATTTATTTACTTACTTATAGACTTGTATGACTGTAAATGAATAAATGGTATATGTTTATAAAGGAAACTATACTGATCATTTCTTGAATGAAAGCATCTAAATTCCAAAAGTAATTCTCACCGTTGAGGTGAATGTCCCTCTTCCGGATACTAATACGAGCATCATTTATTAATTTATTATTACGAATCACCTCGTATAAGACCTGTTTCTCTACTTATTAGATTTACTATGGCATTTGCCCTGACAATGCTGTGCTATGGATGTTATAAAGAATTTAAATTATCTTTTAGCTATCGTAGTCATATAATTGGTATGTAGAGTGTTTAATTTTTTGCGAATGTCATCCTAAAACTGCATAGAAATTGAATGATTTATATTTATCTATACTAATTATATTTATCCTGACTGACTAACTGACATATAGACAACGCACAGCCTAAGCCAACCATTGGTCTTAGAGACAACACTTTTAGGGTAGGTATATTGTCTTGTTTCGTGTCGAAAATTTTCTACGCACCAAGAGGAATATACCCTAAAAGTTTCAGTCTCTGCGACCAGTAGCTTAGTAGTAGCGTTTTCTTTATGTCAGACAATCAGTCAGTCAGGACAAAGATCCTTATAATTGGTATAAATTTAATGAAAACATAGCTAACTAGAAAATGGTTTGACGTGGTCCAAAAAATCGAACATACTTTAAGCCATACCATACTTACCCATCATTGTTTGAAGTCTTAAAATAGTAAACTCTTGTATTTTCGTTTTATACCTCGTAACAAACGACAACTATAACTCCACTTCTAGGCAACGTTCCAAAACGTAAAGGTGTTCCAAAAAAACGAGTGTAAAGCAAACAACTGGCATAAATCTAGAACAGTAATGAAGCGTTATTGGTATGATAATAAAAGCTAAATTGATTAGCGGTGGTCCCGGTGTCCCGGAGCAGGTAGGCCACATTCCGACCCTGTCCCCTCTTCCCACCCCGCAAGACGAGACGGGGCATACATACTGTTACCTCGTCTGTGACGACGGGACGGGGATGTTTGTCATAATCTAATGCCGAAGAATTAGTTGTATAATATAAAACGAGACAGTTGCCTTGGAGATAAATGATTTATTGATTTTAGTACATTTATTTTTAACTTTTAAATTGTTTAAAACATTTTAGTGATTGGTAAACTAGAAATAGTAGAGAGGATTTAGTTTGAAACAATCTTTCTCGTGTTACTTTTAGCCCGCGATCAGACCTAAACCAGACACATAGTAAAATAAACAGAGCCAAACCATAACAGCGACGTGTTAAGAATGCCGGAAAAAAACATTATAAAATCTTTTCAAAGGGAAATATACTTTGTATTTATAAAAATAAACATGTCGAAGTTGTTGAATGATTCAATCATGATCTGGGTAAAACTGAGTTTCTCATTCACCTCAAAATATAACACTAGAAAATAAGGGCAGTGTTACCTACTAAGATAAATAGTTTATCCATTTAGTTTAAAAATAAAAAAGAAATATCATCACGAGTTATCTTCAGCCACGGTAGATATCCCCTACGATCTCTTAGTACCAAATACCTACTCGAGATTATTCTAGGATGTCCAAGGAACCCCTCAGATAGGATATCCTCAAGGATATCCTCAGAGTCAGAGGTACATTTTGCAGTAGTTATTATTCCATTCGTAACAGGTTGCAAGCTTATCGCCGCTGCTAGAATACTAAATGGTTTCCTCACAATGTTTTCCTTCACCGTTTGAGAGTACTGGTATTGCGCACATACATTTTTTGAACGAAAAAATTCATTGGTGCATGACCTGATTTCAACCGACGACCTTAAGCTCAGAAGGCGGGGTCACCCCTTTCTAGAAAACCGGAAAGCATTTCATTATAATATCTACACGTTATATTTCGAAAGTGATAGGAGATACATATTTAGCACGGATAACTTTATTATTCTGATGCAAAACGCAAACTAACAATATCTGCTGATATTGCGACTCTGATATCTTGCTCTGAATGTTCAAAGTGAAATATGCATCTCCAGAACCTATTTATTTTATTGTGGTCCGACAGTGACCATTTTATCGAGTGAGACTGCGTAGGTGTATTTACATATCCGACGAACTAGTACAAGCCAGTGCCCGAATATTCGGCTTCATTTCCGTCTGAAATTTATAAACACCACAAGAGATGGGTATAAGATACTAATTAAAAAAAAAAAGAAATGCCTAAGTTTGACCAGATTTATTTTTTGTTGATGGAACAAGCAACTGGTCCACCTGATGTGAAGTGGTTACCACTCACAGGTCACATTCGTTAAGGTCGTGCCTTAGACGAGTAAACCAGGGGACACGATACGCTCGTAAATCTAATGAAATCACGATCAACCAATATTTGCGGAGCACGGGAGGGAGGGTCTATTTCTGCTTTACTTCCACAGATAGCGCTGTCACTTTCTAAAAGTTCCTGCTGATTTAGACTAGTGCTTGATGCAATCGATGAAATAAATGAATGAATGATAGATTTTCCATCATTCACTCCGTCAAAGTATGAATAGAGAAAGACGCGTGCTGTTTTTTATTATTAAAAAAATCGTTCTTACCTTGTAATAAAGTACTATGGTGTTTTTTTAAAATACCTTCATAAATTACGAAATTATTTATCTTTTACGACATGATCAGTAGAGCCTAAAATAAATTATATGGTTTAATCTAAATTTATCTACTACTACTACTTCATAATTATCATCACCACCCTAAAATGTCCATTTCTATGTTCTATGTTCTTCTATGTTCATTTCCTTTACTTTACAAAATTATCGAACGACTCCGATCCGATCCCAAGACAGACAAGACGTTTCCTACCGCTCTTTCCTATCTGAACGTCAGACTGTCAGCCATCTTGTCTGTCAAGCAGACTACCGTCAATCTCCGTCAGTATTGCCAGTACAATAAAAGAAACTTCTACCAAGTCATTTGCAAAAATGAATCAAGTATCTTACAATAACATACCTGTTCACTTATTAGCACATGTTTCGGAGATAACTAAGCTAAACTGCACTTTTTTTTCTACTCAAAATACGACAAAATTTTATATCTTCTTGGATATCTCTTTAGATCTTCCTGTGCTAATATGCCAGTGTCAAAAATCTATCTCGATCTGTCAAATAAAGACTTAATGCTAATGTTTAGCTATCTGTGAGTTTTTTATCTATGATTTTTTAAATGTCAATCAATAGAAAAAGTATCTCGTTCGTCTCAAGCCCGATATATCTCACGTTGCACATCTTAGCCTAGCTGAATTAAACTAAATCAAGTCGTCGAAAAGACCTCAAAAGAATACGCCACGTTTACTTTAGAGCAACAGAAACAAGTATCTGAAGCCATTTATTTAACAATTCTATTCTGCTGGTCTGAAACGAAATTTGAACCACATAAGTTATATTCCAATAAAATCGTTAGGGTGCCAAATAAATAAATAAATACACTTGCTATAACATTTTATGTTGACAATATCTAAGATTATTCTAGCCACACTGGAGTACTTTCATCCGAGTAATTTTTCGGTACTTTCGGACTATGCATGTGTGATATATTCATATCATTGTTTTTCGTTTCATGTGAGTGAAAGTATCAGTACATAAATCATTTACTTTTCCAATGATGTATAATTATAATAGGTACTAACAACCATCTTGTAAAACAACATCACTATCAATTGTTCATGGAACAAGATTATGATGATGATAAATTTAGATGACATGCCCAAGGATCTAGCAAGCTGAAGTGGCACCGTTTATGTCTTTGGCAAACGTAGTGTAGGATGCTGGCAGTAACTAAATGAGTAAGCCGAAGATCGGGCTTTGTAGAAGATTCTAATGTTCAAACAGTATATCCAAACCACATGTTATTTGTTCATAATCACTCTTTGGCTCAGGTTTTTGAGTAACATAACTGGTCTTCACGATACATTCTTGTATAGTGCGAAGACTGCTGAGAAATACATTTTTGTTAAGCGTATACAGCACTGAAACCTACCTACCTACAGTGGACTGCGATCGGTTGATGATGATGATGACTTATAAAATCTGCTATAACTACGATGCTACGACAACAGTTTCACTCTTCACTATAAAAGCCAAGGAAATAAATGAATAAAAAAAAACAAAAATCATATTGTCTAATCTTCGTGTCGCACCCATACCGGTTGACGTTGACGGCAAACGCAGAGGCCGAGGAAAGTCGATGACTGTAGGTAGCTCAAGATTGTTTGCCATTGCATTCGGTTTTTTAATGACCTTTTTCAAATAGCAGACTTTTAGAACTCGTTGATGTCATCGTTACATTATGATGATGATGATTATAGAGCTGCATGTAGAAATTTAAGCTCTACTTACAAATTCAGGAAAATTTAATGTAGGAACAGCATCTTTATATAATTTTCGCTGTTTCTTAGAATTTGTATTATAGCACTCTGGCTCAAAATGCAAACTTCATATTCTGTTTTATGGGATCCATATCCGCTCTCTACGAATTGCTTTCATCCACTCTATTTTTCGTAAGAGATTAGTTAGAAATCTAAAATAGTGTTGAATTGTTCATTCATTCACATCGATATTTTTTATCGATACTTTCAAGCCCTATCTGGAAGAAGAACGTAGGAACGAATGAAAAATGAACAGTGTGATTCGACTTATTTAGTTGTTCGTCAATTTTGGTTACAATACCTTAAAAAAGGAGTGCTTCTTAAAATGGTGTACTGTTTGCAGTGATCGTATCGCATTTATTGGGTTTTATGAAAAAATAGCCGCTTTGGTGGCATAAAATTGTACTCATCTGTGATAAGAAACATCAACTGTGCGGCCACTATAGTTTTAACAAAAAAGTACGGTGCATTTCGTCATTTTTCTCGCCTTGTGTTGTCTTCAGGGACCGTGGTTACACTGACTGGGTAAGTTCGTTTACCATGGGTTATAAGCACCATACGTGGCAAGAGGGGTAAAGGCAAGAACGGCTTAGTAACGTGTCCCGTGGTTTACTCGTCTAAGGGTCGTGCCTTATGATGCACTACTTTGCGTCCATCATCCCTAAGCATACAGGTGTTGTACTCATGTACCCTGTCATTACACACCCTTCAAACCAGAACACAGAAAGCTGCTTGGCGGCAGAAATTAGACACGGTTCTTCTACTACTAAAATTTATATGATATTCTACAAAAAACCTTTTCTGTATAAATAATATAAAATAACGACTGTATCCTCGAAAACGAAAGACAGCTCTGCAGATCTCTTACTGCCTAAGATCAGTATGGATGTTTACGGGCCTGTCAAAGATTTCAGGTAATTTATTTAAGTACATAAGTACCTACTTTAACAACTTCAAGAACATTTTTTTATTCGACAAAACTTTGGTAGGACACGAGGACATTACCGAAACCAAACAGTAACTGTAGTGGAAAGTTTCGGTCAAATAAGAAACCGAATATTTGCTGGACACTAGTAAAACTATTAATTTAAGGCCGGTCATAAAAATACTACTAACACATTTCCTACACTTTGATTCGACCTGTTTATACAGATCAAAGCCGAAGGAAATAAAGTTTATCTAATCTTCCATCATAACTACGTAAATTTCTTAGAATTAATGATTCAGATCACGTCTGGAGCAGTGTTTATTTTCACGCAGAAACATTCATTAGACATTGATTTCTAAAATTAAAGAAATATCTTCACGTATCTCTGTGGCTGTGACATTCGTTTTAAGACTTTCAAGTAATTTACTTTCTAGCGTCAGTTTTTGACTTTCTCAAATTGATTACGAAATGTCAAATACTAATCCGATAGCATACAATTTGAGACTTCAACACACACGTAGGTAATTGACCAATATTAGGTATTTGCTACATACTCGTGAACAATTTCAATTACGACCCTTGTAATTTTGTTCAATACAGTTTGAATTTCGCTTTGATTCGATAACATTAAAATTTGGAACTAAAGTAAAATCTCACATTGGTGTATTCAGAACAGCAAAGAGGTTTAACTCGTAAAATAACTGTGAACCGAAATGTCACGGTTGTAATACTGATATGACAATGAGAGTCGAAGGAGTGTGAACAGCTGTTAATTATCGTGACATGCGGTTGCTAATTGTACATGATTAGTGCCGGTGTATTGAGTGGATACTATCACATCTTCTGTCAGCGATCGTAGCGGAATGGTGTCACATTGTGGAACGCGAGAGATTCTCGCGCCTTGACACATTGATATGACAGTGTTTATTCTTGTCAGTAAGTCATCTGCTGGGTTTTTTCTATCATTTTTTAAAGAAACAGAGAGTACAGAAGTGAGAAGAGTTGTCATCTGTTTTAAGTAAGTATTTAGTTTACTGTTTTGTTAAAACTATTTTGTCTAATGAGTAGACGATGTAATTTTTTATCCTAAACAACAAAAATGATCTCGTGCCAGGGGATGTTCAATACATTTATTTTCACAAAAATACTTATCGGAGAGAGTTATTACAAAATACATGGTAAAATGAGAGTACTTATTCTCATTTGACTGTTCAATTTAAATTAAAGTAACGTTACAAGTAGTAAGTACAATAAAACAGAAAGTACTTACATAATTTATTAATTTTATTTTATTATAATTAATTTATAATATGTATTTAGTTTATTAATAATCAATTTATGAGCAATTTATTGCGCTACTGATTATTTACAATGTATCTGCCGCATCATGCTGTGTCATATCAATAACTGCTATCCCTGCCCTAATAGTTGAATATCTACTTAAAGAATAATCATGTACTTTGTAACTTATCTCAAGGTCACACTGCTGCGATACTGCACATTTCTTACAGTGTATAAAATAGCGCTCGCGTGATGGCATCCCAGCCTCATGAATGAACAGACTCCATTCAACCAGTTTGGTCGCGCACTGATTACCTTCTGGCCACTTTTAATCTTATCTACTACACTTGGAAACTCCACGTGAACTTGAATCGGAAACTCATTGGCCCGCGCCACTAGGGTTGACTGGTGTTGCAACTTTCTAAAAATCCGGATACTTTCCGCGAAATTGGTTTAAGGATATGTGAGGATATACGAGTATCTACAATACCCTCAGACTTAAGTCTTGTTCATGCATAGAATGGAAAAATCAAGTGTAATTCGATGTACTTCGTCTAGTATCACAAAATTAATCGAAGATGTACATAAGAGAGGTATATATTATACGTTAAGATCAAACGATCAAAGAGTAACATAGCAAGCCTAAACGTAGAATGGCCGCTTTAATAATGAATTACCATTAGTACTATACATCCACAGTGATAGGAGTAGATAGGACAAGATAAACAGACAAGTCCAGAAAACTGGCAACCCTGTTCAACTTAAAAAAACTGACCGTTGCCTACCTCTTCCATTCACACCTTTTTACGATGTTTTTGTGAATGAAGTCGTGTTCGGGATAATTATTGAATTTCGACGATTCGTTACGAATATCGACAAGCCGGAAGCCCATCGCCGCGGCTGATTGCCTTACTGATCAAATTCCTACGTTACGAAAGTAATTTTATGGTTTTTAAACTGAATCTCGTAGATATCAAAAAGATTTTGCTTTTAAATTGACAATTTCTGTAAGAAGTATCTATATGAACTTACATACTTTTTTTATTAAAGCATAAAAAATGACATTTCATTAGTTATATGCAAAAAAGTACAAGGATTAAGTATAGGACCCAGATTGTACTGGTCAGGAAAACCAGAAGACGGTAGTGAGTTCCACTCCGTAGCGATTGTTATAATAGAGGTAAGACGAAAACTTTTGGTGCGAAGAGGTGGTATACCAACCAGAATGGTATTAAATGAATTATATATAGGCGAACCATACCTATTAGGTAAGTAAAAATGTAAAATGTATTGCACTCGAAATATCGAATTTTCTATAAAGTGCAGTTGGGGGTTGGGTGCTCGGGTGTCGGGTGGATATTAGAAGGGCATTATAAAGCGAATCAGTGGTAATAACGACAGGATCTAATTAAATTGCCGCCAATAATAATGGCGGCCCCCCTGTCGGCAGACCCCTCGACATTTATTATTCCTGCTACACAACGCGGGAACAAGGTGTAGTACGACACAGCTTAGCGGTTCAATTGGGAATCGTACAAAAGTTTTCGAAATGAGATTAGGTTGAGTGGATTGTAACTTTTCTCTAAAAATAACTTAGTACAAGGTTTTCCTGTTTTATTTTGCTGGTAGTAGCAAAAAACAACTCGAAATACTCAACATCTTGACTGCATGTTTTAATTAATTTTAAAAATGATTTACTAGTGCAAAAAACACTTCTAAAGAGTGATATAAAAAATAATAGGGGATTTGTTTTTATAGATGACTAACATGATGTTAAGTGGTTACCATCGCCATATACCATAGAGGTATGAGTGCTAGCCTCATGTACCAGTAATTTAACCAGCACGCACACCGTTCAAATCGGAAGACAGTAAACTGCTTAGCAGCAGAAATAGGTATGGTCATAAGTTATGACCATACCTATTTCTGCTGCTTGTCTGGGGAAGTGTTATGACTCATAACACTTCCCCAGACAAGCTCTTTACTAAGAGCTCTACTACTATAATACTTGTTAACTCAAATAAAATTTCTGCTAGAAAATAAATTCAATAACACTTCTGTTTGATAAACACAACTCAGTACGTGTTGCTAAGTGCAGTGCCTCCGAGCTATGTTGCATTATATCTGACATATTACGGAACAAAATAAAAATGTTTTGAAACTCTTTCCGAAGTGCGAGACCGATTCAGACGTGTGTATTTTTAGAAACATGTCTGATTAGTGGGTCGGGACTTGGGAGTCGAGGCCAATTAAAGGGCATCTGCTACAAATCTTTGCGTGTTGGAACACGTAAAGATTTATAATAGATACCTACTAGCAGATGCCACAGATCAAATTAAACGAAGGGTTTTTTCCAACATTAACATGTAAATATGTTAGTATCAATATAATTCTTAATTCATAAACGCGTTTAATTGTTGCATTGTAACGGTTAAGTCACTGAACCTTTAAATATGGAAATAGTCTACCAGTTACCCATAAAGGATTACTAGTTTTACCGTACACCTACAAAAAACTCGGCTTTCGTTTTTCATCACAGTTTTAGTTTAGTTTTTTTTTTCCTTAATTAGTTTACCAACTAAATACAGTAGGTATCCTAATAAAATTACTATCTAGCCAATAAGGCTAATGAGTAACTTTGCTTTGGCTTATTTTTATAGGAGTACTATACTAAGAATGTGTCTATTGGCACTTTTCTTACAGTCTCTATTTAAGGGGAGGACACTTTGTTCTTGTGTTCATTAAAAGTAGAACTATTATTACACTACACAATATTAGGATAAACACTACACTAGCTCAAAAGGTTTAGTTCTTTTGAGTCTTCTCACTATGTCTGTGTTGTCGAGGAGCTGGATGTCCTCGACGTTCACGTGGTGGTGAAGTCTTCGTTCGTGAGCTTCTGCAGATTTTTCTTAACAAATTTACTGACAAATTCCATTTGGAGATCCCGGTGCAAATCTTCATTTTTTACGTACCTAGGTGCATTAACAATGCCCCTTAGTACTTTATTTTGAAATCGCTGTATTATTTCAATGTTGCTTTTACGGGTACAGTAGTTAACTACTTTTAGTTTAGTTAATAGTTTTACTGTGATAGTGTCAGTGTTTAGTCCTTCCGTAGCCGGGGTGGGTACAATAGACCAATTTAAAAATGTGAAAGTGTTTTGCTGACTTTTTCACAGCTAACTCTCTGAACCGATTAAGATGGAACTTGGCACAGAGTTAGCTTCTGGAACTAAAATAAATAAATATAAATAATACTGGGCAATCCACACAGCATCATCTAGCTCTAAGCAAAGCAGAGCTATGGGTACTAGATGACTGATATACTTAATACAATACATTACATACATAAACATTTTTTTATTTTACATAGAAAATACCCCGAACACTCGGAATAAATATTTGCAGATCGAACAAACATTTATACCAAGGCGGGACTCGAACCCGCGACCCTGCGACGCAGGAGGTTGCCTCCTGCGTCGCAGGCGGACATTAGCCTGCTGCGGTCGTCAAAATGGGCATATAGTTATTGTGTTATAATTAAAAGTTTTGTAAGTTCAGCTACACAATAATAACACAAAACCTTAAAATACAACATTACCCTTTTCAATCTTCTAGTATCACTACTTCTTTTTCATCTGGCTCCGTCATCAAAACGGATAATAATTTTTGCTAGCAACTTAAGTGAACGTAAAATTACTCACTAGCCTACATTGTGGCTAGATTGTAATTACATTAGAGTACATTATTTACAGATGGTGTGCGTTAATATAAAAAAAACGGACAATCTTGCCAAGATAATGTTGTCATAGTTACGTCTAATCGACTGCTCCCTTTACAGCTTACCGAAATATTTTATTTTTTTAATTTTACATTTTTTTTTCTTTGATAGTGCGTGTTCTGTAAAAGAGCTACTCACGGCAATCCCGACGCACCTCTATTGTGTCTATCCCAGTTTCATTGCTCGCCCGGGAGTACATCTGCCACTCTCCCCTCACCCCCGCCCGCCGCGTCCATTAGTGTTTTGTGAATGATTTAAAAGCTCTTTCGGATAACTACTCTGTAAGTGAGTAATTTAAGACTAGCTTCCCATTTTATCAGTGCTCCCCAAATTTGAGTGCGCATTAAAACATTAGTGTTTCTGTGTAGGGCTTTATGAGTAAATGGATTGCAATCTCTAATTTGCTTTTCGTTGGGATAAAGCTAGAGAGTTGAGATGTTTTTAACAAATTTAAACGAGTTCGTATTTTAAGGAACCAGATATTTGGGGATATACTTTTTTGTCTCAGTAGGCAATATTACAATTTTCAAACCGGGGTGCGGGACAAATATAAAAAAAGGATTAAGGTTTATAACATAGGTACACTAAGTTTTAGTCAGTGTCTTAAATTCTGTTTTCTACCTATAGTAAGGACCTGCAGTTAGAAAACAGACTTATTTTATAATGTGTAAAATAATATGTGCTAATGTAGTATTTGAAAATAAATAAATTTTTTGGCACAACATAGATTAATAACAAACACTTACTGCTTCTTTGAAAACAGTGACGTAAACAAATATATTTGCCTCATAATTCTCAAATTAATTATTCAACATTACGGCAGTACAACCAGACAGTTCTAGGAAATAGTCACTAAATCTGTACTAACTTTGCGAAACAAACGATCATAATTCGAAATTTCCCCAGCCACAGGCGGGTGCGGGGAAAACGGAAGAAAATTCGTCATCTCCGGCTCGTAAACAACGCGCGTACCAATACACGGCATATTAAGATCAGCTAGGTCACTTTAAGCGTAAGTAAATAAGTATTAGTGGGCATTTTTAGTTTCACTGCATGATATAATCAGAAATGAAGAAATCCGTAGAACTTAAGTAAACAACGTAGCTCTTAGAATAATCAACTTGAAGTGGCAATGGGTAGGCCATATAGCAGAACCAACTAAGCTGGGTTATAAACGTTCTCGAATGGCAACCACAAACTGAATAAAAAAAAACGTTAGACGGTCTCCCACCGATGCGATGGACCAATGAGATTGTCAGGTTCATGGGATATTGGTGGGTTACGGCAATGTATAGGGGGAGACCTACAATCAGCAGAAGATTTAAGGCTGATGATGATGAATATCTAATAGCACCCTAGGCCAGACAGTACTTATTTTCATCACCTATCGGCTTTTTGTAAGCACTAAGAATTAAAAGAAAAAACAAGACGTTCATAATTTACCATTAAGACATTTAATTAAAGCAAAGATATAATAATTATAATGCTGGACAATCCACACAGCATCATTTAGCCCCAAGCTAAGCAGGGCTTGTGATATTGGTACTAGAAGACTGATATATATTACATGTATAAATATTTTTTTAACATAGAAAATACCCAGAACTCTCTGAATAAATATTTACAGATCGTACAAACATTTATCCTAAGGCGGGAATCCAACTCGCAACCTCCTGCGTCGCAGGCGGACATTCGCCCGCCCCGCCACAACTGTCATCGAAGTTATAGTTCATATACGGACATAATATGAAGTGAACTAACGGTTTAAAAACTCTGATGTAGGTGCATGCAAATGAGAGTTATGGTAATTCATCGGCGGGGGATGTGAGATAAGATAGCGCTTTGTTTGCGCCCGCCGGAGACACGGCCCATGGACCGCGCCTAATCGTTTTAGGGTTAAACTCTGGACTTGCCACTCATTAGCAATGATATCAAACCACGATAAAATCGTGTTTTATGTAACTAATAATAAAAAAAAATGTAAGCTACTCCTGGTGGAACAAGCATATGACCCACCTGATGTTAAGCGGTAATTATCACCTATAACAAAGCATCGTCTGGCAGGCTACGCACGCCAGGCACGCGCCCTACGAAGCGCTACCCCGCGTCCACAAACCTGAGACCTAAGTGTTGAGCCCCATGTGCCTGTAATTTATATTTTAGCTATTGCCAATATAATTATATTATGCTATTGGCATTTCTAACCAATAAATAATACTCATTTAAAAACTGTGTTCAAAAGTTATCATAGACAAAGTACGAACGAGTGTGATGAAATAAATTGAACGCTTATAACGTGCTATTAAACTAGTTCAGGGGCTGTATCATTTGCAAATCTTAAACGGAATCGTTCCGTTTGGAGTTAGTCGATGATATTTTATTCCGTCGTGATACGGTTCATATTGTGTCATCAAATCTGTCCAAACGGAACAATTCAGTAAGGATTTTAGGTTTTTGTTTTGATTTTTTGCCACTTTCAGTAGTAAGAATAATATAATTGCTACACAATCCACACAGCATTATCTAGCCCCAAGCTAAGCAGAGCTTGTGTTATGGGTACTGATGACTGATATACTTAATACAATACATTACATGCATAGATATTTTTTTATTATACATAGAAAACACCCAGAACACCCGGAATAAATATTTGCAGATCGTACAAACATTTATCCCGAGGCGAGAATCGAACCCACAACCTCTTGCGTCACAGGCGGATATTCGCCCGCCACGCCACATCGGTGGTAAACATAGATAAGTATTTGATTGATGTAGGTAAGCTTTTACTGGAAATTTCCAGTCGGAAGACTGATTAACTATTGCTTTCAAGTCGTATTAAATTCAATACTTTATTCTTTCAAGTGCTCAAGCTTAAGCTTCAAGGAAAACATCGTGAGGAAACCAGTTAGTATTCTAGGAGTGGCGATCGGCTTGCAACCTGTCACGTATGGAATACCAACTACTGCAACAAATGTGGGTATGTACCAAATATAATATCTGGACGTACCTCTGACCCTGAAGAAGGGGTACCCTTAGACTTCCTCGAGGAATCTCGAGTAGTCCCGAGACTTGAAACTAAAAGACCTAAGGGGATATCTACCGTGCTTGGGGATTACAGTCGTAATCGATTCCTCTTTTTGCCTTGAATTTGGATAATAGTAATGAAATACAAACCATAACACCTGATTTGAGTTTTAAAACACTTGTAATTCGACGGGCGTTGGTAGATAAGATAAGGTTTGGGTCCCCGCGGCCATCACCGGTCGGTGGTGTAACGACCCCTGCTTGGACCCTTATCGTTTTAGGGTTAAGCTTTAAAGGGTCGTATGCAGTTATCCTATAATAATGTGAAGTGTTTTTTTAATAATTCAAATAATCATTTAGTGTTCTCGATTGTCTTATATTAGTTATTCAGAACAAATATATACAAGATATATTTATAAAATTAGTATTTGTTTCAAAGATATTTATTTTGACACCAATATTTATACTCAAGTGCTAAAAAATTAAACGTATATTTTACTAAAGGAACGCGCGCAAGTTTTCTGGCATGAAACAAATTTTCTGCAAATTAGACCTTCCTTAGGGCCTTCCCCCCGTTACAGAATATAGTGTCAGTCAGTTAGTAGAATAGGTATGTACCAAATGTAATGTTTGGACATACCTCTGACATCTTTAAAATAATCTTGAGACTATACTATGTAACATTGTTTTTCAGCATGTTACAAGATTAGGAGAAATAATTCATTTTGTAAAGGTTATATTCATTTCGTTTGTTTAGATTCCGTCTGACAGTTAGAGTTTATTTGACATTGACGTTTCATAGCTTCTTTCAGATTGATCTTTCGGCTTTGGTAGCATTTGGAATTTATAGTCTATGGGAGAGATTTTCTGTGATCTCACTTTCTTCCCGGGTCCGTCAAAGAAGACGTAAAAATAAGAATAATAATAATAAAATTGTATTTTTAGTCTATAAAAAAGTACTCTGTGTAGCTATCTGGCGCCCGAGTATTTGTTTAATTTGATTTTATTTATGATAGTTACAAGTTAGGTTCATTTCTTTTTATTTTATTTTAACACTTTCCCCTTTGATACACATATATTACAACTACTTGGTACAAAAGATTTGTAACGTGTCTGGGGATTAATGCCTCTGCCTCGAATCAGTTGTGAGGTTCTTTCTGTTTTCAGTCAGCGAGAGAGGGCATAAGCTTCTCTTAGATCATGATCTAAGAAGCTTCTATAATATTAGATTGACCGAGTAGTGTTTGATGCGGATCTACCATCCAAATATACATATGTTTAAGTAGGTACTTACATAAAAAATAAGTGGTGGTAAATAATATGACGTGGAATGCTATACTCAAAATACAGTCCAAATCTCGGAGCAACCATCCACAATGCGTGGATACCGAAGCTATGATCCGTAAACTACATTACTGAAGGAATATGTATTATTTCTAATATATGTATAGACACAAACCAAAGTATACTAACAAACTAAAGTAGTTTTCGTGCTAACTCCTCCCCCCCCACCTCCACACACACCACGTGTCCTCGACACGTGATGGAAGTAATTTTCTTAAATATAAATTTGAGACGCTTTTCACGCAGGTTCTGTAATCATGAGAAATTTTTTTGCTAATATGTTAATCCAGATTAAAATGTAGCTAATATGTTAGTCCAGAACTATATAGTTTCATCCAAATCTGTCCAGTAACGTGATTGAGCCACAACATCTAAACTTTTTCATTTATGATATTAGTAGTATTGAGATCAGTAGTCGCATGTGAAAATAATATTAACAGTTGCTAGGATATCGCGCGTAAGCTCTTGCTTCTTACTACTCCGATGCCAAACAGCACTCGTGGATTTTTTTCTCACGATTATTATACCGGCAGTTGAGGCTTTAAGTGTTCTCCGCAAAGAGACGAAATTAGGTATGATCAATGTTTACTGCAAGGTAAATAGTCTTTGATTATACAGTGCTATTCAAATGTAGATAAACATCTAGAAAATCCATATTTATACAGTTTGAGTCAGAATAGTTTAGGCAATGTTGTAGTAATAACTGTACTAGATATGGGGGCTATTATGTAGTTCCGTGTTCGGAGTGTTAAGTCACTATAAATTCACATGTTTGAAAAAAGGCATCACACACTAAACAGGTTTGTATAATACAAAAACTCCCCACAAAAAGCTCAGTTCCAATACGAGCGTCCGTTTGTAAAACTACGGGTCGTTGCCTGTCAGATAAAATCTCACCTAATTGGCTAGTGTAGATTATCACTAGCCAAGAATATGAAGATATTTGACGTGAAATTTGCTGCAACGTTGCTGCGCCCTACCTTTCGGCGCCATTGTTAACCAGCGCCATATGAGCCATTGCGCTCCTTGGCATATGCTGAGTGGATGCCTGTTTTCGCCACTTTCCTTTTTATTTTTACATCTACTTTGTGTTTTTATATTGTTTTGTGTGGTGTCAATAAATATTTTTCTATTTTCTATTTTTTTTTCAATAAGTCTTAGTGATAATAAGCTTGTAAGATATTGGAATCTGTTTGCCGTTATTTACGTATTGATACAGTGATTATATAGAATCAGTTATTGCATCAATAAACGGAAGCCAATAACGATACGATCTAATCTACGGATTATGTAGGTAAGTGCTTATTGAAATCACGATGACGCCATTTTTCATTAGCTTTCAACGAGTTCAATGCGTGTTTTGTCACTAAACGATAGCTGTCATCGGAGCGACAATAGAGAAGATTGGGGTAAATTGGGAGATAAAAATAATTCATCCCTGGATGTGTAGTTAACGAGCGACGCAGCGGGGCCTCCCCTATCTGCTTCCCCTGCAGACACTGCGACGCCTGTACGAGAATACGAGGTATTATTATAATTATTACTGTCAGATTATCTGATATTTGAATTCCATATCTTTGCTTTTATCAAACTATTTAAATCAATTTAAAATATTAAAAAAGTCGTAGGTAAGTGAGTTGAGATCAACATTATTAGGGTTCCGTACCCAAAGGGTAAAACGGGACCCTATTACTAAAACTCCGCTGGCTGTCTGTCTATCTAGAGAGTTGAAATCTTCACAGATAATGTAATTCTGTTGCCGCACAACAAATACTTAAAAACAGAAAATAAATATTTAAGGGGGGTCTCTTACAACAAACGTGATTTTTCTTCCATTTTTATTATAAATAATGGTACGGAACCCTTCGTGCGCAAGTCCGACTCGCACTTAGCCGCTTTTTTGAAAATACAAGTATTTTATCTCGAAATAAAAAGGCAGCTTGATACTGCAATTTACAAGCATATTTGTAGTATGCCATGCACATCGTCATCATCTTCCTGTTCTCATCGCACGCAAACTGGGATCGGTGCAACGGGTTTTAGAACTTACAAGTGGCTAGTGTCTTTATCTTTCCTGTGCAAGGTTTTAAAGAGAAGATAAAAATAAAAACGTTTATTTCGTCTTAAGTAACACATCATTTTTTTTTATTATAAGTACAGATTTAGTTTAAGATAGTTGGTACCTAATGTGTGAAAAGTTTAAATTTTAACGCCTCGCTAATGAGTTCCTCGTCTTGCTAAGCCGAAACTTGTATTAAGAAGCGTGGGCTCCTACTTCGGCTAATTTAGGGTATTTTGCTTACAATGGTGCACTAACGAAAATATAACAAAATCTACTTCTTTTCTCTTTAGTTTAACTTAATCTAAGCTACTACTTATTCACAACATTGGGTTTTTCGGTTTCATCTAGCCTAGACGTTCACTAAGGTGGTCTTGGGCAACTCTCATACAACAGCAGAGACATGGATGAGACCCATACTTCGATTCAGCGTACTTAAGGCAATTTTTTCTAACAAGCAGTCATAATGATGACTGAAAATATGTGAAAGCAGAAAACACTAGATGCCATATTATCGAAAGTATTAGGCCATGAAGAAAAATACGCAGATTTGTCTAAATCGTGTTAAATATTCATAACAAACAGGTAGCGGCAGTGCGCGGGCGCAGGTCACTCATTGTTCACGATGATGAGTAGACACCGAACAAAGAGGGCGCAAGTCATGGTGAACAATGGTAATATGCCTGAACAAAATGCCTTTTAGAAGTAAACAGGCCATTTCTAAATGATTTATACAGTGTCGAGGGCCACTTTATACCCATGCACTTATTTACTGATACTACAGCGTGCCTGTGAAAGAGTACAGATGTGGCAGGATTTTCTAGCACTTACTTTCATCCTTGCAGACTGGTCAGCCTAACCCACAGGAAGGTACATCTAGAATCGACTAGTGCGCGGGTTTCTTTATACAAAAATGTCGTTTAGTTTTGTGACAAAAAATGTGTTGACAAAACAAGAGTTGCTTTTATTTGAATTGCTACATACTATCTACTCTTTCTTCTACACCCTTTGCTTTGGTAGGTATGCCATGACGTAGTCAATTATCGTAATCACGTTTTTTTCACGGAGCAAGTCCCAGAAACATCCTTTTGATGAGTCTTGTTACCATCCCTACAAGTGCCAAGTTAATAAGTATTGCAGCCTCTATATCAACCTTGTTAAAACTTTATGCGTCCTGGAAGGTTTTAACAAGTTTGCATTCCCGTGATTTTAAACGACAGCCGACTTCAATTTACACTTGTTAAAAATGGCAAATATATTGTAAACTGCAAAAACTTTTTAATGCTCAAAGTGAATCAAGCAACGTGTCACTAGGACCTGCGTACCCTAATGCTAGAATACGGAAATGCATTCACATTTTCGCTTTCTTCTTTAAGACTTAATATAGTGGTCTATAGACCAATTTAATTAATTTTTTTGTGAAGGTAAAAATAAGATTTGACTGTCTAAATTCTCATCTTTTTAAGTAATGTCTAATAGCTGAACACAGTTCAATATATAGGTTAGGTCTTTATATATGATAACTTTGGTCTACTCAGCAATATTGTTATCAGGAGACTGATCTCTAACTTCAGACAAAACGCAAAGCAATTTTAGTCTCTGTACGATGTAATCACTGATGATATTAATCATCTAAATTCCTGTAGACTAACGATATCAAAGCTATAATGTGGAAGCTGTTTCGCATACAATGAGGAAAGTTAGTGATAGGATTCGCACGGAAACTCATTTTACGGAGCATCAACTACGCTAGACTAGATTGGTGCTGGCTATAAAAGTATCTAGGTTATGAAATGAGTTCAAGTATTCTATGAATCTTTGACACAAGAGAAACAAGTCATGTATACTTGATATAAACTACAAAATAGGCCAAGGTGAACTGAATACAGAAATTGAGCGCCATAATTTGATGACCCACTGAACTCGGTGCACCCCAGGCAAAAATGCGAGTAATTGATTTCATCGAAGCGAGCTCATTCCACTGATTGTACAGAGCTTCCAATTGCATATTTAACGTATAGGAAGGACCCTTGTGAACCGTTGCCAATTTGGACGGGCACCCCAGTGGCTTGGGCCGTCTACCCTGTTTGTATTACATTTATATTTTGAAGTATTATTATAAGATGCAATATGCTGGGTATTTTAATCGGATGCAATCATTCAACCTCGTCTAAGCAAAACGTATGACAAGTAATTTAATATTTTTAAAGTGGATCGCTATTGCAAAATGATCTGTATAAGGGCCGTTGGCATGTCACTATCAGTGTGCAAATATCCCGCCCTCTGGAGATTAGATAAAACACAGAAAGCAGGACGGGTATCGTGTCGTGGGAAGAAACCAACAATTATGATGTAAACAACCATTTTAATTACAAAACGTTTGAGCAAATTATTGTACACCATTAATCTCTCAAGAACAACGTCTGAGGCATCATAAATAACATTTTTGCACATTCGAGGTCGTTCAATGTGACTTGTTTGTTTTATTTGAGTCGTGTATCTATGCGCTTGATATGTGTGAGTTAGTGTGCAGAATTAATGTCATCATGTGTAAATGAATGCGCATAATTTGGACAAACTGTCGGATTTGCAGGAAACGCGAACAACCGAATTTCCAATCGTCCGGTATCTATGCAGATCTAAATTTAGAGAGCTTAAGTAATAGCTGGTTTAATAAATCTCGGTGTACAGCAAACACATAGTATTGACAATAGATATAAATATATAAATAATAATAAGTCTATATATAAATGATAAGTCTCGTCGTGTTAGTTATGTTTATTTTAACTATCTATTTGGTTCTGAATATTCTGAACGTTTTAGAATAATATTCATTGAATTCTGATTCTATTTCTGATTAAATTTTTAAATGTTGATGCGACATGATAACAACTGAATGCGACAAAAACATCTCTGCCGCCAAGTAGCTTGCTGTGTTCCGGTTCAAAGAGTGTGGATGCCAGTGAAATTACAGACACATGAGGCTTAACACCTATACTGCACTCAAAATTTTCAAAACCAGTAGCTAAGCTCTGGCAGTGGGTCACGGATATCGTCATTCATCACATCGCCGCAGCAACAGATGCCTCATTGTGTCGAGAAAGGAGATAAGACATACTAAAGCAATAGTTTACTAAAACGCAGCGGCCAATATATGGTCATATTATTATGTCAACGATGCCTTTGATATTTGTAGAGGCTTGCAATAAAATGTGTATATGATAATCATGTTACGGGTACTTTCATGTCAACAAAGTTAATGGTAACAACTTATCGGCCAGTAAGAATAAGACGGATTTTATTTTACGGTCGCCACATGACGATGTCCTTTTCTTATAAAACCAAAGCAAATAGGCACGTTTGTGCGACAAGGGTATTCCCTGTTTGTCCTGAATAATATTATTATGATATACCTAGTAACAACAATAATTGGTAGGTACAGAATTGTGCAACATTAAACAAGTTTTGCACTATTTGATGAAGAATTGCCAATTACAGCGCAATTAAGCCTTATAAAACAAATTAGGACCCAACAATGAGTCAGCCTCAGATGAACATGAAGTACGGGCATTGTCTTCGCATTATAAAATTAATAATAACAGTGACTCAGTCAGAATAAATCAAATTACATCGCCTACATCGCGCGGAACAATGAATACAAAATATCGTTTAAGTAAGGAGTAAAACGCAAGACAATGAAAAGAAGAACTAAAGTACAGATCACCATCAATCAGCCATCTGACTTTGCTAAGCTCATAATTAATCATGGGCTATAATTAATATTAAACGATGACATTGCTCTATCACCGCAGTATTCAGAGTTATTGATAACGATAATCTTATAAAGGAAATTTTAATTTAACCCTTTAGATTATGCCCTAGTTCAGCTACAACGCACTACAGACTATGTATATCTATACACACTCTTAAATCCTATAGCAAAATATGGAAAGTCTAGCAAGAAGAGTTCAAAGACTGAAGTTTTCAAGATTTGGAAATGTAATACATGTATCAAAGAGGAAAAAAATGGAAAATACAAAAATAATCCTCTGTTCATGACGGAAGTTGCGAAGATTTGACGGAAGTCAATGCAAAGACAATGACAGTTATTTTACGATTATCATTGATGAAACGACGCAATTGGTGAACCCATTTGAAAACTGGTATACCTAGTATGATCTGGATGAAAATTTTGATTTACATTTGTAAGTATCCCTTGAGTGGTATAGCACTCAAGGAATTCTCGCAAGCATAAGATAGTTCTAGACAAAAGAAAGAATCATGATAATGTTATAGATTTGAAGCGCTTTGACGTCGTCAGTGGTTACGGCGTCTGCCGTAGTGTAATTACCTAATGACTCAGCATGGCTTAGTATCCCTGCATAGGATCCGCGAACAAACTTGTTTTAATTAATTTCGTGTCTCGAACAAGCCTTCAGATGATTGTTATCTACTTAGTTGCTGTTAGCGCTCCGGACACCACCATAATGAAGCAGCAAATTGTTCTAAAGTCAAGTTATGATTGCGATAGCATCACACGTAGCTCATGTAAGGAAACAATCATTGTTTTGGTTCGGTATCTCTTGTCCGTCGGCATTATGACTTACATACAAGTATACTAGTCAATGGGCGACAAATATACATCTGTTTTATAAAATTTATGCAGAGCAAAGGTTACTTTTTACGTACAACACTTAGATATCAAGACACTATACTACTTTACATAGTCTTGTGGCCCGTTGAACTTGAAATAGAAAAAATGCTTTTATGTTTAGGCTCATAATTATAATAAAGATGCATTTTAGCGGCTGTTTAAAATATTTTGTCATTGTCAGTTCCATGTCAACAAAAGAGATCTTACATAAGGTAGGTTAAGGTAAGGTTCTTACATTATATAAGTAACCGGTACATTATTATTACAATATTTTAATATCTATGTTAATAACCGCTAAAATGTCTATCTATCTATATTAATACAAATTGCATCAAAAAACCATTGAAGTTAGAGCTGGTGCCATCACAAATTCTATAGTACCTAGTTGATATAATTATATTAATATTGTTAATATAATATATTATAATATAATATACAACACAACATACATTTCTTTGGTGGGACAAAGCGAAGGACAGAGAGAATTGGAAGGATTTGGGGGCCAGCAGTAGGCAATATATAATAATAATATTTTGTATAATATATATATATATATATATATTATACAATAATATGTGAAGAAATTGGGCCAACAAATAAATATTATATTTGTTGGTGTCAAATTATTTTGTAATATCGAAACAAGAAATCGGAAAAAAGCTACGATCATACTAGACTAGACCATGATAAATTAGCCGAGGGTTAAGTATCGGCGCTATTCACCGCGGTTGTTTGGCACGCGTCTCCATAGCAACCAGTGAAATATGGCCCCGTCTTTACCACGCTTACTACCGTTATTAGCCAAGGATACCTATTAATTTGAGCTCGTATTACATTACGTGTGCAATCGCACTATTATATCACAAGTTCATATTGATACTGACACTACTCCATCAAAGCGGTTTTCTTGCATTCTAACCAATAGTGATAAAACTATATTTTGAAAGTACCTACTACCAACAGTAAACTACCGTTTACTGTAATTATTCCGAAGTCACGTTTAACGATTGCAAACACACTCTAACGACATTAGCTTAATCGATAATTTGGGTAGTAACAGCTATCAGATTGAGGATTTTACCATATCAATCGGTTATCAATTAATATATTGCAAATCGTTTTATGATATAGAATGATTGACGTAATCATTAAATAAACCCTATAAACAGTAATTAGTACTTATTACAACACAAAACTACCTCGACAATCAAATAAGATGACTGGCAGTCATCTGGCAGTCCATAAGCGGCCGCACGCAGAGAGAAATTAAGATGTTCCATCTCTGTCTTGACAGGTCAAACTGCACCTGTCTCTTACTTTCACGTTTTCCGGCTACAAGTTATTCAATCATTGACATCAAGAGGTCTATAAAACTGCCAAGACAAACATTAAGATTACTGAAGATAAAGACATTGTAAGTAATTCAAAATAAACACACTTAAGCACATGCAGCAAGCAGCGTTTCAGACATTAAAATCCTCTTTATTATAATAGCTCCCAACCTTTATGGACTGTAAAACGTCAAATTATAAGTGTTCATAATAAGGCAATAAACGTGATGGCTCGCTTGTAGCTTTTGTTATTACAGCAAAGCTGGAATCCCGCCTTCAGCTTCTCTATATTAAAATTCTTTTTCGATTTTAAGAATGCAAGTCTTGTTATAACAAAAATAGAAGCTAAATGCTTGTTCCTAAATTCTTCAAACATCATTATTCCGAGAGACCCTCCTTACCTACAAAACAAATACTACGATTGACTTTGTTTATTTTTAGATGGTAGTTGAATTGCCTCTTCCTGGAACGCTGGTTACACCCATAATCACTCTGTAAATATCGTTGGTGAAGTTCTATAAGTATGGTCACATACGATACCTATGGATTCAATTGAGCACAGCGATGGAATAACAACACACAGTATTGTTGTAAGACAAACAGTATAATTAAGAAGTTTACTTGTAGTGTACAAATTAATTGTCATTGACTTGTAAGTTGTATGCACGCAATCGCGAGACAGGTTTTTGGAATTTTGTAATTGAGAGAGTAGCAAGACATGAACCGTTATCCTGGTCTGAGGACTTCAAATAGGTTCTTGAACTTGCTTTACAATCGTATTGTCCAAATTCTCGGTCTCAACAATCTTGATTTAATTATAAATATGCAAAACGTTCAATGCGAGGTTCGTTTCCGCCAAACGAATAAGTAGGCAGCTATAACCTGTAATCGGAACCGGTTTTGTCAATGTGGACTTACGTACCGGAGAGAAGGCATGCGCGATATCAAAGCAGGTGTTCCATGAGCCTACTGCCTCAATGAGAATTCCAATTCAAGCCTTAAATAGCTGGCCACAGATTTACTTAGTCGCCGGTCTATAAAGTAGTTGAGACTCATAATATATCGCCTGGAATAGCCAGTAGCAGTTCTAAAAACAACTTAATGTTGAAGTTGTGCACATTTGATCAGAATGGAATTTGAAATGTTTTATTTATCAATTCGCGCAGAGCCTTGGCCGAAAATAAGGTTACTTTACCCCTCTTTATAAACGAACATCATGATAATGAGATTCGTCATTGAAAGTCCGATTTTGCCCAAAAGTTTAGGGACATCGGGGAGTTCTGGGCCAAATTATTTTTCCGTCAAGATGCCGTATGGGCATTTGAAGATGAGCTTGGGGTGGCGTGTTTATAACGCGTGTTTAATAATTTAGGAGCACGCTACCGTCTCCCTCCCGTCCTGTTCCTTGAATAATAAATGCAACAAAATTGTGACAGCGTATACCGTCTATGTTTGTCCAATACCTCTAAACAAGCTGCTGCAAGTACCAAACTTAATAATTGTATTCCTAAAATCCATAGTTCTCCAAATCTGACAGGCTGAAACTTTTTTTATTAGATGTTTTTATAATAAATACATTATACATAACTTATACAGCAACCGTGCGTTCTGAATTGAAATTGGTGAGCAGGGATCTGAGAGTTCTAATTCCTCTTTACTAAATAAACATTTACGATAGAATATTCACCATTTAGTCTTGGTTTCCTAAGAAACTATAAAGATCATGTTTCAGTGAATTAAGTATTTAAAAGCTGACGCGGCTCCGCTATATTACGGTCGATACTTGTTGGAATCAAGGCTGGAACTGAAACATGGGAACGTACACCTGTCTCGCATTTAGAGCATCGTCTGGCTAGAGAATTTAAATAAGGTAAGTAGCGGTAAGCATTATACTTGTATTACTTAACTGTGATGGTCTGTTTTATTTTGTTTCAATATTCACGGTGTCGCAAGTTATTTATGAATCCATTTGAACGGGTGATCTGCAAAATTGCTTTCTAAAATGTGAATTATGTGATTTTTTCACTTCTTCTGGGGCAACATCCTGTTAATATGAGCGTTTTATTTGCATACTAAGCAACTCGCTTACTTGCCTTTTAAATGAAAACTAACGTGTTGGTAGAAAGAGTCAACCAACTGGAACTGGTCGAGCCAAGTAAAATGATGGCTGTTTCAAATCTTTATAACTTCTTGGTAATTTTATATACACTCGGCCAGACCATAATCATTACTAACATTTGTGGTTGTTGACCTGTTTTATTTCTTGGTATTTTTTACGGTTATTTAAACCACTTAGCTTCATAATTCTGTTGGGTAATATTTTCTTGTAAGGATTATTCTTGTTACTAAGAAAGAAGTACCACCAAAAGAAGATCATCTATCATCATAACACCACTACTTCTAAACCAACCAAATCGTTCATAAGCAAGACATTTTACAGATTTATAATATTTGACAGGTGTAGAAGTAGTGTGTTCACCATGGCCTTTATTAGACGATACCTCTAACTCCATTAGCCTCCACAGCTTCCTCAGCCTCATTGCTTCTATATCCATCTTTTAGTATATTGCTTGCCTCTGTTATTGGGTAAGCAAAGCACTCGTTATTACCATAATAGACGGGCAGGATTATTTTCAAATCAAAGTCTTCTCCATCCAATTTTGGTCCTAATATTAAAACATATACAGCGTGTAATTTGCATGAGGGTGCAGCAGAATGCGTTTAATTCGTTAATAAATCAGGCTGCGGGGGTGGGGCGAGTTCATTAGACTGATCGCCCGCGGCCTTCCGGGGAGCCCAGCCCGCCATTCACCGCATTTCTGTTGCTTGATGTATTCCATTTGGCGATACCATACGAAGATGGATGCCTCGCTAATTTGATTAAGCCTCTTCCAGGTTGCACGTGTTTATCCACGCTTGCGCTTCCATTATCTTCTGCATCCATAATTGATTGATGTCTCTGCAAACCCTGCAGTGTAAACACTACGTTCCATCTAAATAAGAATCTTACTTAAAATAAGTAATTAATTGGTTCTCATAACTCGGGCTTATCGCTGGCATAAATTAAGGTGGATTCGCGGAGCGGCGCCTCGTCCACGCACGTAGTGAAACTTTTAATTGCATTGAGCTCTATCACTGTCGTCAACCGAGAGCTGTGAACGAACACCCAGAGATTGTGCTCTTCCAAGCAGAGTTTCAAGGAAATAAGCTTTTAATATTTTAATCTTCTTTATTAACAAGTTTTAAATTTAAATAGGATGTGTATACTGCAGTATTCAAAATGATACCCTCCGCTATTTCAAAGAGAATAAAGAAATTTCCATTACAAAAGTTTTCATATTTGGCCTGGCTAAAATTAATTAAAATTTTCAAATTAAAATTGTCACTGTATCCGGTCGGCCAGCATAAATATAATACAATAGAGGCCAGCACCGGACGAGAGGACTCATTAATTTAGATGATTGTACAATTATCTAAATATAAGCGGAGCGAGACGACGACGGTACTGAGGGGGCACTCCAACCCGAAAACGAGGGAGGGGTGCGGGCACTCGTTTTTAATTAAACCGACGATGAAATGAACTGGTCCGTATAATATTGCTTAGACATGTTTTAAATTAATTTCAACCCGTCTTATTACGAATGATTTGATAAAATAATTTCAAGTGTGTGACGGGGTTTCTATTCATTCTCTTTTTATCTTCAAGAAAGGCTTTCTGCCACGTATAATTACAATTCTATAATTATTTTAAATCATATATTAGCATCTAGTTTATGAATCAAGCGCTTCTTAACTCACATTGAAAAACAAAACTACCTACCAACCGAATTGATTTAAATAATAAGAATATTCTAAGGGTTTCAAAAATAAAAAAAAATGTTTAGCTACTAATTAGGAAAAAATCTCAGCTCTTTTGTTTTTTTGATTAAAGTTGTCAAACTTTGTATTATAATCACAGTATTATTATATGGCTACTACATTATCTGTGAGTACATATTTTGATTCCAAAATATTAAAATACCTATGTTTAGTAACATTAAACCCATTTTTAGCAATAATTGGACTAAGTCCTCGATAACAATTAGGACCCCAGCGTGACGGAGCGTACGAGCAAGGGTTGTTCGCTTCTCTATTTGTTTTTCGTTAAAGGTTTAATTAAAAGTAGGTTTATTTTAAAGAAAATTGATGTTCAAAGTAAATAAATCCTTAATGGTTTAATTATCTCTTCGTAATTGAGTTTCACCTGACGGAGAAATAATTAGTGTTGTGCTCACGAGTTACTTGGTGCTTATTAATTAAAGATTTGAAGATACCAGGCAGCTGGGTGTTCGGTTCTGTTGACATCTTCTTTGCAGATAAGTTTTAATTAAGTCCAAAAGTTTGGACCGCTTTAGTTCTATTGAAGTAGGAAACAATTTCTTGGGGAATTTCATTTAGCTTAAACTCATCTGTGAGACGGGAGTCATCGTTAGATAGTTTTCTAGAACCTTTTGGATTGATGACTACGGACGAGACAGTCATATCATAGACCGCCTTCCAGTTTTGTCTACGCTGCTGATAGCACACACATGCACACTCTCAATGAGATCAGTGTTGGTCTTAGTATGTAGGTTAGGTTGATACTTACATCTCTAGTCAATTAAAAACTCACGTTTTTTAAACAATCATTCTAATTACAAGTGTTATTTTTTTAAAACTGTTTAATACCTATATAATTAAAACACTATGTTTATACATACATACTAATTAACGGTATAAATGACGATGAATACCTATATTTATTCCTGGGTTTTTACCATCCTAACTAAGCAATTAACTGCATCCTCGATATATTTAGACTAGATTAAAATTTTCCTGTTTTTACATGAAAAACACTATTCCTGTTAAACCAAATGATTAATATTTATCTATCTAATTATACTATAGTAAAATAGGAAAAGTAAGTTATGATTATTATTATTAATTTTGATAAGACTAGCGGTTAATACGTTTTTACTAAAAGACACAAAACAGTAAACAATGTAAGAATGACAGCTGTCAGTAATGCCCACGTGGTCTTAGTGAATTGTTTGTATCCTGTTGTTTGCCATTCACTCGGGTAGCAGTTACAGTAACTACGGCACTTAGCTTAGATGTCTCGAAACGAATTCATTCTTTCTTATACATATTTCAATGTCATGCGGTCTGTTTACGTTATCGTTCACATGCAGTTTGGCGGTAAAACCGTTCGGTCTCACGGCAACCAGTCCTTGAATAGTTACCTAACTAAAGGCTTTGTCCTCTGGGGTCTGTCAGCCGCGCGTCCAGGCTCGGTGCCTCGAAGGGACCGCGCCGCGCCGGTCTCCGGACCGGCAAGATGCACCAAACAAAAAAAACTTAACAATAACAAAAAAACACAATCAACGTATAAACTTCGAAACTGCACCACCGAATGCAGTATTTCAACCTTCGAGTCCAGCAATAAAAGAATAAGCACTTATAAACTTTCTTGTGGAACTTTGAAACAAAACTGCGCTGAGAACTTCGGAAAAAGTATGCGTGTAAATGGGGATCGGCGACACTTCCCCGCGCGGCGCTTCGGTCGCGACTGAGCACGCGGCCGCGCGGGGTCTGCGGCTCCCCTGCCCCCTCCTCGCCCCGCGCCAAGCACCTCCGCGGTATTATTTGATTAATTCGCCTCCCCCTTGTATACTCGGTAAGTCGTTACGACGAAGGCGACGTTAAGTTTTTAAATTTCAGTGAGAGGGCCACGGCGGCGACGGCGACACCCGCAACCTTCACCTACTCCATAATGCTTTAACTGAATTAATTAAGATCGACGGGCTCGACCGAAGATTAGACGTTAATAAGCCAGCCCGGAAGCGCCACCCGTCCCGTTCCGGGGTAATTACTGCGGGTTGCTTGGAAAAATCTCGACTTGAAATAATGAGTACTATGGTACCGAGAAACGCAAGACTCGCTAATTGGAGTGCATTTGCATACCGAAGTAAAATAAAGTCTGAGTGAGTTATTTTGACGACTTGACGTCAGACGTTAACAAACAACCTGCTCCTGATGAATGACGTTAATAATGAAGAGATATTTACTTATCTATAGGATTTGTATCGATATTTTTGTGTCGAGAAAAAATCTTTCACAAGTTTTTAAAAAAATTTAAAATTATTATCAACCTTTTTTTTATCCCAATCACAAAAATATCAAAAAACACTCACCACAACAAAGGTTGTTACTGATAAAACCTCATATTATTTAATTAACCACAACAAAGCCTCGAGCAAGCAGCATCATCTAATAAATATTGGATTACCAATTAGTATAATAAAAGCTTATAATAAGGTAGGCGTTAACTATTGAACCGAACTTAAGAGTTCATTTCTTTTTTCCCACGAATTCTAAGGCATTAGTGGCACGATTGCCGATCTATACCAATTATAAGAATCTTTGACCTAACTAATTGTCTGATAGACAACGCACAACCTAAACTACTAGTCCAAAAGACTTGAAATTTTCAGGGTTGATTCATACAAATGCGAAAAGGTATACTAAGAAAGGAATTCCCGAAATTTAACCTCCAAACGGGTAGAGCAAGAGTTGAAGTTAATATTAAAAAATAAATCCGAATGTTGATAACGCGGTAAACAACTGTTGACATTTACCCCGTCTCCTCTGTATTACGGGCATCATTAGGCGTCGATGCTTCTAAGAAAACTAAGGCTTTTAACCTTTTAAAAGCTTCCACATCCGATTGCAAAGTGTAAGCCAAAATGACCTGTATAAAAATGCACAATTTATTCAACAGGAAACTCGTTACAGTACAGCGTTGGGTTACAAGAAAAAGGTCGGTCCACTCGGCCACTTTCGGGTTAATTCAATAATTCTGTAGATATCGGTTAATTCTGCCCCAGCTCGATCGATCATCTTGCGCGGACGCAGTGCAGGTGAGCTTTTAGTGCACGCGCAACAATACCCCTACTAAAGTTATAGAACACAACAAGTAGTAGGTAGTACTAGTAGTAGTTAGTAGCATTTCTGAAGCATTGGATTCATAGATAGATAGAAAATACTTTATTGCACATCAAAATAACAGTACAAAGGCTATAAAGCATTATCTTCTAAAAAACCTTTGCGTATGATGAGTAAAAAAACTGTGTCATGCCAATTTTTTATAGTATCCATTCAACCAATCTAGGCTTTGTGTATGTTTTAAAATATTATTACATGATTATAACGACCGATGTGACGCGGCGGGCGACGCAAGAGGTTGCGAGTTTGATTCCCACCTTGGGATAAATGTTTGTACGATCTGCAAATATTTATTACGGGTGTTCTGGGTATTTTCTATGCACATTTAAAAAAACATATATCTATGTATGTAATTTATTGTATTGAGCATATCAGCCATCTAATACCCATAAAACAAGCTTTGCTTGAGTTAGGGCTAGATGATGCTGTGTGGATTATCCAGTATTTTAATACTGTTATTATATATTTAATCTGTAGAAGGCACTTGTTTATATTCTGTGACCAAGCTTCATAGTGAGGGACACGCTTGGCTCTTATTAATAATAATCTTTGTTTTAAGTTAATGGGCCTTATTAATCATGGTTATTACGTCTAGATGAATTTAACGGTTAATGGGTGACTCATTTTACCATAGACTATAGATATCGAAGCTTTTATTACGAAAACAAAATGCACTTACACAACCTACTCAATACTCTAATTATAATCACAAACATTTAAAAATAGACTGTGCGACTAACAAAATGTGGTTGAGTTTAGTTTGTGTTTCAGCAACAGATTAGAGAGGGCAGGTGATTGTAATAATGATACTGACTATTAATTTATCTATGGCATTGCTTGGTTAATTAGCATATCGAATGCACCTTGTAATAAAATCGGTGTCTAGTAATGGTGTTTTTTCTTCGGTCTACGGTCACCTTTATTTATTTAAACTAAAGATCAGCTTTTAATAAGTTTATAGCAAACATAAACCCTGGTATTAATAAACTGTAACTTCAATCAATGATACCCCTATATAGATATAGGGACGGCGCAAAAAAATGTTTATAAATAAGAATACTTGAAAAGTGAGCTTTCATTTTGTTTTGTCAATTAGTGACATTATTTACAAGGTAATATTTAATTATTTTCTAGGTAATTTTTCAAACGAAAAAATCCTTGCCGACAGAAAACCTTTACTTATATATTGTAGGTGATGTTTACCACTTAACACCTTACTTATGCTTAGGTACACTAGTATTTTACCGGATGTTATTTTTAAATATAAACTACTACTACCATAGATACCTAAACCGTATGAACACTATCTTAGTCTTTTTTTATTATACCACTTACTGATTGAATAAGCAAGTGATACACCTAAGCATAAGTAAGGTGTTAAGTGGTAAACATCACCTACAATATATAAGTAAAGGTTACCACTTAACATACGATGGTTACAATGCATTGCCTCGCGTGAAGTTGGAAACGTGCTCTATGATGAATTGCAGCATATAGATGATAGTTTTTATGTGCCTGTAATTTCCCCGTCACATCCTTCAAACCAATGTTGCTTGGGGGTAGAAACAGGCATGATGTTACTACTTCTCCGGAAGATCCCTTGACAAAAAACCTCTACTAATAAAAGCGTGTTATATATACAATTGCATGTACTGAACAAGAGTGACAATTAAGGGTGCACTGATGCAAAGGCGAGTGTCCGTTGTGACCGTCACAATACGCCAAATGACGGGCCAGTACGCAAATGAAGAATATTGTCGGACGCCCTGAATGCTCCTTAATGACGACCGCCGTATGCTAGACTTCTCATCCACAGCACCCGAGCACCTGATAAGCCATAAACAGCTGAACAACCCACTCTCAAAATAACCTTATCAAGTTTCAAGTTGAACTACACAAGCATCTTACTAAAACCATGCAACAATTCACATTAATTGTCATCGGCATTATACTCGCGAGATTAACTCACTTAACTACTTTTTCTTCTTTCTTCTCTTTTGTCTTTCTTCTTTGAATCTATGCTCATTATTATAAGAATCTTTGTCCTGGCTGACTTTGGCATTGAACTAACTGGCTTATAGAGAACGCACAGCCTAAACCACTGGTCGTAGAGACTTGAAATTTTCAGGGGTAGCCGTCTTGGTGCGTAGATGTATATTAAGAAAAAAAAAACAAAATTCAACCCCTAAACGGGTATAGGGTTGAAGTTTGTGTAAAAATAACTTCATGCGGACATAGTTACGCGCGTTTCGCTTTTTTACTATGATACCATAATGCATGAACTTTTGTACACCGAGTTGCTCACCTATTTTTGATGGCCCCTAATATCCACGACCTGCACCCACACAGAATTTGCACAATTGTCAAGTCTGTTAATTACCGGATCATTGTTGAATGTTGTATACCTGAACCACAGATAATCAATATTTTATGGAAATATAATTCAAGACGATGCATGAACCCGCAGAACGCGTGCAAGCAGTTTTATACCTAAAAGTCAGTTAAAGACTGTTAAATTCTCTGTAGCAAAATAAAACTTTCAGAGCCAATATGCACCTAATTTATAAGCTGGTTAAACTTGCATTTAAGCCATATTGAGTCTAAAGTCACTTCGATAAAGTTCCTTTTACATTGCTATTAAATTGAATGGCACTGTTCTACCTGAGTATATTACAATAGTTTGTAGCAAGTACGAGTAAATTAATTGTTTACCCCTTAATTGGAGATTGAGGGTGTTTAATGGGATGAAATGAAATAGATCTTGCAATTGTAGCGGTATTGAGGGCCAGGTAATGATATTTTTGAAACAAACATGCAGACCCGAAACAAGTATTGGAAGATATAGAAAGAAAACCTCCTCTTGTGCGCCAGCGCACGTGCCTGCTGCCTGCTGTATGTACATCACAGAGGCAGCTAAATTAATATTAATTGTTGGTTTATTTTTAACACTAGTTCCGTCCGCGGCTTTATTCGCATAGTATACCTACCCTGACATAAAGTAGTCTAATGCTATTATGCTAAGGTCACGAGAAATTACTTATCCCGATATAATTAAAATTGGTTGAGGAAATATCGACTTCATTACTTTTTTAAGTATGGATACTGAATAGAAATCATTACTACATAGAAGTGCACTAAGTGCATGATGTTCGTAGCACTTGCGTAGGCGCATGAGCGCGTTGAAGTCTTTTAAAAGGATTGTTTATAAACACCATCGATTGATCTCTCTGGCCTCACAGCTCAGTTAGTAATAGGTGGGTTCGATTCCCACCGAGGCCAAACATTTGTGTGATGGACATAGATGCTAGTTCTCTGTCTGGGTCATATATTGTATTTGAGGTAGGTATGTAATTAAAAAAAAAAACAATGTAATTATTCCATCAGTCATCTGGTTCCCATAGTACGAGCTATGTTTATATTGGGGCTGGATGGTGTTGTGTAAATATGTTTACAAATGCTAATTTATTTATTTTTAAATGGTAAGAAAATATTAAAGGTTTTCTATGTACTTAGGTCAGATAAAAGTAGTCATAAATGAACGAAGAAGAAGATTTATAAGTATTTTGTAACCTATGACCGTGGCTACTTCAATGTAAACACTATCAAGATACTTGCATTAGTAGGTGGGTACTTATCACCTACTACTTTTATGGTAGGGTCAAGCATTACTAATAAACGTCCGTTACGTCAATACAGCCACATAATGAGTTCATTGATAGGTTGAAAGATTTATGTATACAGTTAACCTAGACCTCTGGCACCGAATCACAAAGAAAGCGATGACGGGGTGCCAGACCGATTTGACCCTACGTCCTTGAGCTTACTGAGGGGACTGTTGATAGCGTGGATGATGGAGAGACGACATGATAGGAGTAATTTGTAGACATGCGAGATTGTCGGTGATATCTCTATAATACTTATATATTATTTTTATAAAGCAGTGATTGAAAGCATGATTTTGTCATAGTTTTACTCAAGCCTGACTGCTAATTGAATATTATCTACTGCAAAGTTTGGATCCACTAATAAATCAATTTCCTTATTCATCTATTTTTATTTTTTATCTGTAACACTAATAAGGATTTTTATCCTGACTGACTGACATATAGACAAAGCACAGCTTATACTGCTGGTCGTAGATACTTGAAACTTGAAATTAAAAAGAAAAAGAAATCCCTAAAACTCTATCCCTAAACAGAACAGCGGGCGTTGAGGTTGGAGGAAAATAACTTCTCGCAGGCAAAGTCGCGCGTGTTTCGCTAGTCGACTTATGAAGACGCTGTTTTATAAAAGAAGTTTTAAGATCATTTTACAAGGCAATAAGCAAAGACTTGTAAGGAAAGGCATCAGAATGAAGAGGCGAGGACGAAGGAGCAGAGTCGGGCGTCATCGAACGAGCGCGCATTACGTTCGATTGTAGGACCAGGCGGCCTAATTGCCAGCATTGTGTCGGCATGCAGATGTGAATGGGCTTTGATTTGGGCCCGGGCGGGGGCCGGGGCCAGGGGACAAATCGCTCGTTACGGCTGCAGGTAAACTTTCATTGAGCGTCGGAAGGCGTCGGACGTGAGAGGCGGCCGACAAAATGCCCTCGTTATTCGCCGCCAAATCACTCGCTCATTGTACTCCGGGAAACGGTAGACGCGGTCGCCGAAACGAAAAAGACTTTAATGAGGCGTGAGAAAGCACCAAATGAACGATTGATACTAAAGTGGCATTCATTAGCGCGAATCATGACAATATTGTTTAGAGTTGATCAGATAACGGATCATAGAAATGCTTGCTTGGGAAATTATGGAGATTTCAAGAATTTGGCAGTGCATCGAACCACCTGTTGCTAGAGGGTGAGAGAAAAACTGAGTATGGGGAGGCATCCCGCGCCTGTTATCTACAGTGTCCATTGCCAAACTCGACACCACGCCAATTAAAATTGGACTCCTGGCGTTTTGTCATGTACAAACTGTGCACGGCATAGCCGCGTTAGATTTAGCTACCTGTGTTGAATTTTAATTGAATCAATGTTTTGGAAATGTTTTTAATTGGCAGGAACTACAGGTAGCGCGCGGAACAAAATAAAAACGCAGATATTCAGTAAATATGTAGATTACAAGTAACGCTAGTTAATTATGCAAAGCAAAAAGATAATTGGGTAAATAATCACCTGGTTTGTTTTTATGCGTGCTATCAAAATAATTAGAAACATCTAGGTCATTTACGCTAGTGTTTGTCACGTCAGCCAAATTTTAAAAGTATCAGTAGGTACATAGATGGATGAGAAGGTAAATAATTTTTTCTTACTCATATTAGTGAGGCCGTAGTGAAAGACTACTGTTAAGACTAATGTTACGACTCTGTACTAGCATATTCCTGAGTGTGACCGTTTTTGCTAAAATTTTGTTAATTTTTTTGTTTGTTTTCTCCAAACTTTTTTTTAAAGTTTCGGTAATTTTACTGGAATTGATTGACAAAAAGAATTATTCTATAGTTCTAATGAACATTTGCAAGATACTTCCACCTGACTCTAATAACAGGGTAGTTAAATAGAACATGTGTAATGTGTGTACAACATAACATTGCCACGGAATAACCAACAGTTACTATGTCTCGATGTCAGTAGGACAGGTGGTGACGCCCAAGGCAGAACGGCATTCATTGTTGCAACACCATGGTATCCATGTTTAAAATTAAAAATTTAATTAACGGCTTTGAATATAAACATTTTGTATGTAGTCTGGAAGACGATGGCGATTGGCTTATATCATTTCTCTAGAATAACCTACTATAAGCTGTATTTAAAGTGAGGACTCGAAGAATACTGAAACCACTTATCTATTTTATAATATTTTTATTTTTTTATCTCTGTATCTAACCTGGCGGGCCTTTCTTCAAGACCATTGGGTCAATGGTTTTTATGAATCTATATCTGATTTCAAATAGAAACTAAGTATAACAAAGTTACGTAATTGCTGGACTGACGGAAGTATGACGTAAAAATATGATAAAATTCTCCCGGACTAAGTATCAAGTCAAAACTCGAGTTCCGCGTCAGCTGCTTATAAAGTGGATTAATAATCTTGAGGTCGTGTTGCACTCAGGCTGCAATTAATTAATTATATTCCACCATTTGTTGTTCCATGATCCTTTCACTTTGAGTCATAGCTCAAGGCATTTATTTCAATGCTAGCACAAAATACCTAGTAATTATTGCTAGAGTGATTTAAGAGTTCTATCAGTCTTTGTTAGAGGTTCTTATGAGTTTGAGTGCAAAAACATTATTTCTTTATACGAGGTTGCATGCAAAAAGTATAATATTTCTGAGTATAAGGAAAAAATGCAGACTAGAAATAATGGAATAGTACGGTCAGCAGCGAAAGTAGATGAGTATTTTAGTATCATAGTTTTTTATAAAAAAAAAATTAATCGTCATGTTTTTGGCCATAGTATTAAAAATTTAATGACCCTTCTTGAGCCATAGCACTCTCGACTCGTGCAAGAAGTGGGCGGGCCAGAAAAAATTTTTTTAGCACAGTTTATACCCTTAATATAACCGTTTATTAAAAATTATGTTGTGGTACAGTTTATATATATAAGTAATATAACTTTTAAGTAAAATATTTTTTTTCTTTTTCTAGTTAAAGTGAGATCCTGAAAAAAATAGCACTTAATAACTGTTTACTTTTATTGCTGACTGTACATTTTTCTACTATAAATTAAAGTATAACTGATTTTTTTGGTTTCAAATAAATAGTTATTTTTTCTTCTAGTGGACATGGTTGGTGACATTTATAACCAGTTAAAAATTTAATCCCATCCGCACAATCCCATTTTTGGTGGAACTACACACCGTGAAATAGTGGTATCGAGTTTCACATTCATTCTAAAGTAAGTAAGTATGTCATCGCTATCACCCTCAGGTGCAAGTTCCCGAGGGCTACTCTAGCTAAAATATAAATAATTAGAGGCCACTCGCAGCTTCGCCCGCGTGGTAGTCTTTTCCCGTTCCCGTAATTTTTTTGGGATAAAAAGTGTGTCCTATGTCCTATTCTAGATTACAATCTATATTTATTCCAAATTTCATTCAAATCGGTCCACTGGTTAGAGCGTGAAAGAGGAACAAACATCCATCCATCCATCCATCCATCCAAACATTCGCATTTATAATATTAGTATGATAAAACAAAGTAAACTAGCCTCTTTATCTATTGAAGATGTTTTCTACAGTGTCAGGGGCAACATTGGACGAAACGTTGAACGCCCGTCCGATAGACTGACGACTTTGTTGGAATCGCGGGAAGCCGCTGGATGGAAAGGACCCAAAATCATTCTTCCTAGAAACGTATGAGGGAGGCCCATTTAGTGTACTTCACAGGCTGTTGATGGTGATGGTATCATCTATCCTATACTTTATTGCAATTTACTTCTAGGTATACTACTTTGTTTGCAAGTTTTGCATTATTTTTTTCGAAATTATTGTTGGTCTTTTTATACGTCCCCGACCATTTTCCACTCCATCCAAAGGTTGCCTGGAAGAGATCGCTACTGAGCGATAAGGCCGCCCATTGTACTTTCCATGTATGACTGTTCTTTTTATTTTATTTCGTATTACTAGTGTCTGGTGTATGTACAGTAAAGTGCCTATTTTTCATTCATTCATTCATTTTCATTTATTTTTACTGCCACGTTGTTGGATTGGCATGTTGTTACAAATAAACATTATTTATTTCTTATCTAATAATACCTTTTTTATGCGGGATTTGATTAACTTAAGAAAAATAATTAAAATGCTAATTTGTATTTGCGACATGTAGGTAAATTATGCAAAAGTTTAAAGGGTTCGCTTATTCAAAATGTTTCATTGAACTCAATCACGAAACGTGAAGACAGATTCGCACGTGATTTCAATATTTCATCTCAGAGGCCGCATTCATGGTGCGGTCTCGGCCCTCACGCGTTCCACTCCTGCAATTACGCGCTTGTGTCATATTTACAGCCCAGGTAATTGCCATTCAATTACGAGACCGGCCCGCTGTGCGACCCTGAATCACTCCCAATCATACTGCAATGAAAATTCAACTCTGTGTAACTGATATTAAGATTCAATATAACAAAAAGTTTAAACACCAAATTTGACTGTTTATTTGAAGTGTTCTATTCGAATAGAATCAGGATGATACGGTTTAGTAATTGTTTGCGAGCATGTAATAGCTATAACAGGCTTTATGTAATTAGTATAGGATTTTAAGAGAAATATATGCAAGTTAGTACTGCTGTTCAAACTGTGTTACAGTGCACCTGAGTGGGAGACCCGATATGTCCATCTCTCTCGCACGCACCATGCACCCGGCCAGCCATCAATCATCGAACACCCCCCGCCGGGCGGCCGTAGGGTTGGGACACCTCACAAAGCGGGTATCTCAGTCAGACAATACTCGATAAGTGGGCAAACGCCACGCTAAATTGATTCTGAACCGATTCGAATCCGGGTGATGTTTAGTCGAATTAATCCACCTTGTCTGGCTGTCACTTATGCAATGTTGATTGTGAACTTCACCTCTGTCGCAATGTACCAGGAAATTGTCTCGCTAGTTTTTGTCTACGACTTCAACTGTCTAGAGTTTTAGTGAAGACGACGTCCATTAGCTTTGACGCGATTATATTTCAATATGCGTTACCGCACTAATTAGTTACAATGTTATAATAGTCCGATAGACCACGTGACGTTGCGATATCCAGAGGGGTAACCGTGAGCTCGATAGTTTGTTTGCCTAATTATCTGTACCGTGAGCTCAGTCCGGACAGGGCTGAACAGTCCCGAACAATGGATACGAGAGCATCTTCGTACAAATCCGAAATCCGTTAGTACAAAAAAATTTAAAACAATGCTATCTGTCAAGCACGATCTACTGCAACGGTAAATTTGAAGTCGGTTTTGACAGTTTGCAACCGTGCTACACAGCTGTACTTTTTAACCTGTTCTAATAGCGATATTGTTAATAGAATGTAATTTTGTCTACGACCTCTGGTTTTTAAAAGCTTCTGTTGCAAAAACGTATTCTTTCCTCGTTTAAAAGTTTTTTTTTAAACTTTTCTAAATATGAATGACAACGACATTTAATTTAGTCTATAAAATATCGATATAGTAATATTTTGTGTGAGCAACCCTAGGTAAGGAATTACGAACTCGCACAGGTACCTACTATCAAGCTTTTGTACCTTCACCGGTAACACTCGATCCTCTGACCAATCTTAAAATTAAATGAAGTACTTATATCAAGGAATTTCATTCTGCCTTAGATCCGTTTCTATTGTTTGAAACAATTTAACTTAAGTATTTAATAAGTCCAGTAAATCTACTTCTTCTTGCGTGTCAAAGGTACATCTAAATTTATATAAACTTTGAATAAAACATTGCCACCTTTCACTCCATCGTCTGTAGCGTTTATAAGGTCATATAATATCATTGAGGTCATCCCTTGTGCAGGTGGTAGGGCACAGACAGACAGGGCACAGACAGTAGGTAAATCCACTTATAACAAATCTATACCACTATTAAGAATCTTTGACTGAATGACTGACTGATTTTCAGATTTGTCTTGATGCTTAGTAAGGTAAGGAATTTCCGAAATTCAGTTCCTAGATGGGTAAAACGGGGGTTTGTATGAAAATAACTTCACGCGGATGCAGTGGCGCGTGTATGTCCACTATATATACTATATATATGAATTTCTGATTGAAACACACCAACATAGCGGTCACTAATCCACCTTCCCTAGTGTTGACTATAAAACGAAAACATAACGTACGTCAGTCAGTCAGACAGTCAGGACAAAGATTTCACATGTGAGTGTCTACTGCTGGACATAGACCTCACCTAATCGTTTCCAAGAAGAACGAGTTTCAGCCTTTTCCATCCACCGATTTCCAGCGATCTTTAGCAGTATTGTCGGTGCATCGGGTAGAAGGGAGTCCTACGCTTCGTATTTCGGTTCGTGGACGCCATTCAAGAACGGCGTCATTCATTCCCCAGCGGTTATCAGTTCTACGAGCTATATGACCTTCCTATCACCACTTCAACTTGCTGATTCTGAGAGCTATGTTATGAGATACGCTATGTACGAGTTATAAGGTATATTATTTGTATAAAACTAAGTCTTATAGGCCTCATTACTCATTAGCCTACTTGGCTAGATAGTGATGGTATTAGAGTACCGCAATGATGACCAAAAGTAATCTAGTAAAAAAAATATTAATATGAGTTTCATTGCCAAAGATAATAACGGATTTGGGAAATGATTGCCGAAGTGGCCCTGGGAACAACATGAACTACGAATTAAAAATACATTATTCAGGTACAGTTGCCTTCATTAAGATGTTTAAATTTTATATTTTTTCAAAACTTTGTCATTATTTCTGTAATAACATCTGCTAGACAATGTCAGAGAGAGCTCCGGTGGCCTAACGGGAACCGGGGCTCTGGCCTTCCCTGGATTGGATCTGAACCTACGACCTGCCTTCTGATCCTATGGTCGCGGGTTCCAGCCACCAAAGGATGCCAATGCCCTCAAACATAACATGAAAAAAACAGTTTGTATTCTAGTAGTGGTGATGAGCTTGCAACTGTCACGTATGACATACCTACTAATCTTATATGGATCATACAAACTTCAAACCCCGCTATGTCCGACTGCGGATTAATTTCGGGAATTCCTTTCTTAGTACACTTCTACGCACCAAGGCAGTTATATCCTGAAAAAATCAAGTTTCCTAGACCAGTGGTTTAGGGTGTGCGCTGTCTATATGTCAGTCAGTCAGTATGGACAAACATTTTTGTAGTTGGTTTAAATTTTATTATTTTAGTTATTTATTTAGGTTCGCCTACACATACACAATTCTTGCATAAACTTATAACTATTATCCTTATTCTATGTGCATAAACCTTTTACAGGCAAACATCAAAGTCTTCTAGTCGGTTAATTGGTTTTCAGCATAATGTGTGTTTTTATTTTAGTTTCTGTGTAATTAGCTTAAAAGTTTTCTAAATACTGTAAAAATAAAATAAAATTACTATTCCCGAATCATCCTATTGCTGGACAAAGGCGTCTTCTCGTGATTGTAGGTACCTCGAATTGCCAGTCCCTCTCAAATAAAGATTAAAGATATTATTTTATGCAAACTAAAAGTAATAATAAACAAATGAATAATATACAGAATTAACTGTATATTTTGTTGTAAAAATCCTCGGGTTGCTTGCTTCAATTACGCTTACTAATGAGTTGACTCTGCGCTAATTAGCCGCTAATTACTCACGGGCTCACCTTGTACTTGCGAAAGTTCGTTTTACACGAATTTCTTGTTTACTCCCTAATTATATCTCTAATTAATGGATATTGAGTGTTTGTACTATGCGGATCGCGTTTCTGGAATTGTTATGATTTTATCGGAGAATAATAATTGGTTTTGTGTTCGCTTTTTTATTTTCTTTCAGTATATTCGTGGAGCACCGGTGGTTTAATAAGAGTGACCTCGCCTTCTGATCGTGGGTTCGAATCCAGTCGTGAACTAATGGATTTTTCTATCAAAAAATTCGTGTGGATTGTCCAGCATTATTATTATTATTATTAATTTTTATGAATAGTTACTGAAAAAATTACAAGAAAATAGCCTGTTGCGCGTTGCCTGTTGCTCCATTTGCGGAAGGTCTATCAAAGCCAAAAAGTTAGTACACAAACAAATACTAGAATACAGTATTTACGGGCCATCAGCCATAGATAGGCTCTGTCAGCTCCAGCCTCCGCGGCCATACGTTACGGCCGGATGCAGATAACCATGCTTTATCGCTCACTTATTATTTTATCGCGTATGATTTACAGCCCTAACGCGTTGTAATGATACGTACAAGTATTTTCTATTACTGTATTAAATACTAGCTGACCGGTGCCCACTTCGTTGGGCGGTAAACATGTTTACTTACAAATCTTAACTGAAGTAGTACTCGATGTCACCAACAGATGGCGTTAATACGGCATAAAATAGCGGCCGTTCGCAGTTTCGCCAGCGTGGCAGTTTATATCAGTTCCCGTTATTTTTTCGGGATAAAAAGTAGCCTAAGTTACTCCTTGTTACATTAGCTATCTGCCAGTGAAAGTCCCGTCGAAATCGGTCCAGCCGTTCCAGAGATTACACGAACATCCAGAGAACAAACAGACAGACAGACAGACAAAAATTTAAAAAAATGCTATTTTGGTATATGTATCGTATATACATTCCTATGCATGTAGTAAAAAGTGTTATTTTAATATTACAAACAGACGCTTCAATTTTATTTATTTGTATAGATTTTGTCATAAAACTATATTACATTATGAATTAATGTCCTTTTTATAAAACACCTGCGTAGGGAGCCGACCTCGCGTCGGAGCCGTGCGGGTACCTAACTCATAGATCTAAACTACTCCCCTGCACGCGCACTCCCAACTTGGTGACGCTCACTTCGCAACGGGCCGTGCAGCAGAAATCGTAATATTTTAACTTCGCCATAACTTCAAAACCAAACGTCCAATTCTAATCATTTAAAGACCAAATATTATCTACATGAACTGTACTTAGTGATAAAATAATTTATTTCGATAAGGATTAATAGTATGAGTAAAATAAATGCGTTTAAATGTAGTCCAAAAAAAATTGAAGATTTTTAAATAAAAAAATGGTTGTTGTGCCTCACTCGACATAGATAGGTATAGTGTGTCGCTGACTTTTTTGTAGATATTTATAAGATCTACAATTATGTAGAACATTTTATGGTTCTATCTTTTATAGTTTAGGCAGCGTACGCAAAATAAGTAACTTTTCTGGTTGATTTTTTACACCTTGTGTCTGAAAAACCCAAATATTTTACGGAACGCTATTTTTTTCCAAAATAAAATATAGCCTATGTTACTCAGTGATAATGTAGCTTTCTAATGAAAAAAGAATTATTAAAATCGGTCCAGTACTTTTTGAGTTTATTCATAACATACAAAAATACAAAAATACAAAAATACAAAAATACAAAAATACAAAGCTTTCCTCTTTATAATATTAGTGTAGATTCTTGACACTACCCTTGTTGAAACTAGCTAGTCGCTTGATTATGCCGTATAAAATACCTACCTACGTGACAGAGGCCCCAATCTTCGTATGTTTTTGAAGCTGAGACGAGATTTAGAAAATCAAAACCGATTATCATCTCTATATACTAGGTAACAACGTTCAAAGTCCTGTCAAGAGGCCAACCGCATGGTAACAATGCGGTTAACGCGCGGTCAACCGCGCGGTTGGCTGCTTGACATGTATTTGAATGTTTAACCTAGAATATAGAAACGATACTTCATGATTTTTTATGTGATTGCTGATAAAAGAAGCAGGTGGCCCACCTGATGTTAAGTGGTTACCGTCGCGTATAGCAAAGGATCGTACTGTTTTTCGCAATCGCGCAGTCACGATGTTTTCTTTCACTGTTTAAGATTAATGGCATTGTACTGGTTATTTTTTTTTTATTGAAACATTGTAATTTGCACGATCGGATTCGATCAGACTTCAGGATCAAACGGCGGAGTCGCTCTTACTAGACCACCAGTGCCTATTATAAGCCCAGTTACAGCTAAAATCATTGGCAACCTATTTGTAGCATACCTCGTAATACATTTCACATCTCTCCCAGCAGTTAATAAGTCGACCACGGACTATAACTCACACGGAACTGCCAATTAGTCTGACTAAAAGAAAAAAGCTCTCAGGACCATGTAAGCATATCGCCCTTCGACGTATCTCTGATGGAGCGCTCGTGTCACAACACTTTCAATTATAAACATTACTGTTATCAGAACCTTCATTATAATCAATGGCGATGTAAGTGTTTGTAAGTGAGGCTACATTATTTGCCGTCACAGATTGGAGCCCCGCTCGCCCATCACTTGGCGACACTTGAAACTTGTTCTCGTCAACGTAAGAAGGCACTTTATTTGTTCAATTTTAAGCCTTAAACCTGGTGTGTAAAATTAATTTTACCATATTCATTTGTCGTGTACACGATGCTTAAAAAGTTTGGGACCGTTATAGAGGCTGTGAAGGAATGGAAAATTCTGAAGTGCAACTCGTGTCGTGTCATGTACTGCTGTTACTAACTAGTAATATTTTCGTATACTTACTTACGAAGATACTACTTCGTATAAGTTCTTCTAGGCTTGGTCGCGAGGAACTGGCGCTTAGATTCACCTAGATTTAAGACGTTTCAAGATGATCCCTGCGGATATTACTGAATAAATGATTTTTGACTTTGACTTTGACTAAGTAGAACACGTAGGTCTTAAAAAACGTACCCGATGCACTATCCTGGGTCCATTAACTTGAAACATACAGGTGTAAAGTCTCATGTACCTGAAATATCAATAGCACCTTAAAACCAAAATACAGCAAAGCAGCTTGGATGCTTGATGGCTATTTATTGATAATCTTTAGATATCTCTCATATTATTTTTACCAATCTTTGTCTTGGTCATCCTGCTTTAGGTCATTGACCTTAAGGTAATTAAATCGCATACAGCACAGCGATGGCTTATCCTATGATCTCGTATATATCACTATTACGGTTCGATAGCCGCATTGTAGAGTTGATGAAGTTGTACGGAGTGCGCGTGCGCACCGTGACTCGCTGTGCTAGTATAAGCTCTTGCCTCTTATAACAATGCACACAAAAACGAATCAAGCTAAGAATAACATCACAAAGAGATGCAGTGTTAAAACGCATGTTATTTATTTGTAAGTCGTGAGTTATCTATAGTAAAGAAGTAAATATTTCAAGTTTAAGTTACCTATACTTCGTATATTTACTAATTGAAATTTATAAAAAAAAAGCATTTACTCACTTATTGCAAAGATTCGCCTTTTTGAAAATGTGAAACGCCTTAAAAGATGGAAGAAAAATCTAACCAGTCCCAAAATGAACGGTGTCGCTTCATTGGAAGCACACCCCAAACAAATTACTGGTAACTATCTGATTATGGCTTAGGAGCCGATTACAAATTTAATAAAAATAAAAAAAACATATTGCTTGAAATTTTATAACGACTATTAAGATTATTTTCATTGTCATTTTCATATCAAATAAAAACAAAGTATGACTTATCAGCCATTTATTTTAAGCAGGAGCAAAAGAGCTTGGCGATCCATATATAAACTTTATATTATAAAGTCAATTATGTTCGGTCAATTATATCACAAATAAAATCTAAGTAATGTAGCTTTAGTCAACAGAAAATAGACAATAAGCGCCCCTTCTACTTGTGAGATGGTATCGGCGCAGGCGGCGATACATCGACCGCTATCGCCATCTCATTATTCCACGCGATCCGATTAGTCTTGTCGTCCTGCCTTTAGACGTGTAATAGCTGTAAGCTAACGCTTTTAAATGGCTTTACTTTGTGTTTGTTGTATAGATTTAATAATTGTTTTAATGAACATAGTAATAACTAGGTGTACCAGACAAACTGTTTTGCCGTGAGTAAACCTTTCTCTGTTATAATTATAATTAAAATTTCTACAGATATCTATAATAATATTATAAAGAGGAAAGATTTGATTGTTGGCGCCGAAACTACTGGCTCGTTTTGAAAAATTCTTTCACCATTGGAAAGCTACACTATCCCCGGATGACATAGGTTATATTGTATTTTCAAAAAAAAATTTTAAATTTGGGCTTTGGACTTTTTTTATAACTAACTTATTGCCTCAATGATATTGACACCTGTAAGGCTCAGGTTGATGAATGCAGAGCTGTGCATCGTAGGGCAAGTTGTTCTCGAATGTAACCTATGATCAATGGTTTTTTATATGTGATGGTTACCACTTCAAGTGGGGTGAGCAATCTACTTGTTCCATCAGCAAGTTGTTTAAAAAAAGTGAACAGAATGATACCAGTGCACGAAGCAAAAGTTATTTTACGACAGCTATTTACCAAAGTGCTAAATTAAAATGCTTTACGCAGTGAGAAATCTAATTACAGTTATGTGGTAGGTAGTCATTTACAATTTAAATGAGTATGGGTATTTTAAATGTTCAGTTAAAGCAACTACCAGCTTTCGTTATGGTAGAGGAGCTTAATTAAAAATAAATACAGTACTACTTTTACATATGAGTAAAGCTTAGAATAGGTAATAAACAGTTGCACGATAGGTTACTTAATTATGACTAAAATACTGGACTTTACTATGACTTTTAAGTCCGCTTGCACATCAATTACTAAATCTGTTTAGGAAGCTTATTACGTTTAACATCTTGCTCATGGAAAATTAAGTCACTATTACGTTTAGGTACGCTAAGCATGTTTAGCTAGCTAAACGTGATTAGTTAAATAAAATTGAATTAGATTGTTGTACAAGCAGGTCCAGTGGCGGCTTTAGGGGGTGGCGAACGGAGCAATCGCCCGGGGTCTCGCTCTTGCAGGGGCCTCGCGCAACAACCTAAGCAAATTTTCAAAAATATTGATTTTTCAGTATACCTAAACCAAACAACCAGACCTAATTTCACATCACATACTTTTTACAAAGGACAAGGGGCCTCGCAAAGACCTGCCGCTCGGAGCCTCGCAATGGGTAAGGCCGCCGCTGAGTCAGGCCTTAGTAGCAGTGGAGTTACTACAGGAAAAGTACCGCCAAGCAACGGTACTATATACTGGCTTCAAGGATGCAGGTGACGGTAAATTTACAGGGAAATGAGGCTTAACAGGCGCAGTAGTCTTGGCTTCGAATATGACCCTTCTTGACCTCCCACGTCGTTAAGCAACGACTAGAGGAACGTATCAGGAGTTCGGCAGTAGCATCTCCTAAAATAAACTAAGCCTGTTCATAACAAGGAATAGCATAAACTTTTTTTATTTGAGTACTAGCTGACCCGCTCGCGACGACTTCGTCTGCGCTGTTCTTTGAATGTTTCATACAAATTTCATTTTTATTTTATTTATTAGGGTAACGATTATTTATTTGGGGTAGCACAATAAAAAATAAGGTAGAGAATTTTAACGTAGACAATCGTTTGAAAGTGCAACCAACTCCGTTTAGCACGGATTACTTAAATATTTTCGACTTACATCCCCGTTTTAGAGATGATAGTTCAATGAAACTCATACTTAGTTTTAACTTGAACTAGTGTATGCAGTAGTTTTTACGTAATGCATGTACAAATAATCGTACAAGCAAAGAAATATATTTTTTTTGAGTTGGTTTCTTATTTTTTCTCTTTTTTAAGTATTTTTAGCAAGATTTCAGAAAAAAATTCTTTTGTATTAGACTTTCAACCTCTACATTTTTACTATAGCAAAAAAAGATTTTTTGGTTAAAATCGCGAAGTATCAATGACTTAATAAATGAACGTCAAAAAAATCTATGAAAATATTTGATGCAAATCAAAACAAAGTTCCAAAGGAAATGCAATAAGATAAATCAATTACACAAATTACAGAAAGCTTTCTCGTCAGACAAATCAAAGGTATATTGGCAGCGCAGATCGATGGCACCCTCACAACCAGCTCCATCAAAACTCGAGCTCATTACTCAAAATCAATTAGCGTTATTAGTGCGGCGCGTCTTCGTTAGCCCGTGATGGAGGGTAATTTATTGGCATCTCTTAATTAGGGATAAGTCTAATTGGAGGCTTAGTCGTAACGAGGCCCTCGAAATCTGACGTCCCGGGGAATAAATTGGTCGGCCGGGCCAGCGCCACGCACTCCACTCTCTATTACCACTGTGCCTTAAGCACGGGACCACCGAGTGTCTATGCTCTATTATTGTGCTTTTAAAACCGGACAGTTTTTAGTTTCCGGTTCAGTTTCGGGAAAACAAAACACGTATTATTCTCATTTGTCTTTTTCAAAAAAGTATCTCTTATATGAAGGCTAAAAGTATTATTATACATTCTTTTTATATATCTATACTTATATTATTATTAAAGTATCATAATTATTTTATTAACTGGTTATTATTATTATTATTACTTATTTTATTATTTTCTGGTCGAAGCGACGCGTGACCCGAGAGCTGGTGAGTATCTGGCACAACGAATCAGCATTGCCATTCAGCGTGGCAATGCAGCCAGTGTTTTGGGAACGCTTCCGATTGGCACTGATCTGGATCAGTTGAGCTACCTTTAGATCGTTTGCAACGGTCTGTAGATAGCTCAACTGTTTCACATGTATTTTGTACATACCAATTATAAATACTCGTATTAGCTATAATTTTCTTTTTTATTAACTAAAAAAAGATATGAAAAATAGTCATATCTACCTGGATATCTCATAAAGAATTTTTTTTGACGGAAATGTTATTATTAATATTACCTACTTTAAGGAAAAAAACTATCATAATTATGATAGTTTGTAGAATGACGTCATGGCACTTAAATAAGAAACTCAACTTAGCTTCACGACTATTCAATTATGGAAACAATAATGGATTTTTTTCCTTAAAGTAATGTTAATAAATTGGATTCTTTATGAGATATCCAGCTAGATATAATTATTTTCATAATTTTTATAACACCACATTTGTTCATTTATAATTTTATTGCTAAAAAAAATGTCCTTACTATATTTAATATATGGGAGGGATATCAAAAATTTAAAAATATGGGTCCACGTAGTTTGGGTACATTCCCAGTGTATAATTAAAATATTTCTTAAAAAATTTAATAAACATGAAAATAAATTATAATTCCCAGATACACCCTTCAAGCCGGAACACGGCAAGCTGCAATAGACGTGGTGGTAGTACTTCCCGGACGAGCCCTACACCACGAGCTCTACTACTAGTAAAACTGACTGACTTCAGGATGGTTCGGTTGCGTGAGTACCTCGTGCTGTGGATACTGATATTTTGACGTGCCAACTCGATTTATGCCCTGACTCTACTCAGTTTAACGACTGCTCTAATAACTTTCAAACATCGACGAACCTGCCTTAAAAGGGTATAATAATGCAGATTTAGTGGGCGAATTGCTTTGATTTTCTGAAAAACAGGGACCTCTTATCAAACGTTATTTTCAAGTGGCCAGGTGAAACAAAACACAGTTACCACCTACCATACCATCAAAATATAAATCAATTTAATAATTTTGTACTCCCAATAAAATGAAATAAAATGACGCCAAAAAGAAGACAGGAATATTTGGACATTTTCTAGGATATAACAACTAGTTTAAGAATATTATTGAAGGAAAGGTTGAAGGAAAACGCCAAGAATAAGTCGTCGTGATGTATGGGAAGCCAAGGAGGTCGTATTCAAACGAGCTAATTGTAAGAAAATCCATAGAAACCTCAGCAAGAGCTCATAAATTTAAGAGAAGTCGGTGTTTCTATTATTTTTTTGCCTTCCTTATGGAACAAGTAGTTGACGCACCTGATGTTAGTGGTTACTATCACCTAAGACAGTGTTGATGCGTCGTCGAACGAATCGTCTGGCGACGAATGGTTCGAGGACGCATTGGTACTAAGATGAATGATGGAATATCGATGGGTTTTAGTCGGTATGCCGCCAAGTTGGTGATGAGTCCGACAGACCCCCCCTGTTCTCCTCGGGCTGGGGGACTTGCGTGACAGATTTTCCCATCGTTAAAAAAAAAGCATTGCCTCACGTCACGTTACTTAGGAAAGTGCTCTTGGAGTGCCTTACGTCCATCAACCATACCTGTTAAGGTTCATGTGCCTGCAATTTAACTGGCATTCAAACCGGAACGCAGCAAATAAAGTTAGTAAAAGATCTCCTGTTGAACCTCTGGAATCAAGATTTACGCTAGAGTATCTGGATAGCTCATTAGGAGTTGTACTATGGCATGCTTTTGTATTACGGTCGTGTTATAGCGGTAGCTGTATTAGGCACACGTAGCGTCACGACTAAGCTTTAGCGATAACAGAAACCGTTTAAAATAAATGAGAATAGGTATTGACTCTAAAGTTTTTACATAAGTTTTATGATCATTAGGCTAATTTTGTTTAAATTATACAGGGTGTCAAGGTAACTTCATAGCGATAGCGATTATTGAACATATTCTTATTCCCTGATTTTAGCAGCTTTCATGTCACCAAAGTACATAACGTGCATCTAAACCAGTGAAGCCGTCAGCTATGGCCATCGTTGTCTATGTCTATTTCTATTATATTTTATACCAACTTTTGTTAACTTAAACATAATGTCAAACTTAATTTTTCTATTTTACTTTTTTAGGTATGAAATTGTGTCTCAACTCAAGCGTTTCAAGAGTGATCTAGTATACACCCTCTATAACTATTATTCTGATGGGTATTAGCTATTTTATGTTGGTTTGCGGCGAGCGCTAAGCGGTGTGGTCGGCGCGGTCGCTCAAAGCTGTTCCAATAAAAATAAAAAGCGCAAAGCAAAGCACACAAATAAAAAAGCTGAGACAACGGCATGATCAAGTACACCGAAAGATGTAATATGATACTCTGGGCAGTGCTTTATGAACCTTCCGCACGTGACGACTGACTGACTTTTTTTTGAGACTTCGCTCCGCTCGCTTGCCGAGCACGCACGTCTCTTCGCCCGCTCCGAGCTCCCGCTCGGACTGCCCCGCCGCCGGCCCCCGCGCCCGCAGCCCGCCCCGCATCGTGCTACCGGCGCACAGTGTAGCTACCTGTGCGTCGCTCCGTGGGATAGGCCTTGCCTATCCGCACTTTTCAGTGCGCCTGCACTTGTTTCTTTGCAAAACGTCCTTTTCAGGACGCTTGGTTTCTGACTATAGCAAGTACCGAAACAACGTCCTTCTCAGGACGCTTTGGTTTCTTGACTATAACAAGTTCCGTCACAACGTCCTTTTCAGGACGCCTTGTTTCTTGGCTATAACAAGTCAAATCCACCTTTTAGTGGTCAACCAAGGGATACCTTGCGGTGTTATACGAACTTGGTTGGGCGTGGACCCGGAGCGTCGGTTTTCCTCCTTCAGAGGAACGCCTAATCCGGACGGGTCTGGAACCACCGGCCTTGGGGGATCTCCTAGTCGACTGTCCAGACCTATTAGGACACACCCTACTCGCAAGAAAAAAAGCGGCGAGTAGGACACGCGAGTTAGGTAGGACACTGAGGCCTCACCCCTTCCTGTCTATCCCGGCGGGAAGGTCACTCACTTACACACCTCCTGAGTGTTTCCCCTCAGGAGGATGGAGCAGCTGGTCCTCGGCGACCTCGCCAGCCCGGAGGATGCCCTTAGGCTCATCCGGGCGGTGATTCGTCGGTTCCCGCAGCTTCTGACCGACTTAGCAAAGGAGCTGCCTTCTGCAGCTCCTCCCGCGACCCGCGCCCTCCCGGCCCTTCAGGCCAAAAAATCGCAAAAGACACGTTCGGTGACCCTTCAGGCCTCCGACGTATCTAGCGACGCCTCCTCGGCCCTTACGGCACCCGCGTCAAAACTAGTTTCGGCCCCTAAGGCATCCGCGCCGCGTAAAATTCCTTCGGCCCTTATGGCAGCCGCGCCTAAAAACAAATCGGCTCTTAAAGCACCCGCGCTCCCCCCTCAGGCCCTTCAGGCACCCGCGCCCCGCGTAATCGCAAATGCCCCTCAGGCGACCTCTGCCGTTGTAGTGGCCGACTCGCCCCGCTCCCCCTCACCCCTACCGCCTCGCCCTCGCCCCCGCCCCCGCGCTCGATCCCTATCGCGGTCTCGCTCCCGCTCCCGCTCGCGCTCACCAATGCGCACCCGCTCGCCCATCCGGAGGTTGACATCGTCTGACGATGAATCCTCCATGGATGTAAGCCAAAGCCTCCGCTCTACACAGACGGAGGCTCCCTCTAACGCGGCTTCACCGCATTTCTCGTCCGATGAAGACGAAACCGCCGGCTTTACGGTGGTTGGCTCGAAGCGGAAGAGGCCTCTGGCCAAATCTGCTCCCGTGCCTCCCGCTAAGGCTCAGGCCCTCCGCCCTCCTACCCCGACCCAACCTTCTCAATCGGTCCCTGCCGATAAGAAGGAAAAGTCCCCTCCTCCCATTTTCCTTCGTCAGAAGGAAAAATGGGACCACGTATCATCTGCCTGTAAGGCGATGAACATCCCCTACACCCATGCCCGTAGCACCCGGGATGGGATTAAAATTCAGCTGCCCTCAGCAGCGGCTCACCGCAGCCTCACCTCTGTCCTCCGAAACGAACGCATAGGTTTCCACACCTATGCGCTCGAAGACGAACGCCTTTTGCGTGTCGTCATCCGCGGCCTCCCTGCGGAGCACTCCACTGAGGTGATTAAAGCTGACCTCCTCCTGCAGGGCTTCCCCGTCAGGGAAGTCCATCGCATGTACGGCGCCAGATCAAAGAAGACCTTTGATCTGGTACTAGTCGTACTTGACCTAACTAAAGAGGGCAAGGCCATCTTTAACCTCAAAGCCGTCAACGGCCTCTCAGGCTTATCGGTAGAGACTCCTCACCGTAACGGCACCCCATCCCAATGCCACAGATGCCAACTTTATGGCCACTCTGCGCGCAACTGCTTTTCCCGACCGCGCTGCGTCAAGTGCCTGGGTGACCACGGCACCGCTGACTGCAACCGCTCTCGAGACGCACCTGAGCCGCCTAGTTGTGTGCTCTGTCAGGCTGTGGGACATACCGCGAACTATCGCGGCTGCCCCATGGCCCCCAGAGTGAACAAAAAGGTGGCACAGAGGACGCCCGAGCGCGTAGCGCCTCCCAAAACCCCGCAGTACTCCAAGTCCACCCCTAAGGTGACTGTAGTACCCGCGCCAGTCCCGTCCCACAATGCGTGGAGCCGTCCCCTCCCTACCTCCAACTTTGCCCGTCAGGCAGTTCCCCTCCTCCGACCCCAGCAGCCGTTCATGCCTGCGTACGGCTCCCCGCCTGTAGCCCTCCGACCCTCTTGGTCGAGCTACCCACCCGGTTTCGGATACGGAGAAGGCCACTACTCCGATCAAGTCAATGATTTCACAAGAAATCTGCAAAATATGCGAGATCCGATTCAAATCGCAAATTATATTGCTCTAAATGACCAACTTCTTAGGTCCCTCCGTTCCCCCTCCCGCGTACAAAATAAAAAACCAATATGTTAGTACAAAAGGAGAGACTAAAACCCCATTCCGTCACCGTAGCGTTTTTCAACGCTGCCGGTTTAAAAAATCAACGCGACTTAGTTCACGACTTTGTGACCCGTCATCAAGTCGATACCATGTTAATACAGGAAACATTCCTAAAGCCCTCTATTAAAATCCCCCGAATGGCTAACTACCAATCCATCCGCAATGACAGAATAGGCCAAAGATTAGGCGGCACCCTGATCTATTTCAAAAGGTCTCTGCATTGCATCCCATTAGACACCCCTCCCCTGTCCAATTTAGAAGCCTCTGTCTGCAGGCTAGCGATGACCGGTCATCCATCGATCATCATAGCCTCTTGCTATCTTCCCCCTTCTAAGACCATGCTCGAAAGCGATTTAAATTCACTCCTTAGTTTGGGAAGCTCCGTCATTCTGGCTGGAGACTTCAACAGTAAAAATATCATGTGGAATTGCCACGTCACTACCCCGAACGGCAGGCGTCTTGAGAGCGCCGCCGATGCCCTTAACTTCGATGTCATCCCTCCGATGACTCCCACTCATTATCCCACTGTTATTGGGTATAGACCCGACACCCTAGACATGGCGTTGCTTAAGAATATAACTCTTCGGTTGCATTCTATAGAAACGCTACATGAGCTGACGTCAGACCATCGACCTGTCCTCATGCGTCTAGGCTCCCCTCCCGTCTCGACCCCTCCTACCAAGACTGTGATGCAATGGCATAAACTCGAGAAAGCTCTTGGGTCTATACATTCACCCAGCTTGGATAGGATCCCTGACGATATTTTATCCCCCGATGACATTACCGTTGCCGTCGACTCCCTGACCAACCATGTCACCACCGCTGTTAGCGGTTTGTCGAAACAGGTACCGGCGGCGGGTGACCACCGCTGGGCCCTGCCAGACGATGTGAGACGGTTGATCACGGAGAAGAATGCCGCGATCCGTCGGTATAGCCGTTGGCCTTCTGACCTTAACCGGCATAGGCATCGTGTAGTGGAACGCAATCTTAAGAATCGAATCCGCGACTTTAGGGACGAACGGTGGGACGCAAAGCTCTCCGGGATCGAGCCAAGCCATCTGGCTTACTGGACGCTTGCTCGATCCATGAAAGCCGACAACGTCTCCGTTATGCCCCCTCTTTCCCGACCCAATCAGACCCCCGCATTCGAAGACGATGAAAAGGCCAACTGCCTAGCAGAAAGCCTCGAATCGCAATGCTCCCCTAGTCTCGCTCCCGTTGACCCTGAACACCTCGCTACGGTGGACAGTGAAGTCGAACGGTTAGTCTCTCAGCCCCCTAGCGCTCCTCCTCTTCCCCTGATTAAAGCCTCTGAGGTACAGACGATTATCAAGGGTCTCCATCCGAGAAAAGCCCCTGGTGCTGACGGCATCAGCAACAGGGTGCTTAAGAATTTCCCCACCGTCCTTATTTACCTCCTAGTCAGCATCTTCAATGCGGCTATGGCAACTTGCACTTTCCCCGACTCTTGGAAGGAAGCCACCGTTATTGGCATCCCCAAACCAGGCAAAAAAGCTACAGAGCCTTCTAGCTACCGCCCCATAAGTCTCCTCAGTTCCCTGGGGAAAATCTACGAGCGACTCCTTCTGAATCGTCTCTGGTCCCATGTTACCGAGCTCAAAATCCTACCCGATGAGCAGTTTGGCTTCAGAGCTAGACACTCTTGTCCCCAGCAAGTGCTCCGCATCACGGAGCACGTGCTCTCTCGATTTCACCATACCTGGCCGGCAGATACTGGTGCAATCTTTCTCGATGTGGCGAAAGCTTTCGACAAGGTCTGGCACAATGGCTTGATTTACAAGCTATCCAAACTCGGAGTGCCAGACAGGCTCGTGCTAATCTTACGAGACTTTTTACTCAATCGAAGCTTTCGCTATCGCGTAGAGGGTACCCTTTCGGACCCTAGACCTATCAGAGCTGGTGTCCCTCAAGGATCCATTCTCTCTCCCCTCCTATATACGCTGTACACCAGCGACGTCCCTCGCACCCATCAGGTGGAAATAGCCCTATTCGCCGATGACACAGCCCTGTACACATCCGATCGGAACGCCGATCGGGTGTGTATAAGGCTGCAGAAGGCTCTCGATGCACTAGGTGCATGGTTCCGTAAATGGCGGATAGAGGTTAACCCGACGAAAAGTGCCGCCGTGTACTTTTCAAAGGGTAACCGTAATCCTTCCAGATCCGTCACTCTCTTTGACGAACCCATTCCCTGGGTGAAGTCAGCTAAATACTTAGGCGTAACCCTTGATTGTCGTCTATCCTTTGTCAAACACGTACGCACTGTACGTAACCGCGCCAAATTTATTCTTTCGCGCCTTCAGCCACTCGTATGCAAGAAGAGTAAAATGTCTCTTAGAAATAAGTTGACGCTTTACAAAACTTGCATACGACCTATCATGACTTACGCCTCCGTAGCGTTCGCTCATTCGATCAATTTAAAACCCCTCCAAGTAGTTCAAAATCGATTTTTGCGCACTATCACGGGTGCCCCGTGGTACATGCGTAATATCGATCTTCATCGAGATCTCGAACTCGAATCTATAGCCGAATTCATGAAACACGCCTCCAGGCGGTTTTATGATTCGGCTCCCCACCATCCGAATCCCTTAATTAACTCGCTACCCGATTATCCAGTAGATCCGCCCGTTAAACGTACCCTCCGTAGACCTAGACACGTTTTAGGTGACCCAGATGACACGATCACCGCCGCGAATGCGGCGGAGGTCGCTTCATCGAGTCCGGACACAGGAAACACTCCACAATCACACCGACCCCGGCGGCGGGGTCGAAGACGTCTCCCCGTTAACGCCCCTTCAGGGCGAAGAGTCTCTCCGTAGCTCCCTTCTCCGGCAACAGCCCAAGCCGAGGTCCGTACCTAAGTGGTGCCCTTGTGCTCGTTGCCAACAAAACCAATTTTGTAATGGCGTAGCGCCTTCTGCGCTCGCCAGTAGCCCGGTAACGCTGTCGGAAATCGCTAGGCGATTATACCAGCATTTTAGTCCGTTCGAAAAAAAAAAAAAAAAAAAAACGACTGACTGACAACCGCGAGATTTTGATCTATTGTATGTTATTCTATTATTATATTGTATTGTTGGTATAACCTAGTTTGTTCTATGACAATGTATATGTGGATAAAGCTGATAAGACTTCAAGAAAACTGAAACTACCTCACGACTTTAATCCCCTGTGGCACGCTAGATATCTCCTCAAATCTTTTAAGGCTTACCAAGTAGCACAAACACTACCCTATTTAAGGATGTCTAAGGTAGACTGAAAGTATGGTAAAAAACAGTGCAAATCATCTCAAAACAATATATGTGGCTATACAGCATCCCGTACACAAACATGTGTGAAAAGGTTACATGTGACGTGACACGCGTAACCTTGAAAAATACAAAGGTCTGTTTATTTAAAACTTAGTAGTTGATCCTAGTAACGGTCCTTAAGCCCCAAAAAATATATAAGACTGTGCGTAAGTATTACTAACAGTTACCTGGATAGCAACTTTACGAGCAGTCGTCTACCCTCACGTTGACTGTGCAACTTCGCTTAACACGATCAATCAGGCCCCTTATAATCAGTATCCCTTTGTTCTCAATATTGAACCAAGTTTCATAAATCTTTACAGATTACTGAATGTTTAGTTTATTTAACAGTCACATCATTTGCTGCATCAAATGTTGTTTGCTGCCTTTATTTTTCCCCAAAGGCTACTTTTCCTAGACTAAAATGTTATAGGTTGTACGTATGACAAAATGCTACTAATTTTTATATGCACTCGTAAGTTTATGCTTGTTTTCGTCTTTGAACTTAAAGATTGCAGCGCAATTGCACAATGGCAAGTTCGAGAGAGTCTCGCGTTTTTCGGTAATATTTTGTATATAGATTTGGCTGCCAGCAAGTGTAGAAGCTTCTATATTGTGAAGATAGTTGGCGAGCCGGCCGCTGGGACCGGTTAATCTCTATAATTAGATTAGTTGTTGATGACACGGTATGTGGAAATTGTTTGTTCTCGCAATAATAGGATGATAGAGATGGTTTAGTGATAAATGAACACGTGAGAGTTCGATCAATGAAATTATTTTCGTAATATTTCTTCTCAAGAATTAAATAAAGATCATTTTGATTGAAGTCCGAAATAGAGAAAATACCTTTTGTACTGACCCTACATGGAGGGTCAGGTTTTTTTATACATTTACGCGTCTGACTGACAGTCTGATAATAAACGTACAACCTTAACATTCTGTGCTTGAGGTTGTGGTTTCGATTACCACTGAGGACAAACATTTGTGTGATGAAAATAGATGTTTGTTCTCTGTCAGGGTGTTATATTGTATTCTTGTATTTACAAAAAAATAAGTAATTCATCAGTCATCAAGTTCCTATAATATACACTATGCTTAGTTTAGGGCTAGATGTTGTGTAAAAATGATGTTATATAATTATGTTCAAATAACATTTTTAGGATATTTTCAATTGATAACAAGAAACTTCAGCAGTCTTAGCGGCTCCACCATTTCATTTTGCGAATGCTATAAGGATCTTCTTACGTATCTTATGGCATTGTCCTTTCATATTTTCCATCTGGATAGCAGTATGATCTTGAGTCCGATAAACGCTGAAAAATAACTAGCGTAGAACACTCTTCCAACCGATAGATCCTACTCATATTATAAACGCGAAAGTTTGTAAGAATGAATGGATGTTTGTTACTCTTTCACGCTCTAACCAGTAGACCGATTTGGATGAAATTTGTAATAAACATAGATTATAACTTGGATTAACATAAAGGGTACTTTTATCCCGAAAAAAATAACGGGAACGGGAAAAACTGCCACGCGGGCGAAGCTGCGAGCGGCCGCTAGTCTACCATATTATTAGGATGTATGGAGAAAGAGATTCAAATCGTACTTCCTGAAAGGAAGCGATGGTTTATGTCTAGCAGTGGACTTGTTTATACTGATGATGATTCCTTGAGTATCTGGTGACTGGCAAAGCCATTTGTCGTAATTTTTTACACAATACTAATAATAGAGTAATAGAATACCTACTTGTATTTTTTTTTGTAAGTGCTTTTACAATACAACACCCAGATACAGAACAAACACCTATATTCATCATACAAATGTTTGTTCTCGGTAGGGATCGAACCCTTGCAAGTAAGGGCAGTCCTATATTCGATTCCAGTCCTATGTCCAGTGGATTTATTGAGGTTGATCATGAATAGGTACAGCAGGAGGTTTGGGGCTGTTAGAAAAGTAACCGAATTCACAGACTTTTACTAGTTTGTATATAAATATAATATAAACTTCCTTAATTCAGTTTGAGAAATAAATTTACATCTGACCCCTTTACTAAGCGTTTAAAGGCCACACATAAAAGTCTCGATTTAAGATAATGCGTAATTTATTAAAATAGTGTTTATGAAATGTGTTATTAATAATTAATCTCTTTCCTTATTACTAATAAACTAACTTTAAAATAGTTATACCGTATTTTATCTTATACAGTGACAGGAAGTTTCAAAAAGGATCGAAAGAGACAAGACAATATGATGTAATTAATGTTACTTGTTGTAATGTAAAAATCCACCTATAAAACTTTTTTTTCTATTTATATCAATTATAAGAGCATGTTTTTTTATCTGTACTAATTATAAGAATCTGATTCTTAGGTTGAAGAGCCACAGGTGAAATATTATTTTTTGTACAATGAACTGATTGAAGAAGCAGATAACCCACCTGATGCTAAGTGGTTACTATCCACTATAACAGAGTTAGGAACGTGCCATACGATGCACTGCTTTGCGTCCATCAACCTGAGCCGTAAAGGTTCAGATTTGTTAGTTTTGTGTTGAATTAATAGTACCTAAACCCCATCTAAAAATATATCCACATCCAGTGCAATCTTGACTGACTGACTATCATATTGGCAATGCACAGTTTAATCCACTTTTTGTAACGACTTGAAATTTGAAGCTTTTTCTTGGTGCATAGGAAAATGAACTTCTGAATGCAACCGCTGCTAAACGAGTAGGTATTAAAGTAAGACCAACAAAACGAGTGTGCTTTAGACCACACGACTGAAGTAAAACTATACGATATGTAACTGACTATGAGAGAAAGAGAGAAAGAACAGTGCTTTCATACCCCCTCCATGGTAGTGTTAAACACAACCTTGTTGGAAGTCAAGTGGGCCATATGCTTGTTTCATCAGCAAATTGTATAAAAAAAAAAGTCGCATTAGAAGTATTACTTCAAAATACTTAAACTTGTATGAACATTGTGCAGTAAGGTAGATTTACATTAGATATTGTATTCTTACTTAATGTAGGTATACTATGCGGCTATGGCTTGATGTTACAAGAAATTGTGCTGTGAAGCTTAAGGAATTTTAATTATTGAGTGAACAGGGCAGTCCGATGCACGACCGGCGAGCTTTATGCCAAATCGAATTACGATCAGCAAAAGCAAGAGAGATGCAACAAAGAACAACATTTCCTTAAAATAAATTAAGCCATTTTTTTGGTATATTGATTTCAAAACTTTTTACTTCTTTATAAATATAAACCAGAATTCCTAATGTTGAGAGGTTACCTGTGTTTGTGCTTATAACAGTTGCATTTATTTCACAGAGAGAATTTGCCTCCATCACTCTCAGATGATGGACTATAGTGGAAGAAAAAGTAAAATCAAATCCATCAATAGATTTGTTTAGTGGATTAGAGTAGAATAGGCCCAGATGTAAAGGTTCATGCGCCTATGATTCAGAGCACAGAAATTTACAATGAATATAAAATACTTTATTGCACACCATAACATAAAATAACAATTTACAGAAAAAAAACTTATGACTAGTATAGGTACAATAGGCGGTCTTATCGCTAAATAGCGATCTCTACCAGACAACCTTTGGATGAAATGAACTATGGGTAATAATTTAATGGTAATGTTCTCCAAGCAACCAATTTCACAATTTTACATCTTTCTAACACACTAAACGAATTATAAATTCAAATTCGTAAAAACTATAAAACTTTATATCCCATTCATAATTTTCTCTTCGCTTTAGTCGCGCAAAATTTCATACGTGATTTACACAATGCACTGCCCTCATACATCGGCTTAAATACCGAGAAACTTATATACTCGCGCATAGCATACAGGCTCTAACGTAAAATAGCCATACAACAATCCTCCGTTCAAAGGACCATAAAGATCAGCGCACTAATCCTCGGAAAATAAATTAAATAAAATACTTTGGGCTTGCTTAGAAAGCGTTGGCCGTTATAATAAGGTAGTAATCTTTTTTTTTTAAAACGTAATCTGAGCCCAATTAATAGTTGATAGTTAATTCAGAAACTGGCAAGTTAAAAAGAGGTCATACGATGCAAACGGACATAGAACAAGATTTTTGAACTTCTAAGATGTTTTTTGTCATTTTTTCCAATAAAAGCACCATAAGAGAAATAGAGAAATAAATAGCATCACGACTTTATTCCTCAGGCACGGTAGATATCCCCTCTGATCTCTTAGTACCAAATACCTACTCGAGATTTTTCGAGGATATCTAAGGGATGTAGTCTGAGGTATGTCCAGATAGTACATTTGGTATATACCCACATTTTATAGTAGTTAGTATTCCATACGTGCCAGGTTCTAAGCCCATCGTTGCTGCCAAAATACTAACTTGTTTCCTCATGATGTTTTCCTTCACCGTTAGAGTTTTTCAATTTAACTTACGTGGTCAACTATGATGCCACCGATTTATAGAAACCTTGGTTTTACCCTTTAGGACGTCGTCCAAGCCGACTAATGCCTACAATGTGTATTATAGAATTTAATATAATAATAACGTAATGAAACGTCTCGCGAGGGTCCGGGCGAGGAGTGCGGGCTGGAGCCGCGGGAACCGGTCTGCGGAGGTCATCGGCAGCGAGCCTTCCGCGACCGGTGTCGCCAGCTCAGAACCACGATATCCATTTATTTTAGAACAGCTTAAGATGTGGGACAAACCGCTTACTAGTGACTGTTTTGGACATATTCAAAATTGACTGTATTCCTGCTGTATTTTATGTTGATTATATCATTGCCATAGTATTGGAAACGCGTAAATTCAAAGGTAACTTCTTTAGGTACCTATTGGTAAAAAAAAATATCTAGCTGTCTCTTACTAAGTTTTAGTAGCAGTCTTCTGATGGTTTGAAACCACGATCATCATAATGCTACTACAATAACTACCAAAGGCCCAATTCACGTGTTTTTTTAGAGCAGAGACAAGTTTGAAAATAGAATTTGATTGTCAAAATTGGGCCTGTCTAAAATGTCAGTTTCAAAGAATTGGCATTTCAGATAGGTGATTGACATGATCGAAATTTGAATTTGATGATATTTCGTCACGAAAATAGGGCCTCTGATGTTGAGTGGTTTAATATTGCTTTGAAGGTTACATTCGTTAGAATTGTACCTTACGATTGTGATCTGTCCATCAACCAACAAATCCACCAAATCAACAGCATATGGATGTTATGCTTGTAATTTCACCGGCACCTCCATCCTTCAAACAGAAACACAGTAAGCTACTTGGCGACAGAAATAGGCATGTTGGTAGTAGGTACTTCTCCAGACGAGGCCTTCTCTAAGAGATCTACGACTGCGTAACTAAATAGGTACCCTTGTTATTGAGATAAATGTCTCAATTTAGGATCGAGATGACGCATGTTTTACACTCAACAAGAATCAATGCCCTCACTGTGATGCTGATTAATATTCATAAGGTCTGTTAAGACAAAAGAGGCTGTTTGAAGGTCATGACATATTACCAAAGTCAGTTAATGCCAAGTATCAAGAAAAAAAGGTATGAAATAAAAAACCCAACGAATTGAAGTAATTAAAATTTGGATTTCGGCATATTACACCAATTATAACTTAAATTATTTATTGGTTAAAAATGGTGGCAATGAGTACCAATATTTTTGATAATCCATGCAGTTTAGACATGTTATATCATTTATCTAGCGAAAAAGCACAAGACGTGTCTATATGTCAGTCAGTCAGTCAGGCAAGAAAAAACTTCTGTAGGTACTGTAGGTAGATTAAATATTAGATGTTAAATATTTGTGTACAAAAATGTGCGTTAATGTTGTAAATAATATAAAACTTGACAGCTTCGAATAAAATCTATCTAGATTATATCATTATTGTAATTGTATGTGTGAAACTAAATTATTAATCACCAAAAATAAACAGAAAAAAGAAAGGAATTACCCAAAAAAAATGTTGTAAGCGCTGGCAACACAGCGGTTGTAATGGTCCGTCGCGTCGCTCGCACGTATGTTAATGCTCCATTAAGATTATACTAATTGAAAGCCAATAAATACAACGGCTATGAATATTAATTTTATTTGGATTTGGTATTATTGGGCTGGAGTCTGTTAGCACTTACTTGGTTTAAAACTTAAAGAATGCACCTGTACTGACAATGTTAGATTAAAAAACTAACATACTGTGGTATCTAAAACTATAAATGTTTGACATATCACATACCATCTAGCCCTAAACTACAAAGTTTGCACTATGAGAACTATATGACTCGTATGGGGTTATGTTGGCGAAATATGCATGGAGGTAATACTTCCTCAGACGAAACCTTAACCAAGAGTTCTACTACTACTAAAAAACTTATTTTACAAGTCAAAAAGCGATAATTCAATCAAACCACCAGGATCGCTTTGAAACGTCACTTTGAAAAAAAGATTCTGTCAGTTATCTGGTTTCCATAGTTACAAAGTATGCGTAGTGTTGGGTTTATATAAAAGATCTTTGTGGTTTTGGGCTACATGATGTTGTGTACAAATGTCTACAAGTATAAATTTAATTCATATATTTAATTTATTCATGTTAGGCAATCTTTCATGTCAACATCTCAAAAAGTAGGTTGTGTATCTATCTGCAGTGCACTGCGCAATCAGTCGGGCCCAGCTCAGGGAGGATGACATTTCGATATTCCTGTCAATCCCGGCGTCGATTACACAGGACAAATCAATTACCGCTTGCATTCCACCGGCAGTCGACCGACGAATTCTCTGTCACGATCCTATCGGCCGATGACGAGACCTCTCGGAGCATCGGATATGCCACGTCGGAATGCCAAGACTCCACCTCCAACTAGATTAGCACACAGCGCTCGATGACGCGCTTCCATCAATTGTCTGTAAATTCCACGCATTCGAACGTACGACTAGATCGAATCGTGTCTGAAGCACGGCTCTGCTTTGACCGTGCTAAGAATTTCGTGTTCGATACCCCGAACCGGAATGTTATCGGCACATCGCATCAGCACTCGGCATCAAACATGTCAGTCGGTATCGTACCACATTGTAAACCACCTTTTAAATTGAGTACGTAAATTAATTGAAACACATCTGTGGATGTGTGACACCGCTGCAATCTATACAATTCGTTCTGCGGTAATCGGCTAATTGGATGTGAATTATTGATCCCGTAAGTGGTAATGATCAGTGTGTCCGACTGGATGGATTCTGTTCAGTATCTTGCATTTGCAGATTACCACTTTTATTTTGATCCTTTCTCAACTTTCTATAGTATTCATTTAATATTTGGTTATCAGAGTTTGTATTTCGCAGTTTGGTGTGAGTTTGAGTCAGTGTGGGTCAATGTCACCCTAGTGCGGTTTTCCTTCGAACCCGGGCCGCGAGGTCGAGCAACTGCTAATTATTTTTCGACTACCATCGTTGCGACATCGCTAGTTTATGATGAATAACTAAGCGCGGTTTAGTGGTCACGGAATGTTTTAGTAATTATGGCGTGGTAATACTGTGGTTTTTCATTCTGTAGGTTAAATTAGTAAGGCATGTTAGTAGTACATGGCAGATGGACCGAGGCGCCCACGCAAGGACCTCTTGTCTCGATTTTATGTTAATCGAAGAGACATGTCCTCGGACGACGAATACGTACGACACGGTTAGGCAACACAACACAACACATTAAACACTCCATTATCCACAACAGATAACAATTTAACATTTACGACTTTACTTTGACAGATCGTAAATACTGTTTATATACCATTTCTATTGCATCCTTATTTGCACGTAAGGAGACTGCTACGGGCCTCGGATTGAACTTGAAGATAAAGTAAGGTCGTTTGTTGGACCATGCATTTTTCAGTAGATTTTTTCAACAATGTTACACTAGCAGGGTTATAAGACGAGTTCGTTGCTATAAAGCACAGACATAATGAGAACATAAAAGGCCAAGATGGATAAGTGATCATATACTATAATATAGTGACATATATAGTTGACATATAGTCAGCAGCTGTCGACTAGCTGACCTTAGTACAGTGGCTTACCATGGATTTACCCATAGAATAAGGACGGATATAAGATATTTACCGCACTTAAAAACAGCGGCGGCGCATTTCTGTGCTAGATTTTCCCGGCATTTTCGTGATCTAACTTCAAAAACTCGTACATAAAATATTTTTCATTTTAATTACAGAACCTTCATGAATATAATGAGTTAGCAATTAAATACCCTGTATACTTATGATATTACGTTTCTTTTACTTTTGGTAAAATACACAAAATTTCAACTGATGAAATGACTACAACGTGTTTGCTCCACAAAGCCGTATTTCAATATAAATAAAGTCATTTACAAGCAAACTACTGGCCCAATAAATATCATATTGTTTACCCAATCTTGTCGTTTTCACCTACGCGCACTCCTACTTGTTCCCATTCATGAGAATATCTTTATTTACATTTAGAAATTTATTACTTCCCATGTATGGAATTACTTTTAAACACGTATTGAAACTTAACTGCATAGTCATCGAGAGTAAAATTGATGCGTTGTTGACTCATAAATCTGTAGTCTATTCCACAGGAAAGACATGGTCAATACACTAAGCCATGGGTTTCCTCACGTTGTTTTCCTTCACCATTTAAGAGCACTGGTATTGTGCACAGAATTTTTTTGAGTGAAAAGCCAATTGGTGCACGTGCAATTTATAAAAGAACAATAAAAAGGGATGCAATAAAAAGCGATTTTTAAAATTTAGTTCCTTAGATAGTAAGGAACTAATACCATGTGTAGATACTAAGTAGCGGGCACTACATGTGTTAGTAAAGCAGACCTCAGACTTGCAATTTCGGCTTAAACTTTAGCATTGTTTTTGTTTACTTTGTTTATTTCAATTATATAACGGAGCAACGAAACGAAAGCTTCGTTTCGAAATAATAAAAAAAAACTGGTTCAATTTTCAGTTTAACTTACTATTTTAAAAGTTCAAATTATAGTAGCACGTACATTTTAATATTAGATAAGTAAATATTATGAAATTCCAGACTAAGTTAACATTTTAATTAAAACGGAATTCTGATGAGCTTTTTTAGAATTTAATTATAAATGTTAACACAATACCCACTCATGTTTTATCACGAATTAACAATCCAAACAACACACTGGAGATAGCTTAGGCAAGGTAACAATACCACTCTGCCCACAAAGTACCTAGTACAGACGAACATAGTCCGGGGAAGTACTACCACCATGCCTATTTCTGCTGCCAAGCAGCTTGCTGTGTTCCGATTTGAAGGGTGTGGGTGCCGGTAAAATTACAGCCACATGAGGCTTAACACCTGTATGCCTCAGGTTGATGGACGCTAAGTAGTGCACCGTAGGGCACGTCTCGTTAGAAACGTGTTTCAACTCCAAAACTGATACAGCGGGGGTTGAAGTTAGTATGTAAATAACTTCAGGCGGACGAAGTTTTGCGCGTTTTACTATTTACTATAAGCATAAAGCTAAATCACCTAAATTCACAGTAGTAGTAGTAGAGCTCATAGTGAAGGACTCGTCCGAAGAAGCTTACTACTACCACCATGCCTATTTCTGCCACCAAGCAGCTTGCTGTGATCCGGTTTGAAAGGTGTGAGTGCCGATGTAATTACAGGCACACGAGGCTTAACACCAGTATGCCTCAAGTTGATGAACGCAGAGTAGTGCAAGGGTTCGTTTATAATGAGTGTGACCTGCGAGGCAATGCTCTATTAGAATTAATGGTAACCACTTAACATCACGTGGGCCATCTGCTTGATCCATTAACCAGTAAAATAAAAAAAAATCTAATTCATCTCTAGCGCTTGTAGTTTCATAGCTTTTCTTCATAAGCTGTGGCGGAGGTAAGCATGAGGGCCTTCTAGGCACAAGTATTAATTAAGAGGGTTGAACCACTCTGTCTCTAATTAACCGAAGACCCAAGCCACATTCGGCGTAATTAGTTTCCTCCAGGGCTGGTTCTCACGCCCTCGGACCTTAGCACAAATCATCTTTAATCATGCAAAAACCATAATTATAATCTAAACTGGTGTAAGCTGTTGCAAGTTTTACTCACAGTAGTAGTGCTAAGATACTTCAAAGGCCTCATCAATAAAGTGCTACAACCTAACCTATTTCTTCCGCCAAGCACCAAGTCGGCGACTACTCAGTGACTATTAGGCACAGAGCGCCGACTATCCGGATTCTTACTTTGTATGTATTTCTCATTAAGCTATCTCTGATCACACTGAATGGCCAAAGTTATAATCGGTACATGTCTAGTAGAAATATTGAGAGAGAATCCTTAGCTTCATTACTCAATGCAATTTGTCCAGCGTTACGTGGATCGGTTATTAATTTGTTGGTACAATTACTTAGATTAATTGTAATCTGATGAATACTCGCTGATCGCTCGGATCGGTTTATCGAGATGTAAACTTCTTGTAGAGCTGTCAAGAAATACTCGTCGCAGTATGTTTATTATCGCAAAAAGTGACGAATGCGGTCTCACTTTCGTATAATGCCAAGCAATCACACAAAAAACAATCGCCCACTTCGCTCAAAATACGCATTTATGGCGTTCGATCGAAAAACCGTCGACAGGGAAATTAATCGCTCACAACGACCGCAATAAAATTTTCATAACACGATTTTTTAAACAATAATACGCGACCGAGGGTGGTCGAGAATCTTTATTAAAATCTCGAGAGAGTAATAAAAGCACAGTTAAATGCGGAGAACTCTGATGAAAATATTAATTAATGTTTCGGAATGGGAAACATGTTGCTAATTAAATGGCGATATCGCATAAAACGTAATTAGAGGTCGGGAACATTCGTTTCTCACGGGGTGCGGGGCGAGCGGGGTAATATCGCCGCAGCCCGTGCAATACCCGCGCGCCATCTCCCGTACTTTATGAAAGGAATGCAACGCGTACTCTCGCAAACAGGTTGCTCGGTGAAGTTATACCGCATACATTTTATTCGACCGAAACACTAAAATTCACGTTTAATAATCTTCGAAATTTTTATCTATTCTACGCTTCTAACTGTACATATTGATAAATCTGATCTTCATGTAATAAGATCAGATTATTACTCTTATTACATGAAAACTTTCATGTAATAAGAGTTTTATAGTAAAAAAGATTAAAAACTGACTTTATTAATATAAATTCCGCGAAAGCAAACTATGAACATTCCGAAGTCGGCGCAGAAGGAAACAAGCGAGACGTTATTAAATGCACTGACTGGCAACTATTAGAGGCGATGATGGACGCTTCAATGAGCGTGGTAATTAAAAAAGTCAATGATCACTTATTGTAATTAGCGGAGTATCGGTTCGCCGACAAAAAGGTAATTGTTTTCTGACGGGTATCAACCCGAGAGAATGGGAGATTGGAACACGTGCGAGAGTGTGAGATGCGACTCATGCCTTTATACGGCATTATAATGAATGACTTTATCTACCAATGTAAGGGAATAGAGAGCTGACTGTAACTTGTCAGCTCAATAAAATGTGTCATCATGGTATTTGGTACTTTACGTATTTGGTACTTGACTGACGTCACAGCTTCGTCCGTAGAAGCTCTTCCTTTTGCGCTGTATTTGTATGGTAAACAAAATGCTCAATATTGTCCCTGTCACTGTTTGTCACCACGTATTATAAAGAGATGGCGTCTAAATAGAAAAAAACTGCCAGTTTTTTTGGTTCGACGGTTTTTTGGTTTTGGTTTTTTTTTAGTCTAGGTAATATTTTGGCTAACAATCTAATGTAGAGTTTAATAAGTAAATGCTGAAATGGTAATAAAATAACGAGTTTACTTAATGGTTTCTGGCATAGCCCGAAATCAGATGGTACAACCATGAAATACTATCACGATGTAAACAAAACAAATAAAAGAGATACACGTATCCAGGAATAGTACAAACTTCAGAGGTCCTTATATCTTATAATGAGGTTATTACCGAGCATTCTAGTTGGCTTATCTACGGCTATTCTGAAGCGGGGACTAGCGCCAAATTGGCGTGGCGGAGTGCGCAGGCACAGGCGATCGGTCGCCCCGATATAGCTAATTAAGGGCCTCGCGCACCGATCTATTTGGAAAGATCTAGCCGCTGACGTGTGAAAATACCCAATTAATTAACGCGAACCGTTCACCCGATCGGGGGCCATCGCTCCTCGCGTGCTGGAACCAGACTATCGCTACCAGTTTCCATTACTCGTTAATTCGAACTAAGCCGCACATCAAAGTCCAAATCTACAGAGTTTAAGCAATGCAATATTGGTACGTAAATTACTTAACCCCATACTTATAAACGCTATTTATTCATTCATTCATTCATACATCGTTTATCTTGTGAAAGATTTTTAATGTTTTTCATGGGTGGCAACGAGTATTTATTATTTTATTACCTTACATATACCTTATTAGCAAAAACGCGAGTGCCCGCGTAGTTATTTTCATAGAAACTTCAACCCCTGCTGCACATATAGGGTGTGAATTTAAAAAAATTCTTCTTGGTACGCCAAGATGTATATACACTGGAAATGTCAAGTCTCTATGGCCAGTGGTTCAGGCTGTGCGCTGCCTAGTCAGTCAGGATAAAAAATCTTATATTCTTCTAACCGTTAGAAGCTTTAAGACTTCATCTTGATTTGACGAGATAGCAGTTTTGACTAAATTTATTACTAAATCTCGATATTTTATTTATTTATTTTCAAAATGACCATATCGTTTTAGGACCACATAGCGTTTGGACTAAATCACCATAAGGCCTGATAGCGTACTGACTATTATTGTTGTTTGTTTTATGAAATACAGTTATGGAGATAGTTGAAACATTTTGCTTTGTGATTTCAAAATCCAGCTCCCCAAAGTCCTGAAACCATGTAATTATTTAGAATAACTTTGTATGATTTAAAATACATAAGATGACGCTATTACTAGCAATCTTTCAGATGACTAGCGATAGAAAACATCTTGGATTACCATAGATATTTATTTATGTACTTGTTAGGCAAAAGATACCGCGTCAGACTGGCCGGCGGCGCGGCGGCGGCGAATAATTACATAAAATATCATATAATTTGAGATATTATGTTGTATCCGCCAGTCATACAATGTATGTGGAACCTCAAAGCCTACCGTCGTCCACCTGATCACGACGAGACCATAAATTTGCAAAATTTATGCCATAAATAAGTTCGATTGCATATTAGCAGGGCTTTACTATAAAGTGGAGGGTCTGATATTTATTATAAACGTCGTGTCATGGATTCCTGTAAGTTCCCGACAGTAATGACCATTTTAACACTAATAAATGGCAGGTGAGCAAGGCATCAAGCAAGGGTTTTTTTGACCTTGAACAAGTGAAAAAAGTTTTGGGCAACAGTTTTGGTGGTAGTCTGCGCCTGAGACTTGTCTACCGTCTCCGTCTTATAGCACGGTTGTTAACGGTCAAAAACGACGCCAAAACTGCCGTTACTATCGTGCTTGATAAATAGCATTGTTTTCCATTTTTTTTTGTACGAAGTAACAAACAAACTATTGAGCTCAGGCAGCAACGACTTCATTGAGGAAAGGGTTACCGAGGCTCCGCAGTACAAATCAAAACGACAATACGAAACTTCGTTTATTGTTTCAACGTCAAAATTGTCCGAATGACGGACACATGCCACAAAAAAAACTTATCGAGAATTGGGCCCCAGGTTGATTGACGAACGCGCCCGTTACCACCCGTCTGTAACTCTTGATATGGCCTTATGTTGATTTCTGTGGTAAGTTTCCTTTTCATCACTTTTGGGCTTCATTATAACCGAAGCAAATGCAGTTGTCGTGCGTGGTATCTCCCATCTCGCCGTGCCTGCGCCGCGGCGTGCAGCCCGCTCGCGCCAATTACAGCGAGCACGTCGACTAATGGCCCATTAACACTCGTTACACGCCGCCTATCGTTCAACCTCTAGTACTCAAAAAGGGGAGGCTATTGTGCTGGCTCTAATAAGATAGTGAACTGTGTGTCAAAAGCGAACCCGATATATATTGGCGAATACCAAACCATCCTGCATCAAAGTCAAAGTCAAAAAGCATTTATTCAGTAAAATCCGCAGGGATCATCTTGAAACGTCTTAAATCTAGGTGAATCTAAGCGTCAAGTCTAAAGAAATTGACTGGTCTCGCAGCTCAGTTAGTAGTAGCTCTGCCTTCTATGCTGTTGTAGGTTCGATCCTCACCAAGGACACACATTTGTGTGATGGAGGTAGAGGTTTGTCAACACCCAGAGGGTGTTATATTGTATTCTAGATATTTATTAAAGGAATTAAAACGATAAAAAGTATAAAAAAACTAATATGCTAAAATAACACATCTAGTATAATATCAGTCATATCAAGTTCCCATAACAAGCTATGCTTAGTTTGGGACTAGATGATGTTGTATAAAAATGCCTGCAAATGTTTATTTATTTTAGATAAGTAAAACTTGGCGCTAATTAGTCAACAAGGTGTTAGGAAATTGAGGTTTAACCTGTTGTCAAAAATCTTACACGGATTCTCGATGTGACAAGTACTTAGCACAACCGGTTCTGCGAGTTTTAGTAGAATGAAGTAACAATGGGGAATGTTTTCTTAGGAAAAGTGCATTAAGTGTTTTACGTATCTTATGAAATGAATTAGAATCTACTTACATTATTTTTAGACTATTTTTTTATTCTTTTTTATGAGAAAAAAAGATGAAACAATGAAGTGTCTAGGTTAGGCGGTTTGGGCATCTTGTACCTTACAGAGAACTCAAAAACGTGAAACTTTTCTGAACTGAGATGAGCTTTCGAGCGAAATACATGACATCATTAACTACAAACTACACGCAAGATGTTAGATGTAACACAGGTTATTTAGTTGCGTCCCACATAAATTTTCACACTTCAAAGCCTACCAGAAACCTATGAAGCCTTCAAAGGCTGTTGGGCCAGTTCTTGCAGCACAATCACGCGGCGCCAGCAGGAAATTAACCGATCTGCAAGCCGTCCTCCCGTCATTCAACCGGCGATTTACTCTACGGCGATGCAAGGATGCAGAATGGCTGTGCCTATTCTTTTGAGCTTGATTTTCCACCTTGGACGACAGCCATTATAATTAGACTTTTTGTTTAAGGTACGCGGATTTTGTAATAAACCATGACACTTAATATTAAAGATCCATCTGAAGTGATGAACTCAAAGCATTCACTCAACCTCAGGTGGCATCTGCTTGTCACTATCTATCTATCTGTCTAGCCAATGCAGGGTATAGGCCAAAGTTTGTATTGCTTATTGTTTCAGGAGATTTTGAAGCGAAGGTATTGATTCTTGAGATTCTTTTATTCTCACTTTGTGCACAGACGTGTATCTTATAATTATCCTCAAAACCTAAGGGTGGTATTATTAGTTATAATAGTACGCTTTAAGGTTTGAGGCCTTAGGCACTATAAAGAAGAGTTGCTTGTGCGTCACTATGTTCGTCAGCTTTGTAGTTACGCTTTGTAAAAAAACTGTATAAAAATTAGAAACTGTATAGAAACAGTTAGCGACAAAATTAGAATCCTGTAAAAAATGATAGTTGCAGAGTAATACTGAGAAAATACAGTTATAAAGGTATTTTAATCAAGAGCTCAGTCTACTGAGTCCAGAAGAGCCTTACAAAAACGAAATGTGATTCTACTTTTGTCGTTGACTGCACATCTAGGTAGCCGGCCACTCGAGCTTGCGGAAACAAAGCTTTAAGACAACACTATACCGTGCTAATTGAATTTGTATCAGATTATGAGCGTGTTATAGTCAGTAAGAGGGGCTCGAAGGAAATTAAACGTCATTCGGTCACTTTCTCCAAGCTAACAATGCACACTAACAGGCTTGTTACGTGGAACAACTTGATAGTCTTCGCTTTATGGTAAAGTCCAGTAAGGAGTTTTACGTTGTCGATAAATGACCGAGTGAATGAAGCGAGCAAAGCGTCTAAATGAGATTAGCCATCAAATGCTTTTGTCCGTCTGTCAGTCGGTCTGTCTATTTTCGCCAACAGGTCACATTTTTCAACCGATTTTGACGACTTTTTTTTTATCCTACCCATAGAGACGAAAAAATACTTTTGATTTCACGTCAGTAGGTATGATAAAAAATGGTCTTGAAAATAAATAAAAAATTTTTTTTTTTTGTGGCTACACTGATGACATTTTAATTTTATATTTACTGTATCAATGGGTTCCTCTTTCCTGCGATCAACAGTCAAGCAAGATCAGTTTCCAGGAACATCATTACACACCCATAGTGCTATAATCATCAGCGCCACTGAATTACGTAAACAATATCGCCTTAATTTGGTTGCACATGTAGATGACGTAGCATCGGAACGCACTCCGAGCATCAGGAAATTAAACCCCTACACCCGCCGGGCTGTCTATGTCTATGCCACTCAATTACGTTGCTTACACGGACTTGCTATTAGTTTGGAATCGTTAGATTTAGTTTCGGCTAACATAATATTTCAGACATCAGAGTTGAAAGAAATTTGGTAGTAGTTTTGATGGAGATGAATAGGATAGATAGACTAAAAACTAATCAGTTAGTATGAACTAGTAGCCAAGTCATGAGCCACTTTCTGAACATTAATCAGTAAGTAACACTAGTTCGTCATCATCCTTTGACAGTTCGTAGTAGCCGTGTTTTTTGTGCTGTAGGTGGTGGGTCGACCCCACCGAGAACAAACATTTGTGAGATGAACATGGATGTTTGTTCTGTGTCTGGGATTTATATGTATTCTAAGTATGTATTTACAAAAAAAAAGTACATAAATAGTCTATCTGCTACCTGTTTTCCATTTAGAGAAAATATAGAGAAATTTTATATTGGCGGTAAGAAGTTCACCTGGTCAGCTAGTATTAGCTCTGGTCCCAAATTAAGAAAAGCTTGTACTATGGGAACCAGATGGCTGATAAATTAATATACTTTGTTTTGTAAATACATATTTAGAATACAATAACACCCAAACACAAACTAATCAGGTATCTTATCATATGTCAAAGAATATTAGAGTACAAAATTGTCCTTTAAAGGAACGACTCGTTTTTGGGGGAAGGAAGGATTATTTTTTGGACGAACGGACGGATTTCCTACAAATTAGTGCACACGAATTCGGTCAAAACCACAATGTAATACCAAAAAACTCGAAAACATCCGACGCCAATATGAATCAAAGGCACGAAATAAAACCGTGTACACACTGGCACCGGCGAGACAATGCCTCGGCCGGCTCGTCCAAGCCAACAACAGCTACGAAGTAATTTTCCCGTGCAGGTTTCAGAGCGCTCGCCGCGTGTTTGCTAGTTAGAATTCGGGTGTAGTTCGGAAATTAATCAGGGCCCATTGTGGGCGCTTTGTCGCGGGCCCTGGTGCCAATTATTGGTTGCACGGCACAGCTCCGTAATTGAACCTGCCTCCAGGCAGTTGCGAACTCCGACGAGAGCTGCAGTGAAAAAGTTACCCTTATTCTGATAAACGCTACCCGCCCCACAACTAATTTGGAATCTTACCCGAGAAAAAGCAAGCAAATTTTCAGTAAGTAAACACAAACATAAATTTCGCAAACAATTACTCTGATTGATAAACTTGTCCATTTTAAAATATTGAGTTCATAACTGGGTTAACAATCACATCATAAGCAATCAGGAGTGAATGAAATAAATTGCACGTTCCCGTTTACAACCCGACTGTTGATAAAAATTGGAATAAAAACATGGTTCATTCGGTAAGTCTGCAATTCGCAATTTGGGCGGTTTGTGTCGTTCACGCTGATGTGCTGAATTAAAATTATTCTTTTCACAGATAAACCAGTAGCAACAAGCGATTCTTACAAATAAAAAAAATTGCTTTATGACTTTAATCCCCGGACACAGTAAATACATTGAGTATTTACAAGATTCTTTGAATTTATCTCATGTGGGTAGTCAGAGGTACGTCCAAATACCGTACACATATACCTACATTTGTTGGTATTTCATACGTGACAGGTTGCAATTCTATCGTCGCTGCTCGTCACTATGTTTTCCTACCCTGTTTTGGATTGTGTTCATATATTTTGTTAATGTGTTTTTTTATTTTCATCTTAAATTACGGTTCTTTTTAATTTCAAAACTCGGAATACAATATTCATCAATTCTAAATAATTCTTTGAAAATAAAGTCAATCTAATAAAAAGTTATTACAAAGTATCCTCATACGAGAGTCTCATGCGTAATATCACTCGTTATTAAAAACAGTAAATCTGGCACAACGAATCAGCATTGCCATTCAGCGTGGCAATGCAGCCAGTGTTTTGGGAACGCTTCCGATTGGCACTGATCTGGATCAGTTGAGCTACCTTTAGATCGTTTGCAACGGTCTTTAGATAGCTCAACTGTTTCAAATGTATTTTGTACATACCAATTATAAATACTTGTATTAGTCATAATTTTCTTTGTAAATAAATGTATTTAAAACAGTAAAACAATAACAATAGTCAAGTGCTAAAGGCTTTATAGACAGATAAAAGGTATTAAGTCCAAGGGTATTAAACGGCAGGGTAGCGAAAACACCCGAAATTTGCATTGCTCATTGCTAGAGAGCACATAAAAATGCTCTCATTAACCTGGGCGGTCAAAAACAACCACCCTGTTAACTGCTCGTACTAGGAATGCGAGAGAACCGAGCTCTAAAGGGGTGTGCAACATTTTTGGAATATGTTTAGATGGAAAATCTTCGACCCGGAAACTGAAAATTATTTGACGAATTTATCTACATACATTTATTTGCAAAATGGGAAATAGATAAGAAAACAGGCCTTCGTATTTGTTGTGGTTGATTTATATAGCGTGAGGGACTAGTTTTAAGCAGATCCTCATTTGATGGACGTTTTTTAGGTTTTTTAGTTCATTAAGGCGTAATGCTATCAGTTTTTTACACTAATACATTTTTCGATAGTTAGGTTTAGTAGTTACCTGGTCCAATACTCGTTTCTACTTTTATCTAGCAAGGAAACTTCTTTTATGTACTTATTCTTTTAGTTAAAAATCAAATTGAATTTTAGTGGTATGTTTTTGACTTTGTGTGAACATGCCGAAGTAATAATTATTTTTAATGCCGAGTAGGCTAGCACCTGCTTTACACGGCATGTATAAGTAACAGAGTAATAGTGAGTTCACCACAATTTTCATTACGTGCTGCTCAACATACCAGCCAACAGGAGGCATTCCTGGGCATATGTCTACTTTTTACAATGTCCAAGTGTCCACTCCACCTAATGTTTATTGCTCAAATACGCTTTTAATTTCGCTAAAAGGCAAAAGCCGTTCTTCGGACAGAAATTTAAGGGCGTAGTTTTTAATTACTGAGAAAATAAAAATAATGGGAAGCGTAAACGCATTGTTTAAATAAATGTTCCAGATTAAAATTCCTTGCAGCCTATGAACAAATATCTGGAAATGGAAGAGTGGAGTGGAAACTAACCTACTTAATGAAACATATACCTAAAAAGGTTTAAGAAGCTAACCCAGTTGTTGCGTAAAATGATAATATTACTTTAGAAACTAAATTAGAGCACTCGGCGCTTTGTACTTTAAGCCGATGCTCATAATCTCCCGCGTTCAAGGGCTGAATTTCAGTCCACAGTGGCGGCATTGTTCCATTAACACAATTTTATAACCGACATATTAAAATAATAAAAACTTATGCCTCTCTTAATTAAATAATTTAGCGGCGGGCTGAGCCGAGATATGTAAATTGTTTTAGGGGATAGATCAAACAACCCTTTTTTATGACTTTAATATGCGGTCGTGGGGGGTGTGGTGGTGGGAGATCGAGGTAAGTTATGAAATATTTAATAACGGTGCACACGATTCCATTTGAATTACTTTCGAGGCAATGACGACGTGCAAGGCAGAAAGCGGCACCACTGCCCTTCTCGAGATCCGCAGGCCGCTACACGAGACCCGAGACCCGGGTTGAGCCGAGAAACAAATATTACTACAAACAAACTTTTCGCTTTATTAAAAATTGTAGAACACAAAACCTTGACGTTTTCATTTGACATGAGTCGTCGTACATTTCTCTTCAACTTCGTTGTGAATTGAGATATTGCATCTGAGATGATACCTGGATATTTTTTACTCATGAAATTGTAGACGTTTTATAGTAGGTACTTACCTAAATTAAAAGTATAGTGGATCGATCACTTGTTTTCAATTTACATTAGAGTAAAAAGAAAAGTAAAAAAAAAAAACATAAAAAGAGAGAGAGAGTCCATAAAAAGTAAACAATTTGCATTGCAATGCATTTCTAAATTAATTTTCCGATTGGAACGACTTCGTTTGGTCGGTGCCGTCTCAAATACCGGGGGAGTGTTTTAATTAATTTTTCCACACAAATAAAAAAAAACGAATGAGGAGCATATACTGTAGGTAGATCTAGGTAGACCCTCTGCATGGACTCAGATGAGGTTGCAATTTTGAGGTGGCAATTTTTGACTGAGTCAACCAAACTGAGTGACTTGACCTGTTTGTCTGACTTGACATCGTTTTGCTTAATTTTGATTTATTACTTGACATTGGCATGACAAATGGACAATTTGTCGACATTTGTTTTTTCAAGTGAAATATTTTTTGATGAAGATAAGTAAGTAGTAGTAATATAGTTTTTCTACGTAGTAGTAGATTTCTATGAAAAAGCTCATCCGGGGAAGTACTACCACCATACTTATTTCTGCCGCCAAGCAGTAATCCTGCATTGCTGTGTTCTGGTTTGAAAGGTGTGGGTGCCGGTGAAATTACAGTGCGTGACCTACAAGGTAATGCTTTATTACAGGTGATGGTTACCACTTAACATCAGGTGGGCCATATACTTGTTCCACCACCAGTAGCACTAAAAAAAAACTACGTTTCATTTAAAAGATGAAGAAAAATATATGTGGCTTAGTCAGTTCCTCCCGTATTGATGATAAGATATAGGCGTAGTTGAGGTCTTTGTGAAGTACCACCATGACTAAGTGCTGGGCAAGCTTATACTTCATGTAAAACCATGTTCCACACATGTACCAAGGTTCTACAGCATCCCGTAAAAAGGCATATAGGTGAAAAAAAAAACATTTTTAGGGTTCCGTACCTAAAGGGTAAAACGGGACCCTATTACTAAGACTCCGCTGTCTGTCTGTCCGTCTATCACTAGGATGTATCACATGAATATATTTCTGTTGCCGCTATAACAACAAATACCTACTAAAAAACAGAATAAAGTAACTATTTAAGGAGGCTCTCATACAACAAACGTGTTTTTTTTGCCCTTTTTATTATAAATTATTTATTTATTTTTATTTATATTACGGAACCTTTCGTGCACGACTTGCACTTGGCTGGTTTTTTTTTCAGTATTAGTTACGAGGACTCTCATTTGTATGTGGCCTTACTTTACGTCATGTTTATAAAATGACACTGATTATTTTAATGGAGATTCATCGGGGTGTCTTTTAAACGATGACGGCCGGAGTAGAGAAGCTTGTAAAGAAAAAGGGGAGCAATTTTATTATGCTGTTCATTTAGTATGATATACGTACATTTAATTTTATGTACACAAAGCGAGCTTTTTTATTTGCGTCATTATCGGTATCAATCTATAGGAACCAATTAAAATATTATTTTGCTTGATTGACTGATAGTCAGGGTAAATAATAAAATACTAGCAAAACGCGCGTGACTTCGACTACATAAAGTTATTTTCATACAAATTTAAAACTCCGCTGTACCCATTTAGGAGTTGAATTTCAGGTATTCATTTCATAGTACACTTCTACGTACTAAGACGAACATACCCTGAAAATTTCAAGGCTCTACGACGAATGGTTTATGCTGTGCGTTGTCATATAGGATTGTATTATGAGAATGCAGAATATTTTTTTTGGTGCGCAGAGGTGTACTAAGAAAGGAGTTCTCAAAATTCAACCCCTAGGGATTCAACGAGGGTTAAAATTTGTATGAATATAACTCCACTCAAACAAAGTCGTTTGCAATACCTCTAGTTTACAAATAACAAGTTGCAAATGTGTTCAAAATAGTCCAGTAAAAGTAAACGCAATGCCTTTTTTGCTTCGTCTTGAGAAATGATAACTGTGGCCTTCTCACGCCGGGATGTATCATCAGGGGCCGTAGCTCACTGGCTCGTGGCTCATGTGTACACGCCCTTAGCCACTTTTGGCAAACCATGCAGTTGTTTCGTTTTATTTCTTAGCAGTTTGCCACGTTTTTATTGCTACGTATCTCAATAAGCAAAGACGAAACCGGAAAGAACCGATGTAACGAATTTTTCGGCTGTCCGTCTGTCTGTTATCAAGACCCTTTTACTCTGGATTGTCTTCAGTTATCAACTTGAAAATACCAGAGCTAAAGAAAACAGTATTTTACATATGCCTACTTAAACTTAATAACTTTTTTGTAGAATACCCATCAAATTGTACATCCTTAAGCTTTAGTTTGATTATGACAATTGTAAATAGTTGCATTTTTTAACCATGTTTTTCGATCATTTCATTTCTAATTCGCTCTCGATCTACTCCTAATAGCTCGTTGCCTGTCTTCTTTAATTATTGTAACACTTGGCATGATTAGGCATAGGTGTTTATTATTTAAAGAATTGGTGTATATGATATTAGCAAACTGCATGGGACTTCGCTAGCGTTTTCAAACCAACTTCAGTTCTTAAATAAAAAAAATTGAAAATTTCCAGTCAATCAATCAGTATAAAAATTCTTATATTCTACTTATTTTTGCTCTTTTATATAATTATGTGTCACCTGTTTATACACATGCTTTTTGGCAAATAAATAACTTTATATTTATCATTGGTATAGATTGGTGATTGAAATAAATTTGTCACAGCAGTTTCGCATTTGAAATTCAAAGCCAAACCTCCCCCCCACCCCCCTTTAGTAAGTCCGGTAATCTGACGGTGCCGTTAAACCTCCGATGCCTGGGCGGGCCGCATCGTGAAAACTATTCATAGATAAATCGATAGCTAATTCGAAATGGCTCATTGTTGTCTGCTTATACAAAGGAACACAACTTTCACGATAGCCGTTGCACAATACTGCCGACAGTAAAACGGTAAGGGCTAAGCGTGTGCATTCTTTGATGACATACAAATGACGCTATTTGCTTTAGCGTTCTTCTGCTTTTTTATGCCACCTGTTAGTCATTTGCCAGACAATTTTGCCAAGTTACGTTAGTTTAAAATAGTAAAATCTGATGTTGAATGTCAACACTAAGTTAAAGAAAAAAATGTATTTCTCTTCAGTCACCTTTTTTGTCAATTTTAAGTATCTCCGTGGCGATGGCATATTCAAGCAGCTTATCCGACAAAAATCACTTTTAAAGCAACACCCGTCACGTTGGTAGTAACTTTACCTTATGCCCTGTACGTTCGGTCATCACCGAGAATCATTTGTGTGATGAAAACAGATCTATGTTCAGTGTCTGGGTATTATAACTGAGCTCGTTTTCCGACTGAGTTTTGTATTCTACAAAAGTATAACTCACTTGAAAAATGGAGCTAGATTTTCGATTAAGTTTAGTACAGCGTCTAGTGGATATATATACCTACTCAAGCAGTAGAGTATCATTGTTGGTACACTTGCCTATCATGATTAAATGTGGGGTTTTTGGATACCTATGAAAAATACCACCAACAAATTGATAAGTACCGCCCACAAAACTGTCTAAAAAAACAATATGATACCTATCATGTAATTAATAGTTATGTGCATACGAAAATAGTAAACCATACTCCATAATAGGTAGGTTAGTAGATGTAAAAGTAAGTGAATGGTTTATTTATTCTGAATTAATGTTTCCTCGAGACATGTTGAGTTCATTTTATTTTTCCTGTGCAAAGGTGTATGGGGTATAATGTAACCAACCAACATGCATAAGGAAAACCAATTTATATATACCAATTTTAAGAATATTTATCCTGACTGACTTATGTTTATATAGATAAAGCACAGCCTAAACCACTAGTTGTACAGACTTGAAATTTTCAGGGTATGTTTATCATGGTGCGCTTTACGCAATTTCCAAAATTCAACCCCCAAAACGTGTACAACAGGAGTTGAAATTTGTATGAAAATAACTTCACGCGGACCAAGACACGCGCGTTTTGCTATATAGTCTATCTATACCAATGATAAAAAACTATTGTCCTGACTGACTAACATATAGACAACGTACAGCCTATACCTACAACTGTAGATACTTGAAATTTTCGGGGTATGTTTGTCTTGATGTTTAGAGGTGTACTAAGAAAAGAATTTTTCAACCCCTAAGCTGGTACAGCGAGGGTTAATGTTTGTATGAAAATAATTTCACGCAGACGAAGTCGGGCGCATTGCGCTTGTAAGTAATAAAATTTAGGTACGGTGCAATGAAAATACCTTATACTTTAATAACCTGCTCGTATGCATTATACATTATTTTCATATTATCTCCGCATTTTTATTTCATTTTTCTAAGACACTTATCATATAAAACATCAAGGCAATAGGTAGATCAATAGGTAGATCCTATTATTGAAAGTACCAAAAGATCGAGTAGGTACCTGCCTAGGGAACAAGTATCTGAAACTGTTTGAAAGTACTGAATTTATGATACTTTTGGTACCAATAATTTCGGGGAGCATCTCTATTCATGTGTCATTCAAGGTCACCTCTGCGGGACGTAGGTACGTCAGGATGGAACGTGCGTATGGTCCTTTTATGGTTGAAATGTGACTCGCTGTCATTCAAGTTAACATTATAATTGGCTTTGCTCGTAAAGAAATTGAATTAGCAAGTCAACATCGCATATTACAATGACAAAGGTGGAGAGGCACCTGTTGCATTACTATTATTCAGTTTTCGTTTTCATGGTAGCGCAGTTTTACGAGAATCCTAAGGAATAAAATTAAATGTGGTCATGTGACTTTTATTTTTGTTTTTGTTAGTCTTCATCCAATCCTTCATCATACCAGCCAGACTTTATGAAAATAATTAGATTTAGAAATAGACGTTTTTATATTGAAATCTGTTTTAAATATCTTTAGTAAGTAAAACCTAAGTAACCAACAAAGTCAGTTCTCATCCAAGTACTTTTTTTCAGGTAACAACTTCAACAATTCAACGCATTTGGCATATTTTTTTGTAGTTAGCGGATTTCCAGTTCCAGTTGTTGAACCTTACAAATTAGATATTTGCATCTACTTTTGTTGCTGACCAATAACATGCAATACCTGTGCATTTACTTACACTTAGGCAATTTGTCTACTAGGGCTGGCAGCACCGTGCATTCCAGTGCAAATATAAGGGCGTGGACACACTACGCGCGTGGGTCTCGGACATGGGGCCATAACAACTTAATAAGCGGTTGTCCGTGATTTACGCGCGCCCGCGGCGCCGGCGCACTCACTCGACCTTATTTTGTACTAATATACGACAGATAAACATCGATACGAGTTAGCTGTAGAAGTTTTATTATATTTCATGGTTAATTATACACTATAAATTATTTAGATGGATAATGTAAAATTCCATAAATACCACGTCATCTTGTAAGTGTTTAAGCCGTTTCCTCACATTTTAATGGCAAAAATATCCCAACTATAAAGAACACCTTAATTCAATTGCCCCATATTATGGCCCTAGGTTAAACGCGGATTATAAATCTTGAAGCGTGCTAATTACGCCACACCCTATAAATCTCTCGCATTATATAGGCCGTAAATATACCACGAAAGTACCATAAATATAGTATAGTTGTAGGCCGAGGACCTCACCCGACGCGGCCAAGGGCAGGGCCGCAGCTAGGGTTAGTAAAAAAGGGGGTCTGATATTAATTTAACTATTAAGTAACGAACTTGTACTTTTCCCAAAAGCGAAGCATACATGGTTTAGGCAATCTAATAGCACCCTTTGTAAATAATACTCATCATCTACAAATTTGTACCATCTAAATTTTCGATTGATATCCCCAACTCGTCTTGTTTAGTTTATCCTCAAGTAGTAAACGATGTACAACAAAAAAAATAAGTGAAAATTAGGACATGCAACAAAACGTACCTATTATTAAATTAAAAGTACTGTTTAATTACCTGATTTAAATAGGTACTGGTTTGGAATATGGGGTCATTCAGACCCCCTTACTCCTGCCCTGTAGCCGGGTCGAGTTATGGCCCTTCAAATGGCCGACTCGACTCCATGCAACAATCGGTGTGAATCGGAAATAACCGGAAAATATCCTCAACTTCTCTAATGGCTTATTGTTGTACGATTGTGTTATTGTCGACCCACGAAACGCCATGGTAAAGAAAATGTTAGAATAGAATTAAATAGAAACTAGAATTAAATATCATAGGTAAAATATTACGTTAGGCAACTCAATTCAAATACTGTACATGTGATGGCTCCAAGACCTCTTGAGGTTTTTAATCAGACGGTTAACACGGCGCGGGCCTGTTTATACGGTGCGAAAAATTTCGCGGTTGAGAAAATCAAAGTCAAGTATCCACCAAGTAGACAATAGGACTATTAATAGGACCAAAGTCCTATTAATGTCACGCGGTCAACCGCGTAGTAACCGCATGGTTGGCCGCTTGATAGGAATTTGAACGTTATTACCTAGCGTATAGAGACGAAACTCGATATTGATTTTGTCAACCGGACGAATTTTTTTGCGCCGTATACGCGCGCCCTAATTGCTCAAAATAAAGCTTGACCTCTAGGTCGGTTTTATCATTAGATTTCGACAAATATGTTTACAGGTACTTAATGTCAAGTTTGGTGTAGGCTTTATACATGGCGCTTCATGTCACGTCATCAGCCTAAATATAAGTCCACTGCTAGACATAGGCCTCCACCATATTTGAGGGCCAAAGTTACCACGTTGACCAGGTGAATCGGTGATCGCAGTCAATGGCTATCTCCTTCTTCGACCATAACATCAACCAGAAAACTTACCAACTTACTTCACATTACTCGAAGTAAAATCAATAAAAGCTTATTTTAGAACTACTACAAAAACATGAATATCAAGTTTCTTACACCACGATTGCTTGTAATAAAATGAGGCTCATTACGAAATTGCCGCCATAAGCTGAACAGAATATGAGGGTATGCTAACAAGATGGAAAGAAAAGCAATCAACTAAGCGGCTCGATCATTGAGTGCATAAATTAGTGCAGTTTGTTAGCGAGCGCGGCTCGTCTGTGTCACAGCACAAGTAGAACAGCCAGGATATTCAATGCACTTTATTATTCAGCACGAGATCTCACTCCCTGCTACGTCAGCAGTGCGGCGTTCAAATTGTCATAAAGTTTTTGACCAAAAAAACCCTCACTAAAGACTGTAATGTACTTTACGCTACAAATTGATAGACACAGTGAAACTATGAGTCATCAATATTACTATTTCGCTTCACAGCTAAAACTCGCAGCTAACTCACTTTTCGATTCTACAGTTGCGGGCTAGAGTCTGGTTGTACCTATGGGTTTTTCTGTTTGAGATTTTTTAAGGTTTATGAGCGCAATGCTAGTGTTCTCAAACAGTGAAGGAAAACAGCGAAAAAACTCGTGTCTTTCCACGTATTGGCCACGTCTTTCCTGTAGATTAGTTGGACGAAAATAAGAGGATGGTATAGGTATAGGCTAGCCTAATTCATCTAAAATCCTGTCCCATGCACTACAACGTTCATAAATAGGGGCATGAGTGAAAGGTTGCCCTTGATGCTATCTAAATCATCTACAATAACAAAGATCTGTTTACAAAGGGAATACCAACTTATCATAGTAAAAATAACCGTGCTATTTTCATTAGCCTGCGCCTTTCAACTCTACTCCAGTCATGCAAACATTACATTATGAAAATACTTAATTAATAATTCATAAGTACGATGCTCTATCTTTGTGGAGAAGCAATTTGGTTGAGGAAATATAGTTTATAATAGTTTGACAAAAGCTATCTAAGCCAGTATAATAATAATCAGTTAGTATTGAATGGTTAAATATGGGTATATGCTAAATGTAGTACTTGGCCGAACCTCTGGCCCTCTCTGCCTTGGCTGTGTTAGAACACATCCTCAATAAATCTAGAGTACTTGGTACCAAGAGATCTGAGGAGATATCTACCATTTCTGGGAATTAGAGTCATGACACTATTTTTTGATAGTCACCATTGAACCAATACCGTACTATATTGTAAACTAACAGATTTGGATCACTTGATCTATCTATAGATCGGTTGCTGTGGTCTTCTTTCGTACGTGTCAGTACAAATTCTACGGCTACAGATTGTAGAGTGTACATAATACTATGATCCCACATCTTTTTTTTACTAATTGTTGATGGAGCAAGCAGATGGACCACCTGATGTTAAGTGGTAACCATCACCTATAAGAAAGCATAGCCTCGCAGGTCACATACTTTAAGAACCTACAGGTCATCATACAAATGTTAGTTCTGGGTGGGGTTCAGGTTTTAAGGCCCATGTGTCTCTTCATTGGTACCAATTTCCCTTCAAACCGAAACACAACAACACTACTTGACGGCAGATATAAGTACGGTGGTAGTACTTCCCCGAACGAGTCCTTCATAAAGAACTATTCTATTACTCTCAGACTACTAGATTATCGGAACCAGGCATCCGACCCGAGTAGTGTATTGAAATAAACACGAGTTTTATAAAGAAAACGTAAATGTAAGATATTAAAATTATTATGTATTTTTCTTGTGCGACGTGCAGTTGTCACAAGACGCTGAAGTGACCGCTAATGACCTCCTCGTTAGCGGAGACCATTGTCGTTAAAGAGTTCTCGATTCACAAGATAACACTTGGCTGCTTGACACGAGAGTTTTATAATTGTGTGCTTCGAAGTCGAAAGTGTTTATAAGTTTATTTATCAAAAAATATTCACATTTACAATTATTTATGCCTCACAGTTCACTCAGAAGTAGCTCTACTTTTTGAGCTATACGTTGTGAGTTCGATCCCCACCGAGGACAAACATTTATGTAGTGATGTTATTTATTTGTGGTAGTTATTTGTATTTTAATTATATATTTATAAAAACAACGTTTATAAGTATTTTATTAGCCACAGTGCAAGTTATGCTTAGTGTGAGGTCAGATGATTTTATACCTCCGCTGTACCCGTTTAGGGGTAGGGGTGAATTTCGGGAATCCCTTTTTTAGTACACCCTGTTTGCACCAAGACGAATAAACCCTCAAAATTTGAAGTCTTTACGATCAGCGATTTAGACTGTGCATTTTTATATATCAGTCAATCAGTAAGAACAAAGATTTTTATAATTGGTGTAAATAACTAACAAAGATCAATCGGTACCTAAGTCATTCGAACGGAACGTATTGGAATCAGGAGGCTGGCACATCTTATAAGAAAGTGCTTCAATAAACATCGTTTACAATTTGATAGGAGACTGTAACACCCATTCAGTTTGTGCGACCAACAAAATCTTTGCAAACAGAGGTGCTACTGTGAAACGCTCAAACTTAAAAGACTTTAAAAGTGAGAAGGTGTGAGTGACTGTTTTTATAAATTATGTAATATTTGTAATAATAAAGTTAAAATGTCTGTTTTTTGTAAATTATGTTAGGCTTGTGATAGATCAATTGATGACCTTTAGCTTGGTTAAAAAGGAGACTTGCCATGAAAATGCTCACGACAGAATCCGTTACTCCAGTAGTCATCAATTTACTTGAAATTTTATGCACAAGAGTAGATTATGACATATGGTCAAACTAAATTCAATGTCGCCTTATTTAACAAAATTTATCAGACTAGTAACATTGAGAACATAGGATGTATAAATAAAACAGACAAAGATACACTCAAAATATCACCAATCTCTTGAAAAGTAATTATATAAGATGCCCGTTTCTGCCGTCAAGCAGCGCTGTGTTTCAATTTAAAAGGTGCCAGTGAAATTACAGGCACATGAGATGTCATATCTATATACCTCAGATTGATGGATGCATAATGGCAGTGCCTCATAGGGCACGTTCCTGACGTGCGTGTTTTACGAGACAATGCTTATTGGTGATCATCTTTTGCCCGCAACTTCGTCTGCCGATCTTTATAAATTATAGCCTATGGCATAGCCTGTGTTTTTCTGTATATAAGGTATGTTATTGTAAAGTTTAATTAAAATATATTCATGTAATGTTTGCGAGAAAGAGTAACAAACATTCATACATCCATACAAACTTTCGCATTTATAATATTAGTAAAATACCTATACATGTTGAAAGTTACCACTTTCAAAATGTGTTCCGTCAACAAGTCGTATAAAAAAATGCTTATTATTTTAAAGAAGAACGAAAGCTTTCACAGTAGTACCTATGAGCTTATTCCGTTCGCGGCATCACAAACTGTTTTTATTGCAATGGAGCTCAACCGTAACCAAGTGGAAAAATAAATCTCAATCGAAAGGTTTTATCAAGTGAAAAAGATGTTTTTGAGACTCAAATATAAAACATATTGATTGGAAGCTTAGTGCGCAGACATTTGGTACAGCCAATTGGTACCTACGTACTTGGCAAAGTCGGGTGTAGTGTAGGTATACATGATGCCATGAAATTAGTTGCAAGTTTACTTATTTTTTGAGTACCTCTCTCTGCTGCATCTGCCCTGTTGGTGTAACACCAATTTGAAAACTACGAATCACATACATTTCAGTGAACCGGTTATATCAAAAATTATCATAATTATTAATATTCATTTTTAATAATAAATAATTTGAGCAACACAAAACAACAAAAATATAAAAATAATTCATAAATACTTTTATCATGTATATAATTCTATAGATGAAAAATCAAAGATTTAGGGCTAAAGTTGAAAAATACATACATGTGGAAAAAACCATGAGGAAATGACTTCCGCATTTTGTTTATTTTTTCAACAACATGTAGAAAAAAGTATTGTTTTCAAAATGTGAAGAGTTTTTATAACCACGCTTAATCGCGAAAAATCATCATGAAACTTATTTTTTTCATATTTTGGGCCTCGCGGCGGTCGTAATGGTAGGGCGCATGTGGTTTTGAACTTTACGTCGATGATAGTACGTATGTAATTTAAAATTGCACGCATTGAGGTTCTCGGTTAACATAGGTGGCCTCTTGAAGTATCAGATACTAGTAGAACCCAACCCGATTTCGCTCGTGTGTCGTTATTTTCATACTAGCTTCAACCCTGCTTCATACTTCACCTTTTAGGTGTTGTTTCAGTAATTATTCCTCTCAGAATAATAAATAATAGATAGTTGTGGACTACTAGCCCCAAACTAAGCATAGCTTGTACTATGGGAACCAGACGACTGATAGAATACTTATACATGTTTAACAACATGTAAACACATAAATGCATACAAAGAATACTATAAGACACAGAACAAACATCTATAATATATGAAACAGACCGTCAGTATGTATTTACAATAAAAAAACCTAAAAGTATTCTATCTGTAGCTATCTGGTTTCCATAGTACAAGTTGCTTAGTTTGGAGCTAGACGATATAAATTTGTGTAAATGTCCACAAATATTTATTATGAAAAAGTAAGCAAGTAGGTAATTAATTACCACAGGTAATAACCGGCAGGTAACTCATTAAACAGTAATAATGTTATAGGCAACGTGTATGTAACGTTATTATTAATAAACCATTCTAACGGTATTCTTTATTTCCTAATTAGATTACAATAAAAAATCCATGCCTATAGAAATTATAAATCCGAAAGTTTGGCTGTCTGTCTGTTTTTTGAGAAGAGCCTAGCAACCTATTCATCTTGAATAGGTTATACTTGTTTCGTTTTTATAGTAATATTGAAGCCAATCGTTGATATTAGGCTTAAAAGTTTGCATTCTAAAACTGAACGTAATGACACAAGATACCCGTAAGGTGTCTATAATTTCACTCACGAAAACCATGGCGTGGCCTGCATGTTAAATAAAGTCGGAAGAAATAACTAGTCTCGAATAAACCCAGTTAACACGTAAATAATATGACTCATAAAATATAATTCGTTCAACAAAGATATCTAATTCAAGCCGGGAACACGTATTAATATTAGACTAAAGTTATGTGGAAAGCAGGTTACCGGTGCCTACTTTGTACTGCCTACGTCTACCAATAGTGTCACAGTATTATAATTCCTAAAAAGTATAATAATAGTAGTAGTGCCGTTGCTAGTGTAAGAAAACAAATTTTTTGACAGCAACATTTTTAGCACTGTCAAATTAGGTAAATCAAACCATAAATAAAAGAAGAAGAACAAGAATAAAATCAAGCAGCAATCACCACACCATTTATAGATGTCATTTGGTTGTCGGTGGAAACAGCGGCAGCGTATCAAATACATATGCTTTGAGCTTGATTTTTTCTGAATTTGTGTAGGTGCAAATAATATTTTTTATTATTTGTAGAATTTGCATGTTTTTTGAATATAATTACTTAATATTGAAATACCCTGTGTAAGATTTTTACTCAGTTACATATAAACAGAGCAACTATACATCATTTTCCTGCCTTTATACCACTTTATGTGGGGTCGGTACAACTTTTCTTCCATTCCCTTCTGTCAGCTGTCATCTCTGTACTTTTACACTCCATTTTTATTCATGTCATCTTTCACTTAGTTCATCCATCTTGAGCTACGTGTAGTATTTAGTACTTATAATCTAAGCACGACGATCAATTAGAAAACTGAAGTATATCCTTTTTTGATTCGCCGGGTTTTTTACAAAGCGTTCGGATTCTAGTTCGGGGCTCGAGTTTTTTAAAGAGTCCAGGTTTCTGTATAAATGCAACCATTACAGAGAGCTATTCATTATGTGCTGGGTTCCTTCGGCCCAGGAACGTGTAATTAGGAGTATTGGAGCGGGTCATTTTCGATAATTCATAATGTATGTTAATTATGGAGGCCCCTTGCCCCAGGACAAAACGTGGGTACGGTGGTGCAAGAGCTGAGGGTAAATTATATTAATATGTTCGTATGAGTAAACTGGTAATGGAGTTTTTAAACCACCATAGGGCCGTCTAATATATTAATTAACTTACTCATTATCAAATATTTAATTATGTACAGTCTAAATTAAAACATTATAAAATTTAAGATATAACTTTACGGCTTTAACCCACAGGCACGGTAAATATTTCGTCTGATCTTTTAGTAGAAAAAAGTAACGACTCAGATTCGTTGGGCATATCGAATGAGGATGGTTAAAAGTACGTCGAAATATTGCATTTTTGTTACATACACACATTTTGTAGTAGTTGGTATTCCATACGTGACAGGTCACTTTTAAAATATATGATTTTAATTATAATATTTTATATATATGATTTTCTCACGATGTGTACCTTCCGTTTGTGATAAAGATAAATCATCGTAATAAAACGTTATTAATTTTTTTACAAGTATTCTAACTAGCACTGATTCGTTAGCTTATAAGTTCCTAGGTGCCTAAAAACAAATTTAAACAAGAAAATATTCTAAATTTTGTCTTCATAAAGAGGCAACCCATTGTTTCATACTTATAAACTATATTTAAATTTTAACACTGCTTTACATATTTTATAAGTGAAGCCATAAATACACAATTTTTACCTGGAAATTCTAATACTAGGAATAAGTTTAATTAAACGACAGATTTGAATTACCGTACACAGTACTTACAAAATTATAGAGCTCTTTGATAAGTGCCTCGGATGTAAAAATATCTGGCGCAAAACTTTATTTACCGCTATCTCTCTGACTACATACCCTTCGGCCCAGTGTTTATACTTTGTTATACCTATAAATAAATAATTGTTGGTAACAGAGTGAATTTCAAACAAATAAGTGATAGTTGTGTTGTTATTATGATAAATTGGAAAATTGGTGTTGTAATAATAGAGCGCAATAATTTTATTGAGTAAATTATAGTGTGACTGTGATTTTAATATCCTCTTAAGAGTATGATACTCTTGTAAAATTATGTTCCCACGCTTTTTTTAAATTCTAACGTCATGACATGTTCAATAAAAAGTTCCATAGAAGCTGTAGTATCTAAAAACCATCTCATAACACGCTCTTTGACCGCCTTCACAGCTTTAGTAGTAGGTAGCTCTGCCTTCTGCAGGTGGTAGATTTGATTTCCACCGAGGATACACATTTGTGTGGTGCACCTGGTTCTATTAGGCATAAGCCTAATAGAACCAGGGACACCACTTCGTGCAACCAGGTTGGCCAGCGTACTCCTATAAATATTGGCAGTAAGTGCTATTGAGGACTTATTATGGAAGTAAGACGTAGTCACTGGCTATTTATTCTCTGTCTGGGTGTTGTGTTGTATTCTAAATACCTATGTATTTACAAAAAAAGTACAAAGTATTCTATCAGTTATTCCCTACTACTAGTTTTGCTTGGTTTTGGGCCAGATGATGCTGTGTCAAAATGTCCATCAATGTTTATTTATTCATTAATTATCCGATTAAAATTAAAGTTCTGATTTTAAGGGTTAAGTAAACCGACAGGCACTTGATATCTCACACCGATGTATACCAGGTTGATGGACTCAGCGCAGTGCCACGAGCACTTTCCTAAACAATAAATGTTTTAATGCTTTGTTATAAGTGATGGTTACCATTTAACATATGGTGGGCTATCTGGAATTTTCAAAAAGTATTTTTATAATTAACCAATATGGTTTTGATAATTATAATACAATCTATCTCTATAGTTTATAAATTTATTGTAAATAGGAAAGACTGCACATTTTATGAACTCGCAACAAATGTTAGGAGAAAGAAGTTAGAATCAAATCCATCCCCAACAAAATTCAAAAACCTCTACCAACAATCAAGTAACCCAACACACGCAATTAGCTGAATATTTTGATGCACCGTGTACAGACAGACTCGCGCACAGCACTTTTGTGTGTTTTTCACGGCACCAACGAGCCTCACTGAAAGCCCCAGGCTCCTAATTAGGCTGAAGTCGGACGTGCCAATTAATTCAAGTTTCACTCGGAAACTTTGCCGCGTCAATTAATTTCATAGTTAATTAGCAAGCGGCACAAAACCACGTCTACGAAAGAAAGGCTAACGATGCCTGCCCGCGGTCGCCAACAGTGCACCAATTACAGCGGCTTTGTCAGCATGTGGATACCATTTGAAGAGATATCATACGCAATTGTGTTCGCTTTCTCGTTATGGAAATTAATTTACGACCAAAGAAATGTTGTTTTCAGAGATAACTGAAAAATTGCGACTGGACACCATAGTAATTGACCATCTTTCTTTTGTATCACGATGCCAACCAGAGGCACATTCAAGTAAAGTGTTTTAAGATTTTATTCTTACATTATATTTTTATTATTATTTACAACATTAACGCACAACAACAACTTTTACACATAATAAAATAACTCTTTCTTGTAACTGTCCAAAAAGATCCATTACTAAAACTATCAGTTTTTTATAACTTAGTTAAAGCAATCACCGATATTATTGCTGGTAACACTTGTTACAAATAAAGCCCTTTGATATTACTTCATCAAGACTTGCAATAAATAGGAATTTTATGTTATGAAGGCTTTGTCTTAACCTTACATCAAGCAGTAACGGCCGATACCGAAAAGAGGTACCAGTAACAGCCAAGATCGAGCTATAACTTCACGCAAATAAAATTTTAACCTCTGCTTAATATCTGGCGGTGCGATTCGTTGAAGAACCGAGCAAATTGACGGACAGTAAAATATTTTATTCCCGCAATAATTTCATTTGGAAGAAAAACAAGGCGCGCGCCTTCCACAAATATATTTCACGTGAATTAACCTATTAAACAGCTTTGGGAGTAAACTTCGGTTCTGTTCTGGCTCGTAAAATCGTGCCGTTTTGGTGTCGTTAAAATTGTATCTCGTCTCGAATAAAACAAAGTCAGAGAATCGCACCTAAGTCCTCTAATGACCTGAAGTTGCCGACGGAAATTACGGCCGTTTTGAACAATCCTATAACAGTAAATTTAAAGTTATTTTTAAATACAGTTCATTAAAAGTAAATGGGAAAGGAAATTTTTAAAATGACGGAACTAAGAAATCCACTCATACCACTTCGTTTCTTTGCTGACGTATCACGACTTGCGATCAATCATTTCAAGTCGCGAGACTTCTCGGTGGTGTAATCTTGAGTGCGAGCTCATGCTTGGGCCGAATACCGTTGGCCGTCTTGAGCTCAAATCGAGCGATTACTGGTAAGCATGTACTCGTCCGACATTCGTCGCGAGCTCCACTATCCGCTTTGTTTACCCGCGCCATGTCATTAGTGGAAAGCCGAAGTCAGGTCAAAGCCCAGCCAACCCAGACCCTCGATATTTTCGCAAGCATCGATTATTTTTAATGGCCCGACGACGGAGACACACTCGTTTTAGTAGAAGTAATTTGATCATAATACCTGTCTGAGGAACGTTTGAGAGCAAACTAAATTATTTGAGCAATTTCGTATCGAATTATCGAGTAGGTACAGCGAATAGTTCGGTTGAGACACAAAAGGAAATTAAATATATTTGTCAGTACATTCGCGTTAGCACTAGGTTTTAGAGCTATTGGTTCGTCCATTTAAATAATATTTGTGTATATTTTTACACAACATCATCTAGCCCCAAAATCATGCCTTGTATTATGGGAACCAGATGACTGATTATATAATTTTTTTTTTGTAAATACATACATAGAATACAGTATAACACCCAGACAGAGAACAAACATCTATGTTCATCACACAAAATGTTAGTCCTCGGTGAGAATCGAGCCCACAACTTACGGCACAGAAAGGAGAACTACTACTGACTGAACTGTGAGGCCAAATCAAATATTACAAGAGAACATTAAAAAGTTCTTCATTTCAAGGTTTGTATATCTACGTCATTATAAACACCGTACTAGGTATACAGGGTGTTATTTATCGGAGCGGGAACGCATGGTGTCGCCACTTGCCCCAGGCTCAATCATTAAGGGATCATTAAAAGTCTGCCTTCAACCTGTTGGGCGCTCAACCGATGCCCTTTCTCCACATAAATGCTATTTCTTTATGAGGCATAGGCGATATTTGCATTCGATTTAAATGAGAGCTTATGGGGATAATTTACGAAAGAAAGTTTAAAATTCAGCTCTTGGCTTCGCCCACGTGGTACCCAGATGAAATATAGCCTAGATACAAGCTATGTTTTTCCAAGTTTCATCTAAATAGTAATATTCGTTTATTTTTTTATTTTTAGCCTATCCTGTGCCACTGTAGGGCAAAGGCCTCCGTACCTTTTTTCCAACTTTCTCTGTCTGCTGCCACATTGGACCAGTTTGAAAGATGTACATCTAAGTCGCCACGCCATCTCCGTGGTGGTCTGCCATGCGGACATTATACGGACGGAAATAATAATATTAATAAATAAATATTAATTGGCCTCTGAAACAACATTCCCAATCACCAACCAAACCAACTGATAGAATTGTATATATTTTTTTGCATTCTTAGAATATAATACAACAAGTTATACCCTGTATAATATGCAAACTTTAGCAGAAAATTTAATTGTATACAATAGAGTAGTCCTGTTATTATTATAAATAGGAAAGTAACGATAGAAACGATTTCATCATGAAGAGATCATCATGATGGGATGATCCTGGGATTTGAAAAGCTTCACAGCTCAGTTGGTAGTAACTCTGTCTTCTGTATCTAGATGAAATTAGTCCTATCGTTACTTTCCTATTTATAATAATAGATTACTTTTTTGTAAACAATTAAACAATCTACTATAGTATACATATTATACAACGTATTAAAATTACCTCTTTTAGAAATAGTAGGAGAGCTCTGTAAAAGGCTCGTCCGGGGAAGTACTACCACCTTAACTATTTTTGCCGCCAAGCAGTGATGCTAGCTTCGCTGTGTTCTGGTTTGAAGGGTATGGGTGCCGGTGAAATTACAGACATATGAGGCTTAACACTAGCCTCAAGTTGAACGCAAGGTAGTGTATCGTAGGGCACGTACATACGTGACTTACAAGGCAATGCTTTGTTATAAGTGATTAACCATCACTAACATCAGTTGGGCAATATGCTTGTTTCACCAGCGCTAGCATAAATGAAACACTTTGTCTGACTTATTACTCCGTACAGAGAATTTAGATATGTACTAACAATACAAGTATACAATTATGAGGGATTTCCCTACCACCTCATCCAATGTGACAACGTAGGTTTTCCCCGCAAAGCGTTTAATTCTAAACGCAAATACCTACCCTACCCACTTAAATGCCAATCACAGGGTAATAAGTTAGTACCGGAAAGTTACCGGCAAAGTGCCTGGGTTATCGTTTTACATAATTCCTTTCATAACTCATCTTGTACAGTGTACAACAAGGTATACATATTATATTCCTAGAAAATAAATACAATAAGGTATTTAAAAAAAACAAAACAAGTAACTATGATAAAAAAAGTAAAAGTAAAAAATTATTATTTTAGCAAAATACACTAATTTCTTAAAATACATGTGCTAATATCTTTTAGCTAAATAGGAATGATAAATTTTGCAAAGATAAGCATAACAGATATGGTTTAGCTAGATAGTATTTTAAATTTATTTTTCCACAGTGGGTATCGAACCCACAACCTATAGCACAGAAGGCAGAGCTACTACTTAGCGGTGAGGCCATTAAAATAGACGATTTAATATATATATATATATATTTAATATTTAATAATGTTGGACAATCCACACAGCATCATCTAGCCCCAAGCTAAGCAGAGCTTGTGTTATGGGTACTAGATGATTGATATACTTAATACAATACATTACATATATAGATATTTTTTATTATACATAGAAAACACCCAGAACACCCGCAACATCAGCATACTAATTAAATTGTAGCATTTTGGCCAGGCAAAAGAAACTACTGTCTTATATTCCAACATTTCGAGAGCTATTACGAAAATTCTATGATACGCTATGAACTATAAGCAGATAAATGTACCCTCACAGCACCAATCGTTTTCTCTTGATAGAATAGAACCGTAGCTGTGTCAGAGTGAAAAGAGTGGTGACAGCAGTTGTGGCGCGCCGACTCGGCGCGGGCGGCAAGTAAATGAGGCACAACGCTCACTGCTAACTAAACCAATCGTCCGTGCGGGCTGTACAGACGGGCGGCTGCTGCGGAATAAAAAACGCTATCTGTCGTACGACCATTGACATCAATCAATGCACTGACATAAATAGGATAATAGTCATGTTAGGATCAGGAAAGTGCTCAAAATCGTACTTCCTGGAAACGTATGAGAAAGGCCTATGCCCAGCAGTGGACTTTCATACTATCATAAATAAAACGCCGAGATACGACATCAGCATGAATGATAGACCTCCGCCATATATGGAAGGGTTTGCTATAGTCACTTCGCTTGGCAGGAATTGGTACTGCCCAGTACTTAGTGCATTCCCTTAGTCGCCTCTTGCGTCGAAATAATTTTTTTCTTAGTTATACTGGATAGATGAAGTTCTAAATTAAGTTCTAATACGGTGAGTAAGCCTAAGTTATTAAGCATTAGGTAACTCCAATTTTAGACTGCGTTGCCGGTCTGGACTGCCAACGCAACTAATGCCGCAAAAAAGTAGTTTAGTAGTTTTTGCAATATAAGAGTTGCGTTTGACACGCCGCCCGTCTGTCGTGTCCATTTAGCATCATTTGCGGGAACTGCTTTTTAAACCTCATCTGTTTTTAATGCACCTTCAGAATCCTTTCGCCGTTGCTTGTTACTCGGAAACAATGCTTCGTGATTTTAGGTGTCTGCGTAGTGTAGTCTGTGTAGTTGAAAGAGCTCACTTGCAATTGATACCTTTCAACAATTTTGTGTATTTGCTAATGTTTGTTTACTCACAGAAACTTTAGTTTCAAAAAGATTTAATATTTATTATCCCAATACGTCCCGTCCCCCTCATCATACTCTGCTGTCATATATTCCTATATGCCCCCCTGAATACTATTTGATTTTTGCATAGATAATTTATACAGCGTTGGGGCAAATTTTATTTTCTATGGCTCTTTAGTGGCGCCATGAGATAAAATTTCTTTATTTCCTTTAACTCATGCTGGGATCCTATGATAATCGTATTTCCTTTGAATAATATGACTAATTGGGCGGCGTTCGAACCCACGAGTGTCTCCTTGTGTGCCATCAGGTTCGATTCCCTTTCGCTGAAAAACAACATGGGACGTGCTTTAAGAATTTAGACCGTGATCTTCTAATAATAAAATGCTTAAAAATACATCAATCAAGACTCAATCTTAAATGCTTTTGTATGGCCTGCGAGGCTATACTTTTTTAAGTGGACCGAATGGTTTAGCAAAGAGTATAAAAAATGTATTTGTGCAGAATCGAGTGAACCCACTACCATAAACGTAAGTTTTACTATAGTACCACTAGTGCTTTTGTTTACAACAAACGCTGTCAATAGGGAATAAATACGTGTAATTTATTCAACTGCTCGGTTTTCCTGCAATTTACTTTCAAGAACAGCACAAGACATGTCTCGTGGTCAGTTTATCTATTCTGTAATTAATGGCTGCAATATCGAGCTGGTGGAAACAGGAAACCTGTTCCTCAGGCATGCAAGTGTTACACTTTCAACAATTAGGGTTAGCACATTTGAAACCATTTTATTTGTTTAAAATAAATAAAAAATAAATAAATAAAGAAAAATTGAGAAGTTATGGTATAAGTATTTTTCATCAGTTTATGCAACTATAAAATTTAAAATTGTGGATCGACGTATTCGTATTTTGTATAACATAATGAGTAAAACACCGGTAGTGTAGTAGGAATGACTTCGCTTTCTGATCCTAGGTCCTAAGGTCGTGGATTAAAATCCGGTCGTGCACCAACCAATTTTTCAATGGGTACGCATAATGTACGAGTATATTCACAATGCCAGTATTCTCAACAAATGATGCTCGACTTAACATCAGGTGAAATTGCGGTCAAACGTTTACCTATAAACTGTAAAAAAAAACAAAAACTATTACGTTTGGTAGGTACTTGGTACCCAAAATTTGAAGTTCGTGTTCCATACATGACAGGTTGCAAGCCTATCGTCACTGGTTCCTTCACGATGTTTTTCTTTACCGTATATACTCGTATAACAGCAGTGCACAATCAAAAATCTGACAAAATCTTGCGTAACTTTTTATGTTGTGGTAAATTAGTATTTTTTAAACTTTCGCGATCGGAACACATATTGAAGACTTAATTATATTACACGGGTATTTATCGCGTATTACCTTTTTTATTTATTTTCCCGACGTTTCGACTATGTTGCAATAGCCGTGGTCGCGGGCAGACTGAAAATACCCGTGTAATATAAGTCTTCAATTTGTGGTAAATTACTATAAAATACACCTAAAACTGAACTTAAAATTATTTATAATTATTTATTGATATTGAGCACAAAATTGCGCCTCTCTGAAATATTGAACTTCTGTTGTATACATATTATGTTCTTAGCATGATTTGCATTCCCCTTTTTAAGTTAGATTGGCACCACAGCGGAGCTTTATTATTATTTAAATAATTTTATTATTTTAAAAATAACTTACATGTACCGATACTACCCTACAAAATCATTCTCGAAATATTCTTGCGCCACTGGACTCAAATTATTTAAATACACGGAATAAACTTTAATATTCGTAAGTCATTATCTAGGTATTCTATTCTCAGGGACGCACAATAGCGAGGTGCGTCGGTGTCGCCCTAATCCGTAACGGCTCAGTAACGACTTCGTAACGAGTGGGTAACGACGCCGGCTCGTTATCGCTAACGCTGCGGCCGCCTCATTATGCGATGCGATGCGAAGCGATATACTCGATGTGCGGTTGTAGCTTTGCTGTTTTGTTCGGAAATATTGATAAAATTTTAGCTTATGCGTCGCATGATATAGGCATAGTCGTATGATCACGGCTCAGTTTGTAGTAGCCCTGCCTTCTGTGCTGTAGGTTGTGGGTTCGATCCCCGACGAGAACAAATATTTGTATGATGAACACAGGTGTTTGTTTTTTGGATGTTGTATAGTATTATATGTATGTGTTTACAAAAAAAAGCATATAAGTATTCTATCAGTCATATGTATTTTTAATTATAATATATCTCTAAACGTATAAATATCTACTTATTAAACAAAATAGAAATCCCAATTGAATGTAAACATAAAACAGGGATGCAACTTTTTAAAAAGTGTAACACAAGGGTTCCATTCAATTCCTAAGTCGATGTTAAAATTTAAACGAGCAAACAATAAAAGCTAGAAAGCTCGTCTCATCGAAATTCACTATCCGCAAACGCAACAAAAAGAAACCTGGATGAAGCACACTTCGAACCAAAGCACCCTAATCGAAATGGAAAAACGATCGCAGATTGCCGTAAAAAGATCACGGCTAGGGCTGCTAACTGTCCGGCATTTTGGCCATGAACATTATTTTAGCCGGATTCCGGAAAATTGATTTCCGCAATTTATTTTAAGTTCCTATTTTAGTTTTGTAATTGGTACATATTTGTAAAATTACCAAGATAATGAACTGGTGCTATGTTTAGTCATCATCAACGGCCTGCAGAAGTCCACTGCGACAAAGGCCTCCCGCATACGTTTCCAAATAGAACGATTTGAGCCCCTTTCACCCACCGATTTCCTGCAATCCTACCAATATCGTCAGTCCATCGGGTAGGAGGGCGTCTTACACTTTGACTTCTGGTTCGTGGTCGCCATTCAAGAACAAATAGTCCCCAGCGATTGGTGCTACGAGCTATATGGCCTGCCCATTGCCACTTCAAATTGCTGATTCTAAGCAATGTCAATGACGTTAGTTCTTATTCGGATTTCCTCATTTCTGATTCTATCTCATGGTGAACTCTTTCCATAACCCGTTGTGCATATATAATAATAATTGTTATATTGAGTTACTACAATAAAAACTCCTACGTTAATTTTTTACCAACTTTTTTTATTAGAAAGTTCTGATTGCTTTTTCCAGGACAGGATGCTGCATGACAGATGCTTTTTAAAGGTAGATTTGAGTCAAGGGTACACAAATAGTACAAGTAAGTACAATAACTTAAAATGTTTAGTTTACCATTTTAACATTCGTTTTTTTTGTACAAATTTAGGAAACCATCGTAGGTTTTTTTTTACTTTTGTCTTTCCATCTGATAACCCTAATCTTGGGCAATAAAACTAAACCGACAATGTCAGCGATGATTTCAGAGGGGTAGTGGGACGGAGGGAACACGGTTTGGGCGGGCGGGCATTTTTATACAGCGACGAGAAAAACTCTTAACGGTTGCTATTCGATGACGATTGATTTGTCGTGATTGAATCGAGTTTTCACCGTATTTTTATTTTACTAGAGTAAAATGGGTAGACTATTAAGGCTATAAAAACGTTATATACGACTTAATTCCCAGGTAATCCTTCAGATTCAGAAGACATTCCCAAGATTCACATCTCTTTGCATAGGATAATTTCAGTAGTAGTAGAGCTCATAGTGGGCTTTGTCCAAGGTACCTACTACCACCATACTTGCCCACTTTTGCCACCAAGCCGCTAACTGTGTTCCGGTTTTAAGGGTGTTCAGAGGGTGGGTAAAATAAAAGGCACCATAATAAATTTAAATAATGCTGAACAATCCACACAGCGTCATCTAGCCCCAAGTTAAGCAGAGCTTGTGTTATGGGTACTAGATGATATACTAAATACAATACATTACATACATAGATATTTTTTATTATACATAGAAAATACCCAGAAAACCCGGAATAAATATTTGCAGATCGTACAAAAATTTATCCGAAGGCGGGAATCGAACCTGCAACCTCCTCACATCCTAGTCACATCGGTCGTCCAGCTCACATCAGGCATCGTACATGTGGCAGAACTGCCGTAAAGTAAGTACAAGTGCACCATATTTTTTTTTATTGCCAAAAATACCAGCATTTTATTCTATCTTAAAAAACAGATTAAAATAAATTTCAACGTAAAGATGCCGGAATTATTAAAAATTATATTGTATACAAACTCTTGAACATCTATAAAGAAAGTATACCAAACTTTTTTTATATTTCAAGTACATTTTTGACCAAATTCAATACAATGTAAACTTTTACATATCATGTTCGTGTTTATATACCTAAACTTATTTACTGTCTCCGTCATTAAGATGGTATCACAGAATATTAGAGCAGTAAGTATGAGCCGTAATTGAGTAACGACTGGATAGAAGAGATTTTTTTTATAAGACTTGCTGATAGTCCAGATGATAAGTGCCTACTTCTGCCGTTTAGCAGTTTGCTGTATTTCGGTTTGAGGGGTGTGGGTGCCGGTGATATTACAGGCACATGAGGCTTAACACCTGTATGTTTCTGATTGGTAGACGCTGAGCAGTGCGTAGGGCACGTTCCTAACGAGCGTGACTTACGAGGCAAATCTTTGTTATAGACGATGGTAACCACTTAACATCAGGTGGGCCATCAGCTTGTTTTATCAGCAAGTTGTTTTAAAAAATAGTAACCTTAGATACCTAAAAGTTTTGTGTGCTTTTACAATTTTCTCCATGCTGTACCTATACTATGTTTTTTACGTGTTTTGACATTCGGGTCAACAATACATACAACTGCTACTCCTGTTTTAACATACTCCATAATATTTGCCTCATTACAAACTACTTAAATGTTAAATTAATGTTACTCTCGTTAGACACATAATATATATCATATTACTTTTTATTTCATAAAAAAATTGTATGTACCTACAAATTTAACAGGTGTATAATTTTTTATAAGATGTTTCATTAGGTAATCTTGTTGAACCTGATTCATGGTAGGATTCAGACTTGTTGAAGTTGCTAAAAGTTTACTAGGAACTTACTTGGCGTGTGTGTGGGGTGGTGCAGCACCGAGCGTGTGCAGCGACAGCCTCTGGACTCACTACCCACGACAACCACCGTCCAAGTCTCTAGTTCAAACTTTGCTCATCAATATCGTAAGTGGGAAAGTTGAGTGATACTTTCGCGCGAATAGTTGAGAGTCAGACGTCGCGGCGTCGCGTCAGCAAGCCGACTGAACGAGGTCGACTGTGGCTGCTATGAGTGCGCTGCGCGGCTGGGCGGCCTCTCCCTCCGCCCCGCCTGTGGCTCCGCCTACCCGCCACCACGCCCACCTGAATTAATAAAGGCGGCAAACACCGTCGGACACGCGGACAATGTCGCATTGTCCAGCGTCCAAAATAGTTTCAATTAGAATCGAGGCAAGGCACAAAAGCACCCGCCGGCGGATCGTTCACGGCGAAATTGACTGATGCATGGGCGATTAGTGAAAACCTCACGCAAACTGACGATGGTCAGCCAATTTGTCGCTGCAGCTTCAGCACAAACCAACTTAGAAACATTTTCATTATGATTGGAGTAGAGGTCTAAAAGCAACTAAATAGTTCCATCAACATCTGAAAAAACCTTGAGCTGTTTTTATTTGGATTCTCAATTAATAATATTGAACTTTATTGAGAACGTAACATAAGTCATGTTTCGTTTACGATCGATAACTAGCCCTGTTCCAAATCCTAAATTTATTTCGTACTAGTAAAAAATAAGAAATAAAGCACAAAATTAAAAAAAAAACAACAGTATTGGTACAATCTGCAGTCTCATCACGGACAGCGATCTCATCTAGATAACTAAATGCTAAATACATTAAATCATTTTCTTTGTGTTGGAAAATAACAGAAAATTTCCCCAGAACAGATATTTTCTTAGTGCACTCTTACAGATTTCAACTCTGTACGGCCAAACATTGTTATAATTGGTATAGACATAGATTAAAAATGTGTTCACTATTTTTATTACGATAAGATATGTTGATGTCTTCTAATAGAATTACAATGCATTTGAAAATAACATCAGACTGAAATTACTTGCAGAAACTTGGAAATACCTTTCCAAAACTATTGAGACAGTCAGATCGGTAAGCGCAGGAAACGTTTGTTCTTTGCGCTTCGCTACCTCCACTGTGATATTCCAAAATCAATTCTGTTTACTCAGTCCCTTCCGCTGATCGTATAAGCAAACGGATCCATCTAAACGTATCATTGGCGTCCGCACCGATGGATCGACACCGATCCGTGATCCGTGAGTGGACACCTTCAGATCAAACTTCAGTAAATCTGTTAGATACGGTCCGGTAGACTCAGGGAAATATTACAGTTTGCTTAACGCTTCAGGTTTCCTTACACTTGAGTTAAATTTGTAGGATTCTACGAACTTTATTGCAAAACATAATTTTCAGAAGTATCACAAAAAGAACTCTACTTAGCACTTGAGCTGAGTTTGTGAATGTGATGTGACGAACCTTATTGCATACGAAAACAGAGTTTTCTGGCTCGAATCTTATAAAGATAAAACCTATATTATAATTTTTAGAATAGATAATCATATTTTTTATCACATTTTATATATAAACATACTACTTAAAAATCGTGAGGTATGCTGTCACTTGAAACTCATAAATACGAGTAGGTATATCACATGAAATGATGTTTATTCAACCCTGTCATGTTTTGACCAATCGCAATTTACAAAACTTGCTGTAACCTGTGACTAGTTGAATCATCACCTATGGGAAAGCTTGGCTTCCTACGATGCACTGCTCTGCGTCCAGCAACCTGAGGCATATCTGTTAAGTCTCGTGTGCCTGCAATTTTATGGCCACCCACACCCTTCAATTGAAAACGCAGCAATGCGGTTTAGCGGCAGCAATAGGCTTGATGATAGCACTTTTCCAGACGAGCCCTACACAAAGAGCCTTCAAGAAAATTACTGTCATTATACACTGTGTTTTATTATTCATTTCATTACCGAAATATATCGTCATCAGGCCTAATGAGTACTGCTGTACAAGGACCACCCTCATAAATAGGGCGGTTGACCATAGTCGTTACGCTTGGCAGGTGCATTAGTGACCCCAGTGTTGGTGCTCAGGAGGTGATACTGCCCATCTCCTGGTGCTATCTCTTATTCGCCTCTTACGATATCCATGGTAGGTCTTAGTCTATGCTGGGATCCCGCAAATCGATATACTACATCGAAATGTACCTATATGAATTAAGTAGTTGACCCGTGCCCACTTCGTTGAGCGGTAAACATTTTTCATTTTCATTTTTTGGGTTAAAACGTGGCTTTCTAATGGTAAAAAAAATTCAAAATTTGTTAAGTAGATCCAGAGTTACCCTCTGCAACGATTTCGCAGACAGTCGTCAAATACGTGTGTCCATATCCTTAACAAGCCACAAGCATAATTTGCCAATTTCGCAATACCTCACAAATTCACAAACTTTACTCTCTTTATAAGCATAAAAGTATAGATAAATACTGAATTTAAGTCATACATTTTATCTAGTACTAAGTTTTTATCTTTAAAACATTGAAGACTGTTCCAGCTACTATTGAATGCTCGAGTAGTCACGCCGACTCGTAATTCCAATGAATTGTCTGAAATGCAAATACCAGTTGAGGTGGAGAGACGTCGGTCACGTGATCCAATATTTATTTTATCAATATTCAAACGTTTCAAATTGCCGCATTTTGTCTGGGTAGGGTTGTAGAAAGTGTTATTTTAGCCTTTTGAAAATGTCTTTCTGAATTTATGAAACTTTTCATTATATAAAAAAATATTTACTCAGGCCAGTGACTATTTGGTTCTAAAACGTGTTCTTGGTAAGAACAGATTTTTTAACACTGTCGAAAAATATTTTTATCATTTCGTAGACATGAAAAGAGCTATATGAAACTAACACCAATACAAAAAAATATTACTGAAAACGAAATGCACATTCTTTCAGAAATCAGAAATCGATAACCACAATAATCGTACCCCACACGAATACCAGTTGTAGTGAGTTGGAGTGAGATATCACACAAAAGACAGATGTAAATGTGACTTCAATTGCGGACATAAAGCCATCCTTACCTGAAAAAGAAAAGCCATTCGAACGCCAAGTAGGATCGTGTCAAACACGTTAATGCTTTAACGAGAGCGCTCAGTTGGTTTATTTTCTTCCATCACCGCTCACAGGAATGCTAACCATTCGAGCTTCAAAGTAGTACAAACCACCCAATTTGATCGGACGATTTTGATTACTCATGTAAATAAATAAATATTGAAAAACATTCACACAACGCCCTCTAGGCCAAAACTAAACTAAGCTTGTACTATGAGAACCAGATAGCTGATAGAATACTTATATACTTTTTTGTAAATACATACCTACAGTACAAACATCTATGTTCATCACACATGTTTGTTCTCTGTTCTGTTTTTTGTATTGTATTTTGTTCTAAAATATTAAACTACAGAACTAATAAGTCAATTATTATTTTTACTAAACATGTTAGATGGAGTAAGTTTATTTTTATTTTAATATGCATGAACTTAGTTTTTTAAAGTTTTTTAGTTCATTTATTAATTCACAACCAAGTCTAATTCAAAACTAAGTTTGGTGTATAAAATAAACAGATAAATCCCGTTACTTATGAAATACACAATACACACACAATTTTTTGACAAGTCGTGAACGAAATCGGGTCATTCAAAGGCGCTCGAAGCAATTGGTATTCAGCGGATATGCGATCGAACGGAAAATACACTTGTCATACATTTAACGTGGCCTTTTTAATATTTTACTGCGAAGGGGATGTCGGGTTATTTGAGCAGAGGTGGCTTGAGTGATGGTTGAGATTTGTTGATTTCGGTGAATACTTTGAATCAGTATTTTAAATAATATATATAGCAGTGGTCGTTTCATTGTTTTTTTACATAGTTGTTTTATTTAGATATTTATTTAAGCATGAAATAGGGTAAATATCAGGCGAACGGGTATTAACGCGTCTTTTTTTGCACGCGAGTGGTTTTTTTCGCGTAAAGTTTACTTCTCTCTAACTTCAACCTACGTTGTACACGTTTATATATAGCTGGAAAATACTTTATTGCACATAAATATGGCAGTACAAAGGCGAACTTAATGCTATGAAGCATTATCTTCCAGAAATCTTTTGTGTATTATTTTTGTTGTGTAAGTGTTTGTATGTGTGAATTTTAAAAAATTATGCACCAAAACTGATATACCCCGATAATTTCAAATCTCTACGACCAGTAGTATAGGCTGTGCCCTCAGAGATTTCCAGGAAAAGTCTAATAGATTTTCTTATTATTGAGAAGTTAGCAAAGACATTATCCTTTAATAAACAACGTAGAGCCTTCTTTCTTATAACATTTCTTTTCATAAGTTTATATCCTACAGAAGGTATCATATAAATTTATTTCTCGAAATATTCCTCATGTATCCCAAAGGATCTCTTGATGTACAAGTCGAAATGTCACGTCAGATGTCCAGAGCCGATCATTGTGGATAACTTTCATAAAAATACACAACAAATGTATTCGGAACCTAATTCGTGGCACACGCCGCAAGTCGCTCTTCACCAGTCAAATTTGCGGTCAGGGTTACCACAGACTGGTTTCGAGAAATACTCAATACTAATAATGCTGGACAATCCACACAGCATCGTCTAGCCTCAAGCTAAACAGAGCTAGTGTCATGGGTACTAGGTGACTGATTTACTTAATACAATACATAACATACATAGATAACTTTTATTATGCATAGAAAATACCCGGAACACCCGGAATAAATATTTGCAGATCGTGCAAACATTTATACCAAGACGGGAATCAAACCCGCAACCTCCTGCATCGCAGGGGGATATTCGCCCGCCACGTCACATCGGTCGTCATCAAACTGCATTTACACTATTCCTTGATACCAATAAACTCGGTGTAGCGTTGAAATAGTTACATATAATATAATATAGTATTTACAAATGTTCACACAACGCCCTCCAATCCCAAACTAAGCAAGTAGGTACTATGGGAACAAGATAGCTGATATAATACTTATATACTTTTTTTTGTAAACACATACTTGGACTTACAAAAAAAAGTCTTATTTTTTTAGGGGGAAGCATTACGCCCGACAGTAGACTTTTGGGACTGATGATGATGGTCTTTTCAATCCTGGCCATTAGGTGCATTTAAATACATCATAGCCATTAAGCTACTATACTTCCTGGTGCTTGCATGTGATTTGTTTACTAAATAGTAGGTAGTTTAAAATGTTTACCACCCCTGGGTGAAAGTCGGTTGCTCAGACAACGTCTTCGTTCGACTGACAGTCGGCGACATATTTTATTCACAGCGCACCGCCGTAATTCCGTCGATGCAGATAAATTGTTTTACCGCGGGAGCAGCTACGTTGCACGAATAATTGTAGAAATTATGTTCACATAGAAATGACACTCGGCCGACTCTGCCTTTTCAATTCGAATCACTATGTCTTTGTCATTCAATTCCTAATGTTTTTCGTATTTCTTTGATATGATTTTCAAATACACCTTACTATTTGTAATTTACGTTTTTATATCTAACTACACCACGAAACGATTTTAAAATCGATGGTAGTAAACCAAGAGTTCAGTTCGAATTTTAAGTTTTAATATATATTAATTATGTTATTTTCTTGAGATGTTACTAAGTATATGTGTAGACACAAAAATATTGACCAGATATTTCAATAGATAACGACAAAAGTGCTAATAAAAATATCGTATTCCAAAAAGAAGTCGGAAATATATCTTTCGGTATGGATTTAAGAATTTGTTAATAAAATTAAATAGATGGTGTTAGTTAGTTATATGGAATAGCGAATTAGCCGTTTAGCCTAAGCGAAAAGCAGCTCAAGAGATGACAACATACATCACAAGCCATATTTAAAAATACACAAGAACATAAAAATTACTAAAGTAAAATAAACACAATAAGAAATAGAGAGTGTTTGCTTGTCTTTTTTGTCACTATATATGTATTCGGTTATCCCTATGTTTTTTGCAGCCAGATAAAAAAGCAATAGGTCAGCCCATAATATTGCTCCAGAGCAAAGCACTAGTTTTCAGCTATTACCTACGTGACTATTGTTCTTATGCTACTAAATACCCTACGTAACTTATTCCAGTCAAATTTCCAAGCGCACTTAGACCATTTAGAAAAAAAAACTATTAAGGGAAAGATAACTCTAAAAAAAAGAGTTGCTTTTCTATGTGTGCTCAGTATTACTCAGTCTATGAGTTTGGCGTTTGCGTGATGAGCTCGTTTTTTATGCTCGAATAAAATTGTGTTAGCCAACGCCGCACGCCGCCGCCGCGTCGGAGCGACGTGTGAACGCTGCCCGTGGATCCCAAGAAATTGTTTTGGCTGCTTTGATATTTATGAAAGTTGGCATGTGAGTTTGAGTGAAGGGTACGCGGTGGATTTTAGGATACCCTGGACCGTCTATCCAGAACAATTTCTTTGAAGTACCTTACCAAGAATTGTTTTATATTAAATCCGCTTGATTATTACTAAAGATGTGTCGTTGGATCACGTGTGTTACGATACTATTATAGCTTAACCTTATTACTAATAATAATAATATCGGCGTAATGTTAAAATAGTTACACTGTCTTTTGTTTTTTACTTTGATAGGAAATTTTGAATAAGATTAAAATAGACAAAACACGGCGTATCTATTTGAGCTTATTAGTACCAAAGTAAGTTGTGTTTACAAAACATTCTATAATAAGTTATCTGGTTTCCTTGAGCCTAGATGATGTATACAAACTTTGGGAAGTTTTTTTGATAAAAAAATACATTTACATTTGATAAAAAAATACCTTTACCTGAATATAGCCCAATATAACAATGGAAAAATTATAATCTAAGCTCTCTTACTTTTCATTGGTAGATTCATCACTACTTCGCTCACGATTCGTGTTTAATAGCGTTTATTTGAAGGGTACCAAACACTGATTGAGGTACCGATGTCGTCAATTCGTTGACACAGTTGTACCAACATGCTGAGACATGCTGAGAGGGCGGGTGCAGACCATCAATATTTAATCGACAATTCACGACTGTAAAAGCATCAGCCAAATCAACAGAGCTTAAAGAGTAGACAGCTTATTTTAGACACTAAAAATACAGCATGTCAAAAGATTACTCCCATAAATATAGTAGGTATAATATAGACATGATAAGCAATAAATTATAATGATTATATAAAAAAAATTGTAGTAGAACTTTTAGTGAAGAGCTCGTCCGAGGAAGTACCACCAAAATACCTAAAATACCTATACATGTCGCCTAGCAGCTTGCTGTGCTGGTTTGAAGAGTGTGACGCCGCCGGCGTCATACTGACGAACCATTAGTTTAAAACGAAGGAAGACAGTCATTTTAGCGCTGTACAAGTTAGGTAGGTAATCTTATTACCACTGATTTATTTCCACACGAAACATCCAAAAAGCTCTAAACTCAAAACAAAATCACCTTTGACCCGTCTCTGAGTATCGCGGACGGATTATGATGTTTATACTGAAAATAATGCGCGGTTGCGGTATTCGGCGCAAATATTTGAAGACGTGTTCAAAGGGTGGCTTTTTGCGAAGGTCCTTTGAGCCGGGCGTGGTCTGCGGTCAGGTAACCCGATTACTGGCCCGTGCTCTTTGCTCTAACGTAGTTTCAGCTACAAACTTGGGCCCCGCAACAAATATTTCTAAGGACAATACAATTAATAACAGAATCAGCAATGTCTGGCTTACCTACGCTATAGGTATTGCAACAGATATTTTAATTTCTTACATTCAAAATGTTCCAAGTCGGATTTTCTATTTACGTATTTTAGTCCGTCCGAAAAGAATGGATAGGATGGATGCAGTACAAAACCACATAAGCCGCATTCTCAAAGGACATGCTCTGCGTGGTAATACGACTGGTATAGGCAAACCTAACTACTTAACATCAGGTGGATCGTCTGTTTGTTCCATCGATTGTTGAGTTGTGATAATAAATCCTAAAGCTAAAACATAAGTTAAATAGTAACAGGGATTCTATTCTCAACTTCCATAAACTACAGCCATTTCGAAATAAAATAAAGTTGATGGCATACAAAGTTAACATCTACATTTACGGCTGACTGACAGTAAAATGTATCAAATAAAATTGTTATCCGTCAAAACATCCCATGCTGCTTTAACATGCGGAATGCAGGAATGCCTACACTCGCGTTGTAAACAGTGAACCGCCATGACTGGAATAGACATACAATAATTACTCAATCTTGTTACTGAGAGCATCGGTGGACTAGAGAGAGTGATGCCGCCCTGGTCCTAATGTCGTAGGTGGGTTGTTCACCAATGGATTTCTATATAAAAAAATTGATGTACGCAATGATAGTGCTCTCAAAATAATAGACAACGCACAGCCTAAACGGTGTAGAGACTTGAAGTTATCAGAATATATTTTCAAAACGTTGCGCTAGTAAGAAAGAAAATAGTAAGTAAGAAAGTAAGAAAATCATTCCTCAAATTCAATTCAGAGGTACTGTGAGGGTTGAAGTTTGTGTAGAGTTAGGTTTAGTGGATCAGAACAGAGAAAATAGAGTAATACATTTATCGTAGTACAAAATAATGGATGGGATAGGTGATATAGTAAACCATTAAAATGTCCCGTTAATAGTGTAAGTGTGAAAAAATGCAGTTTAAATAAATAAATAAGCATAACTTTTACTATGGCAACCAGATGACTGAAAATATTTATATTTTTTTTTTGTAAATACATACTTATAATACAATATAACACCCAGACACAGAACAAACATCTATGTTCATCACACAAATGTTTGTCCTCGGTGGGGATTGAATCTACAACCTACAGCATAGAAGACAGAGCTTCTGCAATGACCTGTTTAGATTCATCTTACCTACTCGAAAATTTTCGTGTAACTAGGTATTTACTTGCACACGACAATTTGATGTACAAACCAACTTTTGGGCTACGTGACCAACTTGTCATGACTCAAAATACGATATAATTGAAGGGGAACTATCGATGATGTTATTGTCATTGATTAGTTTTTGTACAAAAGCTTTTGTTGGTCCTAATCAGAAGCACATCCAGTAAAGTAAACACAAGATTTGTGTGCTGCTGACTTATTCAGGGGCTAGCAAAGGCTTCACTCTACCTGCGGTTAGGTGTAACTTAACGAACCCTCTCTGAATCTTTAATATAGTTTCATTTAATGTAAGCTAGTTGCCAACTTTCGAGGGTTCATGTTTATTTTGAAAGGCTCAAACTTTTCCCCATAATGCTGGCATAACCACATATTCATTAATAATGACTCAGGTACCTGTAATTATTCTGCTAGCAGTTCTGATTTAAATTATTAAATTACTTTTATACGTCACGTGCACTATAAATTTATTAGATTTAAAAAAACTCTCCGTCATTTTGATTAGGTCACGTTACAAAAAACTGCGCCAACAACTGCAAGAAATGGCTAAACTGAATTTCTGAAATAACATTATAAATTCGATGTCATGATTTAACATTCATAATAATAATATTCATATAATAATATAATAATAATATTGGTACCTTGTGGAGTTAGGATTGAGTGTGTCAATAATACCATTAGAATGTCAACAGAACGAGTCGCCAAATAATAACCAAGAGGCAGGTAATTCAAAGCGGAATTAATTCCATTACCAATACAAACATCCACCTCCAGCCGCGCCAAAGCACCCTTCTTCGCAAATTAGATTTTGCATAAAGCCTATTTTAATTTGCGCCGTCTCTAAACATTGCCGCTCTTAAATGTTTGAGCGCAAACTGGAGGGCACCGGCAGCGGCCGGGTGACATTCGGCAACGCAAATATGTTCTTGCTGAGGTCGAGATAATAAGCTTAGCTCGCTGAGCGCTGGCCGAGGGCGGGCCCACTCGCCCTGGCCCGCCTCGCTCAGTTATTAAATTCTTTTGTCGGCCACCACTGGTGAAATGCCCAGTTATTTACGTGCGGTCCGCGGGATCAACGTAAATATCTCGTGTGTCTTTTGAACTCGTAATATGCAGGATAAAAGAGGATTGCTCGAATGTCTTTGTTTTCAAAAATTTGAAACTCGGATCAACGTTTCCCAACGAATTCTGCAACAATGACTTCATGTTATTATCATACTTACGAATAGAACATTATTTTTACAAGGTAGCAGGTGTTTCAAATCTCACTCACTGACTCGCCTCAAACATAACTCCGACAAGTACAATATTGCACGAAAATGCAACATAATATAATCTGCACGAGGAACGCGTGAAAAAGCTCTCACATGGCTAGATATCTAAGCCCAGTTATGTTTCGAGACCATTACTCTCCGTACAACAATAAAGATCATTAATTCACTGGAGCGGTCGCGTTTCATAAATGTTTCACGTATTAATAAAATTAACAAAGCGGTAGTACGCGAGAGGGCTATTTCCCGACAAAGCGTCGGAGTGGAGTACAATGGAATCTAAAATAAATACGAGGACTTAGCAAACAGGAGTTCACAAAGCGCTCACCTGGCGAGCCACTGCCATGGATGCCATTGAAAATTAAGTGGGTGCAGGCAGAGTTCAATTAATGCCCGCAAGGCGTTTCAGTGTCGCAAAGTCTCGCATCCCCCCTTTGTTAGTCAAAAGAGCCACTGCTCAAAACTCTTATTTCATTTGTATCGCTTTGTGGTAGTAGTACCTACACTACGACTACGAACCAGCTTTTCTGGTCTTCATAAATTAAAGTTAGTCGCTAGTAAAAATATAACGAAGCTCAATGAAGTTATAACTTTTTAAATTATCATGGTTTTGATCAATATTTTGGAGAGAAACGGGATATTTACCATGATTTTTGAGTTTGATTGTTTCCCGATATTTCGGCACAGTTAGTTGCATGCGCCATGATCACGGGTCGAACTGAAGTCTTTGGCAAGTGGGTCTAAGGGTCGTTGCTATCCAAAATATCTCAATGAAGTTGATTATGTATTCGATAAGGACCACGAACAAGTGTTTCCTTTACCTAACCCCCTCTTATCTAAAAACGTTTGTCCCCACACTATCGACGACACCCTCATATTCGTAGATCTCTATCACACTGAGATCGTGTTAAGTATGGTTTAGTTCGATCTGTGTAAAACAACCGCTTATCTCAAATGACACTGTTTTACTGGATCTTTCGGAACTGCGAAGAGTGGTCATTTTTTGCAGTTCACTTGAGGCGTTACTATGGATTTTTTTGTGAAGGTTGCAGCTTTTAAATCACGATTAAGATTTTATATTTGGAAAAAGCGTAGGTATAGGAATTATCATCGGAATATTAAAAACTAGAGAGCTTTCTAAATTTTATAATATGACCTTAATTGCCATATTATTCAGAATTGTCCTGGTAATTAGATCGCTCAAAATTGTTTATCTGGGAAACGTAGGAGATGCCGTTGTTCAGTAGTGGACTTCTACAGACTGATAATGACAAGGTAAGTACACTGTCATCGATTAGAAACGTGAATGAGGCTTTTTATTGATGATAAAAATAACATAATTTTTTAATACGTTTAATATTAATTAAGAGAGATTAGAGAACCTACACAGTTTTTTAAATACTTATGCAGCCAGCGTCTTAAGAACGCTTTGCAACGGACTACGGATAGATCAACTGTTTCATGGTTTTTTATAAAAGTATTCAGTTAGGTATTTGTATGAACCTAAAAAGCAAGGACTCTGTGATAGTCAACCCAAAGTTAGCAAACAAATCTCACGCTACAATCCCGCGGTATGAGTATGAATGGGCACTTTCCAACGCAAACAAAGTTATACCAACTCAAGTGCGATTGTCACATTATCCAATAGTAGGGGGCGGAGAGCTTACCGATTGCCGGTAACCCTCTGCGGATTTTATTGCCATTCGTATTGTCGGCCAGAGATTTACTTTGACGTGTCGGAAATACGTTTGTTTGACTCTTCGCAGCCATTTCCGAATGTCTATCGCGACCGCTGTGATTTTTTTCTTTTGTAGGATTAGCTTCGAGCGGATGTCTGGCAATTGGGACGAATAGGTAGGTTTTCTGTTTCTTTTATGCGAGTCTTTTAAAGAGAGATGTAGAATTACTGTAAGTTCATGATTGAAATAAAAAAATTACACATTATTTTTAAATAACTCACATGTATAGGCTAGTAGTTAACCTAAGGTTAGTAAACAGATTAAACAAATACATATCTAAGTTAAGTTTAAAAATTGGCCTTATACATAAACCACGCAACTCAAAAAAGGCACACACCTGTACACCATATGAGGTTAAATGCATCATATAAACCTTTGTCTGGTGCACGAATTATGGGGAAAGGAGAAAATTTAAATACTCGGTGCTGTTTTACATGTAAGAGATGCACTTTGCATGTTATGTGGCGATTATGAGACAATGTGCGGAGTACCAAGCGATAAACAAAAAAGTTTAGTGTCGACAACTCATTTAATTTAGCAAATTTATTTTGCAGGCGGTGCAGGTGAGTTTATGTTTCTAAGGTGCTCGTAGGTAGGTAGAAATACTGATGCGATACATTTCTTGTTTTATAAGCGTTTGTTAACTGTTTTATTTATAACAAAACATCATAGCATATTAACAACATATTTTTTGCACATTTCTGACACGTTTAACTTATTTACTATGTATTTTCTGTTGTTCGTGTTTTTAATTGTTGCCATTTATAAAATAGTTATTATTAAGGGTTGGACGAGCTCTTCACAGAGATATGAAGAGATTGTCCACAGAAGAACTACTTTGATGCTTATTTCCGTGTGTTCCGGTTTGAAGCGCGTTTGTGCTGCTGGTAAGCAATTACAAGCACATGCGGAACACATTTAAAATTGTTGTTGTTGTCGATCAGTGCCATGTAAAGAAAAGGATTATATAAACTGCTGTTTTAAAAGTCTATACAAAAATAATGAACATCGTGTTCAAAAAAGCATCGACTTACAAACTGAAAATATATCATTCAATTTCCGTTCAGTTGATTTACCATCCAAAGCACCCTTCAAAAGCGAGCACCCAGCAATTCACAGAATCCCAACAAAAAAGTATTGACACCTCCATTCCATTCTCCATTTTTCTCTCCATGTGCCCGTTAGAGGGTGACACGTCGCCACAAAGGTGCAAAGGGAAAACTCAATTAAAACAACCTCCGTAGCTCCACTCGACCGAATCACATTACCAGACGATTAAGCTCCATGCAAGCTCTTTAGACGCATGCAAGTCAAATAGAGCATAAATTAGTTTCAAATGGGTTTGGTAATTTTTTTGTTTGAAATTGGACTGGAGCGTAAAATGTGGGTTTGGTTGGTTTGGTAATAGTAAGATAGCTTATTACTTAGCTGTATATACATATCTAAGTGCCTGTTTCATTACGGTAGAGTATGGATGGAAAGTTAGTAGTAGTAAAGCTCTTTGTGAAGGGCTCGTCCGGGGAAGTACCACCACCACGCCATGCCATGTGTTCCGGTTTGAAAGGTGTAGGTGCCAGTAAAATTAAAGGTATTACATGAGGTTTGTCAACTGTATACTGTGTTAGGTTGATGGATGCTGAGCAGAGCATCGGCAATACTTTGTAGTAGTAAGAAAAAAGTACACATTTTTAATTTTTTAAGTAAAGTTTTTTTTAATAAAATTAGTAAAGAAAGAAAAAAGATCGTACAGGCAAGGAATGTGTACCTATTAGAGAATGTGAAATAAAATATTGTAACTTTTCTAAAAGACGATAGTAAACAGGTGACCAGCCTTCATATAGCTAGTACTCGTATACATATTCTACAAGCACCTATAAGTATAATCGACATTTTCTTGATTATATTATTACTTTGTTGGTTGTGATGTGTATAGTGTGCACCTAAAAATATCTAAATATATGTATGTTTATAAGAATACCTACTAAATGTTCCGAAATAAATATATTTAAACGAATTGATAAAAGTTTTGGTTTGCTATTTACATCAATAAGCTGCACGCTTTTCTATCTGGTTATAAATCAAGAAATAAGTCCCAAAGTCTTTGAAAATAGTCTTTACACGCCCCGTAATATCCCTGCCCAACAAAAAACCTTATCTTGAATAAGACAATGAAGAAGCGTCGCATCTCACAAAGCATTCATTAACTTCACTTGACGGCTGCAAGGGGCGTAAATGACGACGTCCTGACCAATGGCCAGGCTTGTGGGGAGGATACTTTGCTGATAAGAAATCATGATAACTGAAGACTCTCCTAAATCCTTGTAAGTTGCCAAGATGTGCCAAGACTTTTTGTGTGGAGCTTTTATTATGATATGCATGCCGGGTCAACCAATTATCTAAAACTGCCGACTGCGAATAAAAATAAAATCCGTTTTTACACGTTATAGGTAAACGTGTTCTTACCATTATTATTATTCATTTATTAGAAAAGCACCAGTGGTCTAGTGGGAGTGACCCCCCCCCGCCTTCAGATCATCAGGTCGATGGTTCAAATCCGCATATACATTTTTCAATAGAAAAATCCGTTGGTGCAGATAAAAAAATTCTATCGAAAAATGTATGTGCGCAATATCAGTGCTCTCAAATGTTGAAGGAAAACATCTTGTTGGAAACTAGTTAGCATTATAGGAGCATCGGAAACCACAAAGATTTTATATTATCCCAAAAATTATTCCCTCGAGTCGGATTGGATCTTTTGGGACAATATAAAATCTTTGTAAGTAAATGTTTCACCTTTTTTTTATTGAATTTAATCTGCTTAGTTTATACTAGATTTTACGTTAAGTTTCAAAAGAAGAGTAAAGGCATTATTTGGGCCGCTTGAGCGTCTCGATAGGTAATTCATTTTCAAGTTGGCTCATTATTTAATTGGGCGTCTACAACGATGGGCCGCGTGCTTTTTACGATAACAATAAAGACTTTACATAAGTTTTGTTGCTTTTGTCGCTGCAGGTGGCTTCATTATCTGACACAGCCTCTGGATTTTACGTCTCAATTATTTAAATATTTTATTTTCATGGTCGCTAAGAATTTGAACAACACACATCATGTCACACACATGCTGTGATTTCGTTCGGGGTCAACCTAAATTGTTACAATAAAATTCACTAAATAATTGGATCTTCTATTATTAATTTTGCTAACGTAGTGGAACCGGTGTTATAACCTTTAGGACCATATTCTGAGTCATCATAATCATCATCTACAACATGTTCAACTCACTGGCACTGTGGCATATAGGCCTTATATTAAGTCACTTAACGGTCCTGTGCTAGTCTTATTTAGCTCTCAGATAATATATATAATACAATATATATAAAAACAGGTACACGAGTACTATAGTGCATACTGCCTCTGAATATGAATGCAAGCAGCTTTTTAGTGTGTTTCTTTTTCCACTTTAAACGGTATATTGGACAGTTGTTGTACTTATAATTTTTTTTTTAACATAAGTACAATCAATTTAAAATTCTAGTATCACGCATACTTGTATGGTGATGACGTATGAAATGTGACGTATTTTACCTCGTTAAAATTAATTTATGCATAAGTTAAAAGCGCCTTAGAGCTGCTGTTCTTACCTACAAAACAAATAAAACAGCAAGTATGTACCTCACTTCAAACTCAAGATGTACCACGCTCGCTTTACGCATATTTAATTACAAGACTGTACGCAATTAAACAGTTTCTAGGCCGGTTCAGTTTACGACTTTCCAGGCAGAAGGTTTTGAAGGCTTTTCAGAGCCGCAATCAGTTTTACGACGCTTTTTGACAAAAACTTATTGAAGCCAGAATCGTGCGCAAATTCAAAGCAGGAGCATAAAATTGTTAAGGGGTAAGAAAATGTTAGAAGCTAAGAAATTCTAGGTGCGGCGAACAGACTAAGTACCTACACTGGTAACAAACTGTTCGTGTGAGTTTTACTACTGTCTGTTGCTATTATTTATTTACGTGCGCAATACCAGCGCTCTCAAACGGTGAAGGAAAACATCGCGAGGAAACCAGTTAGTAATATTCTAGCAGCGCCGATGGTTTATCACCTATCACGTAACAACAAAATGTAGATAGATATGTGCTAAATTTCATATTTGAACATACTTTTCAATCATAATCTTCATCTTTAAAGAATTTTTAGTGGTACTAAGAGATCTGATTTTTTTTTTGCTACCTCTGGAAATACCAACATTTTCTTATTTAACAGAAGCTTAGAACATCATTTCAAAGATATAACTACCTCAGTAAGAAGTGCAGTGCAGGTATTTTGCATTCTGTTCTAGTCATCTATCTATTTTAGAGTATTTTTGTTCTAGCGCGCTTAATTTCTAGGGTGTTATTTTCTTCAACTAAAACCACACCTGATTCCCTTTCCTGATTGTAACAAACAAATAGTAGTAATCACTCACTCTCACATGGCTTGTCGTATCAGTCTTCAGAACGCAAATCAGTCTCACCAACTCTTATTACCACATAAATAAAATCAGCGCGAATCTAAACATACCCCTCTTTAGCCATTATTTACCACGAACATCCTTCAAGACTCCACAATCTTGTTCTGTGCCACTTTTAATAGCACACCGCGCACCGAATGTAAATCTCCCGCCACATTCACGCCAACAGTTGCGAACACGGAATATAAAACAAGTGGAACTTTCCACCACACTGTCTCCTTCGGATAAGTTCCCAACATTACTGTAAACCTATTAGATCTCTTTATAAAGAAGTTTTTTTATAACTAATATTCGCAGGGATCTTCTTGAAACGTCATAAAGCTGGTGAGTCCAGGTGAGTCTAAACCGTACTACTTATTTCTGTCGCCAAGAAGTAGGTATCAAAGTCAAAGTCAAAGTCAAAAATCATTTATTCAGTAATATCCGCAGGGATCATCTTGAAACGTCTTAAATCTAGGTGAATCTAAGCGCCAGTTCCTCGCGACCTCGTATATTGCTTTGCTCCGATTTGAAGGGTACAGATACCAGTCTATTCACATGCACAAACATCTTTCCATCTGTGTGATGGACGCTCTGCAATACCATGTAGGGCACGTTTTCAGTGCCCGTACTCTGTTTTGTAATGCAACGGACCATTCGGTCATTGTTTATAACTATTGCCATATTTGTATTGCCAGTCCCGGTATATTATACTTACCTATTTATTGTTATTGACTTACAAAATCAAGAAAGAGAAAATATCCCAACCATCATTTTCATTCGATAGGTATTCGACGTGTCCATCCATGGACACAAAGTACAAATAGGAAACAATTCTGAGGATCATCGCATAATCGCGAAATTTACTAAACCCCACTTTACCAGTTCCACGGTGTAGTCAAAATACGCTCTGCTTTACATTGCTGGCAACACCTGACTATTTACGTTACTGCGTCTCCACAATTTTATAACTTTCCAAACTTTGCGCGAAATTGCCGCAGTTGGAGAAATAATTTCTCTAAATACCACCTAAGTCACAACTCCTGAATTCAAAGTGAAACACGTCCACTGCTAACGTACATTTATTTTGCAACAAAGTAGTAAAATTGCTTTTCACATTATTACATTTTCCTTTATAAAAATACTTACCTATTCATAAAAATTCATAAAATATGTTTTGAAAAGCATATCAATTTTACCATTCATTAAATATTAAGTACATAGCTTTGATAAATTATACCAAGGATATTGCACCCTGTAATAGTACTGCTAAAAAAGTGAAATACTTTACTAAAGGATCGCTCTTTATTAAAAATATATATATAAAATATATATATATATATATATATTATTTTTTTCTTTATTAAAAGCGGCCTGCCGCGCTGTCCCTATTCATGTGGTTTTTATTTATGAAACGACCCGAAGTATGTCTAAGCCCTAAGGCCGTACTCAGTATTATAATACTAACCCATTGCAGCTAAACACGCATTGATTGTAACTTCGCTCTACGTGCGAGTGGTAATGTATGATACACAAAAATGACATTGGCCAAACTATATTACACCGAGGGCGGCGGCGTGTTTTACAGGAATTTTATTTAAGGCGGTCGCGTAGATGGTGCGATATCTCGTAGTGTAATTTATCAAAGATACAGGTGTATTTTCGAGACACTAATAGTATTTAAACTGGAATAATTTCACTCTAGTCATTGGAGTAAAAGTTAAACTGACCGATTCACAAGTGTGTCATCAAAATTTATGTCATTTAAAGTAAATAAATTACAGCGATTTCTTACTCTATAATTTTAACATCACATTATAGCACCATATATTTAATTACCACAGTACCTAGCTATTGTATAAATAAATAAATTAGATAAATAATTATGAGTTGCATAACTACCTACAATATTTCGATCAAAGTATTATCAGCCAGACCCTTCTTAAAAATATTTACGTTTCAGTTTTAAATTTAAGTTTTAAAGTCTTAAAATTATCTGGTTTACATTACTACTGCTCCTATAAAAACGTGTAGTTTAAATTTTTTTAAATACCTGTGTACCTAAATGCCTTATCTTATCTACCTACTAATACTTATGACCTGTTAGAGAAACGAATCTAAAATGGCGCCGACAAGCGTTACGTAAATAAATAAATAAGCTACATAAATAATTATGAGTTGTATGACTACCTACAATATTTCGACTAAAGTATTTTCAGTTAGAATCTTGTTAAAAATATTTACGTTTAACTTTTACGTTTATTATTTACGGGTATTTGTAACCGTTAATATAAGTGTTTAATATAATCCTTTTTTTATTTAATCAGGCTATAAATCAATATTGGGTGGCCATTTTTCACAGTACGTACCATGTATCCCCAAACATAGTAACGCTCGTACTATGGGAGCCAGATAATTGATAGAATACTTTTTTTAATATATTTTTTTATTACATTTTAATAATACAATACAGCCAAACACAAAATAAAGAATGGTAATCACATACATGCTTTACCATCGGGAGCTATCGAACCCACAACTTACAGCGTAGCAGGCAGAGCAACATTTAACTGAGCTATGAGGCCAGTGTGTGTAAATAGGTACCCAGATGTTTATAAAATTATTAAAACATAGAAAAACTATTATATTCGATAACTATAAAATACTATAGATTCATAATTAATAATCACTACAATTTTGGTACCAAAGTAAGAAGGTAAGTACTTAATTACAATTAAATACTATTATTTTTAAAAGCTTAATACGAGACTAACTATGCCTTGCACACTGAATACAAGAACTAATTTATTTGTCAATTGTAACATCAGATGTTTTAAATCGCATATCTACAATTTGTATTTTAAATTTATCAAATTATGTTTGTTGAGATGCACTCTTATTTAAAAATAAGTTGGTCCCTTTACGTTTGGAATAAAATACTGCTTTCAAAAATAAACTATTAATTATTAAGTATATCACGAGAAATCAAAAATCACAGTGAATTTCCCTAAGTTTCCTCACTAAGGAATGATCTACGGAACATTTTAATCTTCTAACGATTAGGAATATAATACTTAAAACTTTCTGCTAATTAATGTACCAACTACTATTAATATAAATACACATTAAGTACATACTTACATTATTTACATGATATTTTAAAATAGTATTAGTATACAGAGTCTGAGTTTTTGTGTTTTCTGTTTGTATTTTCAAAACACAAAAAGAAAACACAGAAGCTCTGACATAAAACAGTTTCTTGTGACAAAATACTATACCTAGAATTATAAGTATAGGCACTTGTTTACAAACCAACATTGTATGTTGACGCTGATAAAGATGTACATAGCTTATCCTTGCTGGACTTTCAATTAAAAAATCTTTCCCTTAATTCTAATACTTAAGGCTACACTAGTCGGTACGTTGTCCATAAAAACGCTGTAAGTGTTTAATGTCTACTATTTATTAACGTGCGTCCGAAGTTAAGTTTGATACTGAATTATCTTGCCGTTATCTAGGTACGTTACCCTATATGCTACAGTAAAATCGGATTACCTTGAAAGTTACAAGCGTCGAAAGATTTAGTACTAAATCCTGTAACGCTTGTAACTTTCAAGGTAATCCGATTTTACTGTAGCATATAGGGTAACGTACCTAGATAACGGCAAGATAATTCAGTATCAAACTTAACTTCGGACGCACGTTAATAAATAGTAGACATTAAACACTTACAGCGTTTGTATGGACAACGTACCGACTAGTGTAGCCTTAATCCCGGTTCATTTACTCTCCATAGCGGCTGCAACGGTTTCAACCTGAAACAACGATCAAATAAAACCCGTTATATTATTTATTTATTCAACACTTTATTGCACAGTTATTAAAAATAAGTGTACAAAAGGCGGGCTTAATGCTATGAGCATTTTCTACCTGCCAACCTTAAAGGTAACTTAACAGAGGTTGGCGTGCTAAATTAAAGATAAACTTAAAGATAAGTGCCTAGACTAGCTTAAACTACCTACATAATTATACATAATCTTACTATAGTATATTATAGGCTAGTCAAATCGCGCAGAACTCGCGACAAGCTATTTTTATACAACTTTTTAACATTATTTTTATACAACAACTATCATGGTTTTTCGGCACAGTTGCATGCGCCATGATCACGAGTCGAACTGTCCTGTACAAAACAAACGCTAAAGCGTATGTTGATAAAAAAAACCAGTGTGGTGGAATTAAGAGCACCGCCAAGGAAGTAGTTGTTTGGTAGTGCACGTCGAAATTTCGGTTATAGAAATATCAGGTTTTCCATAAACGTTTATAACTGACGCAAACATGAAGCGGCATTGCTGTGAGTATAGTCACAGGCGTTTTATAAGCTTGCTTATTTAATAGATTGTAAGTAGTAGTAATTTAGTAGTAATAGAGCTCTTATGAAGGACTCGTCCAGGGAAGTACTACCTATTTTTGCCGCTAAGCTTGCTGTGTTCCGGTTTGGATGATTTGGGTGTCTGTAAAATTACAGACGCATGAGCCTTAACATCTGTTTGCCTCAGGTTAATGTCAAAAAAAAGTCAAAAGGCAACAAGCATTTATTCAGTAATATCCGCAGGGATCATCTTGAAACGTCTTAAATCTAGGTGAATCTATGCGACAATTCCTCGCGTTCGCCTATAAGAACCGGCAAGAAACTTACGGCTTGGTTCCTACCGTTACGTGCCTGTGTGCAATCCTTCGTTATATCCATCATTCATATGGACCAACTGTTTCATCAACAAGAAATATTAAAAAAATAAAAAGTTACCTTATCAACTCTGCCTAGTATAAGTGGCGCTGCAGTCTGCGGTGACTCATCCCTGGCCTTGCCTCGTCTTGCTGCCCCGCTGTTCTCAAACGCCTCACTCGGTAACCACCGATGGACACAAGGAGTGAATAGCTCAGTATCCATCAGAATACTGGACTTCTTGTCGAAAAGCCACCCGACTATAGCGCCGACAGTCAGTGTAGCTAGAAGTCCCATCGGAGCGATCCAGTGGTAAGAAATACGGAAGATTGGGAAAATCGTTTTCGGATCCTGGAAGGTCGAAACTTTTGTTTTTAAACACTGTGGTATGGACGGTAAAAAGATCTAAGCGAGTATACTAAATGCCAAATGCTACTCATAATCATCATCAACAGCCTGTAGAAGTCCACTGCTGGACATAGGTCTCCCCCATACGTTTCCAAGAAAAACTATTCTGAGCCCTCTCTATCCATCGACTTCCCGCGGTCCTAACAATGTCGTCAGTCCATCACAATGCCAGTGCTTTTTAACAGTGAAGAAAAACATCATGAGGAAACCTGTTAGTATTCTAGCAGCGGCGATGGCCTTGCAACCTGTCACGTATGGGATACTACTGCAAAATGTGGGTATGTGCCAAATGTAGATCTAGATGTACCTCTGACTACCCCTCCTAGACATCCGCGAAGAAATTTGAGTAGGTACTTGGTACCACGAAATTGGAGGGGATATCTACTCTTAACGATTACTCTTGATCTACTCGTGATGCTATTTCTTTTTTTTTTCTTTTCTATTTCAAGGTTACGCCGAGTTACGCCGAGTCGGGATTATTTCTAGACTTACCTAAACTGATAGAAAAATATAAAAAGACAAACACTTACCATATTTAAATTGACATAGGTGGCATTAGCCGCGCATTCCATTGTGATGTTCAGGGGTGGTGATCTCAGTCCCTTGGCCGCCGCAGCCTGAATTCCCAGAGACAGACAACCGGCGATCAGGGCTCCGGCAACGCCTCCGGCAATGGCCCCTCGAGGTCCGACCCACCAACAAACCATACCCAGAGTAAAAATACCGCAGGTAGCACTGGCAGCTATTGCTGAGAGTGCTGTGGCCACACCTAAAAATGGATAACCAATTGTTTCACCAAGAACACTTTACATAAGAATAAATAAATACTGAAACAACGCTCTCACGAATCTAGTTAATCTTAGTTTTGTAAAAAAAACATGTAGGTAACGCACATAACAAAAATCTATGTTACCACACAAACTTTTGTTCTCTGTGGGGATCGAACCCACAATCTGCAGTGCAGGATACATCCTTAGAATACAATATAAATAATAAAATAATATAATAATAAATAATGCTGGACAATCCACACAGTATCATCTAGCCCCAAGCTAAGCAGAGCTTGTGTTATGGGTACTAGATGACTGATATACTTAATACAATATTATATTACATACATAGATATTTTTTATTATACATAGAAAACACCCAGAACACCCGGAATAAATATTTGCAGATCGTACAAACATTTATCCCAAGGCGGGAATCGAACCCGCAACCTCTGCGTCGCAGGCGGACATTCGCCCGCCGCGCCACATCGGTCGTCGAAGCCACCCAGAATATAACACCCAGACAGAAAACAAACATTAGTTAATCACACAAATAATTGTCATAGATGAGGATCGAACCCACAATCTACTCAGAAGGGAGCTACTACAAATTGAGCTGTAAGGCCAGACAGTGTGAGTGAGTGTGAGTTTGGACTTTCCCGGACAAGTTCTACAACGAGCCTTACACTACTTGGTTATCTCCGAATACCAACAATCTAAGGTAAGCTTAAGATGAGCTAAGATAAGTGTGAGCTTAGTACTTAGGACGACAGGCTCTACAACGACCCTTACACTAGTCACAAGTCCAAAGTACTAAACTCACACTCACTGACACTGTCTGGCCTCACAGCTGAATTAGTAGCAGCCCTGCCTTCTGAGTAGATTGTGGGTTTATTGTGGTATTTAGCGTATGTGCACCCACAACTGGGTACAAGCCTCTTCTTCAAAATGCCTTTCTATCCGGTCTTATGCCAGTCTTCTCCATAGCTGGCCAACTACTGCGACAATATCATCCGACCGTCGGGCGGGTGTTTTTTATAATATCCATTATCTTTTACAGCTAGAACTTACCAAGAACGCCTCCCAGCTTCTGAATGACGATGAGCATTACTATTGAGATGATAGCTAAGAGGGCGGTGACGGACCTCGCGAGGAGACCTTCCGTTATCGGCTTCAGGTGCACTTTCAGCCAGCCGTGGAGAAGATCCTCTACCACTACTAACGCACACGCGTTTAGGACTGCTGATAGTGAACTGTTAGATAAAAAAACGAGTGTGCTTTAGACCTCACGACTGAAGTTAAACTTCTTTAATATACGAAACGTAACTGGATATGAGAGAAAGATAGAAAGAACAGTGCTTTCATACTCCCTCCATGGTACATTAAACGTTTAACGCAACCTTGTTGGAAGTCGCATAAAAAGTATTACTTCAAAAATATTCATTTTAAAGATGCATGCGTTGTGATCACAGGTCGAACTGATACATCATCATCAGCCTGTAGAAGTCCATTACTGGACATAGACCTCCCCTATACGTTTTCAAGAAGAAACATTTTGGATTTTCCATCCGCTGTCTTCCCGCGATTTTAGCAACGTCGTCGGTCTATCGGATGGCTTCTTACGTTTCGTCTTCCGGTTCGTGGTCGCCTTTTATTCCCCAGCGGTTATCGACGCGCAATATGATATATTTCCTCACCAAGGGTTTTAGAGCCGCGTACTGCTACAGTTGATATAGTCAGGAAAACATTAATAACAATAACCCCAAAATAATGGTGCAAACAGTATTTACCTAAGGCCAGCTCCAAATACACCGGCAAGAAAGACCCCAGCCAGACCTGGGAGGTGCTGAACTTTGGAGACGTAAGTGACGAAGGCTGGAAGTAGTCTGTCGTCCACTAGTGGCTTGCCTCCAGGGTCGCAGCCGCCGGTGACCCAGGCTGCCCACGCAGCAAGACCACACCACACGCATAGCGATATAGCGAGGATAGCTCCGACGCAGAATATACCAAGTGCACTGAAAAATCAATTTTCCGTAATAAAATTCAATGAACTACTTACTTTTGTTAATTGATTGCTGTAATTGTATAAACTTTCTCAATTACGAGTTATTTGCGTCAAGTAAGATAGCCTCATTATCATCATCAGCTTGAAAAAGTCCTTTGTTATTTGCTGGGGAAAATGGCTCAATAAGCTATCATAAAAAATTTAGATTTCAAACTATCTTTGATATTATGACAAAAGCATGTGAAACTTAAAAATGTTGATGTAGATATATTAAAATTAGATGTTGGCTTAACCACACCGTAACAGACTGATAAATTTTAATTGCAACTTAAGAATAGTTAAGTCCGCAAAATGGAACAGGATCTCTTTTATCTAGGACTTAAGCGAAGCTACGGGTTGGTTAGTTATTCAGATCAAAATATTTTTTATTGCACTTTTTATCAGATCAGTACATACCAAATAGCCTTCCTCTTAGTTGGAAGTGCTATATATCGTTGCACCATGGTTTGGTTGACTGAGTTAAAACAGGTCCAGTAGAGGAATCCGCCAATGATGGCGCCCCAACCCGTTTGTCGCTCATATGGTGAGAAATCCCAACTAGATAAAAACAAAACCAAATTTTAGTCTCTATTTCAATTAATAGATTGACACTTCTTTATTAATTTACCACAACAGACACAGTTTAGCAACTAAAAAATAAACAACAAATAATAAATAATACGGCCATAAGATCTATTATGGCCCTACCTATTTCTGTCATATCTGTCACCCATTTCTGTCACCATCACGTCAAAGTGACTCATATTGCTTATTGCTGTGTTCCGGTTTGAAGGGTGTGTGTGCCGGTGAAATTACAGGCACATGGGACTTAATACCAGTAGGTACGCCTCAGGTTGATGAACGCAGGGTAGTGCATCATAAGCCACGTACCTAACGTGCGTGTCTTACAAGGCAACGCTTTATTCCAGATGATGGTTACCACTTAACATCAGGTGAGTCTTATGTTTTTACCAACAGTAGCATAAAATGGCTCAGCCAGAATACAACCAATATAAAATTAAAAGCAAACGAATAAAGAGTATCAGAAAATTGATCCAGCATAGCTAATATACTAAAATGCATTTCCTGTTTGAATCGTATACACAGAGTACACAACCCATAATACGCTATCTTGTAAGTAATTTATTTTTAAATTCATAGTTTTATGAGCTTGCCATAGTTTTTTTTGCAAGGTTTATGCAAAGGTTTCACCGCAATCTCACCTGGTGTTAAGTGGTAATCAATCATCGGTGTAGCACGCTTGCCTAAGAGATATCTATTCACTCCTATAACCTACCTATGAGCAGACACTGGTAACGAATTCTAATATTTAGCTGTCTAACTCATACGGACATACATACTTATTTACACTGTGTTATGTGTAATAAGGTGTTTTACTTTTTTTTACAGTTTTTAAAGAACTTACTTTGAAAGCTCCAATCTGCCAGACTGATTGGCAATGGACAGTACATTTTTCACCCCTCCTACAGCAAGAGTCCCCGCGACGGAAACCAATAACACCCCAATGAACATGACTCCAGTTTGCACCGAGTCTGTCCACACAACCGCCCGCAGACCACCCTGGGAACAAAGTGATGATCACTTGATAATTGGGGTTATGAATTTTTTTTTTGCGGTAAATGGAAAGATTATAATATAAGTTTTACCCCACAAAACTATTTTTTTATTTTTTTTTTCGCAATAATTCAAAAGTTATTTCAAAATAAAAATAATTTTTGAATCCAGTACCGAAAACGCGCCGACAGCGCAATAGCCGTGCACGCTGTACTGTTATTAGATGCTATAACATTATGACGTCACTATGTGACAGCATCTATGGTGATCAATCATGGCGTGTTTATAGTCACGTGATTTTTTCAAAATTTTATCAATTTTAATTGTTTATTATTAATTAAAAAAAATTTTTTTTTAGTTTTTTGCATTAAATATCAATATTATTAATAATAATGCATTAAAATACATTAAAAAAAACTTTTTTTTTTTCAAAACCCCAATTCCACAAATATCGTGTTCTGACACCCTGATTAGGTACATAGCTTGCGTCAGACATAACTGTAATAACTGTAACTGTTACTGCTGTGTAAAAAGGATACTCACTAATACTGTGTATAGACCGCATATTACAACCATCACACCACCCACCGCAAATACATTAAAGCCGGTTACTGGAAAAAACATAAACATAAAATTATCAAGCCATTTCCTAGTAATTTGAAATCGTACTGTCATGTACTGAAATCGTCGTTGACGGGTAACTCGACGATTTGAGAAATTCCTTATTAAAAAAACGAGTGTAAAAACACCACACGATTGAAGTAAAACTTCTTTAATATACGAATCGTAACTGGCTATGAGAGAAAGAGAGACAGAACAATGCTTTCATACCCCCTCCATGGTAATGTTAAACGTTTAACGCAACCTTGTTGGAAGTCGCATAAGAAGTATTAGGTACTTCAAAAAGTAATAGAACAACTTGATGTGAAGAATGTTCAACGTGAAAGTGAAGATGTAAAGACTCAAATGCATATCAAAGTTAAAATCAAAATGTATTTATTCAGAAATCTATACTTTACTAACATTATAAAGAGGAAAGATTTGATTATTCGTTTGTTTGCATTGAATAGGCTCCGAAACTACTGGACCGATTTAAAAAATTATTTCACCGTTGGGAAGTTACACTATCCCTGACATAGTTTGTATAATATTTTAAAAAAATTAGGGATCCTTACTAAAGGTCGCGCGAAGCCGGGACGGGCCGCCAATATCTAATAATGTTCTTATATCCTCTTGAACGCTTAGGGGTTGAATTTCAAGTCTCTACGACCAGTAGGCTATGTTGTCCATATATTAGTCAGTCAGTCAGCCAGGACAAAGATTCTTTAAATTGTTATAGAAATAAAAAAAGAAATAAATAGCACCATAACTTCAATCCCCAAACACGGTACATATCCCTTCAGATATCTTAGTACAAAGTATCCACTCGTGATTCTTCGAGGATATCTAAAGGGGTAGTCAGAATATGTCCATATTACATTTGGTACAAACCTACATTTTGCAGTAGTTGGTATTATATATTATTATTTATTTTAAACCTCATGCTGATTTAATAAGCAGATGGTTTATAATTATGGTACTTACTTACATTGATTAAACGCTAATGCAGGAACGTAAACTACCATCGGCAAAAACAACACCTGAAATAGAATATATTGTTATATGAATTATTATAGAAATAATATTAATACCTGCATAGTCAAAGTCAAAATCAAAGTCAAAAATCATTTATTCAGTAATATCCGCAGGGATCATCTTGAAACGTCTTAAATCTAGGTGAATCTAAGCGCCAGTTCCTCGTGACCGCCTAGTCTAGTAGTAGTATAGAGCTTTTACTGAAGAGCCGGGGAAGTACTACCCTGAGGCATCCATCAACCTGAGGCATACAGGTGTTAAGCCTCATGTGGCTGTAATTACACCGGCGCCCAAACCCTTCAAACCGGAACACAGCAATCTGCTTGGCGGCAAAAATAGGCATGGTAGTAGTACTTCCCCGGACGAGACCTTCACTAAGAGCTCTACTACTACTATATTTTGACTACGATTTAAATTTGAATGAATCTATTATTAACACTAATGTTTATTAAGTATTTTGTATCAATTATTTATAATTATTATGATTATTCAAATTCTTACGCTACAGAATTTGCATCTTCTCTAGGACATTAATATCACTTGATCTTAGTAACGTTCTTCTTGCAAACATGTTCGTACAACGGAACAAGGCATGGAAGTCAAAGTCCAATAGTAGTAAACAGTTCTATGATGTTCAATTGACCAATTCAACAAATAGACGCATTGTTTACATTCACGTCACGCTAGCTATTGTACATTGAAACAAATTATTTGTTTGAAGTTTTTGTGCATTATTCATCTTTTATTTCAAGGTATGCTATCGTAGAATCGAATTCACTAAATTTTTCCGAAGGTCTATATTTTTCGAATATTTTAGAAGTGAGTACAGTTCTAATAATCAGTTACGATATTGTTTATTTTTTTGTATAACTTGCTGATGAAACAAGCAGACGACCCACCTGATGTAAAGTGGTTACCAATAAAGCATTGCCTCGTAGGTCACGCTCGTTAAGAACGTGCCCTAAGATGCACTACTCAGCGTCCATCAACCTCACGGAAAAACAAGAATCATGTACCTGTTATCTCACCAGCACCCACACCTTTCAATCCACAACACAGCAAGCTGCTTGGCGACAGAAATAGGCATGGTGGTAGTACTTCCCCAGACGAGCCCTTCACTAAGAGCTCCAATACTACAAGGAAAATCTGTGACTAAGAATAAATTTTACTTCATATTTCTCATAATTTTTACTTAATCATAGCATAATCTCTAGTAATAATCAATCTCGTTTCCCATAATACACCCATCAAAAGATAACACAACAGACAAGTGCTATCGTAATTTTCCTGCTAACCGACTTTGAGTCGCTTACGTCAATTGATGTTGATTTTCTATATAAATGAACGAAGAGTGGTCAAAGTCCACCTTTGTACAGGCTACAAAGAAATGCTACATCATTTTATACTCTATGTCTAGAGCATACGACTGAGAAACGACAAGCATCTACATTTTACCGTATAAGTGTCAAAGCGAACGACCGCTAGTTAGTCTGGTTGGTAACCAATCGCTAATTAAAATTGCTGATTTTACAAGAACTTTATTGCATTTTGCTTTTCAAATAGTCAAACCTTTAGAATTCAATTCAATTATTTATTTATAGTACATTCATCATCATCAACAGCCTGTAAAAGTCCACTGCTGGACACAGGCCTCCCTTACACGTTTCCTTTTAATATATTCCTTTCCACCCATCTACTTCCCGCGATCCTAACAATGTCATTGTCTCTGTAAGTACATAGGTAAGTATTATATAGTATTTATGTAAGTATGTATAGTATCTAGGTATATGTATGTTTTATAGTTAGTAGGTATATGTATAAAATATACTGTAGTGTATGTATTATAAGTATAAATAGTCTAAGTAAGTGTATGTATTTATTTGTAAGCAATTTAATATATAGGTATTTTAAGTATGTAGGTAAATCTCCTATATACATTTTGTACACGTACCCACTTTTGATCTATCTTCCGAATATAGTGTACAATAAAGAATAAAGAGTCATTCCATCGAGTAGCTGAGCGTCCTACGTTTCGTCTTCCCGATTCGTGGTCGCCAATCGAGAACTTTTTACTCCAGCGGTTGTCAGTTCTACGAACTATATGGCCTGCCCATTGCCACTTCAACTTGCTGATTCTGATAGTTATGTCTTACATTCATTTAAAATAATATAACTATGATATAATGTTAATAAAAATCCAAATGATACCTCTCTAAAGGTACCTACTGTTAGAAGTCATTCGATTTCTACTGACATTATCAGTATGATTTACAACGTTAGAAAACAATGATTCTTTGTAGATAGTAAGATAGGTGCACTGGGTTGACCGTATTCCATAATTTGCATTGATTATTTATTTTTACAACAATAGTTATGTTACAGCGGTTACTGTCTCAACAATCTCTATCTTTTATTTGTCTTTAAAGAGTCTGTATACAGTCTTGGTCTGTCAAGGTACAGTTACCGTTTATTAATATAGCGAAAAAGAAGAAAAGCAAGTAAGAAATAGCATCACGACTTTATCCTCAAGTATGGTAGATACCTATCCACTCTGATTTATTAGTACCAAGTATCTGCTCGAGATTCTTCGAGGATGTCTAAGGGTAAGTCAGAGGTACGTCCAGAAAGTACATTTCGCACACACCCACATTTTGCAGTAGTTAGTATTGCATACGTGAAAGGTTGCAAGCCCCGATGGGCTGCTCGAATACTAAAAAAGAAAAAGAAAATGTTCTAAAAAATTCAATCTACAAAAAAAATCAAAAAATGAAAATGTTCTAAAATTTAATCAACTTTTGTTGCTATGTCGATTTTAGTTATTTTGATACAAACAATCATTTTTGTCCCCTGCTGATTTGCAACTAACATAATATTTATCAAAGGCTAAGTCGGTAAGCTGACTTTATCTAAACTAAATCTACATGTCAAGATTAGAAAATCTATTTTAAAAAGATACACACGGCGACTTTGAAGAGCGGTATGACTATACTTTTTCTTTCTTTCTATACAAAATAAATATTTTGCGAATACAGTCAAGTTATTACTACTGTTTGAATTATGTGATTACTAGTGAAACTATTTAATCCGTGCGAAGCTATTTTCATAAAATGAAATTACAGGTACATGAGGCTTCGCACCTATATGCCTTAGCATTGCATCGTAGGGCATGCTCCTAACGAACGTGACCTGCGAGGCAATGCTTGTTCCATCAGCATGTAGAATAAAAGAACTAAATGCAAACCCATAAAGGGTTTAATTTCATGCATTCTTTAGTACACCTCTACGCACCAAGACAAATAAATACCCTGAAAATGTCTCAAAACAACTAGTAGTTTAGGCAGAGCGTTATCCATACGTCAGTCAGTCAGGACGAAGATTCTAATGATTATATGTGAGGTGATTATTATCTTACCTCATCAAGCAAAAACAGGATAGAGGCAACTGCCCGGACGTGTCGATTAAACCTTAACTCCAAGTACTGAAACAAACACACAAAGAATCATAAACATTACTGTTATAAAATACTAATAGTACCAATAGGTAACACAAAACTGCATGAGATTTATAAATGTACACAGCAGTGTGATTTCAGTGTTGCCAACCTCGACTAAGCGTCCCCCACTAGCTTCATTTTGAAATTCCCCTTCTCTCCCTAATACTAACTCAAGATCACCCTAGACTATTTTGAACAAAACTCTTATTCCAAATAGGCATCTGTTTTAGAGATAAATTGAAATTTAAAAAAAATACGCACGCAACAAAATGAAGGAGCTACAAAAGAATTTCCCCCTAAAAAAAGGTAACTCCTGAAAAATGCGTCTAAAAATTGTACCCCTAGTGTATGCCCTAAAAATATCTCTATTCATCTAACTTATCCCCAAATTTAGGGGGAAAACCCCAAGTTGGCAACCATGTGTGTCTTACTCACCGAACATAAATAGTACACTAGGTCAGGACGTCTTAAACTCTTAAATCTCCAAGATCTACAATTATTATTTACTCAATTTAATACAAAGCTGTAATAAACATAGAACAAAAGCAAGCGCATCTATTTTCATCTGTCCTCATTTCATCAGTGCAGATGTATTAAAACAAGATATTCCGTACTTTGGATGCATTTTCATACGCCTATTTATGAACAGCAAAATTATTTCTTCTGTTCTGCACTTTGGTGGCTTAAAAAGTCAGGCTTTGGTTACCTGTCAATCACCACGTTCTAGAGCCATACAAGCTAGAAAGTTGGGAATGGTTCCAGATTATTATGATCCAACAATTATAATATTTTCAATACCCTAGTAAGATTAAATAAAAAAGGATGTTTCTAATTGCCGGAGTATTTCACTTGAGTAAACAGTAATTAGTTAATACAATAAAATATGTTGTTCATTCATCCCAGATTCTAAAATAATCAAGTTCAGCACATGAGTTGTCTTTACTCTTCATATTACTGTGATATTAATGCTAGTGTGACACCGTCACAACTCAGTTGGTTCTACTAACTTTGTGTAACTTAAAATAAATTTAAAGCCAATTCATCAAAATTGATGTCTAAATTGAGAAAATAGTTCAATAAATCACAGTTAACCATTTTCACGACCAATACAAACCTTGTTCGTTATCAGTTAATAGCATTTCACAGGCTTATACTATGAGGTAATTTTTTGTGTAGGTTATTTGCCAACACACACAATTTACTTGCCGGCAAACGTGGTTTTACAAATCGGTAGACAATTTTAAGGCTGATAATAAATAACCTACTGAGATAAGACCTTAGGGTATATCTGATGAAGTTCTATTAAGCAGGCGTTACTTAATTTTTTTTTTTATTACTTTTTGGTTTAGGCCAAATATACTACCGGCCGGCCACCGGAGTGGTTTTATTGAGTCGACGAGTCCGTCATCCTCACGCTAACTTACCTCATCCCTCGGTGCGGTAGAATGTCTGCTAGCAGATTTCCCCCCGTTAACAAAAAAAGACAGCAGTAGTAGACATACTAAAGCTAGACAGCGACGTAAAACGTACCGTGGAATCAGTCGTGAGTCTATTTCATTTAATAGCTATGGTCTTATCATTAGGATATCAATACATACCTCATACGAAGAGGAAAGTCGCAATGTACAAAAGACAGGAAGGTAGATGGTGGCTACGATCACACAGCTCATGCTGACTCCGACGATGACCAGCCAGTACTGCGTTCCGTAGTTGTATATCTCCGCGGGGGTGCCCAGTATCGTCACTCCTGATACGTAGCTACGAATGAAATGTTTGTCAACAAGGAATGGAGGAAGGAGATTTTGCCAATAGGTTTGTTTTAGGACAAATTACTGCAGGTGCTAGGACATTATTGCAAGAGAATTGTTGGTACCAAACACAATATTACCAAAACCAAATTGGTTAATTTAGGAATAGGGTTTTTTACATACTGACAGATTAAGGTAGGTAGGTAGTACTTGAAGGTTCACCAAAAATAATTTTAATCCATTACTTTCACTAAATAAATCAACTTTACTAGCATTACTCAGAGGAAGTTTGGGTAGTTTATTAAAAACTATTGATAGTGCTCTGTAAAGGTCTAATGATATTCTTAAAAAGTATATCTAAGTCCCTGTTTCCATAATACAGAGCCAGTTATCTAAAGACTAAATAATTTTCACATATATTTACCTGGCGATAAGTGACATTGCCACCGGAAACGTCGACATAGATTTTCCTCCAAGTAAATAGTCTTTTAAGTCCACTACTGCTTTGGTTCGAGTGCCAATGGCGCTGTACCATAGACCACCAGCGCATGACGTGATGCAGAGGATTCCGAACACTACGTAATCGCTCACGCAAAAGCCACCTTCTTTCATGGTGAACCCCATTATGGGTTGCTTTGTGCCTGAGAGAAAATTTAAGGTAAGTGAGTAAGTAGGATCTAACATAGGATAAAGTTGATAGAACACATAAATGAGTTGGGTTGAGTATAAATAATGTAAGTACCAAATTGAAATTTTGTTAATCTATAGCATGGCCTTATGGCTCAGTTGGTAATAGCTCTGCCATCTGCGCTGTAGGTTGTGGGTTCGATCCACATCAAGAATACACATTTCTGTAATGCACAAAGATGTTTGTTTTGTATCTGGCTTATATACATGTATTGTTTTGTTGTTTCATACTTAACAACAAAACAATGTATGTATATATATAAGAATTATTTTAGTTATCGTATGGAGCTAGACTGCGCTAAGTGAAAAATCTATCAATATTTATTTAGCTTATTTATTCAAACGCACGACTTCACACGTTCGTGTGAATTTTTTTATACAAATTTCAACCTCTACTGTACTCGTTTAGGAGTTGAATTTGGGAAATCTCTTTATTATTACATACTAGCGGCCGCCCGCAGCTTCGCCCGCGTGGCAGTTTTTTCCCGTTCCCGTTATTTTTTCGGGATAAAAAGTATCCTATGTCCTTCTCCTGGCTCTAAACTACCTCCCTGCCAATTTTCAGCTAAATCGGTTCAGCCGTTCTTGAGTTATAAGTGAAGTAACTAACACGACTTTCTTTTATATATATAGATCTACGCATGAAGAAGAGTATACCTACCCTGAAAGTTTCAAGTCTCTACGACCAGTGGTTTATGCTCTGCGTTATTTCTGTCAGTCAGTCAGAACAAAGATTCTAATGATTGGTATATACCTAGATCAATCAAATTATAAAAACATGCATAACATTTACCAACAGAACATTTTCTGTCTAGATGCATTTTTTACATTCACCAAGATCGGCTTATAAGGAAGTATCTAAATACAATTATGCAGTGTCTGTGTGATAATACGAACCTTGGGACCTTGTTTCTTGTAGTCGATCAACTAAGTCGAAACAACTTTAAAACCCAAATAAAATAAAGAAAATAAAAACTTTTTAATATTTTTTATCTTACGAGTTTTTTATCGCGAAATAATAAGATCAAGTATCAAAAGAAGCCTGGCTGTTCAGTAGTCATCATTCGTATAATCTTATCGAGATAATCAAAGATACCGAGATAATCAGGAAGATTTTTGTAAGTATTCATCATCGTCATCAGCTGGAAGTCCACTGCGCTCTAGACACAGGTTTCTGATTAAATTTCATGAAGAAGGATTTTAAGTGTTCCCCGTCCACATGTCAAAAAACTACTTTGCCGTACTCTTAAGTTGGATTGGCACATTTTGGTACCCCACAGAAACAAAAAATAATTTGTAAATTTGTTCATACAAAATAACAGAAAAAACCAAGCCGTGAATTTATTTTTCTAACCTAGGTTTACCTAGAACCTAGAATTAGCACTAGATTCATTAGACATTTCAAATAACATTTTCAATAAATCAATTTTCAAATGACATGATTAAATAAATTCACCTAGGTTAAATACCTAAGTAGGTACTGCGCTATTTTTGAACTGATTTTTAAACATTTACTCATACATAAATGCTTTTTGCCAATTTCCTTACTTCCCAACAACTGCAATGTAACCACATGCAGTTGGCAAAAACTTCTGCACAGTAACCAGTAACCCTTCAGAGTATATATTTAGTCAGTATATTTTGTATGTTTCAGAATGCTTACGATGTGACGTGAAAATATCAAACATTACTGTGACGATTATAATACAAACTGTATAAACGCGTCGTCAAGCCGAAAGAAACCATATATGTAATCTACCAAAAGGTAGGTATGGTAAAATTCGGTGTTTGCTACATTGTAGCGTGTAGGTGAGCACTAGGTCACATACGAATCAACGTGACTTTCCTTGACCGCTTATAGATCCGTCAACGACGACCGTGGTGATTTTAATGCTTTGTTAGGTGTTCAATACCCACTTTCAAATACGTGTTCATATTCTTGTTCGTAAACTTATACTTCTGTTATGTTTATTTTGTTTACGTGCATTATTTTAAGTTTGAAGTCAATAGGCGGAGAGGGCTCAAAATTATTCTTCCTGAAAACGTATGGAGAGGCCTATGTCTAGCAGTGGACTTTTACAGGAGGATGATTATGATAATGATGCTCTACTTTCTTTACCTAGATTTACCGTAACACTGTTTTTTTTTCTACTTTCTACATAGTAAAACGGTTTAGATAGCATTGCAATAGGAATAATTTAGGTGTTATGTCTACAGTGTTGCATTGCTGTCGCGATTTGAAAGATACGGATGCCGGTACAATAACCGGCAGATGACAAACTGCTTATTCCACCATTGAAACCTCTCTACCACTCCTATCCCAACCCTATAATTGCCCAGCTACTTTTTATTCCATTCTGAACTTCCTTAACATAGGCCTCCTCCATAAATAGGGGGGCAAAGTCAGGTGACCATGCCAAGCTTGGTAGCTTGGCAAGCAGTACATCACTTCATCTCATTAATAAAAATATATATAATTAAAAAAATATTAAAAAAGACATTAATGATTCTGCTCTATGACTACCTAAAACATATTTACTTACCTACGTCTCCTCAAAATTAAATTTTGTATTAATTTTCTTTTATCTACTTTTTTTACTGATTAATAAAATGTTCTTTAATTTTAAACTTCAACTATTTAAGTTCATGCGCAATAAAATTATTTATTATATTTTTATTAGTTTTACCTTCGTTTCGATAAAAGGTTCCTTGCTAATAAGTTGTGCGGAAGTAAATAAAGTTGAATGTATGGGAACTTGCCAATCGCGCAAGGGCATGGACGCGCACTAGACTATTGGCAATGACAACGTCACCAAACCAGCATAACCACATTGCAAACTTTACTTTCACTCCACATGCCGTACTCCATCACAATTCATCAGATTAACTTTATCCATATGGGCACTCTAAAAGATCACTTAAAACTCCCGCGCACGCACATCACGTCAAAGTCGTTCAAAATATCCTGCTATGAATGTCACCCGAATTACTTTGGAGAAAAATTACGAGCAAATAACAATATACAAACACCTATTTATAATGAGGAAGCTGTCCGGAAGTTATACGTTCAAGGCTAAATTCAATAAAATTGTATTGTTTTATTTACGCGATGAATTATTTTAGATTTTTTCAGCGATTTGCACATTGGCAGCTGTCCTGTCATGCAGCTGTCTGTCGCGAAACCGCGCCACAGATATACTACACGTGCACGTGTGTTGGAAACTTTTTGTAAACATAGCTTGCCGGTGCGGCATCTAGCGGAAACAAATTGTACTTACCAACGTTCTACTTTGCTAGATTAGGCTGTTGTTGTTTGTCGTCCGTCGTCCACGTACATCATGAAACTTTCTACCATCGTTTTTAAAATTCTGCCTTCTTTGTACCTTACAAATACCTACCTACGCTACTTTAAAACTTTGTGCATCATAATATTTTAGCAACTGACCTTTGATTTATTTTAAAACTAGAATGTTTTGCAATTCTTAATACATAGGTAGGTACACAGAGCTACCTAAATACCACAAGTTATAAGTTCCATCATTGCTACTTATTCACTACTATTTTTTCAGAGTTTGAAGGGAATTAAGGAAAGGGTTTTATGAGGGGTTATGCGGTATAGTACGAGTACGGAAGTTAAACCTTCTTTTAAACTTCTTTGTGTCAAAGTTAGGTTTGTCAATCTTTTTTTGTTGCTTTCGTGGATTATTTTTATTTTTGTGTCGCTTTTATTTTGAAATGCCTCCAAAACCTAAGGAAACTGCTAAAAAACCGGCAGTTCAAATAATTAGACCTCCGATCAGCGATTCAAGTCTTTTATTCCTTCCTGAAGACGTTATTGAAGGTGTTTTTGACGCCGTTTATTCGGTAATCTTTCGTTCAACAATTGTTTACTGCTTATATCCGGAACTATATTTTTTTTTCAGGGTTTCAAGAACGCATAGAAACAGGAATTGACTGGACACTCATAGAGCAGGCAGCGCGGCACCACAAATGTCGTTGTTTAAAAGAAGAAATACCACAATTAATGTTTTCGAATGCTCTACAAACCAAAATAGAGAACAGTATATTCGGAGGTTTCCTGGACCAAAACTCTAGACTTACCCTTGAACAGCAGTGGGAGTTACTTTTACCTATTACTTTGTGGGATAATGAGAAATTTGCAAACGAAGAAGGCAAGATATGCTTTCAGAGTGCGAACTCTATTACCGATGATATGGTGAAGCTTATCAAAAGGGCCGTGATGCTAAATGATCGTGAAGTTTTGAGACAGCGTATAAAAATGGTCAACATTTTACGGGTTAATGGTTCTCAGGTAAAATCAAGGCAATAAGTTCCTACATGTAGGTACCTACCGCCTACGATTCTCAAGAATAATAATAATATAGTTTTTAAGATCTGTAAAAACAAAAAGCATAATTTCTTTAAATTGTTTTTTTTAGATGACAAACCTGGATGAGGGCTTAGCTGAATTTGAAAAGTTGGTTACTCTTAGTTTATGTGGGAACTTTATAGAAAATCTGGACACACAGTTTATTCCACCCAGCGTAAGAACTATTGAACTTCAAGCAAATCGAATAAGGAGTGTTGAAGGGTTCGTTGAGGATTTATCACCAGACTTGCTCTACTTGGGGCTAGCTAGAAACCTTTTGAAAGATGGTAAAATCCATTCAAGTTTAACATCTTGAGATTTTAATAGTAGTTATACTTACCTAGGTTCTCTATAATTTTATCTACTTACAGATTGTGTTGAAGGCATAGGACGTCTGCCACATCAAATATCTGTCCTAGATCTGTCTGATAACGACATCTATGATTTAGAGCCGTTACTTGATGCTTTAGTCCGACTACCGAATCTTACTTCTCTACAGCTAGCAGGGAACCCGTGTTCGGTACGCTGTTGCTTACGTTGTTCAAATTACTGCAGATAGATGGCGCTATTATCAGTGACAAGGTTTAATGTACTTTGACCTTTATTTTATTGTTATCCCAGATATGTGCCGGATATGCCCGTACAACATTGATGAGATTGCCACGTTTAAAATGGCTTGATTCTCGTCAGGTTCTGCCTACGGACAGATCGATAGAACCGTTTGAACCTCATCCAGATGATTTACGGTCTGCGTACTTCAACTTTACAATATTTCGTGTAATGTCGGTTGTACAACCACCGAAGCCAGAAAAGGTTAGACTAAAATAATGCATCTGACTGTACCTACCTGCTTTGAAAATGTCAAACTGTCAATTTACAATGGAAATACTAAGACCATCTATACCTAATTTTTCAATCAGACGTGCCTATATTATTTTAAAGGGAGCTGTGACGACTTTTCATATAGAGCTAGAAATTCCTTTGATTGACTCTACCAGAAGAAGGTTTTTGATGTTTCGTCGAAATGAATCTCTGATAGAAATGCTACCGCCACCAGAAGATGAAGAATGGCCAGTAGAAAACGTTGCATCCACGTACATCAGTAAAACTATAGTTGGTTAGTATCTAAAATATTTTTTTTTAAATCGTAGTACACCTCTACGCACCACACACAGTTGTGTAAACTGTGTGGGATTGTCCAGCATTATTATTATAATTATTATATTATAACAACTATATGTATTTAGTGAGGCTCTAAATGCATTTAGGAAGCTAATTAAGTTTAACATATTCCACAAGGGAAATGAAGTCGCTATTACGTCTACGCTAAACATGTTTATCTTGGTAAACGTGATTAGCTAAATTAAATTAAATCAGATTGTTGTGGAACCGGGCCTTAGATTTGCATGGATTGACTTTAGAAAACTTAATTTGATTAGTAAATTCTTACTCTACTCTCTGTACTTTCAATAATTCTATGCAGCCGATGAGGCGTCATCACACGAATCTGACATCTACAAGACCCTTACAACTAAAAACTCTCGAGAGATCTGCAACTTCACCACCTTCGAAAGCAACAGGGTGCAATGGAACAAGGTCATGAATTTCCAGGAACCAGCTATCAAGATATTTTGTCCAGATCTCGTTGCCCTAAGAGATACCTTTAGAACTGTCATCACAATCAGGCTTATTTATTCCTTGGTAAGACGTTTGAACATTCGCTCATAATGTTATCAGCCTACTGAGCCTACTGCTGGGCGTAAGTAAGCTTGCTTCATATTTGGGCGGTTTACCGTAGACACCACTCTTGAAAGGTGGATTAGTGTTCCGCGGTCCTGGCTACTTAGGAGATGATGCTGCCCATCCCCTGGTGGTGCTTTTCCAGTCAGTTTTTGCAACATCCATGGTAGATTATGTTTTTTTAGGCTCAGTAACATACTATAAAAGAAGAATATACATATATAGAAAGAAGCAGCAAACGATTTCTTAACTACTGCTATTCTGAAAAAACATGTAGGAACTACATTATTTTCTATACTAGTTACTGATAGGACAAGCATGGACCACCTGATGTTATTTGGTTACAGCTACCATACTACTAATAAAGCATTATCACGTTCGTAAGCAACGTGCCCCATAATGCAGTGGTGTTCTTGAGGCATACAAAGGCACACAAAATATTCGTACCAATCCTATTTTTCACAGGTCACATTAGACAAATTAATTTTGTAGTATTATTATTTTATTATTTTTTATTTTTCTATTGACTGATCTATAAATTTGTAGACTGTGACAGCAAAACCTTCAAAGGATAAGAAAAGCGTTCACTCTTTTAAGCCTCCAGGCGATCAAAGAGTTGTCCTTGCTACCATGAAGTGTGCTCTTCGTAGACCGGATTGGAGTCAGATCTCACAGCACTTTCACTGGGACGACTCTCTGGGTACTGATGAAGCAATACACTGGGGAGATGGTGATTTATCTGTAAGAACTACGTGTCAGTTTCTTGAAGCTTCTAAATTTCCATTTTCTTTTATAACTAAAGACCGACTTCAAACAAACTTGTTTACTATCTTTTTATACTACTTATTGACTCTTCTTAGAGCTCTTGATTTTTACTTAACTTCACTAAATTATTATGCCTACTTTTTTTTATCCAGTAAATCCCATTGTCGGGGCACTTGTTTTTAATTTTCTACTATCAAAACTCACGTTCTCATAACATCTTTTCTCACAACTTTATACAAACAGAAAAATGTTTTCTATGCTTCTTTTGTGAAACTAGTATAATAGAAAATGTTTGAGCAAACTAATCACTTGCCTAGATAATTATATGTTATCTTTTCAGGTTCTTCAATACAGCCAAGCGGCTGTTAAACCGGTTAAAGGGAAGCCAGACACAGATTTGGGATCTTCGAGACAAACGCCTCCAGATAATCTTACTTGCCATTTTGGCTTTGGTATTGACACGATCCGACCATGAATTATATGTTTTTTTTTTTTTTTTTTTTTTTTTCGAACGGACTAAAATGCTGGTATAATCGCCTAGCGATTTCCGACAGCGTTACCGGGCTACTGGCGAGCGCAGAAGGCGCTACGCCATTACAAAATTGGTTTTGTTGGCAACGAGCACAAGGGCACCACTTAGGTACGGACCTCGGCTTGGGCTGTTGCCGGAGAAGGGAGCTACGGAGAGACTCTTCGCCCTGAAGGGGCGTTAACGGGGAGACGTCTTCGACCCCGCCGCCGGGGTCGGTGTGATTGTGGAGTGTTTCCTGTGTCCGGACTCGATGAAGCGACCTCCGCCGCATTCGCGGCGGTGATCGTGTCATCAAGAATTATATGTACCTACCTACACTTACGATATAAGTACCTACAGCCGCCTTCTTATTGTTTACCCACTCAGCGTAAAAAATAAAATAGGCTTCAGAGTCAAAATGTATTTATTATCAGAATTATATGTCCCTACGTAAGAGTGTTCTAAGTATTCAATGTAGGTAAATATACCCTGAAAATTGCCTGAAACTCTGAAAATTGTTTTTACAATCAGCGGTTTAGAATGTGCAAAATGTAGATTTTTGCTTTTAACCATTTTTCGTGGAAATCTATTTATTTATAAAATTGTTTACAAAAAATTTTGCTAAAATCACTTTTACAGACTACTATTCTAATCACTAACGTTGTACTGGCGCTGCACCGGAGCTTTATGCTATAAATGTTCTATGTATGTGTTTCTTTATAATATCCCCTAAAATACAGAACAATTATTTTGTAAAAAACGATTGGAACCAAGCCGACAGTTTCTTGCCTGTTCTTCTGGGTTTGCTCGCGAAGAACTGGTGCTTTAGTCTATTTATTTACTCTTAAAATTTCAAGTAAGAGATTTGAATTTAAGACCTGTGGTTAAGGTTGTATGCGTTGTCTATATATTAGTCAGTCAGTCAGTCAGAACAGTAATTTACATTGTTTGCCTGGGTGCGCTAGGGTGTTTTGAAAGGTATCCCTGAACTTCAACCCCTAAGAGGGCAATGAGGGTTGAAGATTGATCACTGTAGCTTGTAACTGTGTATGAGAGAGATCATAATCTCGTACTCTGTTAGAGTAAACAGCTGTTACAACGACCAGTTAATGTATTGGTGAACACCGCCTTAAGGGTCACAAATTTTTAACCGTGACAACAATATGTATCTAAATTAGCCATTTAAGTGCTCACATCCTCGGTGGGGCCAGTCCAAGATCTGTTATTGTAATAGACGGGTGGTTAAGTGAATGGCTGGTGGGACGCAGGAACGTTGGGCCAGTCAGGCAGAATACTTACTGTCATGTCTCGGATATGCAGTGGGTATTGGAAACATATGGAGGTTCCCTTATTTGTGCTATCGGAATGGAGGAGGTAAGTAAATAAAACAACTTCCGTACGTAACTCTAGTGAGAGGATACCTAGGTAAGAGATTTTTTATGTGATTGCTGATGGAACAAGCAGTTGGCCTACCTGATGTTAAGTGGTTACCATCACCATCACAAAGTATTACCTTGCAGGTCACAATCGTTAAGAACGAGCCCTACAATTCACTGCTCGGCGTTCATAAACCTGAGGCATACGGATCTTAAGCCTCATATGCTTGTAATTTCAGAGTTACATCTACAGTTATTTAGCTATGATTATGTTCATTTTTTCTTTTGCAGGAGCATTTCTGATTCCTTATTTCCTCACGCTATTAATCTGTGGGATTCCATTGGTTTATTTAGAGACTACATTGGGACAGTTTGCTAGTGCAGGATGTATCTCTGTTTTCAACATCAACCCTTTATTCAAAGGTAAGAATCAAACTTCTCTAATTATGGTTACAATTTTAACAGACGACGCATATATTGCAAATATTGCTTTTCAAAGAGCAGTAAATAATTATTTTTGTAATAGTCTTGAAAACGAAATGTTTAATCGTCATTTTTCTACTCTGATCCCACGGGAAGTAGTGTTGGGTGCATTCTCCGAAAAACGATATACAACGTTTCGTATTGACGTTTTGAGTTACACTGCGAAGCAACTCGGTAACTGATAGCCGTTCTACAGTCCAGCTGCCTGGCATGCCATGCAATGTACTTCAAAATATTTTCCCTTACACTTCATCAATCGTCATCTCGATACTGCTTTTCATAATCATGTCATCGTTCATAAGCTTTTTTTAGTTTATTTTTTTATCAACGCCTATATAAGAAAACCTTTGCATTATCCTCAGGAGCTGGATACGCCACAGTAATCGTAAATGTGATAGCTATTATGTACTTCTCTTCCATCATGTCGTATCCAGTGCTCTATATCTACCACTCAATGCAGTCGCCACTTCCTTGGCAGAGTTGTGGCAATTCCTGGAACACCGACAAATGTACAGAGGTAGGTACATGAATTTATGATGATAATATAAACTGAAGTGAGAAATTGATGCATGCATGACTCAAAAGTGTACTTTTGCTACTTTTGATTCACCCAGGGCATACCTGGCTGTGCCTGGCTGCAAATGACCTCTGCCTTGCTCAATAAGTAACTTTTTCACTTCTCTTGCTCAAAAAGGCCGTCATTGTAGCATACCAGAGCGGGGATAAAATAACATTTCATCCTCTGGGGAAAAAGTTTTTTTTTTAATTTTTGTGTGTCAAATGACAATGAGCCTACAAAAACGAAAAAGTGTTTAGTCATAAGTAGAATAATCATGAATAAAGACTTGACTTATTACTGTTTCATAAAAAAAGAACTTCATTTTAATTTTGAAAATGGAACTAAAATCGGCGATCTCTGGTAGAATGCATGCAATGTGTTGCGGCTACAGAAGAAACAAAAAAAGACATTGGCGCGAAATCTTTATAATTTTTTATTTCATATTTTATTGGATTGTTTTATTTTCTCGCAATCGTAGTGAAAATGTTATGCTACAATGATGGCCTTTTTGAGCAAGAGAAGTGAAAAGTATAGTGTAACACACGGAGCTAAAACCCATTAAAACTCGGATTCTATTACAAACTACCTCGTACCTATATAATGGGTCATTTTAGCTCCTTGTATAACAATCTACTATTTTGTTAGTGCTGCTTACTGATTTAAACTTTTTCAGATCACACAAAACTCAAGCGTGTTTGCCTCAAATGGATCAATCACTACCCCAGAAGATGAGTTCTTTCAGTAAGTCTAACCTACTAACACGAGTATTGAGATGTTATAGCTTTGAGTCACTTATGGCGTGGCATCTCGTACCCAACAATTCTATGTTTATTTCAGAATTTTAGTTTTTCTCCGACGAAATATTGGTACTGGTGATAAATCTTCAAGTAGGTACTTATCTATTAGTAGATTTTACTTCTCTATTTCGATACCTACAGAACAAAGAATCTTTATTTAAGGTCCGACGTGACTATTTGCCAATCGAACTAAAAATAATAAACAGCACGAATTTATTTATTAAAACTAAATTAAAAAACTATTGTTGAAAGGATGTTTTTATACTATTAATGATTTGATAAATAATGACATGAGTATTACTTTAAATTATTTATTTGTTTATTATTAGAAAATTATGAATGTTTTGAGTTTATTTTCTTTTTTGATAATTAATGTAGGTGGCTTATTTACTATATACTTATTTACTTGTCACTCCTAAATGTATTTCAGACACAATTTAAGTATTGTTATAGAAATTAATAATTATGAATATTTCTTTTCAGCATTCGTCTCTTACACATGTCTCCAAGCATTCATGAGATAGGTGGAATAGTCTGGCCAGTATTCTGGGCGAATGTTATTTGTTGGATTATCGTATACCTCTGCATCTGCAACGGGGTCAAGAGCGTCGGAAAGGTAATCTTAAATTTATTTTTCGATGCCACACCACTTGGCACTCTGCCGTTGCGTCAATCACTTTGTATCCTCGAATGAGTCGATACGAAAAAATTTAAAGAGACGGCAGCACTTAGATTCCTCTGTTAATAATAATAATAATACGACGACCTATGTGGCGCAGCGGGCGAGTGTCCGCCTGCGACGCAGGAGGTTGCGGGTTCGATTCCCGCCTTGGGATAAATGTTTGTACAATCTGCAAATATTTATTCCAGGTATTTTTTTATGTTTAATAAAAAATATCTATGCATGTTATATTGTATTGTATTAAGTATATCAGTCATCTAGTACCCATAACACAAGCTCTGCTTAGCTTAGGGCTAGATGATGCTGTGTGGATGGTCCAGCAATATTTATTTATTTATTTAATAATGTTGATGCATAAAGTAACTGTCTTTTGAACCAAACCAGTGCGGTGCCTCAGTTTTCATAAACTGGCGCTTCTCCACGTTAGAACTAAATACATCTAAATATATATCTATCTAAATATATATAACTCAAAGGTGACTGACTGACTGACATAGTGATCTATCAACGCACAGCCCAAATCACTGGACGGATCGGGCTGAAATTTGGCATGCAGGTAGATGTTATGACGTAGGCATCCGCTAAGAAAGGATTTTGATTAATTCTACCCCAAGGGGATAAAATAGGGGATGAAAGTTTTCTGAAACTTTGTCAATTTTAAACCGATCGGGCAAAGACTTTGCATGCATAAAGCTACCATGGTTTTATCTCGAAAAAATAACGGGAATGGGAAAAAACTGCCACGCAGACGAAGCTGCGAGCGGCCGCTAGTAATTAATAATATACAACGTAGTACACGTAAATATCTAAAATTCGATTTACTGTAACGTTATAATATGTATACACAAGTAATCAAATTTTGTTTTCTTGCCTGTTAAATAATTTCTGTCGCAGATCGTGTACTTCACTGTACTATTTCCGTATGTGGTGCTGACCGTTCTATTTGTTCGTGGCGTGACTCTTCCAGGAGCTTGGAAAGGCATATTGTTCTACATACTTCCTGATTGGGGTCAGTTGGCAAAACCAAAGGTAATTCAACTATCGTGACGCCGCCGACGTGGCGATTGTTGAGTTGAGACGCGAACGGTGCGCGTTTGAATACAGTTCTTAGATTTGAATTTTTAGTACTGTTTTTTGGTTTGGCTATTGTGTTATTATGGTACCAGTACTCGTAGTAACTGATACTCTCGATATTGGAAAATTTTATGTGAGCTTAATCATGACACAATATCACCGCAGTTTATAACACTTCTTGTATATAAATAAACATAAAACATCTGTGAAAGCATTGAGTTTTAAGTGAAGGAAATAGCATACAAATGGCTTGATACACTTGATATCAAATGGTAACTTCTGCACTAGGTTCCTTAGTAACTTGAATGCTGCTTTTAGTGACGTTATGTTGGTTGACAGTGATTTTTCCTAATGTCACTACACATGCTAGTCATAAACAACTTTCATAATTGTTAGCTGAAAGAGCGATAATAATGATGTATGTCAATTATACAGGTATGGGCAGATGCAGCAACTCAGATATTTTATTCCCTCGGACCAGGTTGGGGCGGTCTAGTGAGCATGGCCAGCTTCAACAGATTCAACTATAAAAACTTACGGTATGTTAATGAGGCTTATTTACTTAGATTTTAGTAGTAGTAGAGCTCCTAGTGAAGGGCTCGTCCGGAGAAGTACTACCCCCATGCCTACTTCTGCCGCCAAGTAGATTGCTGTGTTCCGGTTTAAAGGGCGTGGGTACCGGTGTAATTACAGGCACATGAGGCTTAACACCTGTATGCCTCAAGTTGATGGACGCAGAGCAGTGTATTGCATGTTCCTAACGAACGTGACCTACAAGGCAATGCAATTTGTTATAGGCTATAATAACCACTTAACATCAGGTGGGCCATATGCTTGTTTCATCAGCAAATTGTATAAAAAAAAACTTGTCTTTTGCCGATTACCTATCTTGGTAAGTATACTTTGTTTCCTTGTGGAATTTTTATTTTTTTACTTGCATCTTAGTTTCTTTTTTTGACAAAGCCCTTATATAGCTTCTACTAAATATGTAATGATTATATTATTATGTTCTACATTATGTAATTAAACTGACTTAACTAAGTGTTCTGCAAAGTCCCTACAGTGAATAAATGAATTGAATAGAATTGAATTGATTTTTCTGCTATAAGAATACTGTAAAACTGGGCAACGGTCTACCCGTGAAACTAAAACAGTAGCAAATGATTAAAGTAGATTATGAACTTTCTTTACATCTTCACCAGCTTATACGCACGTATAGTGCCTTAATATTTTTTGTAACCTACAGATCACTTATTCCACTCCTGTAAGTTTTTGTATAGACTTGTTTATGGTTTTTCACTACTTCTAGATATGTACTATGGTTATTTTTGCAGATCATCCATAATCATACCGCTAGTAAACAGTGGAACTAGCATCTGGGCTGGTTTTGTTGTGTTCTCAGTGCTTGGCTTTGCTGCAGAGAGAGCCAATGTCCCGGTGGGCGAGGTGGCCACTGCTGGGCCGGGCTTAGCTTTCGTCACGTACCCAGCAGCAGTGTCCATGATGCCGGCGCCTAATCTATGGGCGATCACTTTTTTTGTCATGCTGTTTTTTCTTGGTATTGATACTATGGTGAGTCATGGTACAAATCACGTCCCTGTGTTCAATAGTTTCAGTTCTATACTATAATAACAATCTTTGTTGTTACTCACTGATAGACTGACTGAATTCATTGGTGCCCGACCGGTTTCGAACCTACGACCTTAGGATCAGAAGGCAGGGTCACTCTACCGGCCACTAGACCACCGGTGCTCTCATTTATTATTTATTTTTATTGAGCTCGACACATGCAAAAATTTAAACACATGCTGATAGAAGTGAATGGAAGTGATATTGATAAATTTTAAATTTTTCTTTTAAAATAGATCCTCTATTTTAAAATTTAATTTAAATTTAAAGAAATTTTAAAATAGATCCTCTATTTTAAAATTTCTTCGTACTCTAACTATTTTATTTTTTCAGTTTGTGACTATCGAAGCAGTGATCACAGGGTTGCTGGACGAATTCCCAAGATTTTATGAAAGAAAACGTTCGATAACATTTTTAACGTGTGTGGTGCTTTTCTTGTTATCCATTATCTGCAATACTGAGGTTAATTATTATTTTACATTACTTTACCACTTCTTCGAAAATAAGTAGTACCTACTGCATTCCAAACCACCACTCCATACTTACCACCGACCTATTTCTGCTGCCAAGCAGTGATGCTCGCATTGCTGTGTTCCAGTTTGAAGGGTGTGGGTGCCAGTGAAGTTACCAGTGGCGTAGCTATCGTTGGGCCAGGTGGTGCAGTGCACCAGGGCTTCAAAGCTCAGAAGACCTAAGCTTTGAAAAAAGAGGAGCATAAAAGAAACAGAAAAAAAAATATCAATAAACTTTTAACTTTTTGAAAGCCATTATAAGTTCAAGCTACGTGGAAAGAAGGGGTGAGGACCCGATTCTTTTTCTATGCACCGGGGCCCTTGGCCACTTAGCTACGCCACTGGAAATTACAGGATCAGTATGTAGGGTAAAGCTTCGTAGGGTACGTACCTAACGTGCGTGACCTATAAGGCAATGCTTTGTTGTAACAAAGATTCTGCCGAACTTTTTGTGTTTGTTGAAGTGTTTTTTTAACCAGAATAGCGTTTAAGTCTGAAATACAGACATAAATAGGGTTATTTTGCTTCCGTTCTGTCTTGATTGATACCGTGTTATTTCCAATTGAAAAAGGCTGGTATTGCGTGACTAAAGCTTTTCAAAGCCTCGCATGCATGTCTGTGAGCTCTAAGGGGACATAATTGAAGAAGGTTTGGTTTTTCATAACTTCCCCGCTTAAGTGAACAAGCAGCCTTTTCTAAACTATAATAGCTACTATTTTACGAGCTTGAATATTCAAGGAAGCGAATTTCAAACACTTTTGTATTGACTTCAGATGGAAATAACCCGTATTATCAAAACCGTTGTTTTAATATCACTATCTACCAAACCTGTTACCAAGTCGTCTTCGTATTTGATAGCGTTTTCGTTTTGTTCTCAATATAAAAAGCTATTTTTTAAAAGTATTTTGAACATATTTTATTTGTATTTTTCACTTGAGTGTTCGTTTTTATATTTATGTATTTAAACATTTTAAATTATGACTTACCAATGGAACAGACAAGTCTTGTCTGTGCCAATGGCTAAAACCAATTAAAGTAATCATGTAAAGCAAGGTACATACTCGTAGATAGGGTCTTTAACTGTGTTTGTGTCATCATCATCATCACCAGCATGAAGAAGTCCACTGCTTTACGTCCTCTCCTAAGCGTCTTCTCCATTTACCAACTTCCCGCAATCCTAATAATGTCGTCGGTCCATCGGGTGCAAACGCTTCTATGATAACAAGTAAGCAGTTTTAACATATTTCTATAACCAGCACTCATACCTTCAAAACTTTTCCAGGGAGGCCTTCATGTTGTTGGATTGCTAGACGCACATGTGGCTATCGCGTGCGTGCCTTTAGTTTGCGCTCTCGAGATCATAGCAGCAGTCTACACGTATGGACCTAAGAGGCTAAGCAGCGATGTACTCTTTATGACTGGCCAGCCACTATTGACGATATTTCTGATACTGTGGCGCTATATCCTACCTTTCATATTACTGGTGAGTAATATTACAAGATGATTGCATACGACTGTCTGTTAACGCTCAGCCTAAGGCCGCGCTCACTTTGGATACGTTGGTACGAATGGAATTCGTACGAAAACGTATCCAAAGTGAGCGCGGCCTAAACCGTGACTAATAAACCTAAATCTTGGGAAGTAACTTATTTTCTAGACGTGCATGAAGAAAATTTTAGAAGTTCAACTGAAACTCGGTAACTTTGATGACACATTTTAGGTACATTATGACTACGTAAGGATAGGCTACGAACGCAAAAAGCTAATGTCATGCAAATGTCTTTTACATGCAGCTACGATATAAAATCAAGTGCAAACGCTCGAAACGATGGAACGAGGACACAAACAAAGTCTAATGGGCCCTAGAATATTTATCATCGTCATTATCACCACCTTACCGACCCAGAACGTACTACCACCATGCACCATGCACGATGAGATTGAACCCACAATCTACAGTATAGAAGGCAGAGCTAAAAAGCTTTAATCTACTTCAAATATTTTCAGATCATTACAATCTATTCGCTGAGAGAAGCCACTAACCTTGGATGGTTTGTAGCATTAGCATCAGTTGTGTGCATCCCTATTCATGCAGTCAGAGCGCTGTACCAGTCAAGAGGATCTTCATTTATTAATGTAAGACTTTGTGACGACATTTTTGGTTATTGCATAAATTAGGTCTAATGCCTTATCGCACGTATAGTTCTACATCTAGTGCAATATTCAAATTAGTATAGATATTTAGTTATTATTACAAGAGTACCAGCGATCCAGGTGTGTGCGCAATGTCAGTGCGCTCTCAAACGGTGAAGGAAAACATCACGAAGAAACCGTTAGTATTCTAGCAGCCGTGATGCAATGTTTTGCAATTTGACGACCGATGTGGCGCGGCGGGCGTACGTCCGCCTGCGACGCAGGAGGTTGCGGGTTCGATTCCCGCCTTGGAATAAATGTTTGTACGATCTGCAAAATTTTATTCCGGGTGTTCTGGGTATTTTCTATGTATAATAAAAAAAATATCTATGTAAGTATGTAATATTATATTGTATCAAGTATATCAGTCATCTATTACCCATAACACAAGCTCTGTTTAGCTTGGGCTAGATGATGCTGCGTGGATTGTCCAGCATTATTGACAAAAAAAAAACAACGTGTTACGAATGAAATACCAACTACTACAAGGTATGGGTATGGTAAATGTAATATTTGCACGTACCTCTGACAACCCCCATCGTCCCCAAAAACCTTGAGTTTTTTAGTACTAAGAAATCCGCGGGGGATATCTACCGGGCCTATGGGGATAAAAGTGATATAACTATTAGTGATGGCTTACTTCATCAGTTTATGGTCTTTTCTCTCTTATCTCTTTTACGTTTTTGTCTTCAGAGAGTCAGAGAATGCTGTCAGCCGAATGAAGACTGGGGCCCATCAGAACCACACGTCCGTCAGCGCTGGATTGCAGATAGACAGAAGAAGGGAACACAAGTTTACGATTTAGATAGATACTAAGGACAGTAAACAGTTTTATGATATTTAATTGGTTTTACTACAACAACTATTATTCTGAGTTATAGATGGAGTTCACACTCAATTATTGAACTTCACAGACCTAGCAACACACCTACCCGAACCCTATCGTATCAAAGTTTCCTCGATACAGACTATGCCTAGTGAGGAAGCTAATAGAAAACTAACTGTTTTTTGTTCGCTGTCTGTAAAATAAGTTACCTATTATGCAAAATTTTACGAACTGTTATGTATCTTGTTTTACAGTAATAAATAAATGTTCATTTTCATTTTCATTTCAATTGATGCTCTCGGTACCCTTTATTACGAGTTCTAAATTCATAAATAATAACATCGAAGAGAGGACGTCTAAGAGTCCCCGCAGACTACAAACTTTCTATCGGCCGATAGTTTGGTCGGCTTCTTAATCAGTATGAAGATGTATGCAGATGCGCACATTACAGTGATTCAGTATCGGCCGATAAAAAAGTTTGATGGGCTTCACTCGGCCATCGGCCGACTCGGCCGATGGCTTCAGTTCACTCCGCGTCGGACGCGGGGAAGGTCGTGCGCAGTTTGAAAGTTCATGATGGATTCCGCCTCGTCTCTGCTTGTCGAAACGTATATAAAAAATTTGATTCAAGAAATTGAAAAAAGGCCCGCACTCTATAAAAAATCTGTTACTGTAGATGGAATGTACCCTATACTCTCGATTCCTCTTCTTCATTCTTTTTCTCCTTTGTATCAAGTATAAAGCAATAATAATATTTTTGGGCAACATTCCACGCGACTGATCTCTTCACCAACTCTAGTAAATTATTCAATCGGCCAAACCATTTATTTGTTGGCTAGTCTGCGCACTCGCGACCAACCCAACTGTTTTGTTGGCACAGTGTGCGCACGAATAGGCCAACTCGACTAAACTATCGGCCGATTGAAAGTTTGTAGTCTGCGGGGACTCTTATAGGTACTAGTTTCGTAGTTTTGAATGTTCTTTCTGAGTTACACCGCGGGGCATTTATGCACTATTACAGTCTCCACATTTACTTAGTCTATGCTCCATATATAGAAGTACTCTGTGGTCTTCAGTTTCACTTTATTGTAAAAGAATAAGATAAGTCTAATAAGGAGTTTACTAAGTTCGCTCTCGAGAGCTAGGAGCACCAAAGAATATGGACTAGGAGCACCAATGATGTATATTATAAATATCAATGAGGAGCACAGAATACTTTGGTTAGGAGTACCTACTTAGAAACTTAGTACCTAAAAGAACCTTTTTGATAAGCAATGCCACATTGAAAGAATATAAAAAACATCAATCTGTCAAACTTTATTATTATTTTTGATTTTTAAGGCCAACTAACGTGGCCATCTAAATTTTAGGGTTTTGTTATTTCTACCAAAATTTTTGTAATGTGATTTTACTCAAATATCAGAATTATTTTCTAAATTCTCAGCATACATAGTTATCAAAATTATTAAAGTAATCCTGTTAAAAATCAGAACTAAAGATGGGTGATCAACCAGCAGCGGTCGCTGATAAGGACAAAAAAGTTAAAATACAGGTACCTATACATTTCTTGTTGAGCATTCTTCCATTACACATTAACATGATCTAACATCGACACATAAGAATAGTACCTACCCGTTCCAAACTTAGCTAATTATTAAGTTACTAGCGAAATACGCGACGTCGCCCGCGTGAAGTAATTTTCAACCACCGCTGTACCCGTTTAGGGTTGAATTTGAGAAATTCCTTTCTTAGTACACTACTACACCAAGGCGAATATACTCTGAAAATTTCAAGTCTACGACCAGTGATTTAGGTGGTGCGTTATCTATATGTCAGTCAGTCAGTCAGTCGATCAGGTGGTTAGGACAATTCTTTATAACTAGTTAGTAGATTAGTAGTTTATTTACATTATGACCTTTGATTGTGTGCTTAGGGCAATAAACAAAGACTTGAGCCAAACCGTGCTATTTATTTGCTGATAGACTAAAGAAAAACAAACCCTAACTGCACTATGCATAACTATAATACGTGTATAAAATTAGGTGGAAGGTGAAGATGAAGCTCAAGAGGGTGAGATGGGGCGAAAGAAAATGAAGAGGTTCCAGCTGCCTCCAGATCTACCACGCTGGTGGCAAGCCAAGATCATTCAATATGCGTGAGTTTTTTTTATAAATAAGCATTCAAAAAACAGACGTATTAAGTGCTTAGGTACGTTAGTTTTTTTTGGAGCGTCCTGGTACCTTAAGTCTTATGCCTTATAATAGAATTGCTGCCTCGGGAATCGTATCCACACCTGTGGATCCAGTCAATAACTCAGCACAGCAACATCGGAGAGCGTCAATACTATAGTGGTCTTCCCACTGACGGGATTCAAACAAAGCTCCAAAATAAACGTCTAAAATAAAATGGTAAAATATAGCATAATCTAGAACAGATACGACATCGTGAAATAGTTGGACGTGCTAATATTAAACCAAATAATACAATTTATATTCCGGCGTATTGTCGCTATTGAGACGACTTTTCTATGCTATGGGATAAAAGTCTCATTATTCCTAATGATTTGACACCATTCTGCTGAGGTTTTTGTTATAAGGTTCAAAATTCTTCTGACAAAAATGTTTAGCAAATATATTAGCGAGATTCGATTTCAAAAAAAATCAGCGAGTCAATATTTTTGTTGTTTACGGTGTAAATATCGACGCAAAAGAAAATTCACATAGATAAGCATAACTTATTAACTTCGACACCAGATTGACGTCAGCGTCTAGTCACCATAATTGTTTTGACCAAAGCCCCAGCTCACTACCAACTGATATAAACATATATCTGGCACGTGCTAGCGTGACCTCTCGCAGTTATCACTGCAGATATATTACTCTGATTCCGAGAAGTAAGAAATGACGACAATATTTGAAAATTACATTCCAACGTGCTATATTGCAAATTCTCAACAATAACCATGGCATGTCTGCAAGCTTTCCGAAGTTTATCAATTCCCATCATCGTGTACCACCCTGCAAACATGCGAGTCACGTGACAATATCTCCGTGCAATCAACACCTATAGTCACGGTATTTTCGTGAAAACCGTTTTCAGAATCCGAGGAATTCATTGAGTCATATTTTTTCTCTGAAGGTTTCCGCAACTCGGTCAATGCAATGATGCGAATAAAGCAGTTACCAACTGGCTGTCATGAAAGTTTCAATGTCTAATTATTCGTTTGTTGTGAAGGACGACCATGGCTGGCTGACCCGGTCGCGCGTGGCGACGTTGGAGCTATCCGGGTCACCACCCAAAGATCCGGGTAAAATAAATGCGCCGCCGCTATTTAAACCGTTAGTCCACTACTCGCGACTTAAGCACGTCGCACTTTTAGTTGAAAGAACTCTTAAACCACTGACTCATTTAATATACATAAAAGACACATAAATTCATATGAGTGAGTCAAAACAGCAATTTATTTTTTGCTGGTCACGATTTTTCTTCTATGCAAACCTTTTATCGCACTCTTTGAAGTGAAAGCACTTCGCTCGAACAATTAACTGCAATTAGAACCTTAATCCAGTGTCAATAAAAAAAAGCGCGGGGAGTCGATGAAAGGTGTCAAGTTAGATTAATGTTCGCGTGTGTGCCACTGGCATCTAGCACGTGGGGTGTCGGCGGCGCCAGGTAGTTCCGAAGCTCGGCAGTCATTGCACCTTGGGCCGCGCGACTGGCTACATGCACAGTTAAACACCATGCAACGAACAGAGTCCAGTGCTTCTGAAGGATCCTTTTGGACGACAATAGAGCTGCTTGCTGGTAGAGACCGCGGGAGAAGACGATCCACGACAGATCTCGAAGACTATGGCGTCGAAGTACCGTCGAGGGGTGCCTCGTCTCTCAGGTGCCTGTTGCTTTATACACGCATCTCTTGAAAATCTGTATTCAAACCAGTTATATGATGGTATAGTTGTTTATGTAAATCAAAAAACCACCGTGTGTGTGCTACTCAGTGATTGTTTTTCCGAACAAAAAGAGATTCTTACCAGATTCCAATATTCTACGTCATTAAAATTTCACAAGGTCGTAAGATCGGAGTAAACAATAAACTCAAACGTATAAACTTCCAGAGCGTCTCTATAGTAGATTGTGCATGTTTAAAGCTTTCATAAATCGTTTATCAGTATTAGTTTCGTTGGTATTTACTGACGAAATAAAACAAGGTTTCAAGTGAATGCGTATTATTTTAACTTCTCATGAAAACATTTTATCTCCAAAAAAGTTTGAAACTGATGAAAATTTGTCAAGAAAACAGGAAGGTTAATTCTGATGCTTAATCTACGATGTGTAGTATCCACTCTAGTCCTGGTTCAAAGAGCTCGTGATAATATTCATATCTACTGCCATTTTGCGTCATTCACACTCCCATTTATTCGGTAACGTAAATATTTTGCTGAATTCGCGTGCCAGGGCCGCTATCACTTCTCGGTGTTGTTTCATGGGCTTACGATAAATACTTCTTTATATTATGTTTTCCTTATAGACTTGCGTCTTATTTGGTTCCTACTGGTACATTTACTCAGATTTATTACTATGGTTTTTCAAGAAATCTACGCAAGTACCTACTTTTATAAAATATATGGTTTGAAAAACACATCACACTTCCAATCTATATAAGCAAGGTCATTGGTGGTTTGAGATGAAAAAGATAAGTTTCTGCGTGGTGATAAAAGAGAAATAAATCTCGAATACATTTTATATATCTCGCTTAATGAGTATTGTTATTAAACAAAAATGTTAAAGTAAAAATAATTGGCTATTAATGTATAATAGGCCAATATTATTCTTAGTATCGTGTTACAAAGTATAAAATATTAGTTTTCTATACAATTAGTATCGCTTCTGCTCAAACACCTACAGCGCCTAACACTTTTGCTTACGTATTTGCTTAGTTTAGGACCACAAAGCGATGTGTTAAATATCCATCAGTATTTATTAATTATTCAATTACGTTCTTCATTTTTGACTTGAATCACAGCTCACTTGTGCCTTATGCGCTGTTGTGGGTTCGATTCCCAGCGAAGGCAATATTGTTGCTAAGTTTTGGGAGAGATAGTGCAAGGTTAAATATCGGCTACCATTTATTTATTTATAATTTATTGCAAGACAATTCATTTTAAAATACTCTCTACTGTAACGCTTTTGGGTTTGTAGGGTCCTATGTTGGAAGGGACACAGGATACAGGTTGGAATAAAACGTTAAAATGAGCAGAACATGAATTTTATTGAAAGTAAGGGCGCCATCCACCACCTCAGACGTGGTGGAAATGTATAACTAGATAATTTAAATCAGGATAAATCTCAGGGGAACCTTGAGTCTTCTTGCCTACCTAAAGCTGAGCACCTAGCAACCAGTATTATATGTGAATTGAAATTGAGCGGGGTGAAGCCCCTAAAGAGTAAGAGTAACTTCTAATACAGTAGTCCGGAGATGTAACCACGAGTAGATTAAATGTAGACGGGGTGCAGCCCCTTGCGGCAGGAGTCCCTGCAGCACCGATGTAGACCGGAGCAGAGGGAGGCCGAGGTTAGTTGGACAACACAATAAAGTAGAGAGAGCGCGGTCAAGAGAGTAATCTCCTGGCCGGCATACCAGACGACAGGGCGTGGAGATGGCGGCACACGAAGGAAGAGATGCCGCGGGATCCCCACGAAGGCACCTGCCGAAGACTGGACCAGCCGAGGAGACTTGACCGCGCCGAGAAGGAAGAGTCACCGCTGGCGGACCAGGTGTCCGCGCAGCACCGCTGCTAGCTGCAGCTCACCCGTCTCGACTGAGCCGGACCTGGCTCTCGCAAGAGGCTTCGCGATGCGCGTGAAGAGACGGCACGCGGTTCCTCAGGACCTTGACACGGCTGAACGGGCACCAACTGAGACGAGCTCGTGTCAAGGCCGATCCCCTTGCGGCTGCCAACGCGGCTCAGTCGACACAAATCAGGGACTCTGAGATTATCTAATGAATAATCTGGTGCAGCTGTCGTGACACGAAATAATAAAATGGACGATCACCAAGGAGGTCCGGTATTGCACCACCGAGAACATCGACAAAATTAATGCACAACCAGTGAATTTGAATTGAGTGCCAGTGTTTAAAAATAAAGGGTTACACTACCTAAACCAGCTCCAAAGGTTACATATTTCTATTACAAAAATATACAAGAGCACACTGCACAAACAGATATAATTTTTACTACTGAAATTCTGTGAACATCCATCTGCTGATATTGTAATATTTTTTTTTCAATCCAGTTTACATCGATGCGTGGCAATTTTATTACTCTGGCCTTAGAAAAATATGGCTTAGCGACCTAAGATAAAAATATGCAGAGCAGTATTAAATTCTACAGTGTTTTTCTTTAGTGAATCTGGTGCACCTGATCTATTAGGTTTATTTCGACAGCGTACTCCTATAAATATTGAGTGCTATTGGGAACTTATTATGGACTAAGACGTAGACACTGGCTATTTAATCTCTGACTGGATGTTACATTGTATTCTAAGTATGTACTTACAAAACCGAAAAACGTATACCGGGTGTAACAAGACTACTACCGAAAAGTGAAACGGCGCATTCAGACCATGATTTTGATTACAAATAAATATAAAAAACTCGACACCTTTTGTCCATTTTTTCCGTGTTTTCAGCATCAATATTGACAAAACATTATAAAATAAACAAAAGTATCTAATTATCTTATTTAAAAACGCATAAAAACGACAGATCACCAAAAACAGCAATCTAAAGGAAATCGCGATCATCTGACCGGTACGTTGCCCTCAAGATCGCCAACGACACCGCGCAGTTATTGACCGTTGTACGAAATACATCGCTGGTTGATAAAAAAGAATTTCAGCAAAATAATCGTATTGCTCTAAATAATAATAATAATAGTGGCCTTATTACACAAGTGGGGAATGATTTGCATGGTAAGCACGAATTGCAATGATTGCGGGAAGTTTGTGGATGGAGCAAACCCAAAACCGTTATAAAAATGTATTCACTGTAATTATTCTGTGATCTAAGATAGCACCAGTTAAATCACAAAGTGTAAGCGGCTTGTATCTACTTTTGACAAGAAGATACGTTATTATTATCAAATTATTAATTCGGATGTGTAACTGGCCATCGTCGCTTACAATGTATCTAATAATAACTTACATATATTTTTAGCTGCGTCTAACGAACTGACTCTGAGGCTCTGATATTAGGTTTATCTATACCTAAATAAAACCAGTATAATAAAACAGTAGAGTTCGGAAAGTCTGTACATCTACACTAATAATATTATAAAGAGGAAAGCTTTGTATTTTTGTATGTTATGAATAAACTCAAAAAGTACTGGACCGATTTTAATAATTCTTTTTTCATTAGAAAGCTACATTATCACTGAGTAACATAGGCTATATTTTATTTTGGAAAAAAATAGCGTTCCGTAAAATATTTGGGTTTTTCAGACACAAGGTGTAAAAAATCAACCAGAAAAGTTACTTATTTTGCGTACGCTGCCTAAACTATAAAAGATAGAACCATAAAATGTTCTACATAATTGTAGATCTTATAAATATCTACAAAAAAGTCAGCGACACACTATACCTATCTATGTCGAGTGAGGCACAACAACCATTTTTTTATTTAAAAATCTTCAATTTTTTTTGGACTACAATTTTACTCATACTATTAATCCTTATCGAAATAAATTATTTTATCACTAAGTACAGTTCATGTAGATAATATTTAGTCTTAATGATTAAAATTGGACGTTTGGTTTTGAAGTTATGGCGAAATTAAAATATTACGTTGTCTGCTGCACGGCCCGTTGCGAAGTGAGCGTCACCAAGTTGGGAGTGCGCGTGCAGGGGAGTAGTTTAGATCTATGAGTAAGGTACCCACGCGGCTCCGACGCGAGGTCGGCTCCCTACGCAGGTGTTTTATAAAAAGGACATTAATTCATAATGTGATATAGTTTTATGACAAAATCTATACAAATAAATAAAATTGAAGTGTCTGTTTGTAATATTAAAATAACGCTTTTTACTACATGCATAGGAATGTATATACGATACATATACCAAAATAGCATTTTTTTAAATTTTTGTCTGTCTGTCTGTCTGTTTGTTCCGTGTAATCTCTGGAACGGCTGGACCGATTTCGACGGGACTTTCACTGGCAGATAGCTAATGTAACAAGGAGTAACTTAGGCTACTTTTTATCCCGAAAAAATAACGGGAACTGATATAAACTGCCACGCTGGCGAAACTGCGAACGGCCGCTATTTTATGCCGTATTAACGCCATCTGTTGGTGACATCGAGTACTACTTCAGTTAAGATTTGTAAGTAAACATGTTTACCGCCCAACGAAGTGGGCACCGGTCAGCTAGTTAATGATATTTTTCCGAAATCTTGCAAATGTTTGTACACGCATCACCCAAAAACTTCTAAATTAATGATAATGCGATTCTGACCCAACCCGGATTCAAACCTGACTCAAACCGGACCTAAGCCTGACCCAACCATGACCCAAACCAGGCCCAAACCATACCCATACCTAACCTAAACCTGGCCCAAACCTAGCCCAAACCAGACCCAAGCCTGACTCAAACCTGACCCAAATTTGACATTGTATCTTAACCCTTGGTCGACTCATATTTTTACCAAGAAAACGTTATGGTACAAGTACCCGTCGGTCTAACTAAAGGTTGCCCAAACCGGAAATGTATGTACCTTTAGACACATGTGCATGTTTTAGTGTATGGAACCGTATGGGACACGTCACACTAAATGCGTAATGCGTAGACGTGGACGTTCCAGTGGAACGTAAGTTTACGCATATTACACATCCGGTGTTTATCAGCCATAAAACTGAACAGCGTGCTAGATCAGACAACGATGATTACTTCCAACAAAATACTTTTTTTTATACAACTTGTTGATGGAACAAGCAGATTGTCCACCTGATGTTAAGTGATTACGATTGCCTATAACAAAGTATTGCCTCGTAGGTCGCGATCGTTAGGAACGTTCCCTACGATGCACTGCTCAGCGTCCATCAACCTCAGGCAAACAAATAGGCCTTAGTTATAGTTACAGTTCCCTTCAAATCGAAACACAGCAAGCTGCTTGACGGCAGAAATAGGCATGTAATCAAGTACCTTGTTACTATGCCGTGGTAACAAAATACTTAAGTAAGTAGGTATATATGTTATCTCTTGCTTTGAAGATGTAACAGGGTCAATACTCGTACGGATAGCGACAAAAATAGATAAAATGTTCCTGGTTTGTAAAGTTCAAATAATTCATAAACTACCACACTTCGAAATTTTATTTTAATCCGGCTTCAGCCATGACTATCGGGAACATCGGCAACTTTGTTGCAATTTTGTTGCTTAATCCTACGGGTATCAATTATCTGAAAATAGCAATTACTATTTTTCACAAAAATCTTACCTACTTTCGTCATTGACTGCTATTTTGAGTGTTGATCCATAAATTAAAACTTCACAAAGATAAATTGATAGGTATAATAATATTTTGAACATATTTATATTATGAAAGTAATTGTAGAAATGAATACTAATAATAATAAAAAAAACTTTATTAACGAGAAAAACCAGTAATTAAATTACTTATATACAAAACAGTCATAGGACAAAAAAAAACTAAACCCTAAAGGTTTGTCCTAAATAGTTGAAACTCAAGACTAAATTATTTAGTCATATCGTGACAGGTTTAAAAACACAGAAGGGTTTCTTTTGATAACGGAACTCTAAAAACACTTTAGAAAAAGAAAACATCGAAATAAATATGACTCAAAATATTACGTTCCGGACACGGTCTTGACACATGATATTTCGTGCCATTATCCGGTTAGTCACTTCAAAAGCCAGTGCCCTGGTTATTTTTAAATTACAACTCAAGACTTGACAAATAAAAAACTCCAAAATCCAGTTTTGGTCTCTTCATGGAAACGATGGAGATTCAATTCAAGACCTAATGTTAATCTTTTCCGTTGGCAGATTTGATAACTTTTATTCCGTCGCGATACGATTGTATTTAAGCTTATTAACGTTAAATAAGTCCTTCTATACACACGAGAAAACTTCTAAGCTGGCTCTCGGTTGTGGTATGTGAACATACGAAGCGACTTTGATTTATCTTGGTCTTTCGTTGAAAGAACCTAGTTATGTTTAATACAACGTACTCAATGATATGTCTGGAGATAGAATATCAGGAAGGTAGTGTGGTCAAAGGATTTAAACGGCGGCAATATTTCGTATTTTATTATTTGTTTAAAAATTTACAAGAAGGAAACGCTATAAATACCAAATATCAATTTATTTATGTTTTTTTAATATGACTTACTGATGGAGCAAGCAGATGGCCCACCCGATGTCAAGTGGTTATCATTACCTATGACAAAGCATTGCCTGTCAAGCAGTGCGTCGTAGAGCGAGCCCTATGACACACTGCTCTGCGTCCATCAATCTGAGTTATACAAATGTTAAGCCTTACGTGCGAGTCATCTTACTAGCACTGACCGCAGAATTAGGCATGATAGTAGTAGTACTTCCCCGAACGAGCCCTTCACTAAGAGATCTACTACAACTAGAACTATCTATAACCCTACTATACATTAAATACTATTAGTACTAGTATGCTCCGATCACGAAAGACTGAAAATTACAGTCGAAAACATGTCATCATTTTTTTATTTGAGTAAATATTTGTTTACTTACCTACACTTACTTAGGTACTTGTGTACCTTGTACTAGGATGTACCAACGCATTAATACATAAGTACCTACAGTACGCCAAATTGATACCCTCGCCACCCTCGGTGTGACGTATGATTGTTTTATCGTTCACTCGTGATTTTGCCTCTGCAGTAAATATTACTAGATAATTAAGTACTGTCATTGTTTATCCTTAAACTTCAAGGCTAGGTTCTTCAGAAAGTTATCACTTAACAAATATACCTTACCCTTACCTTATTACTTACCTTGTAATTTTTTTGACTTTGTATAACGAACATAGATGTCTCTTCTAGCTAATAAACTCGGCGTAACGTCGAAATAGTTACGCCGTGTTTTGTTTTTTGCATTTACAGGAAGTTTCAAATTAGATCAAAAGAGACAAAAAATAGCGTAACTATTTCAAGGTTACGCCGCGTTTAATAGTAGTAAGGTTAGAATAGAAGAGACATTTATGTTTGTTACAGACATGTATGTTCTCGTTGGGAAAAGTTATCGGCAAACGTTTGACCGTGATCTGACCGAATACTGTAATGACGTGTTCCATGTTGGTGGACGCTTTCCTAGAAGATACCTATTCACTCTTCTCTTAATACATCCAAACTATAGATATAAGGAAAATCAGACGCCACGGGTAAGAAATTCGACTCATTGGTCTTATGCAAGTAACTTTATTCGTACTCGCAACTAATTTTAATAGCTTTTAACATAACTTTCGGTTTTATTTAAACATAGAATGGAATATTAGTTTTTTTGTACACCGCTATCTTCTAATTTTGTTACTCGTCTCCTGCCTGGAAGGTTGCCTGGAAGATATTACTCATAAGGCCGCCCATTGTTCTTGTTTATTTTTACTACTGTTTTTGTATGTTTTCCTTTGTGCGCAATAAAGTGTTTCTATCTAATATTATAATATTATCTCTATATATTATTTTTATATGCTCAACAAACGTTATTCGATGGTCATAGGCAGAGGTAACCACTCTATATGGGCAAACTGCTTACTCCATCACTTTAGTCTTATAAATAAACAAACTTACCGATTCCCTTAGATATTTACCTGGCCTTAGAAATGTTTACTATGTAGAGTATAACTGATACTAAGCTGTCGTATATGTTTACATCGCTTCTCGTATTTATGAAACTTCAAAGAAACAATGTAGTTATCAAACAATTATTGCCAGAAGCCAGACGCGCTTTTTTACGTTTACCTATTTTTACTAGGATGCTGTACAACGCATAATGAGCTGACTAAGAGGTCAGTTTCCTCATATTCCTTTGTAGTTTCCCTTAAAGTGCCCAAATCACTTAACATCAGGTGGACCATCTGCTTGGTCCATCAGCAAGTCAAGCCAATAAAATCTAGTCACAATATTTTTATAACGAAATAATGAATATGTTAATGTTTTAGGGTTACCGTCAGTATACACGTTCATGATTAAATACAATCAAAATACTAAATAATGACTGTTGGGAGGGGAAGACATCGGCGTACGTATCTCAATCTGATGAAAGACGTTTTAGAGAAAGGCCTGGTCAAGAGCACTCTGAACCCACGAGCATGTATGAAGAATGTTATGAGAGTAAATGAAGCAAAAAAGGTATGTCAGGATCGTAGCAAGTGGAAGTTCGTGGTCTTTGCGTACTTCTATGGGAAAGAGGCGTAATTTTATGTCTGTATGTAAAATACTAATAACTTAAACTAATTCGAAATATGCTACTTGTTCTAATATTTGACTAATTATGTGCTCTGGAGCTATAAACTGTAGCGTAGCAACATGGTGCTACGCCGTAGAGTGTAAAAAGTTGTAGACACAACCCACAATAAGTAATCGTAGTTTTTTTACTGTGATGGAGTATGGATGGTTTGGAGTACCCATTAATTCTGTTTTGATTTCATAATAGGATGATTCATAATTCTTTCAGATTCATAATTAAAAAATAAAGAAGGTGTAGTTTTCTTTGGAACATCAAATAAAAAACGATTGGTAAAGTAAATAAGAATAATCGCAATAATGAGGTTCTCGTTTTTTTCTATATGACTCTATAGTCTCTAGTCTATGGTGAATGTTAGCAATGTATTCATATCCCATAAACCATGCATTATATTGCAGTCAAGGGCAGTTATTCGCAAATTTCATACGTATGTATAAATCACAAAATGTGTTCAAGTCACGTGAAATAAGAGACCGAGCATAATGGGAAAGAACCAAATCAATGCCACGTTTGAGCACGAACTTTCAAGATTACAAAAAATTAAAAACTTATATAATAAACTTAAAAGCAATAACAAGTGTTTGTCATTGGGGATAATCGAGAGGTATCAACTATTGCTTATGGCCTCAAAATTCAAATAAAATAGCACAGTCTTTGTATTATTCGACGACCGATGTGGCGCGGTGGGCGAATGTCCGCTTGCGACGCTTGGGTTGCGGGTTCGATTCCCGCCTTGGGAAAATGTTTGTAAGATCTGCAAATATTTATTCCGGGTGTTCTGGGTGTTTTCTATGTATAATAAAAATATCTATATTTGTAATGTATTGTATTAAGTATATCAGTCACCTAGTACCCATAACACAAGCTCTGCTTAGCTTGGGGCTAGATGATGCTGTGTGAGTTGTCCAGCATTATTTAAAAAAAAAATTTTTTTTTTAAATTTATTCTTCCACATACGGAAGAGGCCTATTGCATGCATCACTAATACTTAGGTAATAAAATTAATATACATTGCAGAACTAGCAGGTAGGTAGTAAGTAGCTTCGTTGTATAAGTGCTTGTGATTTAAATGGGCTATTTTATTTCCATAGAAAGTTAAATGGTCTTACCAATACCAACGAAAACATAATGTAGCTCTTTTTATGATTGTATGTTGTTTATCCGTTATAAAATCTTTTTTTATTTTTACTACCTCACCATTCCTAAATACATTCAAACGAAAAAACAAAACCCTTGAAAATATAAAATATCAATCTCTGCTTTAACGAGCTTTGTTTGATGTTAAAAGTTAGGTGCTTAAATTCTGGAATTTATCAAATTCGGGCATATGTCGGATTCACACCATCAAATGTGTAGAGGTCTTTATGCGAAAGTTATACCTACATGTGGTGTTTGTGGGGGCCGTGCCGTACCGTGCCAGGCCCTCGCACCCGCGAAAGGGTCTCAACTGTGACACGAGCACCTAGCGTCAAAACCACTAAAACTTTACGGCGGCAACTAGACGTCTAGCCAGGCCGCGGGCTCTGCGTCCGAAATTGTGAACAAAATACTATTCAAAACGAGTCGCCAAAAGCGTACTAACGGCCCTGCGCGGCAGTGGTAAGTTTTAATGCAAGATAAACACAGCATTCGTGGTTATCCGCCATCACAGCACTTCATCACAATCATTTGCCGCTTGAAACTAGTCCTTCAATGAACACGATATTTGCGTGATGCTCCTCACTTAGCCAGACTATCATTACTTGGCGTCAAATATATCCCAAAGCAAGAAATGGAAGAAATTTATCGCACTGTTCGACATCCATTTAAATATGAATTCGAATAATTTTGTTGATGGTGTTTAGTCGAGTTAGTTATTTCAATAACATGAAAGTGGCATCAGGTAACGACATGTGCCCTTGAAATAGGATTAGGTATGTGTTTCATTTGGCAAAGTGCCTCTTAAACCTCGAGGTATACATCAGGTGATTGAAAGCATTCCAAGCAGTTCTTTAGTTACATAATGAGCAGTTTATAAATAAGTTACTTTACTTTTTATTAAATTAATTTCAATGAACTTTAGGGCTTTTGTGCAGTTGCTATAGTCGCCTACCATATGCTACAAAATAATGTCATTACTTTTTGTTTACGTTCTTTTTCTTAATTTATTTCTAAGCGATTTCATCTCTACATTTTTAGAGCACAAATTACATGACCCTATGACAACGTTACGATACATAGCTTGTTTTAACTCTGAATATTTTAGCAGTATCATTGATAGAATATACTTTACTTTGAGTAATTTTGTCTACAGCCTCTGACGCATATACAAAATATATTCCAAACTTTACCAGTCCTTATTTTATTAGACACCTCGTTCCGTAAATTGCGAAGTTGCACTCTGTCTATAATTTACCTTTTTTATAGCTTCGCGCACCCGCATGTCCGCGCGCGGCTGGAGAAGCACATGGGCTCGAACTTGGTGCGACTCACGGACAAGACCTACATGACCGAGCTAGAGGAGAGGATACGAGCCGTCAATGAGGAGAACCTCAACAAGCGGATCTCTTCGAGAGTCGTAAGTACCGCATGCCATCTTTATCGTTTATATTGCTTAGGTGATCAAGTATCCGACGCAAAACGGTCAGATGGCAGGTTCACTTCCACTAGCTAGACCATCAGTGGTCTCTCTAAATAAATTAAGACCCTGTGTAAAAATATTCTACGATTAAACTAAAAGCTTTTATGTTTAGGTTGTAATTTAATTAGATATATATCGAGCTGTCTACTAAATACTAGAGGTTATAACAAGCAACAATTACACGCCGATACCCTAAACTAGAATCTAGACTTCTAAAGCATTGAATAAATATTATCTGAAGTTATCTTAATAAAACTCGGTAAAGAAACAATATTCCTGTCTGTTCTATGTAGTCTCGATTAGAATGAGGTCAATCTAAATGATAAAGTAAATATTTTATGAAAAGCTTACATTTGTGGAGCACGTTTTTAGGGTAATGAGGTTTTAACTGTACTGAAAAAAACATTGTAATAATAATAATAATGCTGGACAATCCACACAGCATCATCTAGCCCCAAGCTAAGCAGAGCTTGTGTTATGGGTACTAGACGACTGATATACTTAATACAATACATTTCATACGTACATATTTTTTATTATACATAGAAAACCCCAGAACATCCGGAATAAATATTTGCAAATCGTACAATATTTACCCTGAGGCGGGAATCGAACCCGCAACCTCCTGCGTCGCAGGCGGATATTCGCCCCCTGCGCCACATCGGTCGTCAAAAAAAGTGTAGGACGATATGTATATCCTATAGAAATTCATGGTCATGATTGACCAGCAATTGATTGATTGGTGTTGATACACTATTTAAAACTTTGGCCTATGGCGTCATGTAGACTGATAGCATATATTTGATGTGAAACCAATTAGCCATCCATCATGAGAATGCTTTGTTTATCTACTCGAACCCTCATTTATATTTTACGGCTTGGGGAAAGGAAAGTACCGATAGTGTGAAACTGACAGTTACTGCGAATCAAAACCATTTAAATTGATTTACCAATCACGAGAATACAACGCTTTAGAGCTCCATAAATATTATTACTTTCTGAAAATAAATTGCTTAGCAACATGAATGAAACAATCTTTGTTTATCTAAATAACTTCGGCGGCCGAATAATTGTTTAGGCTAGGAGTTATCTTGTTGCTTAACTAATTTATTTATCTCTATAGTAAACACAAAATGACAGAATTTACAATGCTGCCTAAGTTTTTGTAAAGGTTTTCATCCAAACAAACAAATGAAGGATGAAAGAGAATATTTCATAGACCATAATATTATAACTAGGACTAATATTATGTTAACTAGCAAACGGATATCTATATGAAAATAAAAAAGCCATTCTACCTACGATTTTACTACCCGTAGATACCCTTCATTTAGTCTGAATCTGGCATAAGATAAAGATTTAAGTGCTCATGAGCCTATCAGTTCACCGTTCCACAATTTTATGTTGTATATGATAAATACGGGGTTTCCTAGGCGCGTCACCTTGGAAACCAATGCTTGATGTGTCAATAGAACCTGATGATTACCTAGTTTTGAAATAGGATAAATTTTACTTTAGCAAAATGTTTTATTTCAGCTCGATGAGATGGAAAGGCTAAAACGGCTGATCCTAGTCGGCAAAACCCCGCTGAAAGAATGTCCTCCTGAGTTATTCCACCACCCTGTATTCGTTTTCTGGCGTATGGTAAATCGTGAAGTGGCCCTGGCTTCGAAAAAACGAGCTGACGCTTACTACAGGAAACTGAAAGCGTCTCAGAAGTCTGAGCAGGTACGTGCATGGTATTATATGTATAGATTGTACCTGTCCCTTTTTCTTAACCGTGTATATATTTGCATTTTGCAAATATTGCTGAGGGAAGTTTTATGAATAAACCAGCATAGACATGTAAAACCAGCTTTACCAGACTCTATCAAAAGTATTATACATATTTATCTTTTAAAAAACTTTTACCTACAAGTTTACTTTTGCAACTAAGTATCTGATTTCCAGTCAGTTGACGAAGAAGCAGAAGGTGAAGACATGGAAGAGGAAGGCGAGCAGCTCACACCAGAAGAGCTCCTGGCAAAATGCAAAGAGGAGTTGGAAGAGCAGAAACTGATAGATATAGAGAAGGGTGTGCGATTTACCGACGAACAGTTTGCAGTTCTAAAATATGAAACGAATGATGTTAAAACTCTCAAAAATCTCACTGTAAGTAACATTTAAGTTAAATTCTATTTCCTAACAATTTTAATTTACAAATTTTACCGTTCCTCACGTGCATGAACTGTGGGGCAAAGCTTTGTTATAGGCGATGGATACCACTTAATATCAGGTGGGCAATCTGCTAGTTCCATTAATAAGTAGAAAAAAATAGGTGTTCTAACTTTTGTAACCCACGTCTATGAATTTCAATATACTACGTATATGTAGAAACACGTCTTTTGGTGCGAAAAAGAATCTACTGCTACTATCTAAAAGGACGACCGACGTGGCGCGGCTGGCGAATGTCCGCCTGCGACGCAGGATATGGGTTCGATTCCCGCCTTGGGATACATTTTTATTCTGGGTGTTATGGGTATTTTTTATGTGTATTTATATAATCAGTCATCTAGTACCCATAACACAAGCTCTGCTTAGCTTGGGGCTAGATGATGCTGTGTGGATTGTCCAGCATTATTATTGTTATTATACTAAAATCACATTCGTTTGTGACGTTTTTGCTTGTATATCCGTAGTTGCTTTGTGCTAAAGCACATTCTGAGTCAATTACCATACGTTCTGAGGTTATATAAACAGAAGAGTGTTATATAAACTAAGATTTACTTCTCCACTTTCTATTATATGACACGTGTACATCCGTGAGCTGTTATCTAGTTCTTAGTAAACTAGATACATCTGCTCTAATCAAATCCATATCGTAAAGTCACTAGGTCTGGTCAAAGTGTGTTAACTTTCAAGAGATTGTAGCGGTGGGCTTACTTCTGTACCTATAAACACCGGTTGGCTAGTCTTGAAAGCCTATATTGGCTCTTCTCAGAGCAAACACATCGAGCGTGAGATGGAAAAAAAGAAATTACGCGGACGCTTTTCCGTTTATTTTTCATTATTTTTTACTTATTGAGAAATGTCACAGTTACAATATATATCCTCTTCTGTGTACCGGGCCCAGATAGATCTATTTATTATAATAAACAAATGAAAATGCAAAAAAGCGTCATTATATAAGCGAAACAGTTTTAAACGACATCGAAACTTGCTTTACACCTCTAAAAAATACCTACTTAGATACTAAAACTGACCCCGCATTTATCTGTTTTTTATTAGTTACACGTCCTCGCTGGCTCGTGACCAACCGATTAAAACTAGATCAGGCTCAACACGGCTTGACCCGAAGATCTGCGATAAAACCAAGACTAATAGCCTGGTCATCGTCGGCTCGTGTTGCTTGTTCTACGAGATCATGATACGTAGCCTAGAGTTCACCAAAACACTAACCGGTGGTTCAACGTTGATGGCATGACCATATGGGATCACGCACAATGGACCGCTCTAGAGTCTAAATGCGGATAGAGGAGTCCAATACAAGACCAAATGTGATGTGATCCTACAGCATACCAACAATTTCAACACCTTAAGATCTAAAGTTCATTATAAATGAGGCTTACGTCCGTTGGTTCTTCCTACGGTGTAGAGCATGGCCTTCATGTTTTTTTTTATATTTTTAATCGTTATGATGACACTCATAATATCTCATAATAGCTTGTCAAATAGAACAATAAACGTGACGGTTGGCTGAACATCTATTATCGTTGGAGTTTATTTAAGAGCTTATTTACATTCAGCTGCCATCTTTAACAATTAGTAAGTGAACTGTAGCCTTATTTATGTATACCAAATATAAACCTTTGCTCTAGCTGACTGACTGACATGTAGACAATGCACAGCCTAAACCGCTGGTCGTAGAGACTTGAAATTTCAGGCTATATTTATGTTGGTACCTACTACGAAACGAATTCCCGGAATTCAGCCCCGAAGGTGTGCATGTGACATGAATGAAGTTTGTAAGAAATTAGTTTCACGCGGACAAAGTCGCGCTCGTATCCACTAAGTATATTATAAACTAGCGGCCCGTCCCGACTTCGTACGGGTAAAGATCCCAAATTTTTTTGAAAATATAATATTGGCCTATGTCACTCGAGGATAGTGTAGCTTCCCAACTGTAAAAGAATTTTTCAAATCGGTCCAGTAGTTTCGGAGCCTATTCAATACAAAAAACAAACAAACAATCAAATCTTTCCTCTTTATAATATTAGTATAGATATAGATATATGATGTCATGTACGAGTATGATAATAATTATATAATATATTATTATATGTAAATGATAACACATCATGTCACTTAAATGTGATTTAAGAATCGCATACTTATTAATAAGTACCTATGTATCTAACTTGAAGATCCAAGTCCAAGTATCTACTGGCCAGTCAGTTTTCAAGGACACTATCACTATGACTTGATGCCGCAGTAATGCAATCTCACTCTCGACACCTCAGTTAAATTATGGGTATCTGTAGAAATTCAACCTTTGGAACAGGTGACGTCAAATCAGTTAATAAAAATTTAGTTTTCTCTGAAATCTGCGCTTATATCTGTTTTCACTTATATATTACCCACGTAATTAGAGCCAAGACTTCTGTTCAAAATTGTTCAGTCCAGATCATCGAAAATTGTGAAACAAAAGGTTGCTACTGCAAAAGATATAAGCAAAATGGAATGACGTCAGCAGTTCTTGTTGGTTAATTAATTGATAAATTGATTTCATGTCTCTACGATCAACGGTTAAGCTGTGCGTTGGCTATATGACAATCACTCACTGACTGCCTGATTGACTAACTGACTGACATGACAACGAGCAGCCTAATCCTCTAGAACTAAGAGAGCGATTCCCGAAATTCAACGCCTAAACGGGTAGGTACAGTGGACATAGTCACGGGCATTTCGCTAGTATTCCATAAACTATTTGAAAACAGTGATCTTTTTAATACTTCGTAGACTTTATTTTTGAGTGGTTTCTATTAACGGCAATAAATATTAAAAATAATCCAAGTGACCTAAAAGGCAAATCCAAAGTAGTCCGAGCGTTTCACTCAAAAGCCCACAATCATAGTTCTAATTTATCAATAACTGGTTTTTACTAGTCTCTAACCGGACATTAATCAATACTGTTTAGTTATAGGTAATGACCCAGCCTGATATCAACCGTCCGTGTTGATACTAGCTAGTACTGACTGGACAATCAGTAGTTGCAACACTGTCAACGAAGTACTTTCGTAGGTGTATTGTTGTTGCTGGGCAAAGTTCTTCTCCGCTTCCTTCCACCTATCTTTCTCTTAGGACTAAGTATGTTGAGTTTGCTCAAAATTTGCCAAACCTGTCAGCCTGGCACCGTCAGGGCATCACATGATAGCGCATTGGTCCACAATTAGATGCAGATATAACCAGTCATACCTTCTTGGTTCATATTATTTGGGACTAAATTAAAATTATAAAAAAAACGAGCTGTGATAGACGATTTTTTTGTGTTCTTGTACAGAAAACTTTTATATAAAATCAAAGACTAGGTACTTGACTAGACTCTTTAAAAAACACATTTCGCAAAATAATACGATCATCCCGCGTATGATCGTATTACTTTGGTTCAATCTGTGATAGTTGTAAGTAGGGTAAGTATTTGTTATATAAGCGAAGGATTTATGTAAGGATGCCACCTCCAAGGAATTATTTGTACAATAGTCTAGTTATTTTGGTCTTATCTGTGACTATAAAAGTAGGTGTTGTTATTTAACCGAAGAAGAAGTCCCACATCTGCGTATTTTGTGGCAAACATTTCGCGCTTAACCTTTTATCAGTTTAGGAAATAAACATTATTATTATAACACCAAAAAGATTGTGCTGCAATGGCCATGGCCTTCTGTTTAAAATAATACAAGTAGTATGTTTAACTTCGTCTTATTTTTTTGTTTCAGACTGTGGAGGAACTCTATGCACTTGCGGACAAAATCATTGGAACGAAACGTCTTTAATTTGTAATTCTTTTGGTAGGTATAAATATTTATTTTGGAATCAATGGATAAGTAGGTATAGTACCGCATTTAAATAGAAAATAGTAAATATTGTAAAGCTGTATTAACTTAGTGGAAATAAGCAAGAATGTAATTTTATATGCATTAAATAGTTATTTTGTTACCAACTTTTCTTTATCATTTGTTTTTTCCGACCACACCCTGAACCTATGACTTTATTTTATTTTATTTATTGGGTCAAACTAACAGTAGCACGTGCTCATACCCAACTCATTATTGTACCATAAAGAGTAAGGTATAAGATAAAATAGACAAAATCAAAGTCAAAAAGCATTTATTCAGTAAAATCCGCAGGGATCATCTTGAAACGTCTTAAATCTAGGTGAATCTAAGCGCCACTTCCTCGTGACACATGTTTAAATGTGCAACCTACTCCGTTTACCACGGATTAAGCGTTCGTTTTTTATGTACTATATTCTTCTTTTATACCATAGAAATAAAAACCCACTGATGATAATTTAAGCTATGATTTAGTTCTAGTAAAGACCTCTTTACCTAATAACCTTATTAGAACCCTTATCTAGTAGTCAATCTAAATTCTTGGATGACATCAAACACAATCCTCATACAGAAATTATTTATTTAAAAAATACAACACTCTGACTTACACAGTAACGTATATATGTACATACCACAGCATTCATACAAAATATAAAAAATATCTAAATATCAAAACTAAAAAGAACATAAAAAATGTACCAAAAAAACATCCTTTGAGTAGTTTTAACAGGCACTAGGAGCAACAAAATGGTTAAAAATATATAACAATATATTTGCTTCACTACCCTACACTTTAAAGGGTTTGGAATTGAACAAAGTTGGGATTGATAAGTTGGTCTAATGGTATTCTATAAAGCATTAATAATATTGTAAGAAGCTCCCTAAAAGACAACCTTTCAAAAGTTACATATTTAGATACAGGTACAGTCAGCTGCACTAGAATGTATACAATTCGTAACTTACACAATGGTTTTACAGCGTTACAATTAGTATTAACAGGGCAAAAACTCAAAAATAAGTGAACTTATCAGCTAATTTCATGATTTTTGAGTTTTGAATGTTTCAGAGTTTACTATAAGGTTTTGATAACGTTTTGCAAGTTACGAATTGTATACATTCTAGTGCAGCTGACTGTACAATATCAAAACTAAACAGATTCCTTGAGTACTCATTCCAGAGATATTATCACATAATAAGATACACAACATAGTAGTAAACAACTTATAAAATAATTTCTGACACAAAATCTTTTCCTGATTATCTCCTGGTTATGTCCTTTAATCGGATCATCCTGTATGAGAAACAACACCAATTATAGTTAATGCCTCCTACAGGTGATATGTGTGACTAGACTCTAAAACACATGAGCAGAAGATAAAATAATGAAAAGCTATCCGATAAGCACGTCAGTGACGTTACAAAAATACTTGTTATCAAAATTCATGGTGTGAACCGCTTTAAGAAAGCTAGGCAGCTGCATCTGACATTACTTAACATTTCTTAGAATAGAAACAAAACCTAAATTTAAAGAGCTCTTTGCGCCATGAGGTCTGCGTGTAGAGCCACTATGAAGCGCTACGCTCGTAGCTTTCTCTGCTTCGTCACAACCGGCTCTTGGGTCTACGGCGTAGCTGCGCGTAGATTAGCCCTGAAGGTTTGTCGATAGGTTGATAGATTTGATGTCTTGGGTCACCTTTCGTTACGTTTGCGGGGAATTTAGACATGTCGATGTTTAGATAATGCTTATTGGGCATTGTCATTTTAATCCATGTGACCTGTAAAGAAAAATAAGATTTAACACACAAAGATAAGTAAAATTTATCCCGTATAGTTCCGATGACGATGTATGAGTTATAGGTATCACTTTTAGTTTATGTACTTTTAGTCGAGTTTGACAGCCGTCACCGCTCAGTTTGTAGGAGCCCTGTCTTCTTAGTGTAGGTGGTGGGTTCGATCCCCACCCAGAATAAACATTTGTGTAATGAACATAGATGTTTGTTCTGTGTCTGGGTGTTATGTATGTATTTACAAAAAATAAAGTATAAGTATTATATCAGTGATCTGGTTGCCATAGTACAAGTTATGCTTAGTTTTGGGCTAGATGATGTTGCTAGATGATCATGCGCATTCAATTACTCTAGAATTTTAAGTGCTACTGATTTGATCCGATCGAAATTCGACACTAAACATTAACCCTATACTGATGGATTAGAGATGGCAATAAGTAAATAAATATTGACACATATTCATCCACCTTTTAGCCCTAAACTAAGCGAAGCTTCTACTATGGAAACCAGATAGCTAATAGAATACTTTTTTATATAACTATTTTTGTAAATACATATAACACCCAAACACAGAACAAACATTTATATTCATCACACAATGGTTTGTTCTCCGTGGGGATTGTCTAAATGTTTATCTTTTGACAGATTTTGTATAAGCAAGGCCATACATTCTTTAGAAAACTATAAAGTAGCGGAGGTAAACTCCCACTCACTAAACTTCTCGTTAAACACATAACCTGTTTGATGAGTTTATTTATGCAGAATATCTTGTTTGTTTAATCTGGCACACTACTTAGACGGATAACACACGGTACCCCTGCAGAGCACAAAGTAGAACAAAATACTCATTAGTGTGCCAATCTTGCTAATTTTGAACGATAGTTCCAATACAAAACCGCAGACTGAGTAACACATGTGTGTATAGATATACATTAATACATTAGGTTGATGGACGCGAAGCAATGCATTATAAAGCACGTTCGTAACAAACGTGACCTGCGAGGCAGTGCTTTGTTATAGGTGCAGGTTTCTTTAACATCAGGTGGGTTTTCTGCTTGTTCCATCAGCAAGTAGTAATAAAAAAAACCTTTCGTTCGTTACCTACATAGCAAACTGCGGTTATCAGAAACGTTCAATTTGAACATCAAAACCATTCAAAAATAGTGGGATTTCCTCCACGTTTAGGGCACTGAGTACTTTTATGCATGTTCAGGAAGCGGTCCATCTTATAACTAGTAGAGGTGAACTCAAAAATTACGAGCTCGATCCAGTTGTTAAGTTGCAAAATAGCTTTCATAGCATTTAATAAATTCAAAATATCTTTAGATTTCTTCGAGTATAATAGTGAAATCGAACCGTGACATAAGAAATACTCTATAAATAATTCTTATGTGTGCTAACTGTGCCACACATACCCAAGGATCGTATTACAGCAAGGGCTGGTATATCTATCTTTGCCAACAAATTAGATGTTGCTTACTTTTACTTTTATCCACTTGAAGCAAATCTACAGAGGGATGTTGGCTTTTGCGACAAGTAGTATTTTCTTATGATGAAATGAGTTATTTACTCGCAATTTAGTTTATTTACCCATCTAAGTTTATGTATTAGGGTTCGTTATTTTTATGTTATCCTTTAGCCCTATTACCTTATGTAGATTAACACCTACATAAATGTGACTGAGTTGATGGACCAGGAAGGTCTAAAATACACCCATTTGCTCTTACTGTAAAGAGTTTTTTTACTACAAATAATAACTGAGCGATTACTACCTAGAATATAGTCTAAAATGTAGTTTGGTACACTTACCTCAGGAACTTTCTCCAGAACAACTTTCTCAGCTTGGTACAACGTGTGTTGAACGGATGGTGAATAAACGCCAACGTCTGGAGGACCGGCGAATTTATCTATAATGGCGTCTTTGACCGTCAGCCACGCGTTGTCGAAGTCGGCGGTACGCATGCTGTCGTACACCCATTCTGCTTCTACGACAGTACTGTTGACAAAACAAATAAAAACTATTATACTAATAAAAATAACTTATATTCTAAACAGGTAAAGTTTGTGAGGTTGTAGGAATTCTTTTACCACTAGAAAGCCACGTTATTCGTGAGTATCATAAGTTATATATTTAAACCAACCAATGAAGTGGACACAAGTCAGCTAGTTAATATTAACTTGGTAAAGTCTTTAGCCTATGCTCGCGACGGTTTACGTTACAAAAAAAACAAAAAGAAAACAAGTTTTTGCTAAAGCTTACATTGTAACGTTAATAACCTCGTATTTTGAAAAAGAATCCTACCCAGAAATACATTATCAAGGGATTTTTTAATAGTATTGGTAAAATACATACCTGAATATTCTCTCCGCTGCATCAGTAAGGGTGGTGTATTCGTCTTGCACGAAGTCTACAAAAGCGGATTGCGTCGTCTTCAGAACTCGAAGCCCACTCAAACCAGACTTTACTGTCACAGCCTCTAAACAAAAGAAATATTACCATGAATAAAAACACAGTTACTCAGTTATTTTTTGCAATTTCGACTACTATAGGTTATTGATGACCTATGAGGCGCGGCGGGCCAATGTCGCTGTGCGACGCAGGATGTTGCGTGTTCGATTCCCATATCCCCCCCCCCCCCCCCCTTAGGATAAATGTTTGTTCGATCTGCAAATATTTATTCCGGGTGTTCTGGGTATTTTTAATATTATTATTGTAATAGTTGTAGAGCTGTAAACTCACCGTGCCGAGCTTGTGACACTTCACACCATCTGGTTGCTGTTGAAGAGAACAGGAAAGCGTGATTATGAGGTGCCCCAGCCTGCAGCCTCTCCCACGGGTATTCCAGAATGTGACACTTTGCCTCCACCACTTGTTTATACATGTAAAGGAAATGATTCACAACCACCGCACCGAATTCTTCCGGAGTTTTTACTCCATGCTTCTTAGCTAGTAGGTAGACTGTGTTTTTCTGCGAATCAGTTGCGACAACTTCTTTGTTATCGCCGATCACATATGCTGTTTCTGAGGCGAGTTTTAGTTCTGTCGACACTTCGAACTCCCTTATCGAGTGGTAGTCTCCATCTCTGTGTACGTGTAAGAGTTTGACGGAACCCTTGCCGTAGCCGTGGTCGCTGAGTTCAAAGCGACCACCCGTCTCCTCGGCTGCCGTCAGCCCCGTCCTAGCGCCCACGCTGGTGATAGGACCCATAGGACCTTCAACGGAACTAGTGTTCGATGGTTTCGCGTAAATTCTGTAAAAAACAGAGTTTTAATCCACTGAAAAATTTTCCAAACACTTAAATGCCTTAAATCCAACTTACTGGATTAATTTTCCGGTAATATTATACAAAATATATATTTGATTTGGTCGTAGTTTACCTGTTTATGCTTGTCCACGGCATTTTGAAAGGCAATCAAATCACTTGATTTTGAGGGTGTGCAGGAAGCTGCGTCGGCGCATGAGGCAGGCACAAGTACACAAACAAACTGCGACGAGGCCGGCTCAAACCCTCACTTATATGAGTACCCTGTGCTGTGACCCTTGTTATCAGACTGGAGCACGCGACATTTACTCATTTGTGGCTATACACACATACCTATTTACAATAATTATAATAAATTAGAGTTTATCTAACCAACCAAACTTATCTTTATTAAGAATGTTGTAGACTGAGATTTAAAATAGAATTTTAAAGTACGAGTACTGGAAAGAAGTCTTCACCATAGAAGACCTCTTTCATTTTCTTGTGCAATTAATAACGATTTCAATGAATTTGCAATAACTGATTAGTCATTATTGTTCCAGGACTATAAATAATGCATTACTCAAGTAAACTCATGATTGATGAGAGGACATTGAAATGTTTTATGGAAATAGCTTATTATAAGATCAACACTGATACTTAGTATAAAAATACTGTGATAGAAGAGATTTTTTTCTTTTTTCGGTTTAGGCAAATAATGTAATAATGGCCTACTCACCTAGAATATAGTAGTATATATATGAAAATAGTAGGTACACTTCATTGAATGTTATGAAAATATATTACCTAATGTATTTCCGCGTAATCTGTTATGTACGACGCGAAATACGCCAATGGAGATAACATCGTTAAAAAATAGAGTTGACGTATATCCCATGCAAGCAGATAGTGTACGTATAACGATAGAACTAAAAGCTCTTTGTTCTTAAGTTTCAATAGTACCTGCTTGTAAATTAATTCCCCATTCATTTGCAGCTAATAGAACAACCAAAGCTAACTTTATTATTGTGGAGTTCTATAAGGTGTTTTTCATGTGATGCCTATTTTAATTACCTTAATTACCTATGTATTAGTTCAAATTAAGCTACCTATGCAAAAAAACGTCGTCTTAATCGTCACCACCGGCTGTGATTGACGCCGAAGGACAACATAATACTCATAATATGTCAAAATTAATATTGTTTTTCCTCGCAAAACTGAGGAATAAAAAGAGGTAGGTAAGTACCTTCCACGTCTTCAGTGGGCAATTTCGATATTGTATTTAAAAGCATCATGTGAGTAAATAAAGTACTAGCAATTTTATGATACAATCGTAACATTTTTATGAGTCTTACTTTTATGATTAGATACATTTCATTGCTCTAAAATATAAAAGATCTAGCTCTACTTATAATAAAACCAAATGCATCCGAAACTTCAAACTAGTTGCCACTAATATAATTTTGTTAATTTGTACTGAAACAGCATATTCAGCTTTTAGTAGGTATAGATATGTTCCAAAGTCAAAGTCAAAAAACATTTATTTTGTAAAATCCAGAGGGATTATCTTGAAATATCTTAGATCTAGGTGAATCTATGCTCCGGTTCCTCACGACCAAGCCTTGAAGAACCGGCAAGAAACTTTCGGCTACCTTTTTGTATGATTCAACCGTTCTAGAGCGCTAATTGAAATGATAAGTCAATGGTTGGTTCAGATCATGTAACAAAGTCGCCGGGTACAGTCCCTACCTATATTAACGGCGCAAGTTTGGGTGCCTGTGGAATTGATCTTCTTGGAAATTTATGGAGTGCCTGAAGTCCACTTGAAGGCTTGCAATAGACTAGATGTGGGCAGGAGGTATATTCAATAAAATATTCATTACATTATTCAAATTTGCGAGCAGTCAAACGTCACAGTAGTAAAATAATAGTAAGCATTCGGAAGACAAGGTTCGAAGGACTGACGAGACGATCGAACTCATATGTTACGAAAGCAGCGAGACGAGTATGAGTCTATCCGTCTATGCCAGTCCATAGTCGGCTCAGTCAGTGGCTTCAATTTAGTACATTGTTCCGTCTCTTACACAATCTTCCGCACTGAAGATAGCGTCAAGACAAGTGGTAAACGCGACGCGTGGCTCTTTGTGACGTAGGGCGGGCTTTGCGCAAGCGCGGGCGGGCGGGCTTTAGCGCTGTGACGAGCGCTGCGCCGCGACGACGTCCCAGCTGACGACGACGCCACCGCCGCCGCCGCCGGCCGCGTCACGTTTCTCAAACGCGCACCGCGCAACCCTCACAAATTCTCCTCCGATAATGCCATCAGTTGCTCTTTAGTGAAAGTGCTTCAGTGAGCTTCCGACAGTCATCAAAAATGATTGTCCGACGCAGTGGACGGTACACGGTCAACTGGCGCGGCTTCAGGGATTTCGCATTCGGAAACAAGCCGCCTGATGAAGGTACGTCTGGCTTGCGACTAAAATCTGCATTGAGTGCATCAATATACCCACTAACCTCAACGTTACTAATTTGAGTCGTAAAATAACGTGGTCGGTAAGTGTAGACTGGATGGAAACGAGAATTTTGATTGATCTAACAATGTTCCATGACAACATTGCTAGCGTAAGAACATTTTGAATCGATCTAGCAATCTCCCACGGAATTCTATAGGAAATTGGTAGAATATTCCAAGAAGTATAAATATCAATAGGTAATAATTTACTTAATTTGGTTTTTTTTGTGGAAATAAATAAATCTATTAGATATATAAGTAGATATTTCAAGAAAAACTTACTTATTATAAAATGTGGTCGTGAACAAGACAAAATGATGTAAGAATTGTATATCTATTATACCTACGAAGTTTAGGTACCTACAATCACAGCTACTGCGTGTTGCGTGGACATAACAATTTTAAGAAAAATCTACGTATGTATTACTTATCTAACTTTATAGATAATTACAATTTCATTATAATATTTTTCTGCAAATAAAATTACTACTTACCTACCTATATAATTCATCATTTTAGCAATAATAGCTCAAGTTACTTATTTTACAAGTACCTACCTATTCTATCGAATAATAACTAATACCTAGGTACATCCCCTACGCATAATTTTTCAGAGTAGGTAGAGACACCTACCTACTTATTTACCATTTTTTACAGAAGAAGAAGAGATACCTGATTTATCAAATCATGAAGTTATATTTCTGAAAAGTATAATGGAAAGTCCAGACTTTGCACGAAGGTGCGAGGTAAGTCATCCCAATAAAACTTTTTCCATTGTTTAGATAAATGGTAGGTAGCCGAGGCAAACTTCACATACTTACTTATTAACCAAAATTTTTATTAATGTAAGATTTTAAATCAATAGGTACCAAATCATGACATCATTGCTGACTGTACCTGTAATTTCATCAGCGAACTTCTGTTACTGACTGACTAATACCTACTCTGTTCCAAACTTCCAATGTATTTACAAGCGTTCTACATTAGATATACTTGCCTATAACTCTTGATATTTCTAAAATACTTACTAACAAATCGCGCGCGAATTCGTTCATGTGAAGCTATTTTCATAGAAACTTCAACCCCCACTTCAGATACCGGATAACGGTATCCGCATATGCTAGTGCCTCCATATGCCGCTAGAGGCGCTTATCGTATCTCCATACAAAAAAATTCGAGCTCGCAAACCGAAATCCGGAAAACGTAAGAAACTCAGAATCAGCCTAGTTAAATTCCTATTGTTAAAAATCGAGATACCAACTCGAACGAACAACGTAAGTAGGTAGTATCTACGCAGGTAGAACGCAGAGGTATAGACAGCAGACAGAGGCACAGAGTAGCGAGCTTACTACCACAGAGTACTTTTTTATATACTGCTTACCTAGGGTTAATCTGCAAATTGCTACGAACTAAGGTAAAATTCTTATACCTCATTTACATTCAGCCCCTGCCGCTGCCCCTCGCGCTGCCGGCGATAATTCCCTAAATACTGCTGCAGCAGGATCGAGAGGAGTGTGTGTTTACATACTGCCCTACCACTCACTTCGCTTCACAGAGTACTTTTTCTTCGCTTTCAAGTTTCGGCAATGGCAGACGTCGAAATAATTACAGCGGCCGCGCTGTCTCTTTTTGCGATACATAATTATGTTCGATATTTAAAAAGATATCGAATACAAAAAAAGAATGTTCATCGTAGACGATGGTGGATGATTTATTTATTTTATTTATTTATTTATTTATATACATATAGACCTTACATTACAGATTAATCCAAATCGTTATGTCTAGAACATTACTACAGAAAATCTATGATATCTATCCATCGAAATAACCCTTAATAAATAGCAATAACCCTTCGATATCTAGCGACTGGAGATAGTTACCGAAGTCTATAATACTTATTCAAAGTCTTTCTCCTCCAGGCGCTCGGCGAGTACTGAGCGTCTCGGAGCAGAATGTAAACACGCACTGCCGCTCGCGCTGCCGGTCCTTTGACTTCCGCACAAAAAACCGCCATTTTGGGGAGCGCCGGGCAGCGCGAGTGGCAATGGCAGTGGCATGAGAAGTGTCGCGTTTACACACTCGTCCTGCCCACTTCCCTGCTCACTACGGCTGAATGTAAATGCGGCATTAGACGAATAATTCAATTTTGGTTTATTAAGCCTCTAACGTAAAATTTTACCACAAAGCTTCGAGTTGCATCCCCTGTCTCCGATTTCATAAAAAGAAACAGCCTCACAACTTTAATCTCTAGCCACGGTAGATATCCCCTCAGATCGTAAGAAATCTACCACGCAGATTTTAAGAGATCTTGGTTGGGCTTACCAAGAAGCACCAACTCAAGATTTATTATGAACGTCTGAGGGAGCTAGTCAGATGTACTTACCTACGTCCAAATATTACATTGGGCGGGCACATACCCATATTTTGCAGTACCTAGTAAATTTTCCATTCATTACGTATCGATGCGACAGGTTGCAAGTCCATCGCCGCAGCTAGAATACTAGGTAACTTGTTTCCTCACGATGTTTTCGTATATAGAAAAATCTTTTGGTGCAAGATCGGATTCGAGCTCACAACCTTAGGATCAGAAGGCGGAGTCGCTCCCACTACACCACTGGTGTTCTTTACTGATTTAACGATGTAAAAATAGACTCTAAGAGTTTGTCTGGGGAAGTACAAAGCACCTACCTACTCATTTCTACCGGTTCTGTGTTCCGGTTTCGATTTGAAGGGAATGGACGCTGGTAGGTGTGATAGTGTACCTACCTACATCTGTGTGGGTAGGTACATTTCATATTTTCCTTAGACGAGTAAACCACTCGTCTAAGATATTTTCAAATGGATTTAATTTTCAAAAACGTCAAGCAGCTTGCTGCGTTCCGGTTTGAAGGGTGTGGGTACCTACCGGTAAACTTACAGGCACATGAGGACATCAGCAAGTCGGATAAAAAAAAGTAACACACAAACATGGCGAATGTATAAGAGGTTTTCTCGTCAAACTTCGGAACCCTAAAAACCCTAACGTTGCAGGGGTGTTCGCATTCTCATTCTCATTCTCTCATTCTCAATGCCTGGCTACTATTTACACGGTTAGGGATTTCATGGAGGTAAAATCCTATGACCTGTTCGTTTCGTTTCGTTCTCGATCATGAAGTTATTTTGTTGTGAAAGCTGTTCCTTTCGTTCGCTCAGTCAATCAACCAATCCAATAAGCCAGCAATCAGTCAAAAAAGCCAAAGCCAGCAGAGCAAAGCTCAACTGCTTGCTGCTGGCTGGAGCTAAAATTTGTTTAGGGTGTGTTCTTTTTGTTTGATCATATTCTTTATAAGTTAATGTACTTGCAAAGCAATTCATACACACCGAGAATTATCGTGTACAAAATGCATTAATTTTATCACTGCATAATCTTATTTTAATTCAACATAAACATACAAACATAACGGCATCGGATGCCACGCCTAGTGAGATGAGTGTTTTAATTTCAAGTGCTTTACCCTGTGGGTGTTGTTTAATTGCAGTCCGCTGATTCTGAAGAGGATTTGATCGTCAAACCTGTGTCCCTGGGCAACGTTAACATCGCACGGTCTCTAAGCGAATATCGCGGTACAAACATACGGACTATTGAACAAGCTGAACTAGCTATTATTGTTTCCAGGGTACACTTCAAGGTATGTGCTGGTGGCTTGCTTGTTTGTGTCCTATTAATCTTGTCCTTTGTACCCAAAAAAAATCCTTTTCTTAGAATAACGAAGAAAAGGCATATGACATAATATCTTGTTCGAAAATAAACCAATAGGAAAAATAATACATACTTACTGAAATACATATATGATATGGTAATATGCCAACTGAATTATGCATACCTATGTTTCGCATTAATCTGAATGAAGTCCTTTTAGTCCTGCTAAAGTAGAACAGGTTGTTTATATTGTGTTTGTGTGCTGGCAGTCCAAAAGAAACAAAGAACTTCCTTCAAAAATGGTTTTCTAAAATTACCCACTTTTTCAGGCTTTGATAGATGCTCATGATCAAATAGGTGCTATTTGGATAGAAAGAGGTTCAGGGATAGATGAAAAGTTTCCCCTGATAGAAGAAAAGAAAGTAGTCACATTTGACGATAGCCCTGAATCTGAAGACATGGGACCTGTTGAGACTGTGAAAGTGGTAGGCATCAGAAAAGTGCCGGGCCAGCCTTTAGGACTAACGGTAAGCACTAATAAATATTAGTAGACATTTCTCACAGCACCATATTATGTTAACTGCACAACCTACTTATAACATACATTACACTTAGCATTCCCCTGCATGTTGTAGTAGTTGGTATTCCATTGTAGCTTATACTTAAAAATAATGGTTCCAGGTCACAACTGATGAGCACGGCCAGCTCATAGTTGCCCGGATATTATCCGGCAGCTCCGCAGCTAAACAAGCTCTGGTATCAGTAGGGGATGTCTTATTGGAGGTTGATGGAGAGCACATCAACTCAGAAGAACAGCTGAAGGCAGCTGTCTCCAAGCCAACTGAACGAATCAGCCTCAAAGTTGGACCAAATATGAAGGAAAAAGCAACTCTGTTGCCTAATAAATTAAGTGTAAGTAAGTTAAGCTAGGCAATATAGGGTCCTGTAAACTGGGGTATTATTACACTGTATAAATCTTATCTGGTTACGATTTTAAGTAGGTTTAGTGCACCAATGTCAAAACCTGTTATGGTTTCAATAACTTTTCAACCCTATTTATCATCTGCTTACAGCCAGCTTATCACAGATGAGAAAAAAAACTATAATTTGTCTCTTTACTAATTTTGGTCCTGTATTAATATTTTCTTAGTATGCATAATGTGGAATTTCATCTTTTACAGTGTTACGTGAGGACACTTTTCGACTACAGCCCGAAGGAAGATACCCTAATACCCTGTAAAGAAATTGGTTTAGAGTTCAAAAAAGGCGATATCTTACAAGTTAGTTTCTTAGCAAATTTATGTTTTTGTTTTAATGTGATGTTACATTTAGCAGTCAAGTTAGTTTCTTAGCAAATTTATGTTTTTTATTTAATGTGATGTTATATTTAGCAGTCTGTGTGGAGTTGGGAGCGATGGCGCAGTAGTATCTTTCATCCCTCTGTTGAACCCACAGGGGTGGTTTTGAGTTCCACTTGGTCTAACTCCTAAGAGTTAGACCAAGAACTAAACACTAAGACTAAGAGTTAGATAGTATCCTAAGATACTATGAAAACTGATCATTATAAACCCTATGCATCTTACCTAGTATGTGCAAAAATATTGAAGAACAATCAAACTAGTAAATCTTCCAATATGCCCTTTTCAGCTTTATTTTTCTTATTCCAGGTGTCAGATAGAAAAGATCCTAACTGGTGGCAAGCTAGCCATGTGGAGAGTCCAGATGTAGTCGGCCTAGTACCTTCACCAGAGCTAGAAGAGAGACGCAAAGCGTATGTTCCCCCAGAGGCTGATTTTGTGCATAAAATCAGCATTTGTGGAGCAAGGGTTAGTTTATATTCATAATTTGCTTTAACTATATTATTAAATACACTTCCACATTTTATACAAAGCAAGTAGTGTAGTAGAAATCCGTCAGAAATTATGAGATCCGTAGAAGAACCAAATTAACCTACATAGGTCTCAGAATCAAATCTACTATGTCCGAGCATACTTTGACCGTGTCAACGCGGCTTTAAACCACTGCTGGGAAATAAGGGATCGGAAGACGAAGCGTAGACCGAGACGGACCGACGTTGGAGTAGGTCCAAAATCGTTCATCATAGAACATTGTAGGTATGGAGGAGGCCTTTAGTTCAGCTGTAGACTTCTTCAGGATGATGAAAATGAGTCCTAATATTCGGGTAAAACTACGAATGGCAGTGCAATATAAATATATGGAAATAAATATTTATTTCAATATAATAATATCATGAATTAGCCCCTTAACTTCACGCAATAAAGACTGCCGCATTTCTTTACTCCTAAATATGAATACCACAATTGATGCTTCCTAAAACAAAAATTGAACTTTCATTCCGACTGCGCACCGACCTCTATGGTGTACACATTGTTTATTCAATCACTTCACTACATAAAAAAGAATTCACAGATCTGACTGCATCAGCTAATGTTATTATTACAAAGGTTTTTGTATGACCGTTCTGTAGTCATATCCAAGAAGTGCATAAACGAAAGACGTGAAATTATTTGCAAGAGAGCCTTAGACTGAATCATCGATGATTCATGTAATTCATAAAACAAAAGAAAGGTCAACAAAAGAAGGACGACCGCTGTGGCGCGGCGGGCGAATGTCCGCCTGCGACGCAGGGGTTGCGGGTTCGATTCCCGCCTTGGGATAAATGTTTGTACGATCTACAAATATTTATTCCAGGTGTTCTGGGTATTTTCTATGTATAATAAAAAATATCTATGTATGTAATATATCAGTCATTTAGTACCCATAACACAAGCTCTGCTTAGCTTGGGGCTAGATGATGCTGTGTGGATTGTCCAGCATTATTTATTTATTTTTATTTAATGTTCACAGTAATTGGATAATAAAGTATTGAAATTTGTGGTATTGGCCGCATTCTTCACGCGCAATGTTTTATGCATTTTGCAACTTGTTTTAGTGAAATTTGAATACCACTACCTTTGTTATATTTAAACAAAGGCAGGCAGTATTTTAGGTTCGCTACAATGTAGAGCTTTCAAACTGAAATGGGTACCTATTTGGTTTACCTCCATCTTGCATCCGGCTCAAAGAACCAGTTTGTAACCAAATTAAAAGGTAAAACAAATTCACCTTTATACAAAAATATCTGTGTATATGAAGTTCATTCAATGTTGGACAGAAGCTTCTCAGATAAATTTCCATACCGTCCAATCATGTAGGGCCTGCATAGAACACTATTGTCTCGGTTGTATTCCCGTCTAGTAGGGGAAAAGTCCTACGCTGCGCTTTTTGGAGTGTGTGCGCTCGAGAGCCTAGCAACGTTAGTCGTTATAATTTTGCGGCTTTCAGTCTGTTCTGGTTGTCTTATAAGTTATAATTGATTCCTAGGTTACGGTGATTAAAATATTCTTAATAATTTCCTTACAGATATCGAAGAAAAAGAAGAAATTCGTATACGAGTCCCGCTCCAGCGTCCAGTTAGAGGGCGCAGAATTGGCGCTTTACGAAGAAGTGGCGAGAACACCGCCCTTCCTCAGGCGTATTCTAGCGCTGGTCGGCACGAAGGGGGTAGGCAGACGAACTTTAAAGAACCGCCTGATACTAGAGAACCCGGATAGATTTGGAGCTGTCATTCCTCGTAAGTCAACTATAAAAAAAATGCTTTTAACTAAAGTAGTATAATAAAAAACGCCACAAAAAGGTTTTTTTTTTCGTTCCAGTGGCTTTGTAGAGTTAGGGTATTTTGCTAATCGGGTTTTGTCAGATGTTTCTACTAGTTTGATCTCTTCCTTTACTGTTGTAATTTTTGGTTGTTCACGCAGCTCCCTAATGTGTTTTTTTTAAAAAGTTAAAAATGTCATCCGAAGATGGCGTACTGCCGCTGAAAATAAACCTTATGCATGTAGAAAATAAAGCTGTAATTAATTTAATTTGTTTAAAATGGCTCGTTAAACCCAACACTGACTTATAATACTTCAGACACGTCACGCCCGCCTCGCCCTATGGAGGAAAGCGGCCAATCGTACTGGTTCGTGTCTCGCGAAGAGATGGAACGAGACGCACACGCAGGCCGCTTCCTCGAGTACGGAGAACACAACAACCACCTGTACGGAACCCATCTCGACTCTATCCGGGCTGTTATCAAAGAAGGTGAGAAAATAACAATAGATAGTAAGAATAAGTACTGTTACTGTTGCATGGATGAGGGGTGAAAGTTACAATCAAATGAAATAGCATCACGATTAATCCCCACGCACGGTAGATATTCCCTCACATCTCCAACCTATCAAGTACCTTCTTAAGATTTTTGAGAATATCTAAGTGGGTTAGTCAGAGGTACGTCCAGATTACATTTGGTACATTTACATTTACAGTAGTTGGTATTCCAAACGTGGCAGGTTGCAAGCCCATCACCGCTGCTAGAATACTAACTGGTTTCTTCACGATGTTTTCCTTCACCGATCACATATTTAAAATTTTATATGATCTTAAAAGTATTGCACTGGGGTTTAAATTCATAACCTTACCCTTGAATGTAATTTAAGTTATCGAACAGGTAATAGGCAGTATCATCGCTTGAGTACCTAATTACCTTAACACCGACTCTGCGATTATCAATCCGCCTGCTAAGCGTGGTGACTACCCTCACCCTATACCCTACCCTAACTCCAAATATAGAGAAGGCCTATAAAGAGAGACATTTCAAGATATTCCTTGTGGATATTACTGAATAAATGCTTTTTGACTTTAACCTGTCCAACAGTGGACAGTACATAGTAACGCAACTATTATTATGAAAATTCCAGGCAAAATGTGCATCTTGGACTGCGCCCCGCAATCTCTAAAGCTACTGCATAACAGTAGTGAGTTTCTGCCGTACGTGGTAATGATCGCCGCCCCTGGGATCGAACAACTGCGAAATCTGACTCACGCATCCAATCGTAATTTAGCGGTAAGAATACTATAAGCCAAACTTGCGGAGTAAACCGGTATTCGCGACCATGTATAGTGCGCGGTGACAATGACCTGTTGTCACCTGGTGTAAAGGTTACTTTTGGCTTCTTTTAAAATATCCGATTAGAATTCTTGAAATTTTTTTAGTTCAAAATATCTCGTAAATCAATAGTAGTTTATTTTTAGATTTTATAGAATTACTTTCTTATTATGTTTGTATGAAATCGAAGCTAGTAAAATATTGGAAATAGTAGCTTAATTGGCCCGAATGATGTAGTTATACCGGGTAGTAAGACCACTTCTAAATACTCAAGTGTAAAGTAACCTACAACAAGATGTCACGATTTTTTTGCTGAAGTTCCTATTATCAATCAGCGATGTATTACGAATATCGTTCCGCCGCAACTGGTTAGTAACCCGTCGCTGCCGAATCTTTATTTTACGAAATACACTGTCGAATATTGATGCCGAAAACAAAAAACGGCTGAAAGTGTAGATTGTGTTTCGTGTTTTCTTATTTTTTTTTTGTACCGAATCATAGTGAATCGTAGTCTGAATGCGCAGTTTCAGTTTTCGGAAGTAGTCGTTACACCCCGGTATAGGTAGATTTTTTTTTCACTAGTTAAAAATTGTAACGAGTTTTATGTAGGAATAGAATTGTTTGCGTGTAGTTGTTAGCATGTTGACGTATAATGTAATGTTTTTATTTATAATTGACGTGTTATGTGTATGTGGCATGTAGTTCGACAGGCAGAGCTCAATCCGCTACAGCTCCCGGCGCGCGCGCACTTTGGAGTCTCTCGCATCACTCTATGAGGTATTGTTCCATTGTTTTTTACAAAAAATATAGCATGTATATTACTTATAGATAGTTAGCATGTATTTAGTAGTACAAATTTTGCTTAGTGTGGGGCTAGATGGAGTTTTAAAAATGACCTAGAGTTACGACGTTAAGATCACAGGACGTTAGGTTATGGAGAAAGCTCAAAATAGTTTTTCCTGGAACGTATAGAAAAAGTCTAGCAGTAGCCTTTTTCGATTTGATGATGATGATTTATAAATTGTTTTTACCTATTAAATACCTAAATAACGCCAAAGAATGCTCGTAAAGGAAATAAAACCAAAAAAAAGAAAACAACACATAGTGTGCACTTGAATGTTTTTTTTAAATTTTGAACACAAGCAGTGCTAACACGTAATTGCTCGTTCAAATGTTCTGTGTGGACAAATTCTATGACATTTATTCCGTCGTGATACGGTTCATATTGTATCATCGAATCTGTCAAAACGGAACGATTTAGTGAAGGAATCACAATGAAGACAGAATCCCATTAGACACGACTGCGTTAACTGCCTTAGATATTTTGTACGAGACAGAGGCAGAGATAAAAGAAAAGATCCGCGCTGTCTGCTCTAGTGTAATCACTTCTATATAAAATAGAAATATGAAATGATACGCTCCTGACGATACGCGCGGATACAATGTGATTATGCCTTAAGAATTGATGGTAAGGGGCACCCTTAATGGTATCGTGGACAATAACAGAATCTACAGTTTATTGTCTTTTAAATGCTCGTAAATTAATGTTCCATTCGCCTACAGGAAGAAGATATGAAGCAAACTCTGGAAGACAGCGCTCGAATCGCGCGCCAGAACGAGAAGTACATTGACCTTATCATCACAAACAATAACTCCGATACGACTTACTCCAAGATACTAGACGCGCTGCATTCTCTATCCACCGACCACCAGTGGGTACCGGTCAGCTGGATTTATTAGTATACCTTTCAAACTTCAAAGAAAAAGTGTACCTCTGAGCGTTGAACACGTTGGTATAAAAATGCCAGCTAGAAATCTTTTTACCATTTACCCGCTGCGTGTGACTGAAAGGCCTAATCTCAAACAGTGTATTACTAAGAATTTTTGTTAGCCTGATAAGCCTTTACCTCATTGGTCAACGTTACAAGTACTATTTGCACAGGCCAATGAGGTGAGAGTCAATCTGACAGGCAACGACTAATATTTCTACTAACGGACGCGCGTAGAATATTGAAATGTATAAATGAAGTTTACTCCGGTTTTCCTAAGTAGATAGCTTTATTTTAGAAGATGGTTTTAATATGCTCCATCTTTCACGTACGGCACCTAAATTTTATTGAATAGCGATTAGTCATAATGACATATTGAGCGTAGCGGTCGCTAAAACTGTCACGCGCGCTCTTTTGTATACTTTTTCTTTGGGGTACAATAGTGGTTGAACTTGGTTATCGACACAATGGCCCATATTATATTAGTATAGATACAACTTGCTACAAGCCCAAGCTTTTTGTATGAATATGCAAAGAGCAACAAAGAAAACATGCCTATATTTTTACAAACTTTAATTATTAAGCAAAATATATTATAACACTCTATAGAAGTAATAAGTTCAACTGCTGTTGTTACCGAGGTACTAAGTGCACTGATTTTTAATTAGGTTTATTCTACTCTAGATAGGTTAAATCTTGCGTCTTCCCGCACTAAATAGAATTCGAACGCCTATATAACTTAATATTATTGGCTTTTAAACTTTACTTCTTAATCTTAATAATCTTATTTAAATTTTTATCTGAATAAAAATCAGACATCACAAAAAAAGCTTGTAATAATAATTGAAAATTAAAGAAAAAGTGCGGGTGAAAATAAAACATTTAGTAAAATATAGTTTTTAGGTAAGCTGAAGTGCCACAAGCTAAGCTAAGCTAAATTTAAACTCCAAAGCAACTGAAATAGCATACTGATAAGATTAGCATTCCATTTTGTAAGTACCATTTTAAATAACAAGCTATGCGCGTGGTTCTTGACACTTTTCAGCAGTTTTGTGCTATTTATGAGTTACTTTGATTTTACAAGATAGGAGTATTTTTTGAATGATAAATCTTGTAGGGTGACATAATTTTGTATTCACTTCAATTTATTTAAGAATTTTTCTTACACTGTAGTTTAATATTTTCAATTTCTGTTTCACCGTAATATTTATCTAATGGTGTTCATATATCCCACCCAAGGAGGTTTACGAAAAATAAGCATAGGAAAAAATTTAATGATATAAGTTTGATATGTTTTGTACGACGAATGATATTAGATTGTAAATTAGCGTAAGTACCTTTTGTCTGTGGACAACATTCAGCTTCTAACGATAGAGGAGTGCGTCTATCGTACTTTATAAAATTTTCTTTACATCACATATTTTATCACATCAGAATTTATATGAAATTATATTTCTTTTATTTTTATTTGTTTGTGGTATTTTTATACATTTTCCTAAGCGACAGATGTAATTTATTTATAGAAAGTATTGTGGTAGCTTTCTCTTGCTTAATTAATTTTATAAGCTACAATTATACTATACGCTATTCATAAGAATCTCACATTCCGTCCAATCGTTTTTGTTAATTAGCTTTAAATTTTATTATCAGAATTATTCAATATACATAATTATGTACTGCTTGCTTGATTTTATTTTATTTTTTGTTGCTTATAAAATAAAAACGCTGCTCATAAATCGACCATATTTTTATTTAGAAAACCTACTGGTTAAGTTTGTCGCGATGCAATCTTGTGTTGACGAACTGACGTCTTAAAGATGTTCGGGTCAATGTGGTTCAAGCCAGTCTCGCTTGCGACAGTTACTAACCCGGATTCTGGCACTGTTTTATCCAGCAAATGAGGCGCGAGTAATAGGAACAGTTGCTGAAACATCACAATAAAGCTATTAAATAATACTATTGTAATTTGTCCTCAATGAATTGAATGAATTAGAAATATTTTATTGAACCGAGTTCCAAAGACATACCTACTTGAACGTGGCTTAAACTGTAAAGAAACTATCATAGAAGTAACTTTGTGCTAGACTTTTTTGAGAGTATATTTCCATATACCTACATCATTAGTCTCAGAGATCAAAATATCTTTACCATGGACTTTCGCCAAAGTCGTGAACATGCTTAGACTAGCCGTGGCAATGTTAATTTCAAAAAGATTTCAAGCAACAATTTAAGTCGCGTTTTTAAAATGTAGGTAGATATAGTGGAGGAAGGTAAGTTTAGGTTTAGGTATCCAAACAAGTTTCTTTTTACACAACTTGTTAATAGAATAAGCATTACCTCACAAGCCACGCACGCAAGGAGCAATGCATCGTAGGGCACGTTTTTAAAGAACGTAACCTGCGAGGCAATGCTTTGTTATAGGTAATTGATGGTAACCATTTAACATCAGGTGGGTCACCTGCTAGATCCGTCAGCAAGACGTAAAAAAATACTAGTCTACTCTACCTCAGCCCAGGGAATCAACGGGAGATTAGCGAAAGCAGCTTGCCATCCTGGCAGGCCTAAATGAACAAGCGCCATTCTGAAGTAATGCGTGAAGGAATCAGACAGCCAACCCCAAGCTCCTTCGCGCGTCGCCAGCCAAACCGACCAGTTGCCGCCAGTGTAGACGAGGCACACCTGGGTCACAAAAAAGTAATGCCATGGACAAATATTTTGAACTAGCGGCCGATCGTAGCTGCGCCCGCGTGGCAGTTTTTTCCCGTTCCCGTTATTTTTTTGGGATAAAAAGTAGCCTATGTCCTATTCCAGATTACAATCTATATTTATTCCAAATTTCATCCAAATCGGTCCACTGGTTAGAAAGAGCAACAAACGTTGAGCGTGAAAGAGTAGGTAACAAACATCCATCCATACTTACAAACTTTCGCGTTTATAATATTAGGTAGTAGGATGGCTCTCGACATGCGCAACCAAAGAGATTTTTCCTTTGCATTTCGGCCAACATAGTACGTACCTACCTATCTAGATAAAACTTACTGGGTACCAATATTTCGTAACTCGCTTTTCTGGAGATCTTCACTGATAGGCTCTCTCTATCAGTGAAAGTGAATTCGCGTTCGATTCATTATTACCCACTTCCAATATCTTACGAGCGTCCGTTAGTGTCGCAAAGAATCGTTACTTGTCAGATAAGGCTTCATGTAATTGGCTAATGTTACAGAGACAGTTCATACTGGCCAATGAGGTGAGGTTTTATTTGACGAACAACGACTACCAACGGACGCTCGTAGTATAATGGAACCGGCCATAGGACCCGGTATTCAAGGCTTATGATACTACATAAACGTTAGACGTCGAGTAAGCCCGCCTCCTGATCCTGAGGTCGTGGGTTCGAATCCAGTAGTGCATTAATGGATTTTTCTGTTCGAAAAAAATATGTGCGCAATACTAGTGTTCTCAAACGGTGAAGGAAACCCGTGGTTTAGATAGCTTTATTACAAATATATTATTAGGTACCTAATATGTACCTTTCCAATAGTCCTGCAGGTATCTAGTTCAAAGACTTTACTTTTAGTATTCAGTACCGGGCGTGGTCCACTGTTCTGCCTGGTCATAGAAAAGTCCAGCAAATCCTTGAGGGCAGGAGATAGGCAAAGTTCGTTCAAAGGGTTCACTCGTATCGACCCAACAGCTAAAATATCGTCGGCTGTAATAGATAAGTAATTCACTATAAGACTAATGAAAAATGTAGCATGTAATAAGAAATGAGTTTCTGAAATTCAGCACCTAGAGGGGTACAGCGGGGGCTGAAGTTTGCACGTATAAGAATAGTCTAACGCGAACGAAGTCACGCGCGTTTCTACTAGTCTTCTATATTTGCATGAAATGATTGATGCTAACGAGTAATACCTACGTTGAAGAACGGCTGAATGACTTCAAGAATACTGCTTTATTATCTACTTATCTAAATTAGGTACCTAAGTACTTCTTGAAAAAAAAATTCTTTGAGATTGGGTTAGGCTAAGTAGGTACTTTCCTGAATATTTGTAATTCCATGTCAACTGAAAGCCGTCACTGGATGCATAAAAATTGCGCAAATCATCCGGAAGTACTGCCGAGTGTCTCTGTTCCCAAGTGGAGAGTGCTATGCGATCGCACGGCACTTTGCGTTCTACGTTCACATTGCATATGCGTGGGTCAGACTCTGTAAGAGAGGTAGTTAATAAACCACTTGAGTTAATTTTATTTATCTTAGCCTTACATGCTTGTATGAACAAATACCTCTAAGATCATGAAAATGTGGATGGGTTTGGGTACCTAGGAAAGTATTTGATAAAAAGATAACTAGAGAGACATTAGACGTGACAGACTGGATAAATCACAGCATGCCTAGATTGCCTAGCTAAACCTTGGCTGGTATAGACAAAAGTGCACATCAATAACGGAAAGAATACAGCAGTGTTATCAGTTTCAAATCATTCCTCTGTTTTTTTTCTTGTGATAAATTGGTATGACTTCATTTCTGTCAAAACGAAAGTGACCAGTGTGATATGAGCGTGACCACCAAAGATCATTGAATTCAAGCCACAGAATTGAATTGATTGTAATAGTACTGGTATAATGCAATGTTTCACGTAAATCTAACCTACCTGTCAGCTGTGCTACATTTAGTTACATTTGCTACGCATTTGATAATATACAGGGTGGAAAAAATCTATGGGCCCTGGAACTACCTTAAATCCTTTAGTTAGCTCATTTTACTGAAAGGAAACATTCCTTTATTATTAAAAAGAAACAAAATCGCATTTAAAAGATGTAACCGTATGTCATACGAACGAAAGACGAGGTTGTATGGTCTTATGACTTTAGCCTGCTCCAAGAGGTGCAAAAAATAAAGCTAACATAACCTACAAACAAATAAATTCGAGTTGAGCCGAGCCGAGTGTTAATGTTTTTATTATCTTGATTTCTTTGTGAATGTGCATAGACCTCACTATAATATTATTTCAAAATAATGACTAATCCAACTGCGGGTGTTTGTGTTATTAAAGCAGAATTTGTAATACATAGAACGCCTCGTCAAGATACCGAAATCAACGTGAATTCACTTGATAATGGTAAACATAAACTCGTGGACGATGAATCAGATAAATTAGATATTAAAAAACTAAAAACTGACGATGGGAAACCGAAAAACAAGAAAAAAGGCCAAAACAAAAGTCGACCCAAAACCTACCGAGACGAAAAGGTAAACAAACCATGTCCCAGTATTGTAAACGTCGCATCAGCTGATGAAAAAAAAGAGTGCCATTTTAATAATTGTAAATATATTCACAATCCTGTTGACTATTTGAAAAGTAAACCACAGGACATCCAAAGTGAATGTCATTTGTTTAACCTTCGTGGAAGATGCCCAAGAGGCTTATCTTGCCGGTACGGATCTAGTCACATTACAGAAGAAGGCTACAACAAAGTTGATCAGGAAAAAGCTGCCCAATGGAATGACGACACGAAAAACCATCTTCAGAATGCTACACAGTTGCAATTACAAAGGAGAAAATATGATTTTAACTTTTCTGAGAGACTGGTGAAGCATTTGGATAGTAGAAATCAACCTAAAGAAGATAAGAACCAAGAGCCTACTGGAGGCACTGTAGATAAAACTATAGATCCTGATATAAATAACTCAACTGAAATAATTGAAGAGAAGCCAGTAGTAAAAACTAGCGGTGTGGTGACTGATGAATATTTGATAAAACTCATGCCCAGGGAGAAGAAATCGATAGATTGGAAAGACAAATTGTACCTAAGCCCTTTGACAACAGTAGGCAATTTACCATTTAGGAGAATCTGCAAAGAATATGGTGCAGATATTACATGCGGTGAAATGGCTCTATGTGAATCTTTATTAAAAGGATTGAAACAAGAATGGGCTTTAGTAAAAAGACATGAGTCTGAAGATTTATTTGGAGCCCAAATATGTGGAAACAATGCATACATTATATCTAAAGTAGCACAGCTGCTTCAAGAGAATACAGAGCTTGATTTTATAGATTTGAATTTAGGATGTCCCATAGACTTGATTTACAAAAAAGGTGCTGGTAGTGGTATGATGCATAGATTAAATACCCTCGAATCTTCTGTAAGATGTGCATCAAAGTTGCTGTCTATTCCATTCACTATAAAAATGCGAACAGGTATTTACCAAGACAAGAAAGTTACCCATACAATTGTACCAAAGATGGCTGAATTGGGAGCTTCTCTAATTACAGTGCATGGAAGATCAAAAGAGGCAAGGTATACAAGATCATCAGACTGGGAATACATTGAGACATGTGCAAAAGCTGCTGCACCCTGCCCTGTGTTCGGTAATGGAGACATCCTATGCTATGAGGATTATGCTGAGCGAAGAAAACTGGCTCCCACAGTGCAAGGCGTTATGATTGGTCGTGGGGCTTTAGTCAAGCCCTGGATTTTTACTGAAATTAAAGAGCAAAAGGTTTGGGATATAAGAAGTAGCGAAAGATTTGATATTCTCAAAAAATATGCAAATTATGGCTTAGAGCATTGGGGCTCAGATACACAAGGAGTTGAAAATACAAGAAGGTTTATGCTGGAATGGCTATCTTTCTTGTACCGCTATGTGCCAGTTGCTCTTTTGGAGAGACCACCTCAGAAAATTAATGAAAGACCTCCACCATATTTTGGAAGAGATGATTTAGAAACCCTTATGGCATCAGGAAACTGTACAGACTGGATCAAGATCAGCGAAATGTTATTAGGACCTGTACCAGATGGATTTCAGTTTGTACCAAAGCATAGAGCTAACTCATATTAGAGCGAGTCTATTATATAGCACTTAAAAAGTTGGGAAAAATAAAAACTAGTTGTTTGCTATTTACACTCAGTTTTACTATTTTGCACCTTATCTTATCTACCAAAGTAGGATTTACGTAATAAAATCACTAGTACTTTTGCTAGGCTTACCTAGCCTACCCGGCCTTGTACATGCTTACATTTACTTTGGCTTCTATATCATCATCAAAGTCCATTAATAGGTAATTAAGAGAGTTAGTAAATTATTGAAGTCTAAATAGATAAAAAATATAAATAATAAGCATCACAACTTTAATCTTTATCCGTGCTTGGATAGTAGATATACCCTCCAATCTCTCAGCACCAAGTACCTACTCGAGATTCTTCGAGGATGCCTAAGGGAGGTAATCAGAGGTATGTCCAGATAGTACACTTGGTACATAACCACATAGATTTCTAGATAGATAGTAAATAATCAAACAACTATACAAACCCAATAACTTGGTAACTCCTAATGTTATGTTTTCATAAAAGGAGTCTTCTGAAACTAAATCTACACAGAAACTCATTTTAAAAACACAATAGAACCACTTAACAGATTTTTAGAATTATATCATTTTATTTGGTTTGCTTAGGTACCATCACAGAAAATATTCGTTCACAGAATACTTTGTTAAATCGGAAATATTTGTTGTTGCTAGGTACCATGGTGACCTGCGCTTTATTTATACCAAAGAGTATCGTTTCCAGGTATCATAATAATATTCGTTTTTTATAATCACTTGTCATCAGGTGGATTTTCATGCAACTTAAAAAACCGGCTAAGTGCGAGTCGGACTCGCGCACGAAGGGTTCCGTACCATTATCTATAATAAAAACAGCAAAAAAATCACGTTTGCTATACAAGAGCCTACACTATTTATTTTATTATATTTTCTAGTATTTGTTGTTTACTTTTGGGTACTGAAAAGCTTTATCTAGGTACCTACCTAACTAAAAGATTTCTGTCAAAAAGCTAGGAGATACGGAAAACATAACTTAATTTCTCAAATATTGTTTATCATTTCACAGTGTCCATTACCTACAGAAGATTACGTTTTCAGGTCCACCAAAATTACAAACAAATTTCAATGAAAAAACTTTATTCTTTCAATCATCATAGACATGACATTCAATTCAAACTTAGAATTACGTTAGGTAGATCTAAATTCAAACCTAAGTTAAGTATTAAAATTTAAGTTATATAAACTAGATATCAGTATTACAGGCTCACGCAGTGGTTCCTCACACACGATACTTTACATAATAGTAACCTAAGTATTACTTCTTTATGTGCACAATAAAAAAGTCACAAAATGCATTCACATTAATCATAATAACTAACTGATTATCACTGTTTGCACTGACCTCCATACATACACACCACTTGGATCAGTATAAGTTTATTTTGCGAAGTTATAAATATTGTATAAAATAAACATTGCCTGAAACGGCACTAGTTAATTGCTATAGTAATATTTAAAGTATATTATATACCTACCTAAACATAATCTTAATATAAAGATAGATGCAGTGCAAAGCTGAAAATCCTTACTGAGAAACCAAAGTTCACATCATCTTCATACAGTATACAAAATGTATGAAATAGCCAAACACATAAATCTCTACTTATAGCAAACATGAGCTAACTCTGAACTTGATTGCTAGTCATTATTTTATCCAAATCGGTTTAACGTCTCCTGCGGCGACGAGAATCTCCATTATGTCCATTTTCTGCAAAAAAAAGGAACATAATTCATATTTATATAAAATTAATTTAAAATGCAATGTATGAGGTAGAGAGTTAATAAATTGTGTAGGGTCCATCACCAAGTAATTTGGTAGAGGAATTTGAATAACATTTTGTGTTTGTGAGTCGGCGGAAGGATGTGTGAACCTGCACATTATTTTGTAAGTGAAAGAGAGTCACTGGTTTAAAAACAAACCTCGTCACTTTCACCTTCGGCGATTCCTCTGGCGGCCGTCATTGTGCCCCGCGGAGCCGTTGGTCAGCGCACCCAGACCGCCCTCCGCATTTCCGTAAGGCCTGCCTGGCCCGAGGCCCAGACCTTGCTGACCGTAAAAGCCCGCATTCATGCATCCGTTGTCATACGATTCATTGCTCGCATCGTCGCCATGCTGGTTGATCCGTTTGTTACTGGCGTAGGAACCAAATGCGGTAAAGTTAGCGCCTTGCGGGGCGACGGTGTCAGCGGTCTGGGGCAGCATGCGCGGCAGGAGGCTCCCGGGGGGCACATCGAGGCCGCCAGAGCCAAGCGGGCGGCCGGCGAGGCCTCCCAGCCCGCCGGAGCCTGCTCCGTCTGAGTCAAAGTTGTCGTTGTCGCGTCCTCTTCCGCGGCGGCGGCGATCACGACCTCGAGAGCGGGAGCCCTCCGAGCCACCGCCGCCGCCGTCGTCCCTGGAGCCCAGGCCGCCGCCCGAGCCGAGCCCTCCGCCGGAGCTGAGCGATACCTCGGAGCCGAGGCCCCTAGATGAAGGAGGGGCGTAACCAAGCCCGCCACCGCCGAGGCCGGTAGATGACGCTCCGAATCCCCCGGACGCACCGAGTCCACCGGCTCGGCCATGCTTTCTGGAATCTGACTCGAGGTCGCTTTGTCCCGAGCCTCGGGCGTGAGTACCACTAGAGTCGGAGGGAGGGGGTGGCGGCGGTGGGGGCGGGGGCGCCGCCCACCCGCCGGCGGCTAGCATCGGCATCGGCGCGGTGCCGTACGGAGACATCATCATGCCGTACTGGTCGGCGGGGAAGAAAGGGGGGGGCATCGCAAAGCTCTGCCCGTTCAGCGAAGGAGGAGGTACGCACATGTTCATCTGGGGAGTGATGGCCATGAGGGCCGGTATCTGGGGAGAGCTCTGATGCTGGACGTCGTGAGGTCCGTTCAGTTTAGGGAGCAGTGCGCGCGGGGGTGAGGCGGTGCGCCTGCCGTTGTGGAGGTCAGGCGCGCTCTGCTGCAGCTGCGGTCCGATGGGGGTAGGAAGAAGCGACTTGAGAGCAGGCGCGGGCGTGGGTAGGAGCGCCGGCACCGAAGCCGGCGTCGGCCCGATAGAGGCAGGTTTGAGCGAGCTGCACTTGCCTGAGCGTGAGCGGCTACGGGAACGGGAGCGAGAGCGCGAGCGGGACCTCGACGAGCGGCTTGAACGGCTGCGGGAGGAGCGCGACGAACTGTGGCGTCGATGGCGGCGGGACTTGGACCTCGAGCGAGTGCGTGAGCGACGTCTCCGATCCCGCGACCTCGAGCGCGAGCGCGACCGTCGTCCGCCACGCCGGTACCGCCCGCCACGTCCGCGGTGACCTGCAATCAACATTATAATACTATACAGCTAATTTATTATTATACATCTCCTAGGTAGAGGAGCCAGCGTCAGACATCATGCCTAACACTTAAGAAAAATTAAATCAGTAACCTTCCGTGAATTGCACTTTTTTCTCTTGGTACTGACAAATACGTTAGTACTTTAGAAACAGTGTGGCTACAAGAGTCAGAGTTTGGGTTTCAATCTACCTTAATTGAATGTCATCCTACTAAACAATATAAAATGAAAATGTACTGACGTCGTCCGCCTCCGCCACCGCGTTCAGCTAGCTCTTGCAACTTCGGATTGACGACTTGTTTGGCTTCCTTCAACACGGACATTAGATCACCGGCTTTGGCGGCATTGGACGGAGTAAAGAATGTATAGGCAGTTCCAGTTTTATTTGTTCGTCCAGTTCTTCCAATCCTATGCACATAGTCTTCAGAGTTGCTGGGATAGTCAAAGTTGATGACGAACTTTACGTCATCAACATCTAAAAAAATTTAATATATGTTTAGAGCACTGTTTTCAGAGTTTTTATTGATTTGATACAGATAATTTGACATAAATATTACATACCTAAGCCTCTAGCAGCGACGTCTGTGGCTACAAGTATGGGCGATTTGCCACTACGGAAATCTGAAAGTGGTAATGTAAGATTAGGATAACAAAACTACAAAGGCTGCAGTAAACACAATGTAAATTAAAACAACGTTATTCTGCTGTTTCCAAAATGTTCACTTTCTTGAATTTTCAGCTGCATATCTAAATAGATCCTGTTGTAATGTGTCTGGTGTTTATCCTCTTTTAAATTTTTTTGTCAGTAAAAAAATTGTGTATCCTCAATCATACTTACGATTGGAATAAACATTCCATAAGTTGGGATTTCATTCCATTTTTTAGAACAAAACCAGTGGGTAATTATATAAATACATATACATACATACCGAGAAATATACAATATATATTCAACAAAAATGAGAAAGCTACCAAGGGCCCATGTGTTTCATAGAGACAGTTATCATTCACTAAACTTAATCTTGTAATAAACTTACTAATGATTGAGTTTCCATCACCACGCAAACGCGGTGTGATGGCACACAAAATGGGAAATTTGAGATCGAATGGGAGCCGCCTTTCAGCTCTGAAGGCGAGGGACGATCGTCTCGCTCCTCGCCCGGAGCGGCGCGCGCGTCACAGGGACGGCACACGCACGGCTTGGCACGCGAGAAGCGGCAAGGACGCGTGAGGCGGGCGAGCGAGTGAGTGTACTCTATGCCCCGAGTGCCTCGCGTGAGAGGCCGGCGAGGGCCCGGCTGCCCGGCTGCGCGACGCTAGGCCGCCGTCGCCACTGCCGGCCGCTCTCCGCGCCGCCGCCTGCACAGGCAGACATGAGGTCACTCTCTATATCCCATGCGACTATCCAACACCCGACAGGCTCGCATCTTGAGTCCGCCACCGCTTCTCGACGATCCTCGTTACAAAATTACAATTTCCGGTTAGAAATCTTGTTGACTTGAAGAGAACTTTAAATTGCAATAACATAAAAAAATAAAGTAAAATATAATCATTTTAACCAACTGCTTAACTTGCATGTGTATGTAAATAATCATACCTTGTAAAACCCAGTCACGTTCATTTTGTGATTTGTCACCATGAATGCATACTGCTGGCCACCTGTTAAAGAAAAATATAGTCAGTGAGTTATAGCAGAATTCTGTGTCATTTATTTAAGATAAAATATTGGTAGGTATATACTGACCCATCTCTCTTCATCTTTCTTGTAATGTCATCCACTCTTTTTTTTGTCTCTATAAAAATGATGGTTTTGTTTTCCTTTTCAGCCATAATTTCTTTTAGCAGTGTGCTCAGTTTGGTTTCTTTTTCATATTCCATGCAGACATCAATGATTTGCAAAATATTGTGATTAGCAGCTAGAGAAAGTGAGCCAACATTAATCTGCTGGTAGTCTTTTAAAAATTCTGAGGCTAGACTCTGAACTTCTCTCGGCCAAGTAGCAGACCACATGAGAGTTTGTCGATCTGGCCTGATCTGTTCAATAATTTTTCTGATTTGAGGTTCAAAACCCATGTCTAACATTCTGTCTGCCTCATCTAAAACTAGGTAGGTTGTTCTCTTCAAATTTGTTCTTCCGCTCTCTAGGAAATCTAGTAGTCTTCCAGGTGTTGCAATTACGATCTCAACACCCGCATCTAAGTCCCTTGCTTGAGGCCCTTTTGGAGCTCCACCAAATAGACATGTGTTATGAATTTTAGATGTGTTAGCAAACTTGTCACAAACTTCTTGAATTTGTTGGGCCAACTCTCTTGTTGGAGCCAATACCAATGCTAAGGGGCCATCACCCCTACTTGATTTAGGCTGGTTATTGATGTGTACAATTGCTGGAAGGATGTAAGATAGTGTCTTGCCAGACCCAGTTGACGCAATTCCCACCATGTCATGTCCACTGAGAGCTATGGGCCAACCCTGAGCTTGAATTGGAGTTGGCTTTGTAAATCCCATTTTATCAATTTCATCCATCACATAATCTGGGAAACCAGCTTCTTCAAACGTCAAAGTGGGCTTTGAAATATTACGGCCTTTTAGGGTAATCTCGTTAGAACTTCTCCACGATTCTACTTCGGAGTCTGGTCTTCGCTCTACGTCTGGATGCGGAACATAAAATTCCTTCTTGAAAGGTTTTAGTCTGCTCATATCCCATTTTGGTTTTCTTAGATTAGCACCGGGGTTGCTTCTCCGTCCGCCACCACCAAAGCCGCCGCCGCCAAATCCACCGCCACTGCGTCCTCCGCCCCCGCCGCCACCGGACCCGAGCCCGTGGCGTGGACTTCCACTACGGCTCCTACTTCTGCTTCGGGTGCGGCTGCGACGCCTGTCCCGACTGCGGTCCCTAGCGTGTCATTTACACATTAGTATAGTTAGAATGTAAATACCGTTTAAAACCAAACCAAGCATGTTTGTAACCTTTCGTATCAAGCATTTAGCTATTACCAGTTACTTACCTTCCGCGACCCATTGTGTTATTATTTAATAACGAATAAACAGCTTGAATTGAGAATCACTTTTACACAGTTTTGATCACAATTTTGATCGGATGAGAAACAAAAAACATGGAAGTTTAGTTCATTGACTTTTTCTTTATTTCATTAGAAAACAAAATGGCGCTATTAGGTATTCAATTTGCTCGCCTCGCCTGACGCTCGTTTTGATGGAGTCCGATTATTGTACGACCATGCAAAATTATGACTGTACATTCTCAACCATGGAATAGACAACTAACGAATGCCCGATTGGTCGAAGGAAAACCTTCATGCTCAAATCAAGTATTGTTTATTTAAAAATATATTACAGACTAGTGAGTAACCCTCCTGCAGTGTCGCATACAAGTGCAAGTGTTGCTTTACCTTTGCAAAATAGAGTTATTCTAACAACTAAATTTCCTTCATTCAGCTACATGAATGAATGGAAATGGAAGGAAGGTCAAGGAAAGGAAACTATCTGTGGTTGGAATCCATTTTCTGCGTTGTTGTGACATTTTGCATTTCGCTTTAATTTTTTAGAAATGCTTTGTGAAATAGATAGAGAAGCCTGAATCACATGAATTAAGTGATGAACGACTTTCAGTGTTATTAGCTGGTGTTTTGGAGACCTACTTCTAGTTTGCTGAAGTAATACACTATGGGTTGAAATCGTGATTGCTATCGGCATAATCACCATTTTTCATGATATTATTGGTTCTAAGCGCCTTTTAGTTATTACGACAATGGACCTAAATACTAATATATCTGCAAACACAGAATTTACAGAAAGCTCATCAGAGCCCAAGTTCAGCACACCTTGTAACAGTGATAAATTTTCCGTCATCCGCATTCCTGAAGATGGGGAAAAGTCCAGTAAACACTCCTCCAAAAAACAATCAAAAAGAAGAAAAAAGAGTTCTAATCATGCTCGACCTCTCCCAAGAATTATAGTGAAGCCCCTACCGCCTCCCCCACCTCCTGAAAACAGAGAATGGACAGCAGCTTTATCATACAGTGAATCAAGTACAAGTAAGCCATCTACAATGAGAGAGGTTCTGGCCAGTATCCCAGGTTTCAGTATAAAACCTAGAAAACGCAGTGGAAAAAAAATATCTACAGCTGCTCAACTACAGCAATCAAGAGAAGGCTGCATTGATCTGGAGACCCCAGACTCTATACTAGTTAATACAAATATCAGACAACTACTCAATAAACATACATTTTCACTGCTCCCACCTCTATATCAATATAAATTAGGGCAGCTACTTCCTAGTGTGGATCGCCTAAGTCCATCAGGACGTCTCAACTCATCTAGTCTCAATAATGAATTCTTTGCACGAGCCTGTCTTGAATGGCAAACAAGTTTATCTGGGGGAGAACTCACACCAGAGAGTCAACAAAAAATGAAAGTGGAAGCTGAAAAAGAAAAAAGCAAAATTGATCCTTGGAAACTGAAACATTTTGAACCTATTTGGGGAGAGAAATCACGGAGAGAAAAGTCTTCTGTTGGCTTAAACTCAGAAAGACCTTCTCTAAAGACAACAATCAAACTGAGGCCCACTGCTTCAATAACAAGCAGTAGCACTGTACCAAAAATTAAGAAAAGTAAATCTGGCAACAGCAAGCGAATGCGGTCCGTTGGAGCTGTAACAAGGTCCTCCACAAAGACAGATGATGTGCCTGATGAATCTACTAGTGCGAGCTGTAAATCAAATGTACCCGTTCCAGATTTACTCCCTCTCAAGCCCCTGAAGCTTAACAATCAAACATATGAAGAGTTTCAATTGGATGGAAATTTCTCAGATACATCATCTATCCAACGAATGGATGAGTCTGTTGCCACAACACCTGTTGATCCTCTGTTACTGCCTGATGATCCTGAATCCAATGAAACGAAACAAGAGCTAGATATTACTATTATTGTAGAAGAATCAAACTGCTCAAAAGATTTCGAAGACGAAGGTACCGAATTAGATAACAATCTACAAATTTGCAAGCGAGTGAGTGATGATAATGAAGGATACAGTATTGCTAAGAGAATTAAGTTTGAAGAGGATGACGAAGGGGATAATAATTTTTCACACCCTGAAACAGAAACAGGAAGTATCAGCTATTCCGATGCTGATGTGCATTATGATAATGAACAGGTCTGCAGCAATGAGGAACAATATGAACCTGAACAAACAGATACAAATGAAAATAACACAATTATTTATGAATGTAAAAGTGAATCTCCTACACCAAGTTTGAATCATGAAACTAATGCTAATATTATTACTGATACTGAAAAGTTGATTAAAGACACCAAAGCAAAAGAGACTAACCTACAAGAGGTGGATGACAAGACTATTAAAACCAATGTTTTCACTCCAGAACATTTCAACAACACACACAAGGCAGTGCTGGATGATAGAGAGCCTATGCCAGAACACTGCTCAGCTTTAGAACAGGAAAAAACTTTTGGAATAAAGCATGTTGAAAGTCCCATACCTCCAGCTGTTATTTTTAAAAATGAAAATAATACACCAAAAAATGATGAGAAAGAAAGGATACCACAAAATGCTAACTTAAATTATTACGAAGAAAGATTCAAGGATGCAGAGTCCTTTATTTTGGAAACTGACCTCTCATCAATTCTTTCTTCACACCAGCCACGTAAGTTCAGCAAATTATTATATAATACATGAACAGAATAAATAAAAGTGAGTAAGAGAGCAAGTAAGTTTAATTTATCTTACTTTTTTTTTCTTTATACAGAAAACGATGATGTGAAATATGTCCCTCATCCAAATCTAATGGAATTATCTTCTTACATCAGTGAAGCAAGTGAGTGTAATTATCTTATACAAGTTCTGTGGATAGTACAGTTAGCTTTTTATCTGTTATTTAAAGATTTTGAAACTGTCAAAAAACTATTCATACTACCCTCAAAACTATGAAATCTATAGTTGTATTGTTAGTTTTCAGTCAGTTTTCAGTAGATTAATGAAATTGTGTTTACGAAAGTGTTCTGTTAATTAATTTGTTTTTATTTGTGATTTTAGATGTGACTGCAGTAGTTACTATGCCATTGACGCAAAATTCTTCAATACCTATTATGGAAGTAGCCAATACACCAGTAAGTTTGCACCTTTAGTACTATACATATTGCTTAGTCTGGAACTCTTTATTATTTGTCTCAAAGTAACTTACGTTAACCCTATCTTAGTGTAAATTAAAAAAGCCCCACAAAAAATGATAGGTTTTATTTTTAAGCTTCCGTAATAGTTGTTAGATTTAGGCTGCGAGGCAAACATCGGAACTTTTCGGAAACTACTAATTTGCCAACTTTATTTCTTTTATCTATTTACTTATGTATTTTAATAGTAGTAGAAGGGTTCTTTGTAAATGGGTCATCTGGGGAAGTGTATTTACAGGTACATGAAACTTAACAACTGTATGATTAAAAGATTGAAGGCTATGTTTAAAACAAGTTAAATAAAATAAAAAAAAACATTTTTTACAGCAAAATCTACTAAAATGTACTTACATTTACTAGCCACACAGCTCAGTTAGTGGTAGCTCTGCTTTCTGTGCTGTAGGTTGTGGGTTTGATCACCACAGAGGACAAAATTGATGTAAATTTATGTAAATATTTAGGTGTTATACCGTATACTAAGTACCTAAGTATTTACAAAAAAAATATATAAGTATTCTATCAGTCATCTGGTTCGTTAATTTGGGGCTAGATGATAGATATCGTTTAATTATCGTTTTCGTAAAATTTTATTTATTACTAGCTGTTACTACAAACTTTTGCATTTATAATAATAGTAGGATTATTTATTTTATTTTAAAATCGTCTTTGTAGATGGTTTCATACCCAGATGATAGTATGCAAGATGCCGCTAAACCTAAAAACTCAGCTGTCTCATGGAAAAATGAAAATGAATGGCCAAACAACGAAAATGTCATAACACTCCGTCCATTCTCTAATCTAACCACAGACAGTTCAAAATATGTAAGTGATGACTCGAAGACAAGTATGGACGATATTAATATGAACGATGAAAATTGTATGTATAAAGAAGATAGAGATGCTAACTTCAACATGGAATCATCAAACTCCTCGGAGAGCTGTCAGTCAATGAAGGAGACTTTGAAACAAGACTTAGAGCCGGTTACTAGTTTGGTGTCTAGTACAACTGTTACTAATCTCTCAGTCAATTCAACCACAATGACAAGTGTGAGACCTTCTGGAAAAAAATCCAAGTTGGGAAAAGATACTAACAGGTAAGTTTTGTAAATGAATGTCACCGACTTTACCTGTGGTTAACTAATTTTCATTTTGAGTACAAAATTCGAACAGGGAAGGGACATAAGTTAAATGTTCTACTGCCTGTCTCATTCTAATTCTCTCTTAAAGTATCGCCTTTGACAGATGGGAATAATGGTCTGGTTGTCTTGCGTTATTTATTTATTTATACTCCAACGGAAATGTTACCCGAACTTCTTGTATAGCAGCTGGAGAGGTCTGCGCCACGAAGGTCGTATTAAAAATGAAAGGTCGTTAAATGCTTGAAAAGTACATTTACTATTTCCAGAAGCCGTATGTCAAATAAAGTCCCGCCTGGCGCGGTGAACCTTGAACGCAGCTATCAAATTTGCCAAGCAGTAATACAGAACAGTCCCAACCGTGATGCGTTGCGGGGTCAGCTGCGACCCCCGCCAGCGTTGCTGACGCGTGCTTCCCGACCTCCGCGTCCACATCCGCCGCCGCCGGTATTACTGCGACAGATGCCTGTCTCCCTCATGCAACATAACGAGGTATACATGCATCTTATTCTACACTTTGGAATCAACTACCTGTGCTGTAACAGGGACCTTTCTACACCCCAATAGAGTAGTCTGCTATGACTGTCATTCGGTTTTTCCTTAAAAAATATTATTAACTTCGTAGTCTATCATCTACGATATACCTGACTGACTGACATAAACCTCTGGTCATAGAGACGTATTGGTTTTGGTACGTAGGAGTGTACTAAAATAAGAATTCCGGAAATTTTACCCCTAAGAGGGTAAAGGTGTAAGTTTGTATGAAAATAACTTATGTGAACGAAATTTCGCGCTTTTCAATATTATGACAAGAAACACTGCTTTATTTTTCCAGATAAATGAAAATAGACCAAACAATGTGGGTCAGTACATCCTGGTACAAAGGACGCCCAATGTGGCGCCGCGGGCGTCGAGTGCTCCACCTGCTAACCAGAATTCTAATGTTGTAAGTAATATTTGAGTTAATTTACTTATTTCTTTGACACAGTTCATTGAAAATTCAAATGAAATTATAATTTCGTAATACTATCATGAAGAAAGCACATAAGTACTATCATGAAGAAACAAGACGCATACTAACAACCCATACTGACAAATCCATATAATCCATCCACCATATTTTTTACAGGTAAAAGTTTGACCGTTTGTAACCGTTTTACCATATCTTAGATACGCTGGACTAGGCCAAACGGATGGTTAATTGTGACACTAGCCACCATTTTTCGATACAATGGTGGCGAGGGTGTTAGCTCCACTGTTCGTCAGCGTACGTCCAAAATTAAGCATAATATCTAGTTGTATCAACGTTATCATGCTTGTAGCTATATCTGTAGTAAAATAAACGATTCAACGTTTCAACTTTACAGTTATGAATGTTGTAAAGTTCCTAATTAGAACGCGAATTTTGGCGTAAATTAATATGAACGGGTATGAAGTCGTTGTATAAAAACTATTAATAAGTATTAAGTTGAATTAATACTATTCTGTCAGTCAATGAATGTTGAAATTCAGAAATCCTTAAAAGAACCAAGGTCACCGACATAACTCGCAGAATTAACTTAATGTGGCAATGGGCTGGCCATATAGATTTACTTAGAGCTAGATAGCGCGGTACTGTGTGAAATGACCACTAATATATCTATCTATACCCATTATAAGAATCTTTGTCCTGATTGACTGACTGACATAATATAGACAACCTAACAACCAGTATCATAGAGACTGAAATTTTCAGAGTATATTCGTCTTTCGTCTTGGTGCGTAAAGGTGTACTAAAAAAGAAATTCCTGAAATTCAATCCCTAAACGGGTACAGTTTGTATAAAAAAAACTTAGTTTCGCTAGTTCATTCATAATTTTTTGTTTTATTTCAGAGTGTTGCTCGCTGCAGAAGTGTGGGTGCCGACGACGCGTGTGTATGCAATCTCCGCGCGATGATACTCTGCAAAAAATGCGGTGCGTTCTGCCACGACGATTGTATCGGTTCCGCTGAGCTCTGTCTCACCTGCTTGATTCGCTGACCTTACTGTAATGCTCTTGCCATCTAGCTACGGCCTGATTCGAAGACTGACAAACAATTTGTTTGACAGCAGCTGATACAAGACATAATAGAGTCCAAATTGTTGGTGAATGAAAAATACATGGAAAATTCCGTGTATAAAAAACGCACGTCGGGTTTTCTGTGTGCGAGTAACTTCTGTCTGATACTCTCGACCGACAATATAGTACCTTGATTAGATTTAAAAATTATTTATTACTATGATGTATCCAATATCATGTTTAACTATAACCATCTGTTTAACCCTATAATACATTAGTACCTAATTAAATAATCGCTGTATCCAGATTGATTGGTAGAAATGTAGATGTGTGTTAAAGGTTGTTAGGAATGGTGGTGCTATATGTATGAATGTAATGTGTAATAATTATCTAAAAATACATGTATTCACCTGTCGATAGTGTTTGACTTGCTTAGGAGTGTTGCAAGCCAATAAAGTACGGAAGTCACGTGGTGCTCGCGTCGAATCTGTGAGTGTAATGATTCCTCAGCTCATTTCAGCATCATTCATTTTTTCTATTTATCAAAGTCATCACATAATGTTGTTCCTAAATGTATGGGATTAACCGCGAAGACTAGAAGCGTAGTTCAAGCTGCAAATAAAAGGTCAAGTACCTTTTCTAGCTCAAGAAATCACCTTGTCTTTGAGACAGTACTTTTACCAATTTAGGATTTTAGCACCAAGTTTGTTCGTCTAAGTTAGGGGAAGCAGAAATAATTTTATGATTTTTCGTGGTATTACCACATGGTTTTGTGTTTAGATTCTTTGTAGTTCTTTTGTTCAGGGTCTGACTATTTTCCGTTATTGGAAATGCTGATATTATGGATGTTTTTCCACTTACGTATTTATGTGTAAATCAGGATTTTGTTATAATGTTTACTTGTTTAAATTCAAACGAAAGGGATTTACGTGTTAGACATAGTAATTAAGGTTAATAATATGTTTTGCCATTATTATTTGTATAATTTACGATCATCACAATTATTATTATATTTTAGGGATAAAGTTAGTTTAGTTATCGGGCATCGATACCTTCACAGCACCATCAAATTTTTCATCTATCTACGTATAGATCATAAGTATGTACATAATAATTATAAGAAGGCTGATGAGCTGATTGGCTAGGCTCTATCGCGTAGATATACAAAACATTGCTTCATGTTAATTTTTTTTTTTTAAAGTAATGTATACCTGCTCTAAAGTATAATATTTATAATTGGTTATTATTATGTTTTAGTATCTTTCGAACATTTAGGAAAGCTACACTGCTAACAGAATGCATAAAAAACCAAAATTATAATCTCCCATCGATCCCATTACTTTTAATAATACCTATTGACTTTTTTTCAATTGCATATAGTAGGTTATATAAAAGTAAACAATTAATCGTAGTTATTATAGCAATTTGATAACCACTTATTACATACATAAATAAACTACTTATCTACTTTGTCTAGAATATTATAGATGCAAATTGCATCAGGCAATAAATACTTTACTGATTTTGAAGTACATGGAAGTAACTACTTACTTCTTATACGAGTAAACCTTACTTCCATGTACTTCAAATCCCATGTACCTAATATCTAAGATTTTTGAAATGTTGCCGATCACCACAGCTTAAATAAATGCAGGTTTAGCTCTCACACAGCAGCGATTCCAGACAAGAGATTTTCTATTGTATCTCGACCAAAACAAGAGGTTAACGACTATTAATCCTAACAGTATTCTAAATAGATATTTGTGAAATATGAAACTATGTTGGTACTTTTTTATATCAATACAACTCTGATTTTATATCAATACAATTCAAAGGAAAGTTCGATAAAAAATATTTAATCAAAAATAATCATGTTGTTATTTATTGGTATCTAGTTTTTTTAGTATTACGAACTTTAATAAAACTATGTTCTACAAACAACTTAATTTTTTTATTCCGTTCGTTAGTACTTTAACCTTTACCCATTAATTACGGTAGGTACCTATCTACTTCATTCATACTGATATACCTACACTATACGTAGACAAGTTGTCTCTCTCCCCTACTGGTTAGGTCCGTCAATTAATTACGGGGACGTAGTCTAACGGAATTCGTTCTGTAATGCTACCTATTTAGTAGTAGTAATAAAGTCTAAATTAAAAAAATATTTGAAAACGTCACCGAATCTGTTAGAAGCCACCACAGAGTAGGTACTTTTTTAGAAAGCCACCTTGAATGAATGAATGAGTTAAGTGTCGAGAGTCAGTCACACACAGTCACTTGATCACTTCATTCATTCAGTCAGTTTCTCTTGTGAATGTGCGCGAGTGGGTTGTTTTGCTTCCCGAGCAAGAAACGAGTAAATAATAGCCGCTATTATGTAGAATCTCTGTCTGGTTTCTGATAACTGTAATATTCTATTGAATTCTTAAAATGTCGACCGTTCTACTAGCTGTTGTTGCAGTAATTCTGTGTATTCTTTTCCGAATACTGAATGTTAACAGCCAGCCCCAAAAACCAGTGATTTACGGGAAGGATAGAGGATTCATTGAAAATATTTTGTTCATATCACCTTTTCTAAGCGAACCGTAAGTATCAACAATGTATTTGTGTTTTCAATACTCAAGTAATATTTAGAGGCCGCGCGCGCCGCTACCGTAGTAACCTAGCGCTGATTTTCAGAGATTGTGAGTGATGATGATGATGTCATAACACGTACCTCGTGAATCATAAATTTGCGTTTTAGCCATATCTGGAGTAACGCAAGTTAACTTATTGTAAGATACTAATTACTTACGATCCTACCCATTTCAATAATTTATATTTTAGGATGTAGGTACCTACCTACTCACCTTGGTTGCCAAAACAAACAAACTCTTGTTGTATTTATATCAGTCAAATATGTACCTAACTACCTCAACGGTTTTTGTAAACTGTGACATCTATATATTTTATTAATTTATAACGAAGTCCTCTAGGATTCCAATATTTTAAAGAGATCTTATTTATCTAGTTATCCTTCCTTAGAGACTAAGTTTCTTTTAATTTTTACAGTTACATACCAACCCGATTATGGGGATTCAGTGGACATGTTCAAACCATTCTCCACAGCCTGATTGGGAGGGTCAGATGCCCCTGGCCTATTGGTGGTCGCATATCTCTAGTACTGCCTGATAAATCCACACTCACCTATGACCTATACGAGCCTGTTGGATCAGAGCATGAAGGTAAATAACTGAGCAGATATAGACCTAAGTTTAGTGCTGTGCTAGAAAGAAAATATAGAAATAACTTTTCAAAATGTGTAATTGAGTGCCAAGGTAAAAGTCATTCATTCTGTATGATCACAAGAATTATATTGTTTTGTTATAATTTGCCAGTGCCCTGAAACCTAGCTTAGAATAACAGGCAAGAAATATAACTTGCCGTTATATAACCACATTTGTGCTCCAGAAGAGGGCTGTCCATGCAATTTATAGTCCCTGAGTCCCTGAGAATCATTACGAAATATGTTTTATAAAAAAAAACCCTGTTAATTATGTGTGTAAATTTGATGTATATTTGCAAAAATATTAATTTATTTACCAAAAATAGTGATAGCCCTAATGGTAACACAAGAAACAAAGATTGCCGTTCCTGCTACTAGGTAAAGTAAGTACATATATTCTTTGTAATGCATATGCTTCTATAAAAAAGTTCCAAGCAACATGCACCTGATGTCTATTAGTAAATTTCGAAATAAGTAAATAAAACAAATAATTCTTCAAAAGCTTACTGTAAAATTATATCAATGACAGAGAAACTTAGAATTATACTAGCTCTAACTTCAAATCTTAAAATTAACTTTTAATTAGATTCCTGTGATTTTGACTAAAGTTTTTTTGGTCTTACCTAATTATGAATAGAAATTGTATGGCCTAGCTTTTTTACCCTAAGAGATAATGCAATTCAATCTATTTTTAAAAGACACATAATCATTTCACAGCAAAGTGAATCATCATAGGTTTACATAATGAACAGAACAAAAAAACAGACTTGTTAGACTAAATAAATAAATGTTTTTCAAGTTTTTTTATACCTCAGACTAAGTAAAAAACTAGTCAAGTACGAGTTGGACTCACGCACGAAGGGTTCCGTACCCTCTGTAGGGTATCTATAATAAAAACGGCGGAAAAATCACGTTTGTTATATGAGAGCCCCCTTAAATATTTATTTTATTCTGTTGTTTTAGTATTTGTTGTTATAGCAGCAGCAACAGAAATACATCATCTGTGAAAATTTCGACTCTCTAACCAACTCGGTTTATGAGATACAGCCTGGTGACTGACAGACAACGGAGTCTTAGTAATAGGGCGGGACCCTATTACTAAGACGCCGTTGTCTGTCAGTTGTGTGTCCGTTGTTTTACCCTTTGGTTATGAAACCCTAAGAAGCGTATCAACACCATTAAAACATTTAAAAGTCTTATATTATTTTTTTTTTTTTTTATTAGTTGAATTCAATCGTTTTAAAGTACCTATATTATTATATTTATTAATAGGCTATATCTCCAGCACAAATGGTATTACTCAAACAAAAATTGCCTATGGGCAGTCCTGGAATAGAATTTTACGGACTTTTGATCATAAGTTTTCCATTTCATTTCGTAATAAAAATAACTGGTTCATTGATAGCTCAATAAAACAAGCAACTCAAGGGCACTACTACCTTGTGATTTGTTTGTGTATAAAAATAATTTTAATTTCAAAAACCTGAGGACCGACGCACCGTTGCTGGTCAGCGTGGCGGCAGTATTACAGAAATCGGTGAATTTATGTGTCTCTAATGCTTTTATATATGTCACCGAAAGATATCAAAATCCGCAAGTTTATAAATTAGCGATTATTTTCTAGGAAATTTATAAACCTTCGTAGGATTCTAAACGAGAGATAAATTGTATTATTTTACGCCCACATTTTCGCAAATTTATCAATTTGCGACGTCTCGTGGTAAATTTATAAACTAACGTATATTCATTCGTAAGATTCTAAACGGTTCGACCAATCACAGAAGAGCTTTTAATTTTACGCTTCTTTAAAATATGGAAAACAACACACTGCTCTCTGATTGGTCGATGTTTCGATTACCTGCCTAACAGCGCCAGAAATAAAACTGCATGATCTACCTACCTATACTAAGGTACAACTTGACTCTTTAGTTGTGTCTTTTGCACTCGCTTTTTAGGGCGGATCTGACTCGGAAGAAGAAAAAACTTTATCCGCAAGTTTATAAATTTCCTAGGAAATTTATAAACTTGCGGATTTTGATATCTTCTGGTGACATATACACCAAGTAATAATATCAAGAGAAAATATTTTTTTTTATATAAGTTTTTATATAAAAACACAAAGTGGACCAAGATCATAACAAATTGGACCTCCCGATACAACGCGAAATGAAAGAGGGGCAGAGAGCTCCAGAAATGGTCTGATGATATAAAGAAAATCACAGGTCCATTGTGTTCAAGACTAGCAAGCGATAGAGGTTGGAGGAGACCTTTTTGTCCAAAGACCGGCGAGAACGGGACTGAAACACAGTGAAAACACAGTGCAAAAGTGTGATTAATATGTAAATATTGTATACTAAGGTTCTTTTCAGCAATAAAGGCATTGAAATTGAATATGTATGCAAAGTTACATTATCAGCGATTAAAAGAATTAGAGATTTCTTTACGAAAATTGCAATAATGTAACCCCTTCGACCTTATTTATATTGGTCGAAGTGTAACCACCTTGGATTCAAGAAATTGCTTTTTAGTCAATAAAGGTGTGGGCTGTGATAACTAGTAATGATACATAGACTAATGTACTATGATATATTGTATAGTACCCATATTTACCCATTTTGTTATTAACTTGATTTTACTCAACATTGAATTTCTGTAACATTTCATCAAGCAAGGAAACTATCGGAATTTCTATGACGAGTAAATCGAAACTGGTCATATTAATTTATTTAGGTGTTAGAGCCTTCACTTGACCCACTGTGAGATTACCCCCTTGAATTTTGCGCGGTTGCAGTGCATTCCTACCCTCAAATACCTAAGTGATCACGTGATCTTGTAGCGAGTCGTCGCCGTCATCGCTGGCTAGTCGAATGTTCCTCAGTACGTCTTTGAATTTTGACGGAGCATGTGCAGTGCGTAAAATAAAAAGTTAAAAGTTAAAGTGAATATAATAATGTAAGTACATAACCATTCGTATTTAAAGTGATAAAATAAAGTGAAGTACGATACACAATGCCTGTCTCCGTTGGGAGTTACAATTTAAGGGCTTGTATTGTATCTACCGACTCGATCAGTGCTTGTCGCGAATGCCCGCTCTTCGGACGGCAGACTCGTAAAAAAGCAACAAAAAGATCTTGTGCAGATCAATCCTGATCACATTGCCCGTCTTTCAGACGGCAATCTCTAAATACAGTTACATGCGTTTCATTGTCAGACGTCATGCATACGGCTAAACGCAAACTGACTAGCCGACAAGGTCGGCTATATAGCCGACCTGATGGCCATGTGTATCAAACATATTGGAACTGTTTTCAGCCGTCATGTCGGCTATGCAGCCGACATTCGGCACTTGTTAGACTCTAACAGTCTTCTGTTTCCAATGATGATCCCGATTTCTCGGTACCTTGCAGATCATAGACCTGACAGACCGCACAACCCTTGATGACATGGGTAAAGGGGATCCTCCCCTCGACCAAAAAGATCTCTATAAAATGTTATAGACGTTTTGGGTTATTGCTACCTTCAAGACTGGAGGTCTTGGGAGATCAATATGGCTTCCTACGAGGACCTGTTTGGGGACGAAATATCATCTGATGATGAAAACCGCCTACGGTTTGCTATCCCTATGGCACACCTGGTGGCTGCATACGGCAGCACAAGGTCGTTGAGTGAACACAAGTATTAAACATTGAAGATAATAATCCTCAATTCGCCTCTGGGTAGGCTTTGATCAATTCATCTTTCGCGAAGAAGAAGGTTCGCCCCACAGATACTTTCGGTGGATTTTCGTAGAATCTGATGATAATTAAAAGTCAATTACTCACACGACTAGAAGCTTCTCTAGCCCTCAAAGGTCAAGCCATGACTCTCACATCATGTGGCCCTGTGTCCACATCAGCTGATTCTACAATAATCATATCTCGAAATAGCAAGAAGATCTTACAGTCCGGAACTGTTGCAGAAGGTCGCTACAAAAAGTCTAGAGTCCTTTATGGAATATCAAAGCAAACTGCTAAAGATGCTTGTGGCCATGCAATCCACCAAGCAAACCGACCGATCGACATACAGGGTGGTTATGAATAACATAGACTCTGATAGTCAATCAAAAGATGAAAGTGGTGACTGAGTTACCTCAGAAATTACGAAAATGAGCCAGTTTCCCGGGAAAGATTCTGAAGGTAGAATTGGAATAGCGGAGAAAATTCTGGTGGAACAGTGGTTTCATTGTTCATCACGTTTGAGTATTCAAGACCTGGCAAAACATTCGTTACGTGGTCGTTCAAAAACAATTTCAAGCTGCTCCGGTTTTTACGAGCTAGCTTTAAAGTTAACAGCGTTTTAGCGCAGCTACTCCAAACTGGCAAACAGTAACACTGCTAGAGAAATGGACATCTGCCTAGGCGCTATCATTCACGGCGTCTTGCAACAGGGAAATAATTTCCATTCCATATACAATGCTGCGCCCCTAGAAATGAAATTACATTTAAATATGAACTTTCTTGTCACCAACTGTCCCTTCCGCCGAACATCTGATTAGCTAATACAGTATGCTTGTGTCAAAAGGGCAGAAATAATACATCAGCGAAGATAGGTTTATAAACCTATAAATAAAACCCTGATTGAGCTCCTTCATGCTTTTCCGCCATCGTATACTCATTTATTCACCGAACTACAGCTAAGAGATCTTATAAAACACAAGGAGGAGTACATAGGTATTTTCCGGTGAGGAAACAATATACCTACTAACAAAACTAAGTCTAAACTAAAAGCGACCGCAAATCAAGAAAAGAACCAGGGTTCCGAAGGGCCTTCCAAAAGAAGACCATATTACCGGGCCTCAGCCCAAAGCTCGATACGAAGGTAAACCCAAATCCTAGATATTATAATAACTTTCGAGCAGGGCAGGAAAGCGAATATATTCAGGCTTGGAAGTCCCTTGGCGTTCCTAAATCTATACTCGCGGTCTTACCCGAATATAGGATACCCTTTTGTGCGCTCTCCTCCTATCAGAAAGTGTGACACAATCAATAAGGATGATCTTCTAATACAATCTCCATTGACATGGCAGCAGAGATGCGAAAAAGTTGAATTGTAAGGCTACTGTTGAAGAATAAAATGCTCAAGCGAATCCAGTGCCCTTTCCAATGTTTCTTGGAAAAAAAAAAAAAAAAAAAAAAAAAAAAAAGGGGATGGTTCTAATAAACCGATTTTAACCTTAAGATACTCAATAAGTATCGTCAACCTCCGAAATTTTAGCTACTAAATCAGCATAAACTCCCTCTTTGTATGAATAGTCTTGACTATATATGGTTAAAATAGACTTATCACAAGCTTATTTCCATAAACCTATCGATAAACGTCATCGGCGATTTTTGGTTTTAAATTTTGACAATACAATTTATGAGATGACCTACTTGCTCTTTGGTTTAGCCACACAGCTCCCTATATATTTGCTAAAACCACTAATTGGGTTGAAAATCTTTACAGAAAAATGTATCAGAATCATCGTCTATATAGACGACTTCCTCTTTATTATACCCAAACCCAAACATACTCTGCAAAATCAATTCGGTCAGAAACGTCTTTTGAAAATGGGCTGGCTCATAAGCTATCAAAAATCTCCCCTTTGCCGAACCTCGACTCGCCTCGACGAGCAGTCGGTTATTTGGAGCTCCTCTGGAACATCGAGAACTGTTGCCGCAGGACAAAACACTAAAATGTGCTGCATTAATAGTAAACATGCTGAATAACCAGAGGTGATCATGGTGGTTAACAAGATATAAATGTACACTTCGACTCATTTGTCATTCCGCTGGGTCGCCTACACGGCCGCTTAATTCAGATAGCAGCAAATAAATTACTGATAAACCAGAAACATAAACGGTTTCCGTTACCAATCAACGTCTCAGTAGAACTAGAATGGTGGCTGCTAAACCTCGCTCGTTTGTCCCCGATACATCATCACGGAGAAGTCACGGCGTTTGTTACAACCGATACAACGGGGTTGGAGTGGGGAGCAACAATCGGCAACAAAAAGCTAAAAGTCCACTGAAGCAGGAAGCAGCAAAACTGGCAAAGCAATCGAAAGAAACTATGGGCAGTGTTAGAAGGTTCCAAGAGGAAAGGGCCTCAACTACATGCTCAAACCGTGTGATCCAGTCAGACGACAGATCCGTTGTGGCCTACATTACCAAGCAAGGATCTCTTCGCCTTCTTCATGTGACTCACAAAATTCTAAAGCTGTCCAATCAACATTAAATTAACTTTGTAGTCCGGTACATTCCTGGACGATATAACGGCACAGCTTATCGTGGTCGACAACACTTACGGAATTGACATTGAGTCAAAAGACTCAAGATATTTTCAAGATGGGAACACCGGAGGTGGATTGGTTCGCAAGTGCTCGGTCAGCTATCTTCAATAGTTATGTAGGCTAGGTTGTCAGAGATCTAACCTGTCTCTTTGTTCAGTCAGTTGCCAGTGGAACATAAAACTCAGTAGGGTATTTCCTGCACCGGCTCTTATACCACGAGTCCTGAGACGCCTTACATGTTGTGAAGGAACATATCTTCTGGTAGTCCCGAAATGGGAAAGGATATTCTGGAAGGCAGAGTTGAGGCAAAGGACTGTAGAACTCCCGTTTATGATTCCCAACCTGCACAAGATTTTGATCGATCTCAGAACCGGCGAACGACCTCCAACGATAAAGGAAATGTGTTTGCTGGTTTGGAAGGTACAGGCTGGGCCTGGTACATCGAAACTTGGCCGGTACATAGAAGAGAACCGTAACCTTCTGAAAACTTAATGGCGCAAATCAACCTAGAAAACTTACGGTTCAGCCTTCCGTTGGAAGTCCTGGGCAAAAGAGGGTAACGTCCAGGTCGATAACCCCAAGCCGGAAGAAGTAACGAAACTTATTTACCACCTTCACAAGGAAGTCAAACTGTCGTCTAGTTCGTTGCTCAACATAAATCAGTGGTCACCACATTTTCAACCCCGGAAAATAGCAAGGGTTAAGCAACCACTTAAAAACAGTTTTGCAAGTAAACCATCATTTAAAAAACCGTTATCTTGGGAAGTGGGTCAACCGATAGACCACTTGAATTGTTATGAAATAGATCAAAGTAGTTTATTAGTCCCGTCTTATTATCAAGTATCCAGTATTGAGTAATGAGTATTGAAGTATCCTGTTATTGTGTCCGCACCTTCTAGTCTCAGGGCGATGCCTATATGATTTAACACGTCTTGACATTTGTCTTGACTACTTTGAAGTTCATGATGACTTTATAATATTCTGGCCTCGCGTAGCACAAAGATTCTGCTAGTTTAGACAATTAAGATGGAAACTTGTCCGAAATAGCGTACAAAAATTAGATGTTGTTTTTGGATTCATATAATAGTTATTGTTATTTAAGCTCCACGAGCTAATAAAACATCAAGATTGTTTATTACAACCGGGGGCTAAGTAAAAGCTACCTCGAGAACAGTTATCGCAGGTTAGATCCGAAACCTGTTAGAATTTGTGAAAATATAATTTTACCTGGTACTTTCAGAGCAGCAGTCAACTTTGACAATTAGTCGAATAGAAACCTAAGTCTAGATGAAGTTCTTTGTTGCGGAAATTGAAGAATTAAAGATGCTTTCATAAAACATTACTCTTAAGGTAATGTTTTATGATTCCATAAAAAACACCACAGCAACATCAGTTTAATGTAAATGAACCATTTACATCTATAATAATGAACAAACGAATTGTTTAAGAAACTTTTACAGGCATGTTAATTCGATTATTTTCAACAGAAAAAAAAAAAAAAAAAAAACATATTTTTTTTGGTTATTACTAGCCTAATTAAACATTGTGTTTTCTATAGAAACATAATATTATGTTTCCTTTGGTTACCTACCTTGTATAATAGGCCTACCTTATCACAGTACGCCTTGCCATCGCCGGCAGAATATAAACACCTCTCACAGTGGGTCAAGTGAAGGCTCTAACACCTAAATAGAACCGTTTTCCCCCCGAAGGGAAGAAAACGAATATTTAGGTTTAAGCCGGAGCTTGACCCACTAAATTTGCATTCCTTGCCGGCTTGTGAGAGTACTGAGGAACATTCGACTAGCCAGCGATGACGGCGACGACTCGCTACAAGATCACGTGATCACTTAGGTATTTGAGGGTAGGAATGCACTGCAACCGCGCAAAATTCAAGGGGGTAATCTCACAGTGGGTCAAGCTCCGGCTTAAACCTAAATATTCGTTTTCTTCCCTTCGGGGGGAAAACGGTTCTATTTTGAGGTACAGAAGACTACATGACCGATACATTACCAGGATATGCTCTAGTGTGTTTAACTTTAGTACTTAAGATAATACATAGAACTAAATCACGGTATTAACTAAACGGATCCACAATCCGATATCTTGATTCTGCTTGGTCAAAGGCACCATATAATTTATTCTGTGGTATGATTAGAGTACCTCCCATCAAAGATCCATTCAATAAATCATACGGAAACACATCTATGTAAACTACGCATGTGTGCAATTTTCCTTCGACTTTCCCTTTATGTGTAGGTAGAAAGTTATTTAATTCGACAACCATATCTTATATATCTATGGTTACATAATGATCATAAAAGGACATTGCCTAGATATATTTATTTGTAAAAGTACCTACCTAGGTAATGGTGTATCCTAATCCTAAGGACATTGTTCACCAATTATATTCCTACCATCTAATACTTTCAACAGTTTACAATAAAGATTATTCTGATTCTGATTCTGATTCTGATTCAATACTTTCCTAAAAAAACTTTGGTCTACTTTCGTAAAAATAATTACCAGGAATTTTGATTTGATTTGATTTTGATAGTAATATTATATTAGTTAAATGTGTGTTGCGCTTTATATAGGTAGGTAGTTATTATTATAATAATTATAACAATATATACTACCGCACTGGTGGTGGTCTAGTGAAATGGATAGATAGAAGCGACTCCGTCTTCTAATCTTAGATGCTTTTTTTTTCAATAAGTACAAATATTTTCTGTTTGTGGTTTTGTACTAATACATCATCTAAACAACATACCTACATACTTACTTAAAGATTTATAAATTTGGTCAGTGTGTACCGTATACGCTATAAATCAAATTATGAAAATGCATTTAAGAATTCACGGGAGCCATTCCCCATTGATTGCGGGAGGATGTCATTTCCTATAGCCAGTTAAAACTGACGTAACTAACTTTGTTAATATGAACTAACCTTGTGTGGGTGTAGTTTAGATATTGATTAGGTCGATAATGTTTTTTCCTCCATGATGAATCATAAAATCATGTGTTTAGGTGTTTACTCTGTCTGCTCTGTCGGAGTCTATCACAATTCTCACATGCAGCATGTGCAAACAATGCTTTGCAATACTTATGTAGTTAGGAATTTATAGTGTACGTGATAATTTGCTAGAATATAGCATAACGGAACTTTCTAAAAAGATAAACCTAAAAGTTATTTCTTTTAAACAGGTTCCGTGTATATTATAGTTAAAACCTGTCTTAAAACTGTACCGAACAGGAAAGTGGAAAATAATTAATCGGAGGTTTATAAATACAATGCATAGAATTTAAATATAAAGTGCTATAATAAATCGATACATTATGTAATGCCTGTGGATTCAGACTAACTACGCTGAGATGATAATAGGTTAGAGATATAGGTTTAGATAATAGGTTAGATCTTAGATCACGCCGTAGAAACTACAGTGTGCTTGTCGTAGCGGCATGAACACTTACTTTAATAGCCTACTCTGATCGCATTCATAAACTAACAAAATCCTTAAAAAATTCAAAGTTTCAAGTTCCAGAAACCTTGAGTTTTCATAAAATATAGATGCTATTTTCTATTTTTGCAGATGATGTGACGGTTGCCATCTGCCCCGGCATAGGTAACACTTCGGAAAGTGTTTACATTCGCACATACGTGCATTACTCACAATGCCACGGCTACAGATGCGCGGTGCTCAACCACATCGGGGCACTCAACAGCGTGCCGGTTACCGGCAACCGAATATTCTCGTATGGTGAGTCATTTGTACTTGATTGTGTCATCACCAGCGTGGATGCATCACATCACCAGCTTAGTTTACATGACAATAGGATCTGCTTACGTGGCGCGCACCATTGTTCGCGCAGGACTTCGGTATGGCGAGTCATTTGGTACTTTATTGTGTTATCACCAGCTTGGATGCATCACATCACCAACTTAGTTTATATCACAGTAGGATATATCTATTTGCGCGCCCCATTGTTCGTGCAAGACTTCAGTTTACCATATCCGAAGTATAAAATTATGTCCTTCTCTTTAGTTTTAGCATATATCTACTATTGCTGCTTATATGTACCTACCTAATTCAGCAAAAAAAAACTGGTCAACCAGATTTACTTTAATACTTTAATATAACGTTCGGTGATTAACCAAATTTTACTATTTTCACCGTATCTCAGTAATTAATTTAAAAATGGTTTTGTGACTTTTAAACTTTTTAATTGGACATCCCGTTTAGTATTACAATTAATATATGTATAGTAATTTAATATAGTACGTTAAGTATAAAAAAAGATTTATTTGTCCTCTTATTTAAACCCCATATTTTTATAGCCCCCCCTCCCCGTACAATTTGACTTATATGCTTACCAGTAAATTTCTTAACAACCCGTAGCTAGCTAATTTTATCAACACAGCTCGTAAGTTATACCTATGCATAACAAACATTATGACATAAAAAGCAAAATTGCCCAAGTTACCACAGAGATGGAAGATCGCTTCGCTCTTTCGATAAATATCAAAATTACGCTAGCAATGTAGAGCTATGAGGTAATCTCTAGGCAAGCAGCAACCCAACACTCTTGAAACTCGTGTTGTGTATTATGAGTTGATGAGGCAGTTTGTTTATATCTGTTTGCAATAAATATTGTACTATAGATATTTTTCGTATACCAATTATAAGAATCTTTGTCGTGACTGACTGATATAATGGACAACGCACAGCCTAAAAATCACTGGTCGAGAACTTAAAATTTTCAGAATATATTTGTCTTGGTGCGCAGAGGTCTACTAAGGGAATTCCCGAAATTTAGTCCCTAAAAAAAAGTATAGCGAGGGTTGAAGTTTCTATGAAAATAACTTGCCGTAGACGAAATCGCGCGCGTTTCACGAGTATGATATATAATTTATTTCGGTGGTTTTCAGGTAGGTATATCATTTGATAAGTGCTAATTACTTGTAGTTACGAGTTTTAAATAATAATAATCAAATGTTCGTTCGATTTCGTTGCACAGGGGTATGCTAGCATAATAAAGGTTGGTACTAATAGCTAAATTTAGGCATTTCTTAGAACTTATACAGTGGTAGCTCATAACCTTTGATTATTTTGTAAATAATCAAAGCTCATAACGAATATAAAAAGGGCTTGTACCAGGGAGTAGGCAGATAATTTAGGTATACCAACTTCAAAGTTAAGGTAGTAAATGGTAGTATGTAATAGGAAAGTGCTATAAATAAAATGATGTCGTTATTACTGCAATGAGAACGGTGCGATAGCATCCATCTTTACTCAAGGCTCGAATAACCTGAATTTGTATATCTTGCGTTTATTTTGAATACAGACGATAAACAGAGTTTCATTACAGTTTGATTATTAGAAAAAAGCAATACCTGGAGTATTGCTTTTTCTAATAATGAAACTGCAATAAGAAGTATTCCATTTAATGTAGTCGTTCAAGGTAATATAAAGCTATATTTGTATACTTTTCCACTTTCTTGTTTTACTAACATGATTCTCGAGTCTAGAATCGTAGATAAGAGGATGACGACGCAGAGATACGCTAATTTAATTGATATATTGTACTTAGATCTTGCCGTTTTGATAGGCGGTGATAGCGTTACGTCAGTCTCTGTTATGCCTGTTTATGGCATGATTGCTTTGTCAGATGATTCAGACATTGTCAATGAAAATTTTTAGACTGTCAATATACTGGTATTGTAGTGGTTCTGTGAGAAAAGGTTGTGTAAAAAGGGGATGCAGTTTGTGGAATAACGCAAACGAAATCGCGAGAGCAGAGCTAGGTAGTAAGATAAGCAATACATTGGTATATTTAACCATATACCATAGCACGCGGGCTGGGTATTTGATTTTTATGAAAATACCAGAACTTCTCAATAGAAAACCCAAGTATAGGTGAATTTTATTTATATACATTCACTCATTAATTTACAAAGAGAACCTTAATCTTGACAATTTATCAACCTGTAATTTTTAAGTACATCTTGTTTCAATGCCTCCGAGTTGTTTACTCTGGTTTGACTTGACCTAGGTTTTGCGGACCACTTTGAATTGATTTTTACGACTATGTAAGGTTATTTTTATTATGAAATAAAAACCTGATTATCTTTGTTCTGACTGACTGATATATAAAAAACACACAACCTAATCCACTAGTCGTAAAGGCTTAAAATTTTCAGGGTATATTTGAAATTGAAATTTGTGTGAAAATTCACGAAAGTTTACGCGGAAGGATTCGCACGCGTTCCGTTAGTATGGTAATAATATGCAACCTTGATCTTGGCAATGATCTTAGGTAAAAAAATGCGCTTTGGGATCCAGCTAATCTCTGTACGATAATCGCTCCATATTTCTGCCCTGCCGGCCAGAGTAATTAACTGACGTCACAGTGCTGCAGGGGGAAAATCCTTTACCGTTGTGTATGCGCGTTTTTTTTATGACGTGCTGATGAAACAAGCAAATGGCCTCATATTAAAGATTACTATTAACAAAGCATTTTCTCGCAAGTCACGTTCGTGGGGATCGTGCCCTACGATGAACTGCTTTGCGTCCAACAACCTGTAATTTCACCGGCACCCACACCCTTCGAACCGGAACACAGTAAGCGGCCTGCTTGCTGGTAGAAATATACCCGGTGGTGTATTGAGAAATACATAAATATCAGGTGGACATTTTACACAATGCCACCTAGACTTAAACTAAGCAAAGCTTGTGTTGTGGAAACCTAATATTTACCTAAAAAAATTTGGTAAACGTTCTTTATGTACTTTTACCTCATTCATGAACCGTCTAAACTTGAACTATAGCCACATTTCTCATTCATACATTATGTATATAGGTTACGCTTCTCACTTGGTAGTGTCGATGTCGGTAGGAAGTTTATGTGAAAGTGTGTGAAGCCATCATCCGATAATCATTACGTTGTTCGCTCTCCTACATTACTTACTACAAACAACAACAAAAATATGATGTGCATTGCCATATAATGATAGATCTGTATCCAGACTTATCAAAATTCATGTAGATAGGTTTTTTGCATTCGATAAACTCTAGCATTATCTGGTTGATATAAACTTTTTGTTTCAGGCCACACCGATGATTATAATTACATGGTGGAGAATCTCCTGGATCGTTACCCCAACACAAAGTTGGTTCTAGTCGGTTTCAGTCTTGGCGGCAATCTTATTACAAAGTACCTAGGTGAGGAACGGAAGCGGTCTGCGAACATAATAGGAGGCATTTCCATATGTCAGGGATACAATGCTATTGAGTAAGTTTGTTTTGATGATTTATTGTGTTATCTAGAATAATAATTGGTATTGTAGGTATAATTCAATAGATCTTAAAACTTATCTGCTAACATTTGAACTATGGTAACATGTTTAATATAGGTACTTACCGAATTTCACAATTACGTAGTTGTGGTACGTTGACTTTAGCTGGGTAGAAAAAAATAATGTTATATTACGAATGCGTTTTATATCGATTAAAATGATGAACTTTCCTTAGTAGCTGTCGTGATTGAATGAAACACCTCGAGTGCTAGACAACAACTGGTTTATTAACGAGTACCCACATACAAGTATGACTACCCACAACATCTCCCCCAACAACAATAGACATCATCTAGCTGTAATAAACTTACTGATAAGGTAATATAAAGAATACAGAAAACAAAGTCCTTATAGGTAGGTTCACATTTGACGATAGAAGGATAGGCACGTAAGTACCTACACCTATCATTAATAGGTTGACAAGAATATGATTTACTCTGTGCCTACTTACACTCATGTATATCCAACCCATCCTCTTACAAAATAATCAAACTTACGATCGAGTAAGTTTAACATTTGTTTTTCTATGCTAACTGGGTACCTTTGTAAAACTAAAATAAAAATATACTTCTAACAGCAAAAATAAAAATACAAAACCTGTACCTATCTACACAATCATAAATAGGGATACCTACTTATGAAAAATTATATAAAAAATTTTTACACACATTTTACGAATAGGTGAACAACCCAATACCCATCCACACAACAGTAAGTAGGTACATATATTATCCTATGGGCACCTACCTGTGGTTCTGAGCAATGCGTTGCGCAGCTATTTTTTTAGCTTTGCGAGTGAGCGGCGGGGATGTAGGCACTTTCGGACCTGAGTCTGAGTCATTACCCTGAGAGTCAGCTTCGTTTGGCTCACTGTTTTTAATACCTACATCCTCGTGAGCATCACAAAACTCATCATTGCTCAAACTAGTGTTTGGTGATTCTTTATCAGGTTCACATTTAATTAGATGACGACGGTTGCGTCTATATCTACCACCTGCACTAGTCTGGACAATGTATGACCGAGGAGTATTAGCGTGGCTTACCACTTTTCCTCTATTCCTAGTCTTTCCGTCTAAACATACAACGGAATCTCCTTCTTTTAATGTAGATAAAGTTTTACAACGCTGGTCATAATACATTTTAACATTGCTTTGTTTGTTTAACATTGCCAGATGTTCTGATGGGTCGATTGGCTGTGGTTTTAAAACGTTTGAATGCACGGGTAATTGACAACGTAACCTTCGACTCATCAAGAGCTGTGCCGGAGAACTCAAACCGTCCCTGGGTGTGTTTCTATAATTCAGAAGCGCTAAGTCGAAATCTCCGTTAGTTTGAATACATTTCTTCAATATTCTTTTCACAGTCTGTACTGCCCGTTCACTTTTACCATTTGACTGTGCATAGTTCGGTGATGAGGTCACATGGTCAAACCCCCACACGTTGGCAAAACATTTAAACTCTCGACTAGAATACTGCGTTCCGTTATCGCTTATCAGAACGCTGGGAATGCCATGCCGCGAAAATACATGTTTCATGTTTTGTATTACCGCGTTTGACGTTAAGCTACTTAATTTACAAACTTCCACAAAGTTAGAATAATAATCAACCAAAATTAAATAATATTGTTTTTTAAATTCAAAGATATCTGACCCTATTTTATACCATGGTAGCTCGGGAATTTCAATTGGTAGCATGGGTTCCTTACCGGGTGCGTTTGAGTGCTCCTGACAAGCATGACATCTTTTTACATATAATTCTATGTCACGTGACATACTAGGCCAAAACATGACTTGCCTCGCGCGCCGTTTGCACCGGTCAATACCTAAATGTCCCTCGTGAATAATCCTTAGCATATCGTCTCTTGCATTTTTAGGAACTAACACCAAATTATTCCTAAAAATGACATCATCCACTACTATTAACTCCTCTTTGATGGACCAATAAAACTTTACTTCATTAGCTACATTATATTTATGCTGTGGCCATCCTGAATTTATATAATTTAATAACATTTGCAAATCAGTATCACGTTTTGTTTCCTTTTTGATTAGAGTCAGCCTATCGTTCGACATTGGTACATTTCCCACCATCATCTGTACTTGATACACTACATTATGATGCACCTCCTCGCTATATAAATCGGGAAGTGCGGCACGAGACAGCATGTCGGCTATATACATATATTTCCCAGGCACGTATGTAATAACTATATCGTACCCTTGAATTCTCAATAGCATGCGTTGTAAGCGCGCTGGGACAGACATCAATGGCTTTTTAAAAATGCTCTCTAAGGGTTTGTGGTCTGACTCCACGACGACCCCCTTCTGCCCATAGACATACTGGTGGAAACGCTCACATGCAAACACGATGGCCAACATCTCTTTTTCTATTTGTGCGTATCTTTTTTGCGCATCGGTGAGCGTGCGCGAGGCGTACTCGACAGGGCGGCCGGCCTGCAGCAGCACGGCCCCCAGTGCGTCACGTGACGCATCCACTGATAGCACTACGGGGCGCGCTGGATCATACAGCGCCAGGACGCCGGCGCCCGTCACCGCCTCTTTCAACCGATCAAACGCGACGCTCTCACTTGACTCCCAGCGCCATTCACTACCTTTCCGCAATAGATTGGTTAACGGAATTGCTATCTCGGAGTAATGCGGGATAAATTTATTTAAATAATTAACCGCGCCTAAGAACCGCTCTAACTCTTTTCTGTCTCTTGGCGATTGTAATTCTTTTATTGCCTTAATTTTTTCATAATCGGGCCTCATACCTTTTGCGTCAAAAACGTGCCCTAAGTAGGTGACCTCCTGCACACCTATTTTACACTTTTCTTTGTTGAACTTTAAATTTATTTTTCTTGCTCGGTCTAATAGTGCCTTTAATCTTATATCGTGAACCTGCCTAGTTTCACCCCATACTACTACGTCATCAATGTAATTTTCTACTCCTTCCAAGCCTTCCAGGAGTTGACGTAACTTCCCGTGAAACACTTCTGAAGCACAGTTAATCCCAAATGGAAGTCGCAAGAACTGGTACCTACCAAAAGGTGTACTGAAAGTACAAAGGTCAGCACTCTCATCATCTATCTCTACCGTCCAAAACCCGGAGTTGGCGTCCAAAACAGAAAAGAAACGAGCTCCGTGCAGACGAGACGCCAGTTCGGATACTGTTGGAAGCTGAAAATGTGCACGCTGTACGGCTCGGTTCAGTTCTCGCGGGTCTAAGCATATACGAATACCATTATTCTTCTTAGCAACCAGCACTAGCGGATGAACCCACTGTGTAGGATGAGTGACCTTTCTAATTACACCTAACTGTTCCATTTTACCTAGTTCTTCTTGTAATCGGTCACGTAGCCCATGAGGAATTTTTCGAGACGCGCAAATTACCGGTGGGACCGATCGATCGATAACAATATGATACTTCCCGGGTAAACAACCCAACCCCTTAAATAAATCATCATAGTTTGACATTTCGATTGACCTTATGCGTTTAACTAACCCCAAAAACTCGCATGATTTCTGTCCCAACACACTACTACATTCCATGTCGGCTATTGCAAACTTTAGCTTATATATTATATTTTTGTACGACCAGGGTATAATACAAACTCCTTTTAAAGGTATGACATCGTGCGTATAAGATAATAATGGTATCTTTTTTCTTATAATGGACGCATCGTTAAAACCTAGTTCACAGAATCTACGATAAGACATAATATTATAATCTGCTCCCGTATCGAGCTTGAAGTTCTCCGTACCGTTCACACATGACAGTTCCTGAAACCAGTCCTCTGACCCGTATTTCTTGTTTTCGACCCCGATAGTCGATATATAAAACGCATCATCTTCCGACTCACTGTAATAATCTACTTCATCACATTCAACTTCGTACACTCGATCTACTCGACTACGACCACTGTTATTATAAGAGTGATTTGACTTACAATTTCGCGCGAAATGTCCTCTATTACCGCAAGCGAAACAGCTGCTGCGTCGCGCTGGACATTCGTCCCCGCCAGCGCAGCGCACGGAGCCGCATGCCACGCACAGTGCCTGCGCCCGGGGCGCCTGCGCTCGCCCAGCGCCGCCACCGCCGCCGCCGCCACCGCTGCGACCGCGGCCTCGCCCTGCCCCCGACCCGGGGGACGCGCGCTGTATCCAGCCACGCGCTCCTCGACCGCGCGCCCTGACAGCGACACTGTCGACATGCGAAGTCCCTTCGCTACTCGTGCTAGCCATCTGTAGCTCACTTTCCCGTGACGCCTCCACCGCCTGACAGATCTTAATCGCTTTGTCTAGGTTAAGATCCTCGCATCGCAGTAACCGGTCCCTGACCGCGGCCTGACGGATCCCACACACGATCCGGTCTTTAATTAGATCCTCCTCCAACGCTGAGAACTCGCACTTTTTACTTAGAAGGCGTAGTGCCGTGACATACTGTTGAATAGATTCACCATCCTCTTGGTTACGTGTGAAGAATTTGTACCGTGCGAGAGTCACGTTAGACTTTGTACCGAAGAGACTATCAAACTTTTTCAATAACACATTTACATCGTCACGTTCCTCTTCTTTCTCGAACGTTAAAGTTTGATACACATCAAATCCATCCGGGCCAATAAGATTCACTAATAGACTAGCTTGCACACTCGAGGGCTCCGTATGTACTCCTGAGGCCTTCACAAACAGGAGGAATTGTTGCTTCCATTTTTTCCAAGCATCGGCCCGACCAACCGGCCCCCCGGCGCCGTCCATATTTAATTCTGGCGGCGGGCGTGCGTGCTCCATTGTTTAGTGATAAAATACGCATATATCGCTTCACAAACATTCACAAATATCACTTGACACTGGCTAAGTACTTTACTAGCAATTGTGGTTAGTTTTAATCACTTTACACACTAAATAATTATAATACCGCTGTCACCATGTCGTGATTGAATGAAACACCTCGAGTGCTAGACAACAACTGGTTTATTAACGAGTACCCACATACAAGTATGACTACCCACAACAGTAGCCTTGGCTTGAAATCCAACCTTGAATACAGTTAGTTATCATAGAATTCTATAAAGCCTTCAACTTGATGCGCAACTTATGCGTATCGAGCATATGTCTCTAATTTTCCCATAGTTATAATAGTTAATTAATATACGAAGGTTAGGTATAATATCTATGAAGTATTACGGTAGTAATCTAATGCATGTCAGCTGACCTTCCCTGATCAATTAGGTACGATGGTAGAACAATAGGTACTTAATAACTATTATTTATTTCATGTGTGCCTATGCGGTTTTAGTTTTTGTTGGGAAATTATGTAGGTGTGATAATGTACCTGCCCAATCCCAATCTTAGCTGACTTGGTGTAGGTACGCAAAGTAATGCGACTTCGATAGATGAACTTGAGCAGAAACTAGTTTCCTTGAAGAAAGAGCCTGGCATTTGCATTTGGCGGTCAACGCTCTTTGACGCATGCAAAGCTTTACTTCGACACTCGAACTAGTTATTCATAGTTAATTAGACCGCAACGTAGCAAGCGTTCCAGGTACAAAAAAAATTGTCCTAAACATTATTCTACTAATGTTCTAGGTAAGTTTCTAAATTACCTGGTAGATTAATAAAATATTGTTTCACAAAAGTTTGGACTGCCAGTTCCGATCAAGGAATATTGTTCCTTAAACCACGAAAGTAAAACTAAGATATAAAAAATGCTTTTTTGATCGAAAGACTGGGTTGTGTATTGTTTATAGATGTTGTTTATATACGGTAGATACATAGATAGTACTTGTCTGTTTACAAGTTTGTTGACGTATGGGTTGGACTAATTACCTATGTAATTACAATAAACTCCAAAAATATATTGTTTGGAAGATCGAAAATAGCACTAAAAGAACACCATTATGAGTCATGTGCCAAAAATGTCAAGAACTGGTGTTAGATAGAAAAGAACCTTTACACACCGATATGAAAAGTGTGCTATAAATTGTTTGTCGACTTACCTACGTTAATCGTAATAGGTAGTGATGATATTGGATTAAGAGCTATTAACACTGAGTAATTTGTAGATTAGATCAACTATCGATAAAGTAACAGCCAACTACAATCTATATCTATATACCTGCTTCAGATAAATACGACGTTCTCTTAAAGTTATATTCATCATATTCTATCATTGATTTCGTTTAAAAATGAGCAGTTTACTACTTAATTGACACAAACTATTTGAAAGTCATTAGTTTATTGCCGTAAGGAATTGAGTCATTAGGGTGTCCAGGTTAACCGGCCAGTGACTTTTCGCGTGACGTATTGAGGCGAACAGTGGCCCCTGAACTATTGTTAGGCCGCCCTTCTCATATTTTATTCCCTACCTACCAACCAATTTAACCAACGACGTAGAAGTAAATGAGCTTTCCTTAGTTCAACGGACTGGGAGGGGCGGAGCTTCCGTCCTCCGGCCGATCTTCCGTAATAATCATGCCCTATCGCTAAGGAAAACGTCGCTATATCGGTCATTTTTACTACCTACTTCAAGTTTTTTCCACGAACTCGTGAGCAATCTCTCTGATTGAGAGTACCTAACTAAGGAAGAAGCCCAAGCTTGAAGTCGAGAGAAAAGCATAGATTTCTTCATCAATGAAGAAATCCATGCTTGTCTCTCGACTTCATACTCTTCGTCTTCGTCTTCCTTTGATCCTTACATTTATACCTACTATCGAAAAGGTGCGCGACTTCGTCCGCTTCAAAGTTATTTTTATACAAACTTGATTATATTTTACTTATCTGAACCAGCTACTAGGCTAACTTTGGCGACCAAGACCGATGAATGTAGTACAGCGGTGTAAGCTAAAGAATATACTTTTCCAGCACAATGGTGTACCTGCTTCAATGGCAGAACTTCCGTCGTTTCTACCTGTACATAATGACTGATAACTACCGTAATATCATCACACGGCACAAGGGGAAACTGCTCAGTCCAGAATTAAAGAACCGATACTCGCTGGACGAGAAGATGATTGTGTCAGCTGGTACGCTGCCGGACTTGGATGAAGCTTATTCTAGGTAAGTTTAGGGTTCTATATTGTGTCCATGACTAACCGTGATTTTAGGTACTTATCTAACCTACACGGGCATTATTCATATATTTAGCTGTGGATAGCCCTTGGTTCCATTTCTACTGGTCTAGTAACAAAATATTTCACATTTTTCCCGTAGAAGCAGAGTAGTCCACCTAGCCACTTGATTATCGTTCGAAATAACTAAAGTCCACCGGACCATCTCAGATAATCACAGAATGAGATGCGAGCGGAACCTGTGTCCTGCAGTCAACTACTAAATGGAACATACACTATAGGTACCTTACCTACTTCACCGGGTGAAACAAGTAGCAACAAGCAATTTGGCGTAGGGGACACTTCTAGTGGAAACCCACTTCCCGACCTTTTTTTTTCCACTTCAGTGCAAATGTCGTATAAATTGCGTCAAAAGAATAGACTGAAGACAGTATCCTACTGCATCAAAGTCAAAAAACAGTAAATATGGACATTCTCAAGTATTATATAGCACGTATAGTACGTACGTACGTAGTATAGTACGTTACCTACCACCAAATATTTAATATGGGACATTGGGTACATAAATATGTGGTCTAGTTAGAGTCTAGCTGCTAGACAATAAAGAAGGTAGGTAAGGTAGCGAGTTTTGAGGAGGCTATATTTGTCGATTCTATAAGAGATCGGCACCTACACCCTTCAAACCGGAACACATCAAGCTATTTGGCGGTAGAAATAGGTATGATGGTAGTACTTCCTCGGCCCTTTACTAAAAGCTACTACTACTAAACTACACTTAAATATAATGAGACTGGTCTTTATAGTGAAAACTTTCGAGCTTTAGAAATTCTTAACCATATAGAATAAGAATAAGAATAAGAATAAAAAACTTTTTACATATATTGCTGTCTTTCATTTTTTCAGAAAAGTGCACGGCTTTGAAACGGTTGCTGACCTCTACAAGTGGAGTTCGTCTGCATTTTACTTGGATAAGATAAAAACGCCGATGATATTTGTAAACTCGCGAGACGACCCTATCGTTCCTGAACAGTTATTGCCTAGAATTAGGGAATTTGTCAGTAAGTATTTTTATTCATCATTATCATCAACAGCCTGTAGAAGTTCACTGCTGGACATAGGCCTCTCCTACCCATGTCCAGGAAAAACGATTTTAAGCCCTTTCTATCCATCGACCTACCAATGTCGTCAGTCTATTGAGTAAGAGGGCGTCCTACGCTTCGTACCTACTCCTGTTCGCGGTCGCCATTCGAGAACCTTTATTCCCCAGCGGTTGTCAATTCTACGAACTATAATACGACGTTTTTTTTTATTTGGGTTTAATGTTATTGGTGGTGGAGTCCTATTTATCACAGACAGGCTCCTTACCTAGTAACTGACAAAATGTTGAACTCTGAGAAATGTGTGCGGCTGTGTTATTGAACCCGCGGAAGTTGAAGTTTCGAATGTATTTCTTATTGTTTCCAAATATCTTTTCAGGTTCACGAGACAAATCCATGTTCCTAGAACTGGCTCATGGTGGTCATCTTGGTTTTTACGAAGGCGGGCTCATCTACGCCAACCCGGTGAATTGGCTCGACCGTGCCCTTGTTGGCATCGCTGGTGGCTTACTCATGGCTCACAACAAATGCTCGCCCAAAGACGAGGCCGTTGACACAGAGAGCCTGGGCTCGGACGACGAACCAGATCTCATCAGGTCAGCGACTATAGTGTACCGGGATCCTTTAGAAAAAATAACGCAGACAAATTACTAATCTAACCCATTTTCAACAGCCAATGTTTTAATTTATATTCATGAAACTTATACTTAAATTTAACAGATAAGTCGTTCGTTGATGTGATCGGACTTTATTTGATGTGCAAGCTGGCTCAGAGATTGACATGACTCATTGATAAAAACGCTCAGAATAATTCTCTGCGTAATGAATTTGGTTTTTATCAAGGCTTGATCAAAGTTGTGTCAACTTCTGAGTTGGTGATAAATATGCTAGAAGCTCATAGATCACATAAGTACGAGGCGTATGAAAAAATAATTAATAATATGGAGGATGTAACTGTACAGATTATTCGAATAGTCCAACGAAGATGTTTTTGAAAAGGCCCAACGAAATTTCTGTTTTCACCTTGAATCGATTACATACTTTTTGTCGGATATTGTGGCGTTGACCTTCTGAAACTTCATAAAAACCTAGAGGTAGGTTTAGATTTGGATTTAAAACTTCGCATTCAATCGTGTTAAACGGTAGTAAATATTGTAGGTTACAAAACTGTTTACCGAAGTTCTGTGTAGGTACACCGAAAAAACTCAAGACTTTGGGCTCTGGACACACATGCTAAATGTGTGATGACGGTTCCTATAAATGCCCTTAGTAAGATAAAAAGGAGATAAGAGTCTATTGTCGAACCATTATATCAGGAAACATGACTGCTGAAATCCAGTTCCCTAAAGAATTTTTTTTTATTTTGAATATAAAACCATTGAACGAATGGCTAACTTGAAGTTAAGGGTTCAAAATGCGACTCGCTACGGCCTTTTTTTTAAAACGCTTTTACTTTTTAAAACCACAATTACCTACTTATAGTTATATGTTATTGTGTAGTGGATGAAATAAGAGCTCCATACACAAACACGATTATTCATTTTAATGAGAGTTATTTGAGTTTTACTTAAACATATTATATTATTTTAAATAATATAGATAAATAAGACACCTACCTAAGATACTAGGTATTGATATTTTTAAAAATGTTTTCAATACCAAGCCTATGTGCATTCGGGCCCTTCTGTTAAATGATAATCTTGTGATACTGTTACTGGTGATTATTAATGCATTTTACTCACAATGTTTTATATTTATTTAAATATTTCGTTTGTTGTTGTTTAGCGTAATGGCCTATTTTATAAAAATGTGATAATAAACTAGAAAAACTCACCATTATTAATTTTATTTTTTAAATCTCAAAGCACAATTTTAAAAAAGTACCCAGATAAAAAAACCTAATTATATTCCGATTAAGTATACAAATGTTGCTAACATCAACATTTTCCGATTATTATAGTAATACTGGGGGTACGTTTTATGGTCTGTGGAGGATTATCAAAATGTATAAATTTCGTTGTAGAGATATTACTCGTATAACGTACTAGGTACAAGACATCGTCGCCCTGCATGTCAAGTTTTTTTGCATTTGCGTCGGTTAGATTATACCAGACGTGATACTAAAGTAACGACAAATCTACCAGACGTGAACGCAATACTTCTCTGAAAGTTAAAAAGTGTAACCATATAATGAAGACGACTATAGCTTTACCTACGAATTTCATCGCACACGCAGTAGATACAAAATGTTTAAGATCAAAATGTTTGTTTAGTATAAGCACACACCTAAAAATAAAATTCCTACCTATGTATGTAACTAGAAAAAACCCCACTTAGAGGATTAGTTTTAGTTAAATGCATTAACAGTGTTGCAAAGGATAATCACATCAGCACAATTTGTTTTTTCTTTTTAAACAATTCAGTATAATTATTATTTATCTACATAATTACAAATGTAATTTAATTAGAGTATGAATGACCTTGAAATAGCGTTATATGAATATGAGGAAATCGTGTTCAAATATGTAACTGCTCATAAACGCAGACCAATACTTCTATATACTTTGACATTCTTATACTATTCCAGTAATAATAAAAATACCTTTGAATGATTTACGAAAAGTAGTGTGTCGCTATTGTCAAATGGATAGAGCAGACAATACATCGTTTTCGTACTTACTAAAAGTACCTGCATCTATTCTGATCTCAAATTGTATGTATGTAATTGCTATATATATATACGTACATGATATAGCATGAATGAATATAGGCACCTTTGTGTGTTAACGATATTGGAATTTTAGTACTAACTTGGATTTGGACAAGTTTGGCTCGGAATATAAAGTAAAGATAGAGTCGTGGCGGTTTAAGACACTTCGGTCGGTTTTATTAAATGTTGCTGTGATACGAGATATGCAGGTTCAATTCTCGCGGCTTTTTCAGTGTTCGCTTTTCATGAACTGCAAACATTCGTGAGTGGTAGGACTGAAAAGAATGAGTTACTTAATATTCCGTGCTACGCCCAACCCCTTATTGTAGACTCACTCAACATGTTGCATTTGATCTTTAAATGTAGTATTTATTTGTATAACAACCTTTTACTCTCATGTAATACGAGATATTTTCGAACACATAAACATGCTAAACACTGTCGTAGTAACTACCTACTCTGTATCTTACATTAACTCGAAACAATACGTTTTTTTTTGTGGTAGGAGAAATATGATTTGGATAGGTATCTGCTCCGAAACTAGATGTTTCGTATTTACATTTTAAGTTACACAGCGAGGCATCAACTGGCCAAACTAATTCTATCGGTGTACATGATATAATTGGTAGACAAAATACCCACAGAGCTAGATAAGAATATGGACCTTATTCTATGGATTTTGATACCTACTGCCATCTTAACATAGGTGAAGAAAGAAAATCTCTATTTTGCACGAGATAGGTAGCAACAACTTGGACTGTGGAACGTCCAGAGTTGCCCCACAGTGTAACTTTAAGTGTCAAAATCGAATTCACCAAGAAATTGATATACCCTAAGTAATAACTTAACATTGGTAACAAAACAAACAGGTTGGCAACTTTTGTAAATAGGTATGTAAATACCAACTTACCTATTAACAGTTTACCTATTGAGTAGGTAGGAGGTACTTTGTATGCAATTAATTTGTATTTGAAGTGCATAATTTTAATAAAAATGTTTGGTACTTATTACAATTGAATATGGTGCTTATTGATGTGTAGCCTTTTTAAATGTGTTGAGAAATGTTAAATTTATTGTTGTATTAAAGTATGTAACGTTTTGTACGTATTGTGTGACTTGTGCACATTTGAGGTTCAGAGGTATCCTTGAGCTAATAGTATGCTTTTAGGTACGTATAGAATAGAACGACAACATAGATATACAAGTATACAAAGTACAATACCTATGTATGGATAGTACAAGTATTATGGCGAACCTATGATAATGTAAAACTGTGTTACGACGACTGTTACGAGTAACGAGCTTCACAAAATCCATTGCCTAACAATGTTTGGTATTTTGTGTAACAATATAAAATAATAAAAATAAAAATGCGGTTTCATTTTATCCCATTCATATTGAAATTATTCATTACAAAAGGATTGATAAATAAGTATTTTAAATCTAAAGTCAATAATATAAAATTTAAAAAGACGGGTGAATTTACGATGCCTTAATATAATCTAGCAAGTTACCTAAGCTTAAAATATTTTGTAAATGGAATATTACTAAGTTTCGCGTTAGTACATTTAGTAGACCACAGAGTGGCGGTTCAAGTGATAAGAGAAGATGTTTTGAGCACAAATAAAGAGATCAAGCAGTAGGTGCTTAAATAGTAACAATACATTTATATTGCAAAAAGTTTCAGAATAAGAAATCAAGGGAAACTACTAAAGACAAATCATACAACACTAGCAGATCATTTAAATAATTTTACAAAGATAATGTGAACGTAAGTGATAAGAAAATATGTTTTGAGCACAAAATTATTGAGATCAAGCAGTAGGTACTTAAATAGTAATAATACATTTACTTACATTGCACAAACCTATCAAAAATGCTTCATTACAAGAAATCAAGAGAAACCACTAAATACAAATTGTACAACACTTTTAAGTAGATCATTTAAATAATTCTACATAGATAATGTGAACGTAACTACACATCAATATTCCAAATACAAATATCACAACATTTTTCTTAAATAGTCCTTAACTTTCTTTACACATACCGTTACACCTTAAAATACACATCGATAATTAATTAAGAGTTTACATACACTATACATAATAATCATAATCATTTCAGTGCCAGATCTAAGTGTCTTAAAACCATAAAGAGAATTCTAATTAAAAGAGAGCAATAAATAATCTAAAAATATTAAAATAACATGGACACACAGTATGGCCACTGGGAGAGTATTATATTCAATATTAAAACGCATTAAGTAGGCAGGTACATACTAATAATATTAAAAACATTTAGAGATACTTATTATAAAAAACATAAAATGATTCGGCTAAAAAAATACTAGTAAAAACTGCAAGACCGAAATTAAAGATAGTATACTATTTGAGATTTTGCTTATTCATAGAAAATATGATTGTGTATCAAAACGTTTCTACTAACAATGACTCTGGACCAGCCAAGCCATATTTTTTAAATAAGTAGTAATATAAACAGATATAACACAGCACAAGGAAACATTAATGGTATCTTATGTTTGATTTAAACATTCTTATATTACTAGTAAACTCAGCCTAACTTTAAAATAGTCATATCGTGTTTTGTCTTTTGCATTGACAAGAAGTTTTGAATAAGACAGAGGGGCAGAGACAAAACACAGTGTACCTATTTAAAAGTAACGCTGAGTTAATTAGTAACAAGGTTTTATTTTAAGTAATTTACATTGTTTTAATTAAGAGCCGTGGATTTTCAAATTTCATAAATAAATAGAAATCAGTACCTAATCGTCGAAAAAACATATTAACACTACGCCAACCGTTTTTATTAGGTAATTTTATGAAACTGGAATTGCGACGCCCTAATTTGATTACAATATTAAACACAAACAATTCAAACTATTTCACACACATAGAGGTCGCTGTTTATATTTAATGGAACTCAAATTATATAGTACAGTAAACATAGATAGTGACAAGCCTTACCTACCTACTCAATCATTTGAATTTTATAAAATAGTTACCAATGAAAAAAATATTTTCATCTCTCTAACTAGGGCCTTGGAACTGATATTTAACAGTCTTTTTTTACAAATCGGTTTAATCAGATCTGAGTATTTTCAGAGTAAAATTAAAGCTTCTTTTATTACAAAATATGTCTGTATCATATAAATAAATCACTTAAATGCAATCAAGTCGCAAGTCGCGGTACCATATAGTCAGCACATAGCTGCTGGATCCCCTTCCATAGTGCATGCTATATTATCTAACTTATGAGCTAAGTGCATTTTGTTTTCTAGTCCTAATATAATTTGTTCTCTATATTTACTGACATAAATATACAACTCTTTTAAGGCAGACAAAGTATCGAACTCGTTCAATTGTTCTACAGAGAGTTGCTGCATAGACGTGCTTAGCTCTTGGTCTGTTACTTGAGGTAACTGAGATACTGACTGATAAAACCTTATAACCATATCTCTGTATGAGGGTAGATCTTTAGCAAATAGTAACTTATTGGATGGAGAATCTTTACATAGTCGATGTTCTGTCAGCGAACAAGCGTCCATAAAAGTTTGGGCTATAACTGATAGTGAGGAATCTACAGTTGCAGTTTTGTTAATATCAAATATGAAATCAGGATTCTTTATCAGATTGACCCAAAACCTTAGTGGTAAGCTGTTCGACTTCCATGCGTGAACCACTTCTGGGTTCATGATACCGTGCGTTCTAGCAGCATCGTCAAATAGGTCGAACAACCATTTGACTGCTGGCGGCAAGACTTCATTTACAGTAAGTATGGTGCTGAAAAAGTCATCGACGAATTTGTGGACTGTTCCTTTCGTAGACAAAAGTCTTGTAAGGAATATTTCTGGTATCGCCTTATGGCTATGCTCTGACGATTTATTTATAATATGCTGATATTCAATGGGTTTCACTAAATGGTAGAAATGGACATTTTGATCTGTAATGTCGCTATTGTAAACTCTTATGTGTGAATTAGAGCAATAAATGCCAGTACAGTTTTTGCAAGGTACTTTGTAGGGAGTGTTAAAGCTGTCATTTTGCCGTGAAATCAAGGACATGATAGCAGATTCTTTGACACCATAATGGGCCAATGTATTTAATTTTCTCCAGCCATTGACTGTCTTCGTGGTTAAGTCTTCATCTTGCAGAGTCACATGTCCGCCTCTACCGTGACGCCATTCGAGATCAACTTCGTGGACGGAAGGTCTCATTGAGAACGGAGTATTTTTAAAAAGTCCGTCTAAAATTTTAGCTTTTACTTGTGAAATACTATCGCAATCCAACACTTTACACTGGACTTTTTCATCGAAGTCATCTTGCACAATGTGCAACGTGATTGTTTGGTAATCGATTTGCTCCTTCAATAACTTCTCTTCAGACAGGGAGTACCTTGCTTCATGCGTAATTGCATCCACGACACCTTTTTCAATTTGATGTTTAATGGCCTTGAATAGCAAAAATAAGGAGGACCCAGCGTAATCCTTCAGGTAATAATACATACAGAGAGCCATCCAGTTTGTCAACATTTTCTCAACAACACTTTCAGTTCTCCGTAACATCAACTGGGGATGTTTATTACAGACTGATTTATCTATGAGGCGTAATAAAAGAGACTTCAATATGTCTGTAGCGTATTCCATTTTCCCCATGAGAATAATCATTAACAAGGAAGCCACATTAACTTTGTCTCGAATGTTGAAAGACTTTTGTGACTCTAATGTGTCTATAAATGACAGAAGGAAACATTTATTATTCAGAAGCTGCTCAAATTGAATCATCGCTGCGTCGTAATTAGTTCGCGGGGCGTTAATGAATTGTCGCTGGACGTTCAATATAGGGTGGTCTGACACGCCCGGAAAAAATACTTTCATCACGTAATTAACGTGATCAAGGGTTGGAATACCTGAATGTTCCAGATCCGCTGCCAAATCAGACATATCAGTTTGCAATTCAGCGAATGCTAATTTGCATTCTAGTCTCACATTACTTTCAAGAGTATCCATTTGTATTTGTATTCTTTTGTATTCCCTTTCAGCTTTTGTGCTTCGCCGTCTATACATTACCAAAACAATCATAAAAATCAAAACCAAGAAAAATGTACCGGCTGCAATGCTCGCTATGGCTTCAGGTGGAAAATTGTAGTTTCTCAACAATTCATAGTGAAGATAGCCAATAGGGAATCTCAAATTCTTCCCTACTCTTACGACCACTAAGGGCAAATTAATATCTGTTATTTGTACTCCATTTTCATCTGTATTGGATGGTTGTATTTCTGGAGGTGTACACAGAAGTTGTTGCATAGTAAGACTGGTTACATTACATGTTTGTACTCCAATCGTAACTACCACATCGGACTCGTCACTCGCTCTAATTAGATTTTCCCCTTCTATCACCAAAGGATCTCCTTTATAAGATTTAATTCTATTAACGAATTGGTAGACATGCGGATCTTCTACAAATACCATATGAGTACGCGGTGGATTGAAATACTTTTCTAAATCGTGCATTGTTTCTACGTTATCCATGACAAAGCCAACTTTCATTGCTATTTGTGGGGTACTGGTTTGAGATTTCGTGGCTTGCAAGATTTCAATGTACTTTTTATTAATCGCAGGACTTGGACATTCCATCTGATTAGAATTCAGCACAGAACATGAAGAACTATTTACTGGGTCTAACTCATTGGCATAATACAATTTCATTAATGGCTTTTGGATCGTATGTAAGTTAGTTCCATGAACTGTGATCATTCTGCCTCCAGACACGAAACTTTTTAAAGGTTTTATTTCCATTATAGTGGGATCTTGTGTGTAATTAAATAGATCTCCCTGTAAAGTTCTGTTTGCGTTATCGATAGTAACCGTTAAATGATGGATTACACGAGGTAAATTTGATTTTGGTGTGATACATATTATTCTGCTATTTGATGTTTGCGTTTTATTTACAGAACAAGGCAATTCACCTAAGAAAGCTGAAACAGCTGAGCCAATGTTTAAATGTTGTCCTCCAATGGCTAATTGGGTACCACCGGAAACAGGGCCTAAAGTTGGGTAGATGCCTTGCAATTTTATATTTTCATAGGTAAACATAACAGACGACTCTGTATAGCCCGAATCATTTTCTACAATAACGGGTGCAATAACAGATCCATTGGAAGGTCCAGTCCGACATGTTATACTTACAGACACTTCAAAATCAACAATGTCGCACAAAACATCACCAATACGAACTTTACCAGTTACTTCTTCAACTCTCAGTCCAAGATTACTTCCTTCGATAGTTACAATCGTCCCTCCCTCTAGAGGTCCACTAAGGGGTTTGATCATATCGATTCTCGGTTTCGGGCATTCTGTAACTGGATTATCAAGGCAGGACTCTGTGTACGAACAAGAATTTCCACACCAAGTGCATTGGTATATGGAATTCCTTGTAATACATAGGGAACAGTCAGCATGTTCCCTATGAGACCCAAGAATTTCACACTTGTAAAGTGTTATGGTAATGGTGTCTACGTAATGTTTATGATTCCATACTACCTTCACACTTACATTGTATTCGCCAACATCCTCTTCATAGGAATAAGTGGTTTTGTCACATACTATGTAATGGTTAGATTCAACTCTTGCTGGTAAGATCATGTTTGCCAGCTCAATGCTTACGATGCATTGAAATCCAGTATGCCCAGGTTGTAAATGTGGCAAATTCTCCACTTCCAATTCTAGTTCTTTGGGTACATTATTGGGCAGCAGTATTGGTTTTTTATACTGTCTTATTCGAGGGCAATGTCCAATCCCATGATTGAGTAATTTTGTAGGGTTATTTTCACCACTAATGATGGTTCTTTGGCACACAGAAGTGTCATGTGTACACTTATTATCATAAATACACCAATTACATGCCCACTCACTCATTATGCATGAATGACAAGTAGTATGTTTAGAGCAATCATAAAAAGCAAAGTTCCTGGACACAAAATCTTTATTTGTTTCTGATGAGTGAACAGAAAGAGGCACATACACATGGTCTTGGTTTTGAATGATCTTGGGTCTGTGCTTGATGTCAGGGGTAGGGCAAGCCAAGCCATTGTTAGTCACTGCAGCATCTATTGCGGGGGCACTGCCAAATACACATTTGTAGTTTGCACCATAGGGCAGTTCTGGTAATGTTCTGATCACTAGCTGTACAGTTGTTAATTCACTCATTGATATTCTATCAGGCATTATTTGTTCAAAATCTATGCACTGCTGCCCTGTGTACTGCGAAAGCCATCTGGGTGCACTCTGTGTACCTTTTTGGCACATATTTTGAACAGTGCATCTCTTTTCCAAAGAACACCAACCACAATGTGGGTCATTGGACTCTAAGCATGAAGAACAATTTCCATGTTCTGCACATTTTTCTGTTGGTATTTGAACAATTGAGTTTTTACCCAACACATACAAAGTTTTTTGATACGGAGATAAGGTGGTATCTGGCAGAATTCTTTGGCCAGGCAAGATCTCTTCATGTGAGTACTCCAATGCTTTATCTGCATCAACAAGTACTTTTTTAAGAATTCCATCACTTGTACCTAAAAACGCTACAGTATGCAAACCTGTCACAGACATGGTTATAGAGGTTATTAAAGTATCATTCCAGTGTATAACTGACATTGTTTTTATAGGATAAAGACCACTGATTTTTAAACCAACTTCACAGAAATTTAGGATATTGCCAGTGGAACCCACACTTGGACATTTACCATCTGAAATCATACCTGAGATATATCCCATGTTGCGGGCTTTTGTGCTGCCGTTAAAACACATATGAACATTTTCATTAAACTTAATTTCTATTTCCTGCAGTGAAAATACACAGATTGCTGACTTAGACATTGGTTCATTAGAGATACTTTTTGATGGACTAAACAAGGCTATTAGGATTGAATCACCAGTCTCAATATTAAGCTGCGAGGCTAGATTTGCTCCAGCTTTAGCTATTTTAGCATCCTGAACTAGATTATAATTGACCACTTCACTTTTACCATTAATAGTTTCTTCTCTTACATGGCATTCTAAAGTCACCTCTGTATAGCTGTTATAATTGTCATCATTGACACATGTGCGGGCAAGTCGTGACACATAACCCAACTCCTCATTACCAGCTAAGTGGGAATGTTTCTGAATTAATAAAAAATAGGCATAATCACTGGCATTAAATCCGTATACATATTGCACTAAAAAGTTATCCCTATACTTTACATCTATCTGTATTAAACTTTGCTTGGAAAAAGTAAATTGTGCAAGCTCAAGAGTCATAAGATCACGACTCGATATGGCAGGAACATCATGTCTGTACTCCCCATTATTTGTGAATGTTGTACCCACATAGAGCACATTGGAACGGTCCCAAGAGTTATACCTTTCAGGTCCAATAAATGCGAATGTTGAAGCCTCTGCATCGTTAGCTGCTACACTCACCGGGACAAACTCAGGTTCCACAGACAGGTCACCCAGTTTGTACTTGAAACAGGAGCCTTGAGCTAATGAGCCACAAGCAATGACTATTCTTGATTCTTGATCAATTACTAGTATTTTGTTCACATTGTCTATCAACGCAGTCTTAATCTCGGACGAAGTACAACCACTGGCATGACACATTGGATTATCAAGTTTCGGACCAGTCTTCACGACGTGAATGGGTTTCAAATCAGGACTCAGTTGATGAATCCAATTTAACGATCCAGCATAAACTTGTCCGCTGACTTTGTCTACAGCGAGATGATGAAACTGGAACGTTTCATTCTGTTGATTAGGATATTGTGATATGAACTCGTAGCCGTACACTATTGTGCAGCGAAGCCAAATTGTTATGATTAACACTGTCTTATATGCTGCCATTTTCACATCTTTAGCTGTCTTGGGATGAATAGATCACTTTTTCACACTAGATACGAATGTATCATTAATTTTCAACCCATTGTATTCTATTACAAATTTTATTTGTAAAATTTACGCATTCACCGATGCCGTCGCCGATCACAGAGTACCACAGAATACTTACTTTGTTACATCGTATCGTATCGTAATCGTACAGACCACAGAATATTTTCGTACAGAGTACTGCTATCATCTAAACCTGAGATACAGAATATAACCATATCTTAACTCCACCAATTTGAACAAGACTAAAATGAAATGGTTTCTAACTCTGACGGCCTACCACAAATAAATTAGATTTTTTATGGTGTAAGCAATTATGTTTTACTATGCCATTGGGTGTAAGCGTACCGTGAATTAGATTATAAAAAAACGATACCTACATGATGATGTACGCGGCATCGATAGCTCAACTGGACGCGGGAACGGCATTAAAAAAACTACAGTAAATTGAGTGGCTACTCCCAGCGGCCAACGAGAAACCACACATAGAATATAATAATTTGTTTTAATGGCGCATGGAGCGGCGTGTTGACTTGCGTTGCGTCGTCGCAACGTAAATATTTTAACGCATAGCCGGCCACACAGGCGCTGCGCCATCGCGGCATAAAACGTCTTGTTGTTTTTTGTGGCTATTGCCTGTTGAATTCTAATTCGGCTCCGGCCTTTTCAGCCGGTAGAATATTTGTATGATACAAGCGTAGTTTGTTGGTTGCATCGTTTTGATAGAGTCCGGTTAGAAAGTACAACGGCAAGGAATGCGCAGGCAGGAATACGCAGTCAAAATGTACACGGAAATCCATGGTTGTACTGTACAACCATGGAATACACGACCTGGGAATTGGTGACCATTGCTCGGATTGGTCGAACGAAAGCTTATGCTTTGATTAGACACAAGAGTCAAGTTTTACCATCCAATAGGATCCAATAGGATGTATTAGATGTATAATCCAAAATATTGAGATTAGTGTAGGTAGGTCATACAGTTTTATTCCTGTCGCTTCGGTGGCTTCCGATTCCATGGTCATGTAAAATTCCAAACATGTACCTACTAAAAATTTTGTACGACTTGGAATGCCAAAATGTACATAAATTCCTGGCTGCGTATTCTACGGTTGTGTAATCACGGCACCCGTTTTTATGTTCTCTAATCTCTAGTTGTCGAGTTTTGTCTTTCAGTCTATAAAAAAGTACTCTGTGAGCAGTAGGAACAGTACGCAACGCACCGCAACACTTGTAATTCGTTGCTTGCCTGACTGTGTTAGCTCAATCAATAGAACATGGTCAAAATGTAATTTTCACCTGGTCTGTTTTTGTGTGGTGATTCTCTATGATTGGATTATATCAACAAGTTACTTTGACTCTGCCGATCATGCTGGTAGTTCCAGCTACATTTGCTTGGAAATTCGATAGTATTGGTTGTGTATTTATGTTTTTATCGATTTCTATCTAACATGATGGCGACGACAAATTCAGCGGGTGTACCCGCAGACGCGCACACCCAGATGAATACCTATCGCAGCTATGTGACTATGTTAGCTGATCCTGGAGCTAAAGATGAAATAAAATTAAAAGCTGCCCAGGAACTCAGTGAGAACTTTGAGGTCAGTCCAATACAAAGCATTTCGACATATCATCTCAAACTGGAGCCAGCAGAGTAGTTCCTTCCTTGGCTACAATTAAGTATTAATGAGACCACAACAGTAGAAATTTGTCAATTGATTATTTAATAATCAATTAGCGTACTTTTCAGTTATAAATTTCCATAAGTAGGACATTAATTATATGTACTTAAAATTTAACTTGACTTATCCTTGGTTAGTTCGTCACTGCTGAGGCTGCTAACATGATGCAAGAACTTGATGGAAATCTCGATCTTCTGCTTGTAGGAGTGAAACTTTGACTGGCACTTCCAGTTATTGGACACATACCTGATCTATCCATTGCCTTGGGTTTTATCCTCTTGGTCTTATGCCCTTTATTTTGCTCTAAAATGAGTATTTCAAAATGATCTGGATCCCTATGTGCAATGGTGCCGAAATATAGAAATATTTAAAACAGGCAGATAGTAAACAAGTATTTTTGGCATTGTAAGTTGTAGTTCTTCTAGTACTGATGCATCAGTATGTCATGTAGTCCACAGAATTCTCCAATGAGATAGGAGATACCAACACCACATCTCAATTCCATCAATCCAGTACCTGTAAGATTAATGAATGAGCAGTAATTAACCTTTACTTTTATAAAATACTCTATTTAGGCTCCATCTGCAACTTAATGTCACTTGCAGGTAATTCTGAGCTCACCACAGTACCCTCAGTTCCTGGACCATTCACTGAAGATATTTCTAAAAATTTTGCAAGATGGAGAACCACACTTCATTGCTGAGTACAACATACAGCAAGTACGAAAGCTGATTCTGGAAATGATTCATCGGTTACCCATAAGTGAAACACTAAGACCCTATATAAAAAATATACTAATTCTTATGCTGAAAATGATGGAAATTGAAAACGAAGAGAATGTTTTGGTGTGTCTTAAGATTTTCATGGAGCTGCATAAGCAGTACAGGCCTGCCTATAGTACTGATGTGGATGTAAGTTATTGCAAACTATTGACCCTGCTTCACATGATTGTGTTGAGTAGCCCCTATAACTTCCTGATAATGTAGCTTCCTTTAGGTGAAAGAAATTTCTCTGTATAATTGACCGAGCATCTCAGTTTTGAGATAGGCCAAAAGTAAAAAAAAAAATAAAAAAATGATTTGGAGATAAAATAGAGGAAGTTTACTGAAGTAATTATTTACTTCACTTGGTCAATGAGTAGGTATATACCAGGGATTTTACTGTGATGGTTTATCTGAAGTGAATTTTTGGAACCAAAACCAGCAAACTCTGAGTCTTGAGGTAGAAAATATGTGATAGTTGATAAAATAGTACAAGCATTACTCAGCCTCTTTATTTTCAGTAAAAAAATAATACACCTAAATGTTGATTATAAAAATAATCTAATTAAAAATAAAATAACGTGATTCAACCTCCAAATAGTTTACAGTATTAAAGTGTCAGAACAAAAGTCGAAGATGCAATATTAATCTGAAGTTCTGACTTTCGGAACCGGAACTGAAGCTCTGTAACATCCCTGGTACTTATATACAGTAAATACATAGTACACATAATCATTTCAGCCTGTTTGCACATACATACACCTTGTTATAAGCCTTCATAAATTTACTGAATAATCGATCATTATCCATCTCTCTACAGATTCACAAGTTCTTGCAGTGGGTAAAAGGCATATACTCGGACTTACCAAACCACCTTCCAAAAATATTTGAGCCGAAACCTGTGATTAGAGTAAAGGATCTTTCAGAGATCAACATTGATCAAATGTTGCAAGAGACATATACTACCACACCCATTCATACAGAGAAGAAGCTGTTGGATGGTAGTATTGTTACAGTAAGTATTATTCATCAATGAGCCTTCCGCATAAACAGAATTTTGAACTAAAATCTATTGTGTTATGTGTTGGTTTTCTTATGGTTACAGTTTTTTAATGGTTTAAATCGGACCAGAAATTATGAAATTATTACATATTTTCAAAACGCGGTACTGCCTACTAGCGATGACGTCATAGTTCTCGTTTTAACCATCTTATTTTACAAAACTTGTAAAATAGAATAGTAATAATTTATTTGACACATGAAAACCACCAATACACCACAAATACAACAAACATAAATAAATAAGACTGGATGGATAAGCACATTAAAACTTAAAACGTAAAAGGAAAAATTACAATAATTATCAAAATACCTACCTATCCACTCTTAGAACTGTAAACAGATGTGGTAAAATATAAATTAATATTATATATCACTAAAAACGACATCTTTTGAATGAAAATGAATTTTTATATAGTGTTCGTTTTTTAATTATTATGGAATCCGGTTTTATCCATACATACATCCATCCATCTGATGCTTTTTATCTTATCCGAAAGTTGATGCTTATAAGGTGAACGAATTTTACAGTAATAATGTATAGTAATCTGACATATTTGTCAATACAATCAATTTATTTTTTAAAACTAATCGCTTGACACCTACCGAACAACGGGCGAGTAGCAAGCTCGATGGAGCGCTAATTTTGAATGCGTATTTAGATACCGCTATTAATTGCTGGAACTTCATAATTTCCAGAACGAATCATGATTCTTTCCTATTTATATGAATTTGGGTAAGAAAAGGGGATTAAAATGTTTTTATTTACAGTACAATCTAATACCAAGATCGGTGCTGTCATTGAAAGTGATCCAGGAGCTGCCAATTATAGTAGTGCTGATGTATCAGTTGTACAAGCAGAACGTTCATCAGGAAGTCAGCAACTTCATACCATTGATCATGGAGACTATAACCTTACAGCCTGCTGCTAATCACCGGTAAGTTATAAAATAATATAGGTTATTGTTGGCATTTTACAGACTCCTTTGGTTACAAGTTCTGATGGTAAGGGATGATGAATCCGATAATGGAGCAGGGTGGTCTAGGAGACACCTCTTCACTCGTTCCAGAGATTGTATTGATCAGACGGCAATGAGTTCCACTCTATGGCGGTTCGTAAAGCCACTGCGACCACTGCCATTGTTGGAGTTGGCTTCAAAAAAATTGCTACCATCTCGTCGCATCTCTGTGACCTGACCACGGCGTGACAACCGCGGCCTAAATCAAGTCCCCAGCACAACAGGAACAACAGATGAAATTACAGTTTTTATGACCCTAAATGTAACTTTTCCTTCTCAGGCAATCAGCATCGTTTAACAAAGAAGTTTTCGTTGACTTCATGGGTGCACAGATAAAAACCCTTGCGTTTCTAGCCTACATTATAAGGATATACCAAGAAACGATCGCCAATCACGCTAGTCTGATGGTTAAAGGCATCATTGGACTTCTGACTCTGTGCCCGCCTGAAGTGGCACATCTGAGAAAAGAGTTAGTGATTGCAACCAGGCATATACTCGCGACTGATTTAAGACTGAGTAAGTATTCTTATATACAGCTAGCGAAACGCGCGCGACTTCGTCCGCGTGAAGTTAAACCCTAACTATACTCATTTAGGGGTTTAATTTCGGGAGTTCTTTTCTTATTGCACCTCTAAATATCAAGACAAATATTTCCTGAAAATTTCAAGCCTCTGCGACCAATGGTTTACGCTGTGCGTTGGTTATTTGTCAGTCAGTCAGTCAGTCAGGACAAAGTTCTTATAAGTGTTATAGATTTTTGTAATGCTAAATGCCTTGATGAGGTTGGTGCAGACATATAACGGAGCGTCACAAACAAAGAGAGCCCTTTGTCAAGTTATGTTATATATATTCCGAGTTTCATCGAAACTATTCCAGTGGTTGGGCGTGATTGAGCCATAAACATGTAAACAGTTTAACTTCGTCTTAGCTCAAATAATCTTATTGGTCGCCTGGACTCCGCATTACCCCCCTCCCAATCCCGCGCACTCATCTTAGATTTAGCGAGTTATGCTTTATTACGTTTACAGAGTTTGTTCCGTACATGGAGCGGTTATTTGATGAGGATGTGTTGCTTGGCGGTGGTTGGACAGTCCACGAGTCTCTCCGTCCGCTAGCATACTCCACGTTAGCTGATCTAGTTCATCACGTGCGCCAACACTTACCACTTTCTGATCTAGCTATAGCAGCTCATCTGTTCTCCAAGAATGTGCATGACGAATCTCTACCAACAAGGTAAAAACACACCTTTACCACCGTTTGGTTTATTTTCATGAACCAAAACGATAGCTAGAGAACATGCTGATTAATAATAATAATAATAAAACTCATTTATTTCCTTTAACAAAGTTGGTACCTAGATAGGTATGATGTGAATACAGAGTGAAGGAATTATCGGACAAAAGAAACAACATACAACGTACCCACTTTGCAAGGGACTGGAGCTTGAAAGGGGTTTGTTAAAACCTGTAATACAAGTCTCCAGGTCCTCCCACCATGGACATTGGATCCTATTTATTTTGACCTTTACCTAAAAGTTTAAACATTTAAAAAGGTACAAAGAGAGATAAGAGGCGCAAAGGGCCTGAGTGTGAGTGAACGGGTATGAGTGTGAGTGAGTCTGAGTGTATGTGAGGGTGAGTGTACGTGAGTGTGAGTGAGTGTACGTGAGTGAGAGTATGGGTGAATTTGGATGTGTTTAAGGCTGTGGTATTCGCCAACGACCTTGAGGATTCAGGCGGAGTGGGATAATTTCCCCGCGCCGACCGCGTGCCCCCCGCTATATTTTTACGCTCGCAAAGCGCAACACGCGCTCCTTGTTTGTTGGCAAGGAGCCGCGCTATTATCGTGCTCTAAAAATTTACTCAATATAAAAGAAATATTTTAGTGGTGACACTGGTTTTCCTAAAATAAGTTAATAAATAAAAAGATAATACTAAATTGGCTAAAATAATATTTATATTCATTATGAAATGAAATGAAATTTATTTGGAAACAACATACATGACTATTCATTGGTTAGACAGCATTGGTACCCAAACTGAAAAACCTGTATGATGGCGTACCACTGCCCTCCGCCCGTTTAGCATATGATCATAACAATTTGAAATAATAATAAAAATAATGTTCATACAATAACTAATAACTAACTATGTACTAACTACTAAAACAACTTTTTATACATTTTAAGCTCAACCTATGAAGTTAAAATAATTTCCTAAAAAGCTTAATTAAAATTGTATAATCATTTCATTAAAATATTAATTTAATAATTTCATTTATATTTACTTTAATGTAATACGTGTTTGTGTTAACTTAAGAATTAAAAAAAACACGATGCAATAAGTTGTATCCTAGTAACAGGGCGTCAAGTTTTTATGATTTATTTGTCCGTTCAATAAAGGCACAAGTATTCCTAAAATAAGTAAATAAATAAAAACATAGGTAATACTAAGTTGGCTTAAAAATATTTATATTCATAATAACACGATGCAATACGTTGTTTCCTAGTAACAGGGGCGTAGATTCGATTGTGCCTTTCATAGCATTTTTTTATTTTCAGCATCTACATACCATTTTACATAATTTCAGTTCAAAAAAGTATAAAAAAACATGTATATATTTTAATAATCAAGTTTTTATGATTTGTTTGTCCGGTCAATAAAGGCACATGTCTTCCTAAAATAAGTAAATAAATATGAAGATAATACTAAGTTGGCTAAAAAATATTTATATTCATAATAACACGATGCAATACGTCATATCCTAGTCACAGGGGCGTAGATTTGATTGTGTCTTTCATAGTACTTTTTTATTTTCAGCATCTACATACCATTTTACATAATTTCAGTTCAAAAAAGTATAAAAAAACATGTATATATTTTAATAATCAAGTTTTTATGATTTGTTTGTCTGGTCAATAAAGGCACAAGTCTTCCTAAAATAAGTAAATAAATATGAAGATAATACTAAGTTGGCTAAAAAATATTTATATTCATAATAACACGATGCAATACGTCATATCCTAGTCACAGGGGCGTAGATTTGATTGTGTCTTTGATAGTACTTTTTTTATTTTCAGCATCTACATACCATTTTACATCATATCAGTTCAAAAAAATATAGAAAACAACATGTATATTTTAATAATCAAGTATTTATGCTTTATTTATTGCCTATTATCACGCGCGGAATCAGATGAGTGGTTCATTTTGCCCGGTGAAGAAAGGCACACAAGCCGCTACTGTCAGCTAGGGTGACTTTTATTTCCAAACTACCATGTACTGTAGGGTGTCCCTTATATGGACGAATATAAGTCCCTTATATTTTTTTTTTTGGAAATCGAATTGTATACCCCGTATTTCTTTTTAAACTATCAAGACTTACTTAAATACAAAATTTTATCTGTCTACATTTACATTAACCCGCGAATTTAAAATTTCTGTTTTTAACATTTTTCTATAAGCATATAAATCAATTGAAATATATAAACTTTTTTAACATTATGATATCAGGGCTACTTGTGATTTGGTGGATTCTTATTTCAAACACACATTTTAAAACAAAATTTGATTTTATAGATTACACTATATTTTCTACTCTGTGTGCAAATGCGTTGAATGGACGATTTTTTTATCAGGAAATCATCACAGCTAAGATCTAGTGCTTTTGCTACAGCCTGAAGTATATAAACAGAATTCCTTGTTTAATTGACATCTGTCTAAAGCTGCAACTAATTTAGGCGTGACAAAGTCTTTCCTTCCTCTTTTTGTAGTAAGTAGTTCCAGAACTTACCCTTTGAGAGGTGGATGGCAAGGGTTTCTAAGGTTTTCATCAAGGCTGGTAGGTTGACCGTGATGTCCTTGCATTTTTATAAAATCTTGTGTTGTAAGAGATGACGGTAACCGAAACATATCATCAAGCTCATATCTTTTTTTGCAAATCCTTCCAAGCACGGTGAAGATCCATAAGTTTTTTACACAGGTAGGTATAGCTCTGGTTACAGAGGTTCTAGCCTTTTCCCAAAAAATTATAGGTACAGTCGCCCAAAAAATTGGTTTACCACCCTAAGGTTGAATGCCGCTTGCAGATTCATAGGTGATAAGGATTAGTTTCGCTTGCAAACCGATTTGACAACTTCTATTGCCCTCTTTATCTGATTAAAGATAACGATGATTACTGTTTGTTACGCTGACAGCTGTTCTTAGCTTGAACTTGATGGAACCAATAATCATAAGCTACATAAAATTGTAAAGTTCTGACACAAGGCGAGTCCACCTGTCGGAATTGACAAATTATGTACACTTGTTACTTACAATATGCGTTCAATAAAACAGTTTATTTCGGGATTCGTTTTTATTATATTGTCAGAAAACAAAGCTAAAAGTAGATGTATCCTTTTATTAAATTGTCACAATCACAAGCATCAACGACGCCGCAGTCATATGGTGAAATTTAAATATTACGGACTGTCGGTAGCATTGCATTTTGAAGCGCGTCGTTATAATTTACAGCCGTCGCTCGAGGAGATAGAGAGCATAATTCTCCTACACCATCCATAAATCTATGTGGATCTATGTGATCGTGGCACTATGAGGGAGAAATATACGCACTAGTATATGTCTGGACATGAATAAAGACAATCGAGCACCGTATTGGCCATTATTCGTATTTGACCACCCATTCGATACAGCCAATCAAATGATGCTAGTTCGATAACTTGAAAGTATTCTTACCATGGATTTAACTTGCCCTCTTGGGAAGAAATTATGATGGAGTTCTACAGGAAGAAAAAAATATATGTGCAAATCTTTTATTTCTTACAGAAATACAACAAAGGCATGCTAACTGCTTTTCACGTAGTTTAATTGCAGAATATACAGACCAGATACAAGGGCACATTTTAAGACCTAACTAACTGCGTTACTTGTGTTGAGCTGATTATCTAAAAGATTCCCATCTTTTTGATAATCAGCTCAAGCAATAGCTAATATTCTTTAATAATGTAGGCAGGTATATATAATGTAGGTGTGCTCACTTTCCAAAATCTTGCACACGCAAAACTCCGAGGTAAAAAGGCCCAATGGAGGTTATAACTTCTTTCGAGCGATAATCAACGGGCAAGAGGGGCACAACCGATAGAATAAAGGGAAAAAATCGAAAAAACAAGAGTAAATTCCATTATTATAATTTAAAAAAATCGTAATACATATATATCTATATTTTTTGTATATATAGATATATATGTATTAAGTAGTTTAGAAGTGGTTTAGGAGCAAGATAGGATAGTCAATTTAAAAAAGTATTTATAATATTATAAATGTTTGTACAATCTACAAATATTTATTCCAGGTGTTCTGGGTGTTTTCTATGTATAATAAAAAAATATCTATGTTTGTAATGTATTGTATTAAGTATATCAGTCACCTAGAATCCATAACATAAGCTCTGCTTAGCTTGGGACTGGATGATGCTGTGTGGCTTGTCCAGCATTATTATTATTATACTGAAATTATTTAGACAAAAAACTACCAAAAAGGTTTATAATTTCTGAAATAATCTGAAAACCACATCCTCCTGTAAGTTGACTTTTTGCAGTTATGCCAGGAGCATAATAATAATAATTTGTAAATCGTACAAGCATTTATCCCAAGTCGTGAATCAAACCCGCAACCTCCTGCGTCGCAGGCAGACGTTCGCCCGCCGCGCCACATCGACCGTGCATCATATCGGTGGTTTCGTAAATTATTATAGAATACTAGCGGCTCGTCCCAGCTTTGCACGGGTTTTAGTAAGGAACCCTAATTTTTGAAAAATAATTTAGCCTATGTCAACCGAGTATCCTAGGATACCTACGACGAATGCTTACAGGGTGTATACGACTACTCCCGCCTACTTCGAGGGGCTAACCTATTACTGTGTGGTTTATTATTCGAGTATAGTTGTGAAACTGTAGGTATCCTGTACCGTACGTAACTTTATTTGCCATAGTAATGAATAAAGAGTAATCTACCAAACTTATAAAGAAGCGTGAAGCGCGAAAAATTTACGTAAGTGCCTTACCTACGATTTACAAAAAAACGAAATTAAAAAACTAACACTAAATCGTCCATGCGCGAATCGGAGCAATGAGCAGCACAACCTCCCCGTCCGACAGTCTGAGTTGCACTGCCGCCCGTCGCCCGCACAGGGACCCGCGCATTCCATTTCGTATCGCATTCAAGAAATAATTAATTGTAGCTTAATGAATTATTAGTTCGAACTGCCAATTGTTCACTTTGTGATAAAAACTTTGACAGATATTTGTGTGAAATAAAAATACTAAAAATCAATACCGTTTAGAAGAAATAACCAAATTTAAAATAAAAATTGCTTCACTTTGGGTATTTTTTTCATATAGTAATAATATAGTTAGAATTTTTTCAATTGTACAAATTAAAATTTAGTCTTTAATAAACAATATATATTTTTTTTGGACATTTATATTCACTCATCAAAGAGAAATTACTTGGAGAAAACCTCGAGTTGGCGAATACCCCCACCTTAATACGTGTAAGAGAGGTTTACTGATGATTTAAGTAGGTAAATCAAGTACAATGATAGCACACCATTTTTTTTTTTTTTTTTTTTTTTTAATACTTATATAATTAAACACATATATATATATATACTTATATAATTAAATACTTATATATATATATATATACTCATATAATTAAATACTTATATAAATGTACATAGTTGTAGATATTTGCACAAAACATCAACAGTGAGGAGCGAACCCGCAGCCAACGGCACAGAAGGCAGAGCGACCAAATAAGATGTTATGTAAATAAATAGGTGCAGAATGCGCTGGGAGTTGTGATGCAAGTAATAGAAGTTTTAGTTGTATTATTTTACTTATTTATTTGGTTACTTTAAGTAGAACTTCCGTTTCATCGTAGCTAAGTGTTTTAAGGTAGGTAGATACAGAATTTTTACAGTGAAATTTAGTTAGTGGATATATATTTAGCGTTTTATTAATTTTATTATACAAAAAGGGACCAAGAAAGCAAAAGAAGTTATGTGACCGGCTAGTACGAAACGTTAGCGATAAGCAAACAGTGTGCGCTCTTCGCTTGGATACGAATCTCGCAGGGTCGAAAAAAAGTTCGCCATGTTTTTTTAACAGAATTTGCAGTATAAATGATTTTCTGACAGAAAGCACGTCCTAGTGCTTGTAAAGTTCGGCTGATCTATATCGGAACGGGAGACCAGCAGCCACCTTAAGGATGGCACGCTGCGCTCTCTCCACTTCAATTAGATGACTCTTAGCAACGCCACCCCACGAGGTGATGCAGTAGTCTACTAATGACTGGCACAAGGCGTAATAGACCATTTTTATGACACGTCGGGATGCTATATGTTTTAGGGAGCTGAAAATGTATATTAATTTGCGTAGGCGTGTAACAAGAGAATCTATATGAGGTTTAAAGTTAAGGGTATTGTCAATTATCACGCCGAGGTACTTTATAGTGGTTGCTCTTTCAAGGGTTGGGCAGGAACATGTGATTTGACCACGGGTACAGGTGTGTACGGAAATAGATAGGGAGGTGGGGGGTAGAAGGTTAGATCTAAGCGCAAAGGGGACATATTTTGTTTTTAGCACATTTAAAGTAAGTTTATTTTCTCTTAGCCAGCCCCTCACTTTATCCAAACCCTTTTGAGCATGGTCATAAACGTCCCCCCAGCTGCTTCCACTAAAGAAAAGTGCAGTGTCATCTGCAAGAGTTATAACGTTGCAGTTACTGAGTTGTAGCTGGCACAGGTCGTTAATATACACCAAAAATAAAGTCGGGCCCAGAATACTGCCCTGTGGCACCCCATATTCGACTACAAGTTCATCACTCAGCCAGTGGTTGATCTTAACCCTTTGTGTCCTGAGCGTAAGGTAATCCTCGAGTAGTTTCAGCGGGAGGCCTCTCACCCCGACCCTTTCTAGCTTTTGAATGAGGCGTGTGATAGAGACTGTGTCAAAAGCTTTTGCCAGGTCGAGAAATACTGATAAACATTTCCTTTTCTCATCTAAATTTTATTTGATTAATGTTTTTAATGTCTATTATCCAGTATCCAAACAATGTCCTGCAAACTACTCCTGAACTTAGTCGACTGCATTCGGCAGCGCTCCGAGACAGAGGGCGTGGGAGGTGCTCAGCCACAAGGCCGGCAGCTGTTAATGAGGATATTAGAGGTGTTTGTACTAAAGTTCAAGACAATATCCAAACTTCAGCTACCTGCCTTAATTCATAAATGGTAAGTTGATATGCGGGAACCTTTATTCGCCAGCATTTGTCGGTTTTAATAAGCGGGTCCTGCTTATTCATTTAATTTACATGCGTATGATTATTTTTATTCAAATTCATTTAAGAAGCTTTACTTAGTTTAAGACTAAAGGACGTTTTTGTAAATGTCTGCCTATATTTATTTTTACAGTAGTCCAAAAATGCCTCCTACCATAATCCCCACAAACAGCACACCCCTCGGAGGCACAACACCAGGTACTCCGACCACACCAGTCCCGGTGCCGACAACACCTGAAATCAAGGTAGAAGACGAGAAACCTACTAACGACTTTCTAGAAAGTCTCATCAAGAGCGGAGATGAGAAGTCGAGAATTGGTTTCCCGATCACGCCTGTAACGAATTTGAACGTCGCGGATTATCGGACGTTGGTGAAGACACTAGTATGTGGTGTGAAAACTATAACTTGGGGATGCGCGTCGTGTAAGGTTAGTAGATTTAGTAGAGTTAGTAGTCATCCGCAACTGTCTGCTGACTCTTTTATGATTGTGTATGCAAAATTAATTATGTAGGCCATACATTTATTGACACACGCTGCATTCTGCAGTCATATTTGATGCAATCTAGCTCAGGTCTGTTTCGCTCTAAGAAAGCAGTTATACGCACTTTTATTCCGCGACCTGAAGGCTTTACTATACGAAGTACTGACTACTATTCTGAGCACAGAATAAATAACAGTTGCTAAGTTATGATGAGTCATAAATGGTAATGACCTTCACACCATAGTCGGATTTCATCCAGTGCTGGGTAGTAAACGTTCTTTAGTTTATGTCATCTATAACCCTGCCCAAATGAACAAGAACGTGTGTACGTAAACACGGTAGGTTTTTATACTAAAGAATGTTAAATACTGAGCTGATGTTATTTATCCATCAGACCACAACGAACGCAGAAGGCACTTCCACCACAACATCAACAGGACAGAAGCAGTTCACAGCTCGGGAGACGTTAGTATTTATTCGCCTGGTGCGATGGGGTTTGCAGTCGTTGGATATCTATACTTTGGCTGCGCCAAGAGCTCCGGCTCAGCCCCCGGCGCAGCCTCACGTCCGATCCAAGGAAGAGAAGGAGGTGCTTGAACATTTTAGTGGAGTGGTAAGTGAGAATTTGACTAAGCACAACAACAACAACAAACAGACAACTTTTACTGTACTTACAATTTAAGCCATTTAATGTGGGAAGGTTCAAGCTGGTTAAGAAAGGACAGGATCTATTGTTTCTCGTTAGTAGATTTCTTAATCTTATTTGATTGCTCAACGTGGTTTCTTAATGGTTACAGTTCTCAATGATGAATCCCCAGACGTTTCAAGAGATATTTACAGCGACAATATCCCATATGGTTGAGCGAATAAACAAAAATATGACTTTGCAAATAATTGCCAACACATTTTTATCGAACCCGTCGACTTCACCGATATTTGCGACAGTGCTTGTTGAATATCTCCTCAAGAGAATGGAAGAAATGGGAACCAATGTAGAAAGGTCGAATTTGTATCTCAGACTTTTTAAACTGGTGTTCGGTTCTGTGAGTTTATTCCCATCTGAAAATGAACAAATGCTGCGACCACATCTTCACAGCATTGTCAACAAGGCTATGGACTACGCCATGACGGCTAAGGAACCATACAACTACTTTCTACTTCTCAGAGCTTTGTTCAGATCGATAGGTGGAGGCAGTCACGATTTATTGTATCAAGAATTCTTGCCTTTACTTCCCAACTTATTAGAAGGGCTCAACCGTCTTCAAAGTGGACTCCACAAACAGCACATGAAAGATCTTTTCGTTGAGTTATGCCTAACTGTACCGGTTAGATTGAGCAGTCTCCTACCTTATCTGCCTATGCTAATGGATCCACTGGTATCAGCGCTCAATGGCTCTCACACTCTCATATCCCAAGGCTTACGAACGCTTGAACTTTGTGTGGATAACTTGCAGCCAGACTTCTTATACGAGCATATCCAACCGGTTCGAGCAGATCTGATGCAAGCATTGTGGAGAACGCTTCACAACAGCGAAGTAGCTAGAATAGCGTTTAGGGTGTTGGGAAAATTCGGTGGCGGTAACCGAAAAATGATGATTGAACCCCAAAGGTTAGATTACCGTGAAACTGACGCACCTCCGCCGGCAATTCAAGCTTATTTCCAAGAACAATCAAAACCCATCGACTTCGAAGTAGATAAAGTAATAGACACCGCATTCGCTGCTTTAAAATCGAGTACGACTGATCCGTTTTATAGAAAGCAATGTTGGGAGGTGCTGCGGTGCTATTTAGCGGCATCATTAAACCTTGACGACGATAGAGAAACATTACAGAAGCTATTCAACCACCCAAGCTTCCTAGACGGGAAGATTCAAGTCCAGAACGGACCATACTACAAATGTCCGAACAGTATCGTTCGGAACACTCATCGGACGGCACTGACTGGGATGTTCGTTGCTGCCGCGATCAAGGAGTTGCGTCATCACGTGTTACCCACTATGGTGTCATTAGTCAGGCATTATACGATGGTTGCTATAGCTCAAGAAGCTGGGCCTTTTGTGGCAAGCGCTACTTCAAAAGAAGGATTAGATGCGCTGGTTTTGGTGGATGCAATTGCAGTAGTGATGGGGCATGAAGAGAAAGAACTGTGTAAGCCTGGACATTTGGCTTTAGTTCTGATGATAGAGACAGCTGCTACAGTTCTTGGAAGCAGGGAACGCGCTTGCCGCTTGCCTCTAATGGAATATCTCGCAGAACGAATGTCTTCTCTATGTTATGAACGCGCTTGGTACGCGAAATTGGGAGGATGCATCGCTGTCAAGTTTATGTGCGAGAAAATGGCGCCAGAGTGGGTGTACAAACATATATTCGCATTCCTAAAAGCAGTTCTATTTGTAATGATGGATTTAACGGGAGAAGTGTCTTCTGGAGCTATTGACATGGCGACTTTGAATTTAGAGAAGTTAGTTCGAGTTTGTGTGGCGCCTATAGTGATCGCCAACTCAGACTTGGAGCTGGACATAATGACGGCGAAGACGAGGGCTCTTCATGACGTGCTACAAGAGCTAGTACTTCAAGTTACAAGTCCACACTTACTTGTGAGACAACAGGCGATGAAATCGCTAGAACTGATAGCTGAGTTGCAAAATAAGACGGTGACTGAAGTGATGGACCCGCATAGAGAGGTGTTAGCTGATATCATCCCGCCCAAGAAGCATTTGCTTCGTCATCAACCCGCTAATGCTCAAATGGGTCTCATGGACGGTACAACCTTCTGCACGACTTTGAAGCCAAGACTGTTTACTATTGGTAAGTTTATGTTTTAATCATTTTTCAGCATCAGCATTTTAAGCTGTTAATGCTAACCTTTTTAGGATTAATTAACAATGATAAAGTTCGTTTTGAGCGAAGTAATGCCACCTTACAAAATTGAGTAGCGTGGATAATAGTTTACCACATAATTATCAGCCTGAAGAAGTCCACTTCTAGATATAAAAGATCTCTATACACTTTCAAGACAACAATCTTGAGCTTTCTTTACCCACTAATTTATTTATTATAGATCTCAACATAAACGAGCACAAAGTATTCTTCCGAGAGTTACTCTCGCTGTGCGAAGCGGAAGACGCGATGCTAGGCAAGCTTCCATGCTATAAAGGCGTGAACCTAGTCCCGCTGAGAGCGTCTGCGCTTAAAGCGTTGGCGTCTTGCCACTATCTACAGGAAAAGCACTGCAGGGAGAAGATTTTCCAAGTGCTTTACAAGTCCCTGGAGAAGAATGATCAGGAATTGCAACAGGTATAATATCAAACCTTTAAATATAAAATATTATATTTTTTGGACTTTTTACACAGCATCAACTAGCCACAAACTAAGCATAGGTTGTACTATTGGAACAAGATGACTGCTAAAATACCTAAATATGGTTTTTTTGACAGACTTTCATTGCAAACTGTCAAAAAATCGCGACTTAAGACGTGATTAAATTTAAGTTGCGTTTGAGTATTTGGGCGTTAGATAATAAAGTTACAAAATAGTGCACAGTGAGTCACATTCACCCAACTTAAGAATTAGTATATAGTCCAACAATTTATTTCTCATTTAGAACACCGAAGATTCTTGGTTTTTTTAGGGTGTTTTAGCGGCTATGCTGGCTATATAATATGCCTTTGGTGTTACATAGAAATAACTTGAGCAGCATGACCCAATATGTATTCCAGTAGCATATTTCTACATATTCTTTTATAAATCACACACTTATAAACGTTATTATGTCTTACAATATTTTAGGCTGGATTCGAATGTATGCAAAAGTTCCTATCCGGGTTCCAAATCGACATGGAAATGGTTCATCCAGTAATGCGACCTCTACTGCTAACACTGGGAGACCATCGCCACTTGAGTGTGAACGGCGCAAAGAGACTATCCTACTTGACGCAACTCTTCCCATCTACGTTCAGCGAGAAACTCTGTGAACAGTTATTGCAACTGTTGAAGAAACTTTTGGATTATTCAATACAAACTAATCGAGGTAAAGCATTTAAAACTTTATATAGGTATTGGAACCTTGTGTCATTTGTGAGGCAATAAAATTAAATAGTGCAACTAACTGACGAAGGAGCGATATACTAAATCAGGCTTTTAACACACACAACACCCTCTTTGAGTCAAGTTTGAGCCTCACACAATACTTAATCACTTATAATCTATTCATAAACCCTGGCGCTTTATAACGACTATATAATCCTCTTGTCACAGTTACGTTAAAAAAGAGATGGCAACAGACTTATCAGCCGTTTTAGGTAAAGGAGCATACAGAGACCACTATTGTTTATATTGTAGAACTAGCGGCCGCCCTCAGCTTCGCCCGCGTGGGCGTTTTCTCCCGTTCTCGTTATTTTTTCGGGATAAAAAGCCTATATGTTAATCTAGGTTACAAAATATATTTATTCCAAATTTCATCCAAATCGGTCCACTAGTTAGAGCGTGAAAGAGTAACAAACATCCATCCATACTTAAAAATTTTCACGTTTATAATATTAGTAGGATTTAATAGCTTTGTTGTTCAGAATTTAATTTTTCATTCTCAGGTGGTAATTTCCTACAAAGTGTGTCAAAGAACATGGAGAACGAACAGAAGATTATAATCCTTATCGGAATATTCCATCAAATCCCGGCCGCTTCGCCGCGTTTCATCGACGTTCTGTGCCGACTGATATTCCACACTGAGAAGTCTTTGATGATAGAAGCTGGATCACCGTTCAGAGAACCACTTGTTAAATTCCTTTTGAGGTGAAATAAATTAAAATCAAATAGTGCAAAATAAAATTAATGAAGATTTTTATATTATCCCAAAAATTATTTTCCTCGAGTGGGATTTGAACCCACGACCTTCCCCTTGATACGGGGATGCGATACCAACTTCGCTACCGAGGATTCAAATGCCTACGACGAAAATAAGATTTGGAATGTTTCTAATACGGTGCTATCGCTACCGTGGCTCCATCTACATGCTTGACGTAATACTATCAAAGCGTGCTCGATAACCGAAATTGCATTCAAGTTGAATCGACAAGAGATGTCGCCGTGCATCATTTCATAGTTTATTTGTTTTTATAGTGCTTACCTGCACTTAAGGAAATCACAAAGATTTTTATATTATCCCAAAAATTATTTTCCTCGAGTGGGATTTGAACCCACAACCTTCCCCTTGATACGGGGATGCGATACCAACTTCGCTACCGAGGATTCAAATGCCTACGACGAAAATAAGATTTGGAATGTTTCTAATACGGTGCTATCGCTACCGTGGCTCCATCTACATGCTTGACGTAATACTATCAAAGCGTGCTCGATAACCGAAATTGCATTCAAGTTGAATCGACAAGAGATGTCGCCGTGCATCATTTCATAGTTTATTTGTTTTTATAGTGCTTACCTGCACTTAAGGAAATCACAAAGATTGCACAAAGATTGCACCACGGTAGCGATAGCACCGTATTAGAAACATTCCAAATCTTATTTTCGTCGTAGGCATTTGAATCCTCGGTAGCGAAGTTGGTATCGCATCCCCGTATCAAGGGGAAGGTCGTGGGTTCAAATCCCACTCGAGGAAAATAATTTTTGGGATAATATAAAAATCTTTGTGATTTCCTTAAGTGCAGGTAAGCACTATAAAAACAAATAAACTATAAAATTAATGAATATATTAGTTACTTATATTTAATTATGCGTGTTACAGTATTTGTCCAGAGTTGTAGCATTATGGTTGTTTCAGGTATCCAAAGGAAACCCTCGACCTGATAATGAGCGACAACAACATAAAAGACCAGCAATGGAGTCGGTTCCTCATCTTTTTGGTTAAACATCCCGAAGCAGGCGCCGCCTATAGAGATGCACTTCACACATCTAAGAAACCTAGGCTCATGCAGCTTTTAGCGGCCAACACTGCGGGCAATAGCTCCATACCTCAGCCGGATAGAGTGGAGATGCAGTTCCAAGCTATACGGGTTGTATCATTGCTGATCAAGTTCGATGATCAGTGGATGGCGACGCAACCGGATATTATCGAGTTGATCAAGAGGGTGTGGTGCAATGATCAGTATCATGTAAGTTGTGGTCCCGTCTTAGAATAGGATCCCCCCATCACTTAATGGATGTCGTAAGAGGCGACTAAGGGAATGCTCCAGGGGATGGGCAGCAGCAACGCCAGAGTACTGTACACCAATACTGCGGTCACCAATCCGCCTGCCAGGCATGGTGATTACGTCAAAAACCCCCAAATATATTGTAGGCTTATGTTCAGCTGTGGACTTATTTAGGCTGATGATGTGATTTAAACATTGCGTTAAAATGTCTGTTCCAGCCCTAGTAATTGTTAAGCCACTACGGAGACCTTGGGGCGGCCTAAAATATCCGTCACCAAAGCTGGTCACTAGCTCACTTATTTTCGTTTTACAGGCAGTTCACAAAAAGGTAGATGTGGTTGACTGTAACCATTGGAAGGAGCCAAAGTTGATAGTAAAGATATTGCTGCATTACTTCATTCATCATCCCTCCAACATCGATCTGCTTTTCCAAATGCTTCGGGCGTTGTGTGACAGATTCATACCAGATTTTCAGGTAATATTACATATTTTTCTCCATCTGATAATCACTAAAAAGGCTTTACTTCAACTTACTTACTTACAGAGTTCAACTTAAAATACAATAAAAAAATAAAACTATCCTAAATCTTCTCTTAAGAATGTCTAAACTTGACTCCGTACTAAGCTCAAGGTTTTTTATCATAGGCACAAAACGTTTTCTTGCCAGTCTACATTCTCCATCACACAGTCTTGATGTCTTTTGTCTGGGAAACTTAATTCATGTGGTCGACCTATCCCACTTCAAAATATAAATACCTTAAATTTTTTACAGTTCCTTCGTGATTTCCTCGAGAACACGGTCGCGCTGAACTACACGATGGAGTGGAAACGCTCCGCCTTCTTCCGCTTTGTGGAACATTTCCAGGGTGACGCAATGAACCAGACGCTGAAGGCCAAAGTCCTTCAAGCGATCATCATTCCTTGCTTCGCGGTCAGCTTCGACAGGGGGCAGAAGATAGTGGGGGGTCCCCCTGCCCCATACCAAGACAGCCCAGACAACGTCGTCTCTGTTTTCATAAACAATGTGAGTATCACGTAGTCGATACACATTTTTAGTTTGTTTTTCTTTTCCGTTTGGCAGGTGGCGCTAGTTTGGTCGGAGGTCAATTAAGTGCCGGGTATTTAAATAAGTTAGCGACGGCTGAGTTAGAATTATCAATAGTAGTTTGCCTGTTGAAAGAAGCATGAGCAAAAGCGAATTATTTCGTACCCTTTCGCTAAAGCGTCCACAATGACCCTATCGCTCCATGACTACCTCCGCTTGGTCTGTAGCCGGCACACGACGGCCACTATGTAATGAAAACAAGTTCGAGTAGTTCATGACACAAAACATAGTATAGGTTGATTGACCTTCAACCAAACTAGCGCCACCTGCTCCGAAAAGTACAGATTACATATCATTATTAGCTCTCCAATCCCCAGGTGATAGACCCAGAGAATCCGTTTGCCTGTTCGGACGCGGTTCGTATATCGCTTCTTCAGTTCGCTTGTTTATTGCTAGAACAAGCGTCACCTCACATTCACGACGCGAATAACAAGAAACAAGGGAACAAGCTGAGGAGACTAATGACATTTGCCTGGCCATGTCTGCTTGGGAAGAACTACGTTGATCCAGCGACGAGGTATTTTCTACTCTGTTTATTAAATTGGTAGTAAAAGTTTCAACTAATACTGACATCAAAAGGCGACGGTTATCGACAGCTGGGTTATTCCCAACGGATCATATGATCAGTTTGTCAGCATCTGATCACAGAAAAACTTCCCAATGGATCATTGATCCGTTGCAACTGCTGTATTTAATTAAATGTTGTCCAATGGATCATGACATATATTTTTGCGTGTAATATTACTAAGTAGGCTTAGGGGGAAACAATAAGCGGTTTAGTATTGTCGTTTTAATTTACACTGCGCGGCAATCTAGGCGGCAGTATCATTTTCATTATCTTGATCATGACATTTGATTGAACGTTACCGAATCTATGTCCCGTAGGTACCTCTTTCGGTTTGGTACTGAATTTACTCCGTGTATTGAAATTGGCCCACCGTATTTGCAATCTGCTCCTTAATATATCTAAGCAGTGATTCCTGAGTGATGTAAGGAAGATAAAAAATATCTTTATTCTAAACTTAGCCATGGTGTATCTTTAGTCTTAGCCTTATTTTTCTTTATACGGTTGACAGCGTGTCGCGTAATGTTTTAGTGGATGATTTCAGGTATCATGGCCACTTACTGCTCAGTCACATCATAGCAAAATTTGCGATCCACAAACGGATTGTGTTACAAGGTAAGATAAAGTAAATCGACCATATTTGTATTTAGAACGCGTTGAGAGTAAATCTTATACTGTAAATTACATTCCAATTTCTAAGTTGTGTTTCTAAGTGTTAGGAAAAAATAACGTAAGGATTCGTTACGACGACGATAACGTTTCTTGTATATTGTGTGTTTACCTGCTATTAGGTATTGTTACATATATCAGTTCAAGTGGCCATTTCTTTACTAAATACAGGGGCAGTGGAACTTATAACAGAAGTCATACACAAATCCTTGTCCTAAAAGGTCTAAACATTTTATTTCAGTATTCCACAGTCTTTTAAAAGCGCACGCAGTAGAAGCTCGCTCAGTAGTGCGGCAAGCACTAGAGATTCTCACCCCTGCGATGCCGCAGCGTATGGAAGATGGAAACACCATGCTCACGCATTGGACGAAGAAGATAATCGTAGAAGACGGTCATTCGGTGCAACAGCTGTTCCATATACTGCAGCTCGTTGTAAGGCATTACAAGGTCAGTAACTTGTCCAATTGCCACCTTGTATAGATAGTTGGCTACACTAATATGCATATCTTTCAAAACGGTATATCGGCATTAGAATAACATCTTAGACAATAAAAACGAAAGTATCATAAAATCTGTTGATGAGTATGCATATTTTGATTATCTTTTATTCAACCATCTGGTTCTGGCACAGATGCATGCGCCATGATCACAGGTTGAACTGAAGTCTATGACGAGTGGATCTAAAGTTATAGACGGTCTACCCTGTTTGGCAATCTTTTATTGGAAATGACACTGCTGGTTTTATTTTTACTTTGCTTTGTTTGGCGCGTGAAATGTGCACCAATATAATAATATTCTTTACTCGTGTAATATCCATAGCTCAGTGGCGAATCTATTTAAACTGCAGGTGTACTACCCAGTGCGTCACGCCTTAGTGAGTCACATGGTGGCTGCGATGCAACGACTCGGGTTCAGTGGTGCAGCTTCTTTAGAGCACCGCAGGCTTGCGGTTGACTTAGCCGAGGTCACGCTGAAGTGGGAACTACAAAGAATCCGCGACCACTCCAATGAAGACAATATCGTACGTAAATTTTCTAAGCAATAAAGCCTTTAAATCTAGTGTAGATCATCTATATTAGAACTAGGGGCAAATGTATACTTATACTCCAATTAACCGGAACCTGTAGTGCCTGGGATTGAATTTTAATGATGGATATGGATATCCATCCATCATAAAAATTTTGTCCCAGGTTGTAATAATCATGATAGAAGTAGGTTTGCTACCATTATTTTAACCTAGACGGCCTAATCCTCGGAAAGATGTCGGCAGTGAACGGGGAGCTAAGCCGTGGATTTACTGTACTCTGTGCTAGAATAGAACCTCTCCATCCTGCCCATGTAAAACAAGATAAAGGAACGCATTTGCTAGAGGCTAACCTCTAGCACTCTTTGGATTTGATAACATTGACTTCCCTAGATTTTTAACCATGGTGACTATTTCAACAGGTTGCTACATCACCAAGTGGTGCAATGAAGCGTGCTTCTTCGGATGAGAGCGGTACAGAATCCCGCAAGGCATTGAACACAGGCTGGGCAAGCCCTCAGGCCAGTTCGTCGCGCTCGGAACCTGACGCCGCCAAACCTTTGGAGCGACAACACGTAGATGTCGTCATAAACTTGCTACTACGGCTTGCTTGTCAGGTACACTCTTGGAGTATATTAAGTTAAGACACTATGTGACGCAGCGGGAGACTACAAATGCAAGATGTGAATTGAGAGTTTATAGTACACTCTAAGGTCCCACCGTCCTACCTCCGACGATGAGCGAGAAGCTAGAAACGAGGTAATGAGAAGCGAGTGTAAGGTTGTTGTATTGTATGGTTGGTTTTTTCGCTGGGCTATGAAAGAGTGCGATGGACAATTGCTCAGACCGCTCACTGGGTGCGCCAAGTGGTATGCTTATAGTCCCTGCGAGTGTCCTGCCGATGGATTATACAATATATGTTGGCTATAGCACTAACAAAGTTTTTTTTTTCTATGCCCAACAGTATACTTATTCAGACTGACGAGGACTCTTAACAATAGCTAGAGTACTAGCGAGAAATTATGCCTGTTATTTATACTATTTTTGTAGATGAACGAAGGAGGTGCTACCGGTACGGGCGTTATCTCCAGCGTGACGCCTGGCGAGCAGTTATCACGTCGCTGCGTGCTCCTGCTAAAGGCGTCTATGAGACCAGACTTATGGCCGCAACACTGCGAGCCGAAACTAGCATGGCTAGACAAAGTAAGTACAAATTTTTATTTAGTGCCTAATTGCTCTATGGTATCTACCATGCAAAATCTTAACTTAACCAAGCAGTATAATTATCTAATTATACTGCTTGGTTAAGTTAAGATTTTGCATTGAGATCAAAATAAATTGAAGAGTTTCGTTTATTAATTATATTTCAAGAATTATTTTCTTGATTGTTGAAATTTGAGAGTAATTGAGTTAAATTGTTATTTTTTTATGAATGAACTATGAAAATATGGTAGCTCAGCTCACTCTCTGTCTAGCTAGTTGGTCTTATCTATATAAATTTTTTATTCATTGAACTAAATAATCTTCCATATATACCTAACAAGTTCAATGGATACCTACCGTACTTGGGGATCAAAGTCGTGATAGTATTTTTTTTCTATTTTTATATACTGTTTCTTACTCATTTTAAGTAATGTTTCAATTCATGCAACGTTTATAACTATAATAATAATAATCCTAAGTAAGTAAGGGAGTAAGTTCCTAGTGAATATTCAATTATATTAAATTTTAATAAACAACTATATTTACAACACTACTTCCCTATCCCAGGTATTCTCAACCGCAGAATTAAATGCAGTTGCCTGCGCTAACGCGTGCACAGCACTCGAACTTCTGGTCTTCCTTCTTGGCGTGTTGCGTCGGGAACAAATACTCGCGGCCCTGAAGCCTTTGCAACGTGGGCTGGCGGCTTGCGTCTCCTCAACTAATACTAAAGTTGTGCGCTTAACGCATAACCTCCTGGCGAAGCTGACTGCGATATTCCCTACTGAGCCCACTGGTGCTGCCCAATACTCTAAGGTTAGTTTTGAAGTAAGATCTATAGTAATTCGTTGCAAAATGTTTCTTTAGTGTTATATTCAGTTAAACGTCACGTACTGATTCGTCGGTAAAGGCAAACAAGCTTTGTCTTTTTAAATATCGTTGCTATTGATTTTTCATTCATGAAAACTGTCGTACTGAATAGAGTATAATAAGTATGTGTAATAAAAAAGTATATGTTTACAAAAAAACGTATATAAGTATTCTATCAGTCATCTAGTTCTCATAGCACAAGCTATGCATAGTTTAAGGATAGATAATGTAGTGCTTACACAGTTTTTTTTTTAATTTATTTTACTAATTACAATTGAAACATTTTTTAATTACCTGATACATTTTTACTACTTTTTCCTCAGTATGAAGAGCTTGAAAACCTTTACGCGTGTGTAAGCAAGTACGCATTCGAAGGGCTTGGGAACTACGAAAAAACAGCCGGTGCCAGTCAGAACATCGGCGCCGGCCCCGCTGCTAGCGGTGCAAGTGCCTTACTCGGTCCATTGATGATGCTGAAAGCATGCTGCACTTCAAGCCCATCGTATATCGATAGACTGATCTTACCGCTTATGAGAGTGTTGCAACGGATGACAAGAGATCACATCGCACCTAATCCAGACGCGATTACTACTGATCTTTTGGTAAGTATGAATGCTGACGTTTTTTATACTTGTTGACGGAACAAGGAAATGGCCCATCTGATGTTCAGTCGAAACTTAACAAAACATTGCTTTTCCGGTTGCGCACGTTGGCATGTAACCTACTAGGTCACTAAGTACGCTACTAATCTTCTTTAAATTTAAGAGCTCAGCTCTTGTCGGGGTTTTGATGCAGTGTTCTCCATTTTGCTCTTTCTAATGCGGCCTTCTTATACAACATGACAGCAACCTTCTCTATCTGGCTCATATAACTTATCCTTGGCCTTCTTCTCCCTCCCATTCCTTCAATCATGTTTCGCATGTAGCTGTCATGTCGTAGAAGATGGCCAAATATTTTCTCCCTTGTTCTTGAGCAAAACGTTCTAAAACCTCTAGGTTAGTATTTTTTTCTGTCCAACTTACCTATACCTTGTCACGGTTACATATACCATACATAAATTTAAATGCATTAACATGACTTCTTTTTCAGATAATAGCAATGGAACTTCTTAAAGCACGCGTGGTAGTGATGCCGGGTGAGACAAGGAAGACATTCATTGGGACAATCTTAGTTGGACTTATTGAGAAAACTACTGATGCGAAGGTTAGTTTCAACTTTCCTTGAAATACTACAAAACATGGTAGGTAAGATGGAACTTGTATTATTAGTATACAGAATGAATGTAGTTATGAGTAGCAAAGGAATTCTCTTAAATCAAGGCCTAAAGGAGTGCAGGGTTAAAGTTTGTATCAAAATTACCAAGGATAAACATTTGTGCACGTAGATGTTTTTTTTTCTCTGTCTAGGTGTTATATTGTATTTAGAGTATGTATTTACAAAGAAAAAAGTATATAAGTATTCTATCAGTCATCCGGTTCCCATAGTACAAGCTATGCTTAGATTGAGGCTAGATGATGTTGTGTAAAAGTGTCCACAAATATTTATTTATGGTATTGTTTTCTAAATTTGTATTTACATAAAAGAAGTATGTATTTTATAAGCGATATGGTGTCCACAGTCCTTTGCTTAGTTTGACTTGATTTCAAATGTCCATGTATTGCATATGTGACAGGTTGCATCTAGAGTTCTAACTGGTTTCCTCACGATGTTTTTTTTCACCGAGAGTACTGTATTACGCACATTAATTTCGACCTACTAGACCACAGGTGCACTGCGGTGTACAGTGTTTTGCATAAATTAAATACTTCTTTCCTATTTTATATTAGTTTGTGTACTGTGTCGAAAATAAATGTAAGTATTTTCTTTCTTTACTTTACAACATAGGTGATGAAAACTATAACCCGTATGGTTGATGAATGGGTAAAGCAGCGTGCGAGTGCATCAACTAGTGCCATCGCGCCATCTCTCCGCGAGAAATCGATACTGCTCGTCAAGTTGATGCAATACGTCGAGAAGAGGTTCCCTGATGATTTGGAACTCAATGCACTATTTCTGGAGATGATCAATTATATTTACAGGTAAACTGTGAAGTTGAGTTATGTTTAGTTGTGAAGCTAGCCGTGTAATCCTTTCCCATCCAGGCCAATAATAAGACGGTATCCAATATTAACGGGGTTTATTGAGTTCAAGTAGAGCTCTTTGTGAAAGGACTCGGCCGGGGAAGTATGTACTACCTACGTACCTATTTCTGCCGCCAAGCAGTGATGCTAGCATTACTGTATTCCGGTTTGAAGGGTGTGGGTGCCGGTCTATTAGGATATTAAAAAAGATGTTATCTGTTGGTAGTACCTATCTAGTTCCTATAGTTTTTTTATCTGACTTTATAGTACAAGCTTTTCTTAGTTTGAGGCTAGAGAGCGTTGCGTGAATGTCTACTAATCTATATAAATAAAAGAATGTTGTGTTAGTTATACACCACTTATAACTCAAGAACCAATTTTTATGATTTTGTGTTTTTGAATTTATCTTAGTCCGGAATAGTAAGTAATAAAAATAATGCGGAATGAAGTTGGTGGAGTCTGTAGGGGAGCTAGTATGTTATAAAAAAGGCTTTCGGGCTTTCGGAGAGTACACTTTACATGTAACAGTGAACACAAATCTTAGAATAAAGTATTACAATCAATCGCATTCTTAAATCTATGTACAATTCTTACAGTTAGACAATAGCTCTACAAACTGATTTGTTTTTCAGAGATGAAACCCTTAAAATGTCAGAGCTGTCAATGAAACTAGAACCGGCATTCCTGGCTGGCCTCCGTTGCCCGCAGCCGCTCGTTCGCGCCAAGTTCTTTGAAGTTTACGACCAGAGCGTGCGTCGCCGAATCTTCGACCGTCTTCTCTACATCATCTGCTCGCAGAACTGGGAGAATATCGGACAGCACTTCTGGATAAAACAATGCTTGGAGTTGTTGCTAGTAACTTGTGTTTCAAGTAAGTGATGTGCCTTTATTTGTGCGTAACATCGAAATAATTACACCGTGTTCTGTCTCTGTCGACCTAATTTAAAAGTTCTTGTCAATGCAGAACATATCTATTTATACCAATTATCCGACTGACTGACTGATATAGAGACTTGAAATTGAAGTTTGTATGAAACTAACTTCACGCGGATGAAGTCACACGCGTTTCTATAGTCTTGTTAATTATAAAGGTGGGCATCAGAATTCAAACATAATTTTTCTATTCCTGAAACAGGCACACAAATCCGGTTATCCAATGAAAAATACCTTCTCCCAAGCATTTCGTCGGTGATTAACATGGGCGACAGTGAAGAGCAGAAATCTTATGCCATCTATTCGAGCGTGAAAGAAGAGTCCACTGATGGATTCAGCGATTCCATAGATCCGGATAAAGAGGACGTACTCGATATGGACCTAGATTCGAGTTCCAATCAGAAGGAGGATAATATTGTCAAACCAGCGCCGAATAGGTAAACTTACGTTGAATATTGAACTTATTCATTATTTTCCTATATTGCCTATTATTATGCCCTGTTCTAATATAGCTATGTCGTCTGTTAGTAATAAGTACTATGAATTGTGCCTGTCAGACAAACTATCACCTCATTGGCCGGTGTAAACTGTTACTGTAACACTAACCAATGAGATGAAGGCTCATCCCATTCATCTGTTTGGGAGCTATGATGACACAGATAGTTAAACAATTTAAATTGATCACCGCTCTGTTTGCTTTGGGAGATAAAAATAGCTTAGTACTTCTCGTCTACTCTTCGCCAGGGCTACTAGTTATTAGCGTTTATGATAAAATCTATCAGAGATGTGATGTGATCCCAATAATGGTTATCCTTTTGTTCCAGGGCACGAATGTTGAATCAAATCGTAGCAAAACAATCTGAGTTCCTAGAACTAGCGCGACGCGTTCGTACAGAACAATTGATTACCGCGGCGGCTCAACTCTGTCATATGGACGAGGCATTGGCGCACCACACTTGGCTAAGACTGTTTCCATCGATATGGAGCTGCCTTGACGAACGACAACTACCGGTAATTACTTCACCTTCTACATTTATATGATAGCAACAAAGCAGAGAGCTAGAATGAGAAAAAGATTTAAAAAAATGGAAACACATCTCCTCGTAGCAATCATGGCGTAGCATGCTAAGCCATTCCTAACTAATCAACGAAATTAAGTAAAGTTCTACGTTGCCACCATTTGGATGGGTGACCGCTAGTGGTATTTATATCTAAGCGTTTCTGATCTTCGAAAAGCATGTTAAGCTGACGTTAAACCATAGTGGGCGTTAACAGGAGTTAATAAGATCTTACTTTAACCCTGTGCTGTCTTAGTGAGGTAGTCAGAGGAATGTCCAAAAATTGTATTGATCACCAGCCCACTTTTGAGTCTAAGAATGTTCTCATACTTTTCAGTCTATAATGAACGAGATAGTTCCGTTCATAATATCGGGCGTGCACGTGATTCAAAGAGACCAGCCGCTAAGCGCACTCAACACGTTCATAGAAGCGCTGGCGAGGTGCAACCCGCCGATCACTATCAAACCGTAAGTATTCCTTTATTCAACCAACATACGTGAAGGTTAGGCACAACTACCGACGATGTGGCGCGTCAGGCGAATGTCCGCTTGCGACGAAGGAGGTTGCGGGTTCGATTCCTGCCTTGATATAAATGTTTGTATGATCTGCAAATATTTATTCCGAGTATTCTGGGTATTCTCTGTGTAATAAAGAATATATATGTATGTAATGTATTGTATTAAGTATATCAGTCATCTATTAACACAAGCTCTGGTTAGCTTGGGGCTAGATGATGCTGTGTGCATTGTCCAGCATTACTATTAACTGAAATAAAAACGGTAGTTTCAAAGAAATTATTTTACTCCGGGAGCTTAATATTATTTAATAGCCCTCGCCGCTTGTATAGTGCTTTGACTGTCCTCACAGCTCAGTTAGTAGTAGCTCTGCCTTCTGTGCTGTAGGTGGTGTGTTCAATCACATTCGTGTGATATTCAGCTATCAGATTCTCTTGGTATACAGTTTTTCTTAGTTTGATGGTTTTTTTTCTTGGTGCACTGAGTCTTTGTAAAAACGTTTCAGACCTATGATGAAATACCTCGGTAAAACGCACAATCTCTGGCATCGAATGACGTTAAACCTGGAACAAATGGCGGTGGACCAAGCGGCAGGCCGACCACCGCGTGAACAAATAGATGTTTACGATTATGATACTGAAACTACTACGCCTACGGTAAGTTAAACACAGCTGGATTGATTTGAAAGCTTTTATTGCAATGGGCAAGATGTTAACGAAAACAAATCGCATTTTTTTTGCCTTATAAAAAACTAGTCTGATTACAACTGCGAAAAATTATGACAAGGGATTTAAAAAAAAATTATGCGCTACCTACATATAGGTCATCCAAGTAATCTCTGTGACGTCATAGAGTCCCCTACATAGCCGGCAGAAAGTGTTTTTGTATGGAAACTAATATGTCAATCAATTATGAGTTGTCTTGTAAACAAGTAAAATACCGTTGTTCTCAGGAAATACTAGATTCGTTGAGCGACATGTATGAACTGCTACAAGAAGAGGATATGTGGTCTGGCCTGTGGCAGAAACACGCGCGATACCGAGAGACCAATATGGCGATCGCGTATGAACAACAGGGCTTCTACGAGCAGGCACAGGTATGAACCATTCACTCGTACGCTCGTACGCTCTGTGTACGTAACGTATGGTAAGCTGCACCAACCACAATATACAGAAAAATATTCACAAAAATCGGTCTAGGCGTTTCGGAGGAGTTTATTTACAAACACTGTGACACGAGAATTTTATATAGGTAAGTAGTTATGTAGATTTTATTCTCTAATCCCTTGTGTCAGTTTACGAGTTACGATTCGTGAATGAACTCGCGTAGAGGGATTTAGTAACATTTCACACAAACACAAGTTTAACCTACTAGATGTATACTCTGCTTTATTATTAAACTTTATCTTTTAAAATTTAAGCTAACTAGTTGGTGCAGCTGCTATACGTACCATTCATGCAATGAGTTATGATATTAAGGGTTATTGCATGTGTATCTTTGTGGAATAAGTTTTAACGTCATCATCAGCCTAAATGAGTCCAGTGCATGACATAGGCGTCCTTCATATTTGGGGTAAGGAAGGGATTTGCCGTAGTCATCGCGCTTGGCAGGCAGATTGGTGACCGCAGTATTGACGACAGTGCTCAGGTAGTCATTGCTTACAACATCTACGAAGAGTGATGGCGGGATTCTATTCTATGACGATATTCTATGGGAAAAGTTTGAGACTACAGTGTGGATCTTACCGCATGTAGGAAACAAGTTTTCTGAAGTGTGAAATAGATGGTAGCCTTACCACCCATTTGATGCCACAGACGATTATAACTATGTATCAAATTGATTTTGACTAAAATACTGTACTGCCCATTATTTAGATTATTTGATTGCTTTTTTTATTGGAATTAATTGAAATAAATTTTATTTATTATCGCGTACCAGGGCTACTACGAACAGACCAAGGTACGTTCAATCTAATATTAGACATAACTCTAATATGGGCATAATATACGTAATTATATTCACAGTGGTCTTGCATATTTATCACAAGAACTTATTTTGAAAATCCGCTAAAGTAATAATAGTAATAGTATATAGATCAGTTTAAATTCTTGATGTGGCTTTTTGTGGCTTTGTATGGGTTGATGAATAAAATAAGAAGAATAATTAATTTTAGTTGAACTGTATGTTGCCTTGTCCAAAAAAATGCACATCATCAGAAGCATAGATCTAAAAAAACTGCTTTTCAACGTAAAATAAGTAAGTATGCTAAAAATAAAAAAATGCATTCGTTGTTAGTATTTAGCGTCTGTGTAAGTTAAATGCTGCCTAAATTTAGGCTGGTTTTTTTTTTGTAAATGTGTATTTATTCGTCAGGCTGCCTACGACGTCGCTATGGCTAAACTAAAAACGGAATACGCATCAAGTCCATCGTCAGTGAACATGCACAAAGAGTGTACACTCTGGACGCAACATTGGCTCAAATGCGCGAAGGAGCTCAACCAATGGGATTCGCTACTCGAAATCGGATTGACCAGGAGTGGTCGGGATCCGTTTTTGATTCTAGAAAGTTCATGGAGGAATCCCAATTGGTCGACCATGAAAGATGCGCTAGCTGAGGTTGAATATAACTGTCCAAAGGAACTGGGTAAGATATATGATTATTACGGGTTTGAAGAGATCGATGGATAATTTCATAAAAAAATATGAGTATTTTCAAAAACTTGGCCTTCTAAAACAAAGATTTTATATTATCCCAAAAATTATTTTCCTCGATTGGGATTTCAACCCATGACCTTCCTCTTGTTACGGGGGTGCGATAACCAACTTCGCTATCGAGGATTCAAATGACCCGATGAAAATAATTCTTGGGATGTTTCTGATACGATACTTTCGCGACCGTGGTTCTATCTACATGCCTGTACTATCAAAGCCTGCTCGATAACCAAATTGACCTTCTAAGTTTTTAAGTTCTAAGCAACTATTTGCTTAGAACTTTTTGAAAATATCAAGGACTAATAAATAGTTTCAGATATCAAAAAAATTTCAATCAGACAACATTTAAACATTCCTTCAAGTTATCGTGAGGAAACCAGTTAGTTTTCTAGCAACAGCGATGGGCTGGCATGAAAACTGGCAGATATGGAATAAAAACTCTGTATGTACCAAATATAATATTTGGACGTGCCTCTATCTCGAGAAGGTACTTGATACCAATAAAAAAAGGTATATCTTACCAATTTAAACAGATTAAAGCTTCGATCAATGATATCCCTTGAAGGGTCACATACAAAATCATAGTTAAAAGCTGTCCGCGTAAATATATACTTACATTATTATAATATATAGCTACATTTGTTTACTAACGAAGTGAGAAAAAATTATAAACAGTTTTAAGTTTAATCTAATTACAACCATGTCACCTAGTAAATAATGTCACCAATAATTGTCAAAACAAAATAACTCAGTCAAAGTGACTCACTTCTTAAGTCAGCTCTTATTTTGTATATAATTTGGGTATCATTGATCGAAGGATCTTTTTATTTTTTGACATTATTTTAATAAGTAAAGCCGTTGTTTGTCAAACTCGTACAGCATGGCTGGTGAATCTGTACCGGGGCTATCTATGCATCTGCGCGGGAGGTGAACAACAGCTGAGCGGCGTGGAAAGGCACGCAGAGGCGGCCGCGGCGCAATGCCTGCGCGAGTGGCGCCGCCTACCGCGGCTCGTGTCGCACCCGCATCTACCGCTACTCCGCGCCGCACAACAGCTAATGGAGCTTAGCGAAGCAGCGCAGATACATACCGTGAGCTCTTTACTATTTAAAAGCTAGGCTCTTGTCTGTGTTATAGATGCATTACTCTCTTTCGAATGCTGCTAAAAAGATCAACAATTGAAATAGTACACCACCATTGATAACATACCTTTATGCAAAGGTTACATAATCTTTCTACTCGCAACGACTGTTATGTTCAAGGTGCCGTCTAATCGTTTTAATGCATTCTTGTTGTGCGTGTAGGTAGGTACGTAAACTATCTGTAATTTGTACTGGTTTTCTAGACACGGCCCGAGCTTTAGGCTATAGACTAAAATGGATAAAACTTGTAATAGAAATGTAAAAGAAATCCGTTTTTTTTGTCAACTACACGTACTTATTTTCTAGCGAGGATCATAAAAGAGTTGTAATATCTGTGGTACAGGGTCTGATACACAGCCGTCCGACGTCACTGCACGATATGAAGGCCATAGTGAAGACGTGGCGCAACCGACTGCCCGTAGTAGCAGACCCGCTCTCCCACTGGGGCGCCATCTTCACGTGGCGGCAGCATCATTACCAGTTCATAGCGTCGCATTACGACTCGCAGGCGGAGCACGCGACCAATCATAGCATGCTAGGCGTGCATGCATCAGCACAGGTATGGATTGCATAACCTTAACTCTAACCATTATTATCTCATCTATACCTAAACCTTCGATCAATGATACCCCTAGATGACGGGTCACATACAAAATCATAGCTAAAAGCTGTCTGCATGAATATGTACTTAGACAGCTACATTTGGTTACTAACGAATTGAGTTAAAAATTATAAACAGTTTTAAGTTCCACCTAATTACAACCATGTCACCTAGTAAATAATGTCATTAATTGTCAAAAGTACGGATTTTTTGCGCCGACCCTATATCTAGGCGCATCATTCATCGAAGACCAAAACACTCAAATCTCAAGACACAATAGAAAAATAGATACTAGGAGTTCTTCTCGCGAAGGATTCAGTCTCTTAGGATAAAATATACCTTAATTTCGAGTGACTCGCTCTGCTTTTCACCATTATTACGAGGATTATAAAAAAAATGTCATGAAAACTACCAGATCTTTTCGGTCTTTGTCTCACTGTAAAAAGCAGTCAGACAAAGTACTTTGTAAACTTTTCCACAGCATTGAAATTCAAATCCGATGTCTTACGATTTAATGGACTAAAAAATATATTTCCGAGTGAAAATGGTGAAAAATCTTCACAGTCTGAGATTACGGTTGTTCTTAGACTAATAGTGACTGGAAACGTTAGGAGATTTGAATATTACTAATAAAAAATATTGTGCCTTCCAAATAACACTGTTGGTTAATCAGACGGTTAGGCAATTTTAAGACTAAATAAAAATAATTATCCTCTGCAATTCTTTATGAATTTAAGAGAAGCTCCCATCTTGGTCATGAATTCCCAGTGCGACGGAGGATTGTTCAATCCATGACTATAAACTCGATCATAATCCTTTAAGCATATCGTCGCAAGATCCCACCATATTTTTAATTAAAGAATAGACCCATCTTAACTCTAACGTAAAGAAACTTCAATTACAGGCTATAATCCACTTTGCGAAGATAGCGAGGAAGCACAACCTATCTGGCGTTTGCCTGGATTCACTCCACCGCATATACACAATACCTAGTGTCCCGATCGTGGATTGCTTCCAAAAGATCAGACAACAAGTCAAGTGTCACATACAAACATCCTGGACTGAAGGGAAGGACGAACTCCAAGAGGGATTAGACATGATAGAGTCGACCAACTTCAAGTATTTCACTAAAGAAATGACGGCAGAGTTTTACGCTTTCAAAGGATTACTGCTCGCTCAGTTGGGGCGCTCCGAAGATGCAAACAAAGCTTTCGCTGCCGCGGTTCAACTGTACGATACATTAGTAAAGGCCTGGGCGATGTGGGGAGACTATTTGGAGCAGATATTCATCCGAGACCCGAGGCAGATCTCTATGGGAGTTTCGGCGATGACGTGCTTCTTGCACGCTTGCCGACACCAGAATGAATCGAAGTCAAGGAAATATTGCGCCAAGGTCAGTTTTTAAGTTTTGCTATATTTTAAATATTTATGATGATGAACACAGATGTTTGTTCTTTGTCTGGTTGGTATATTGTATACTATGTATGTGTTGACAAAAAAAAAAGTATTTAAGTATACTATCAAGCGTCTCAAACGTATGTTAATATTATATAACCATACGCATTGTCCTTCAAAGGATTTGCTTATGAAAGAAAGAAATGAAGTTTATTTGACGCATACACACACATACACAGAACTATACTAAGTTATCCCTATATTCACTATAATTATGTATTAAGTTTCCTTATGAGTTTTCCATCACTTGTAAGTTATAATTTTCACAGGTCCTATGGATGCTTAGCTATGACGACGATAAGAACAGCCTAGCAGAGGCCCTCGACAAGTACTCAGTGGGCGTGCCGCCGGTGCAGTGGCTGCCGTGGATACCGCAGCTCTTAGCCTGCCTCGTGCAGTATGAAGGAAACGTCATATTGAATCTCTTGAGTCATGTGAGTTTAAGATATAGACTACTTATTAACACTTATATGTAGGTATACTGCCTATATAAGTATCCTACCAATGCACCTGCATTGGTAGGTACTGAAAAGGTATTCAGTATAATATTGTTCAGGAAAATCTATTTATACGGGAATTGATTAAAATGAGTTACTTTGATAAAATTCACTTGAGTGAATGATGAGTCAGTCAGTCAGTCAGATATAGATGAGACCGTGAAACGCTTATGGTAAAGCTGGCTTGGGAATTCCTAAAATCAATCGACTGAGCTAAGTAAGGTTATGTGAGGTCACCAGAGTTAGCCACTGACTCATATGACTAACTAAATAGAAAACACCGAAATAGCCTTACCACAAAACGTTGTTTAAATATAAACATGCCTTAAGCATTGCTCAAAATTATCTCTGTCACTGTTTGCCATTACCCGTTGGTAAGATGTGGCAATAGTTTAGGCAGTTAATATTTTTGCAATAAGATGATTAGATAAAATAAACGCTTAAATAAGCTTTAATTAAATTATAGACATGTAATGTATAATACATGTATACATTGCGGATAATGTATATAATATTATTCCAGGTCGGTCGACTCTATCCCCAAGCTGTGTACTTCCCCATCAGGACGTTATACCTAACTCTGAAGATAGAACAACGAGAGAGACACAAGACTGCTGAGAACATCGCCGCTGGACAACCGCAGCCGGCGACTACAGCGGCTGTGAGTTCACTCAACTCTTCATTATTGATAGCCTTCTGCGCTATAGGTTGTGGTTTTGTTCCTACCGTTGACATACATTTGTGTGATGAGCAGAAATGTTTGTATTATTCTTATTTATTTATTGGAAAACCAACAGCTTACTTAGTTACATAGGATGCGCACAATTCGGTGTATGTATTTATCATAACGAGGATTTCATATCTGCGATGCATATTTATGGATGCTCTTAGTGAAGGTACAATAAAGAATGTTGAACGTTTTAGCACGAGGATAGCCAACTTAAAAATAATTTAAGTTAGCTAATAATGTCAAAAGTTAGTGCCATTTCAGTTATACTATATCAGTATGTTTGTCCTCTGATAGAACCCATTATAAATTGTTATAAACATATATCGGCAATAAACTAGGCTTCAGCGATGATATCATTAATCTTATAATGATAAATGTACTTATCAGGCAACAAGCAAGACGAACGAAGGGGCATCTACGTCGAGTGGCTCCACAGAGGCAGGGCCCATTAAAGCGACGCTACCGATGTGGAAATGCTCCAAGATAATGCAGCTACAGCGCGAAATACATCCTACTGTGCTGTCGTCGCTAGAGGGCATTGTGGATCAGGTAATCAACACTTATAAAAACTGTAATGTACTTAGAAATGTTGCAGTCACTGTATACGTACAAAGATAGAATAGTGATTGGAGAGGTCGATTTTACCGTATACATATACACGATGCATGTATTATAACATCAAACCGGATGCTATATTCGGATAACTATACTTCTTAAAATAGTTTTTAGTCCGTTTCGTATGCTAGGCGTGTGTGTCAAATAAATGTATTTTCTTTGTTTTTTTTTAACCACTGAACATTCGGTCTGCCACTGTTTACTACCTATCTACATGATCAGATGGTGTGGTTCCGTGAGAACTGGTACGAGGAGGTGTTGCGTCAGCTGCGCGCTGGCCTGGCCAAGTGTCACGTGGTCGCGTTTCACAACCGCTCGTGTGTCGCCGACGCTACCGTCACTCCGCACACACTCAACTTCATCAAGAAGGTTGTCTCCACTTTCGGCATCGGTATTGGTATAAGTAAGTTTGCCTTTTACCTTTCGACACTATTCATCGCGGAGGTTCTCATTGTAGCCGCGGCATTACGGCGGAAGCACACTTATGACACGAACCTATAAAACACAACGTTTTTACGTGTTATATTCTACCACTGTATCTAAGTGAAATTTGTGCCTCTTAACCCACTATGGAATGACAATAAATGTATTGAGTTTATTGTTTTTTTGGAGTAGGCATTGCCATGTATCTTGACATTCTGTTGTATATCATCCGATCGTGTAACGTTTGAAGTGTGCTCCCGCCAAATCAGCCGTTAATTTTATGTTCGGTTATCTGCTCGAAATGCACGAATGAATAGACCCTTTGCAAGACACTGGTTTACTTAATTAGCCCTAATAGAGCCAGCATGAAGCCCTATGACGAGCGTGTGTAAATGAAAGAGAATGGGATATGTATGATTTAGAGGTCAACAAGCAACTGCCCACTTTCACTTTAGGCCATTTCGGCAAATGCCAATCGCTTTGTGTTGATTGCGATGTGATTCATACTAAACCTACTTTGGAAATTGATGTACTACAAGAGGGGACAAAGATGCGGGTCCTGAACGGACGATATTGTAAAGATCGCGGGAAGTCACTGAATAGAGTCGGATAATGAGCTCAAAATCTTTTTTCCTGGGTCTATGCTCAGCTGTGGTTTCTTCAGGGTGACTACAAAACTCCATAAAATCTGAATCATAACGTGTCTATGTTTCTTACTATCGTTCGGTTTTGTTCCGTGCCGTGCAATGTTATTAAAAATAGGATAAAATGTCCTAAATTCTTATTTCTAGTTCCTAGAACACGTTGGTCCAATAGAGACGAGCTTGCAATTTACATTCAGCTTAGAGGTATCTGACCTGGTAACATTTTGGTTTAGTAACATGGTTCTTATACTTATTCATCGTAAAAGAATATGGGGATAGGACTATTCAATCAAATCGTTTTGATCGTCATTAAACTAGATAAACCTTAGCACTAGTTCCACGTGAAAAAGTCTTGAAGAACAGACAAAAAACTTACAGCTTGGTTCCTACCTTTATTATATTGATCCTATTTCCAAATCTATATATCCCATCTTATATTCTATATCTTATTAGAATCATTTTCCTGACTGACTGACATAATATACATAGACAACGCACAAGCCTGCTGGTTGAAGTAACTAGAAATTTTCAGGATATATTTGTCTACGTGAGTAGGGGTGAAGGAATTCTCGAAATTCACGCCCTAAAGGGGTACAGCGGGGTAGAAGTGGTATGAATATAGCTTCACGCGAACGAAGTCACGAGTATTTTCACTAGAAATAAAATAATGAAGCTGCAGTGTGGAGCTAACCTAATTTAGTTAGATGGAGGCAAGAAGTACATAGTTAGTAAAGGTAATTATGTCATAAGTATACAGTGCAACAACAATTCTATTCCGTGATGTGTGTCTTGAAATAATATTAGGCTTGAAATCATGTTACTTAATTCAAAAATGTCCACGTAGTGTTTATCAGTTGTTTTTATGAGATTGCTCTTTAATTTCATGGCAGTCGTCTCAGTTGGACCAAAGTGTAAAGGTAACATTCACCACTAAATCTTGCTTAATTAATTTTATGATGTGTGTGTGATAGGTAATAAGAGTTCGTGCAATTAGCGATGACACAGCGTAAAGAAAATACAGGAAATTGAGTTATGCATAAACATCCACCTCTCTCATTCATGGTGTACGCAATACCATCTTATGTCATTGATAAAAAATATTGAAGGTTTATTGGAGCCAGTTCTGAAAGAATGCGGCCTTTTGATTGTAATGTATCCTTGAATAACATTCAGCAGACATAACATGTCCTTTTACAGCCGAATTGTGCGGCGTCTGCGATATGTTTTCGGTGACTAAAAACGGCAATGGTCCGGCGGTACTCATATGCACACCCAAACCAGGTGTGTTCCAAGTACCAAAGTTACAAAATTAAAGACCGACGATAGTAAATAGCGAGTCTTTATGCGCCAGAAATATATAAAACACGCAATAAAGACCGGCCGTTTATTATTCAATGCATCGTAGCCAAATTGTAACTAATATTTCGCCAGATCGTAACATTTGGGGGTTGAATCAATAGTATTGCTAGCGTGTACTGTAGGAGTATCCTAAATCAAACATTTCAAAGTTATTCACATTGAAACCGCAGCATAAACGGTACCTTTGTAAGTTGGCTACTATATCACTTTAATCTGGCGAAATTTTCAATTTAGCTGCGATCGCGATGTAGATTTGTCGTGTATTTTATAATGTTTGAATAAATCGGTCAACCTATTCAAATAATTTAAACTCTGGTTGCTGGTGATGAAACAAAATACGCGATTAATCTGTTGGTAGTATCTGTATGTTAGCGGAATGAATTATGGAAATGTGTTATATAAAGTTATTTTATGACCTTTTCGTAGCTCGAATTTCCTATTCCTGTAACCCTCAATGTTTATTATCCTTATGTGTCATAGATGTATTGCACAGAGCTTTTGTATTTTATTTTTGGAAATATGATATACAAGAAGGAACACAAGTTTCTGAAGTATTATGATGCATTATATTATTATTATAATTTGCATTTTATTTTAATGAAATTATGGTACTCCATAAATATCACAACAGCATAAATATTACTCCACTTTTCCCTCACCAAATTTCTTTTCGTTTGCAGATCTAGTTTAAAGTTTTCAGGGTACATTCCACTGGATGCGATTGAATTCTGCTTGTCAATTTAACCACTTGCGTTTACAAAAATGTGTTTTTTTCGTTTTTGTTGCTATTCGTTAAATTCTCGATCATTAAATTTAGAATAATCGGGTTATTGAAAAAGTTATCTGCCGGAAAATCATTTCATTTTGTCGAAGGAAGAGGATGTGATTAGGAGTCGTAGATATCAAATTAAAGTACTCTGAGTTTTAAAGGGTTTCGTCACACAAAAGGAGAAAAATAAACGCATATTTAGATTTCATTCATTACTTATTAGTCGTGCATAACACTTTCCTTTCTGGTTACAAATCTTTTCTAAATTCCGTGATTTAATCATTTTTAATAAGGGATAAGAAAGACAGAACCATTGATGTGCAAGTTCGACTCGCACAAGACATATATATTTTTTAAATAATCAGGTCAATGATATACAGGATATTGGTTATTTACAAATAATTAATTGAGCAATATCCGTGTTCAATATTAACGTAGCATAATATTTTGATTTCTTGTAGACATTAAAATTAAATACCAACATTCACGGACAACCTTTTGAATACAATGTCGTGGAGAGGTAGGGGCTTCTGAATGATTTATCACGTAGGTAACAAGACTTCGAAGTATGTTGGCAGGGCCACATCGTCGTCAGCTGAATGTCATCTTACAAGGCCGCACGATCCAAAGGTTTTTTAACCGTGAAAAGGTTTGGAGGGATTGAATTTAAGTTGGAAATTAAGATTAGTCAAAAATGCTTTTTATACGCTCCCGAATTAGCTTATTATGACGGTATACATGACTGTTATATTTTTTGCCAATTAAATGCATATTCCCTTCCTATGTATTTGTATGCTGATTTTACAAACTATAGGTATATAACTTTAACTATCATTATTGTCAGTATAATAGTGTAGATTTGATTGCAACAAGAACTTTGTTCATATTAGAGAGAGATGACTAACTAAGATCACATTCTTGTTAGTTTTTCTTTTATATCTTTTCTATTCTGTAATGTTCTAAGAGCTTTGAGAATATCATTTCACGCATGTAAATTATCAATGTTACTTTGATTTGCTGCGCAAAATACATACTATAACCTACGGGCTGATTGTGCGTCGCTGTGCATCATTTTTGTGCGCATGAGGAAAGAAAGCATGGCAACCTCGTTTAATCTATGATAAACATAAAAAAATATCCGGTAAATTCTCGAAGCATTTATAATATAATATTAGTCGCTAAATAAAACTTTTTTGTTTCTTCTTAATCTTGTAATTCATATTAAATCGAGTAAAAGTAATCATAAAATAAACGAGGCTTTTGAATATATTTTGAATGAAAATCGTGCAAGGGCGACGGTTGCATAACACAACCACTCATTTTGTATGTCTACAGAAAGTTTTACAAGTAGTGCATTCTCTTCAGCTGCATCGGAGAGTCTGGCTCGGCGCGCGCATGCCACTGTACAAGACCCAATCTTCCACAAAATGAAAACACAATTCACGTCAGATTTTGACTTCACACAACCAAACGCGATGAAACTACAAAATCTTATTCAGAAACTAAGGAAGTGGGTCAAGATATTGGATGCCAAAACTAAAATACTGCCGAAGTAAGTGTACAAAAAAAACTTATAGGACGCTCTCCGGTATGATAAGGCGTCGATCTGGGAAATGTATCTGGAAAACCATAGGTGAGAAGAATCGAAGACCGGAATCAATGGCGCGTCTTCAAAGAGGCCTGATTCTGATTCATTGTAAATCCCAATCGCTATTTGACATCTCCTAGTCTTTTTAGAGACAATTTTGGTTTGGTAGCTCGCATAACATCATGCGTGCAAGCCTATCATCTAGTTTTGTACTAATAAACATATATCTTTCAGATCATTCCTGATAGAGGAGAAATGCCGGTTCCTCTCCAACTTCAGTCTTAAAACGGCTGAAGTGGAATTACCCGGAGAGTTCCTCCTTCCAAAGCACACACACTATCACGTCCGTATTGCGCGCTTCATGCCACGCGTTGAAATCGTACAGAAACACAACACATCCGCGCGCAGACTGTACATACGAGGCCACAACGGCAAAATATACCCTTATCTAGTCGTCAACGAATCCGGCCTTAGTGATGCGAGGCGCGAGGAACGCGTTTTACAATTGCTCCGAATGCTCAACCATTACTTGGGCAAACAAAAGGAAACTTCTAGAAGGTTCCTGCACTTTACAGTACCAAGGGTGGTTTCGGTGTCCCCGCAGATGAGACTGATTGAGGACAATCCTAGCTCCGTATCGCTACTGGATATTTATAAAACTGAATGCACTAACAGGTGAGTATTACAATAACATCTTGATAGATTACAGATGTGTTCAAACAAAAATAAAAATATAATTGAACAAAAAAACTCTGAACAGCTTCGTTCACAGCTGGGAATAGCTATAGGTGATATTTGTTTGACTTTTCTAGTATTTTTAACACACTGAATCTTTTCTCTTTCTATGTATTTCCATAGACCAGTTTAGTGTGGGAGACCTTAATTGGTATACGTTGAACCGAGTTACCTAAATTAATGGCTCTACATTTTCAGTAGGAATCTACTTTCAGTTCTGATAAAGAACGAATATTCTTAAACATGCTCTGACCTAATCATGGGTCAAACGTCATACCACTAAAACGGCTTGAAGTTAAAACATCCTGAGATTGCTTTTTAGCATACCTTTATATTTGTGCAGGGGTGTGGACCACGATGCTCCTATAGCGCGGTACTACGAGAGATTAGCAGCGGTGCAAGCTCGCGGCTCGCAGGCGTCACAGCAAGTTTTGAGAGATATCTTGCGGGAGGTAAGTGCTTACAAGTCACTTTTTTACGACAGAGACATCTGTAAAATATATTATGAAAATGTTGTTAATGGACTTTTGTCAGGGTTCGCACACAAAATCCTTGACGAAGTGACTTATTAAAATCGTAGCCTGCTGAAGTTTCCCTATATAGTGTATTCCATCCTCAAAAAAGGCTTTCTAATCTAATCTAATATGCTTTAATGGTGGCATAACTTGCAAACGTGATATCTTTGTTTTCAATATTTATCGTCATACTCTATATCTATACTAATACACAGTATCTTCGAATGATGCGACTCATACAATAATGATCGAACTTCACTTCAAGAAGTTCGTTTATATAATCTTTGTCCTGACTGACTGAGACTACGCACAGCCTAAACCACTGGTCGAAGAGACTTGGATTTTATGGGGTAGGTTTGTGTTGGTGCGTAGGGGTGTACTAAGAAAGAACTTCCCGAATTTCAACCCTATAGGGGTGCAGGGGGGTTGAAGTTTGTATGAAAATAGCTTCACGCGGACGAAGTCACGGGCATTTCCACTACTTATGTATGTATGGACTAAAATGTGTTTTAATTACTATTGTACAAATACATATTGTATTTTAACTACAAGTTGCATTAAAAGCAAGTAAATGTCGTTATTGTTATTAAATAAATAAAATACTCTTCAAGGAGTTTGTAGGTTATGTACATCAGATGACAGTGCGCTTGTTTTCTTACTTTGTATTTTTTTTATACAATTGGCTGATGGAACAAGCATATGGCCCACCTGATGTTAAGTGGTTACCATAGCCTATAACAAAGCATTTCCTTGTTGGTCACGTTAGTTAGAAACGTGCCCTACAATACACTGTTCTGCCTCCATCAACCTGAGGCATACAGGTATTAAGCCTCATGTAACTATAGCGGCACCCACACACACACACTAAGAGCTCTACTACTACTAAAACTTTACTACTACTTAGTACTCAAAACATCTAAGGTTTTTGTACCTGTATACAAGTTAAATAAAAGCATCAAATCTTTTCCAAGGTGCAAGCGACAATGGTCCCTAAAGGCATGCTGCGCGAGTGGGCCGCGGCCACATTCTCTTCCCCCACCGACTACTGGACCTTCCGCAAGATGTTGACGCTGCAGCTCTCTCTCGCCTCCTTCGCCGAGTACGTGCTTCATCTCACGCGGCTGAACCCCGACATGTTGTATGTGCATCAGGATTCAGGGCTGCTCAACGTGTCCTACTTCAAATTCGACATCGATGATACTACAGGTATGTTTCAAACATTTGTGATCAGTTTTTTTGGTAAGCTTTACTTTCTTACTGCTGGTGGACAAATCCATATCTTAATTGTTTTTTTCAATTATCCGTGGCTTTCGTACTAACTAATTTGTGTTTTTTTAGAGTTTAAACAGGTGTTTATCACTTTAACGTTTCGTTTGTATTATGTTCTACTAAAAAATTACGATAAGCAACCAATTAATAAAAACATTCATGTAAGAATCTCTACTAGATTTTTTATCATTACTACTAGATTCTACTATTATCTTGTATTATATTATTCTTGGGAAAGACCTATGTCCAGCAGCAGTGGACTAATGTAGGTTGATGATGATGATAATATTCTATAATTTTACTATTATTCTATTTTCATCTTCTAGATTAGAATGCTTTTGGCGAATAATTGTTTTGGCTTTTTGTGTTTTGTTTGGAATGGGAAGGTTTCTTGAGCATGAAATTTGTGTTTGATAATGGTTTCATATAAATTAAACTCTATGATTGGAGAACTTGATTTATATATAAACGGTGGCTTTCAAAATATGTTGAGAGTACCTACTCAATAATTTAGACCGGAAAATTATAGGTTTTATAAGGTCTTCGATTCAAGCAAGATTTTTTGCATCGCGAGGTAAAATCTGTTTCTAAATAGCACAAGCAACTTTATGTTGAGTTTATCGATGTAGCATTCGTTGTTAATTGCTAAAGAAATTAAGTGTTTTCATAAATCATAGCACAGTTAACGATCTTCAAACGAAAGCAGTCGACCAACGAAAGTAATATTAAAATTACATGTTACTTACTTTGTAAAGAAGAAACATCATCTTCCTGCCCTTATCCCACACTAAGTGGGGTTGGCACAACAGGTTTTTTCCTTCCACTCTCTTCTATCAGCCGTCATCTCAGTGTTCACTCCTTTCTTACTCATATCATCTTTCACGCAATCCATCCATCTTTTCTTTGTAAAGAAAAAACATAACAAACTTTGGTAAAAAGAAACATCGCAACAAACGCTTCTGGAACCGTACCAATCCCGCCAGCATGCGGTAGCTTGTAAGAAATCTTAAGATCTGGAACCCTTAAACTTCATACGAAAGCTAATTATAATCTTTGCCAAAGGCTTTTAGACACTATTTTGTAGAGGAATATTATGGGCTGCCTATTTAATAAATTATTTTTTGTTGCTTTTTGTAATGGCTTCCTTACTGTATTAGCTTGTGATCACAAACACTATAACCGGAGGTCCAACTCTTTACGGAGCCCCACATGTTACCATTGAAGATACTTCTAGCTGTCTTTTAACCTTTCACCTGCTGATGATTATTTAATAAAAAACGAATGAGCCACAAACGTCTTACTTGTCGACGTACAGACAATAGATTTTCTATTGGTTTTTACACGAATTCTTGACAAAGTAGACGAAATTAAATGTCATGGTTATTAAAACTGCATGTTTATGTGTTGAAGAACAGCGGCCAAAAGGTAAAAAAATACTAAAAAATGTTTTTTAACCACTATAGCAAAATATGCTTATGCTCATCTATATTTATTGCTGCTTTTGAATGTTTGCGCATGTGCTATGAAAATACTTGCGAAACAGTATTTGCCTTGCTCTTTTTGCACTAATTAATGGTTTTAATGCATGCTTATTTTTTTGATGATATAATGGACGTACAGATGACTAAGTTGGCTTCAAGGCTTGGGTATTCGAAGAATGCAAACGCTGATTTCTTTCGATGCACGCGACTTAGTTGTTATCACTTACCGTTCATTACGCACGAGTGTTTGTGTCAGTTTTAATGTTACTTGCAGTTTCTAATCCAGGGAAAGTTATTGAGATTTGCTAGCTTAAGTTTTGATAATCAAAGGAACGTAGATATAAATCTATTGACTGACCGACCGCTGGTCGTAGAGCCTTAATGTGCGTAGGAATTTTTGAAATTCAACCTTTGAAGGATGCAGCTGGTCTTGAAGTTTTTATAAAAAAAAACGAATAAAGTCGTACGCGATTCCACTCTCAGAAATGTAAAACTTAAAACTAACAATCCTTGCTTGTTGTTATTAAAGGTTGTAGAAATAGAAACATCTTCACCATAATATCTCTTTCTAAAAACGCTTGACTCATCTTTACGTCCATCTTGAAAACCCAATCCACTCCGTGAACAGGTGAACTGGATTGCAACCGACCGGTGCCGTTCCGACTGACGCCCAACGTGTCTGAGCTGGTAACCAACATTGGCATCGGTGGACCTCTCACCGCGTCTGCCATCGCCGTGGCCCGATGTCTCGTCACGCCCAACTTCAAGGTAATTTGCGTCATCAACAACCTGTAAACTTCCACTGATGGGCATAGACTTCCCCTATACGTTTCTAGGAAGAACGGTTTTGAGCCTTTTCCATCCACCAACGAACATAACAATGTCGTTGATTCATTGGGTGTGTTCTACGCTTCGTTTTCCGGTTCGTGGTCGCCATTCGAGAATGATTCCTCAGCGGCTGCAAGCTATATATAACTTGCGTACACTTCATTATTAGTCTGAAATCGACTATTGGGCATAGGCCTCCTCCATATATTTCCAGAAGCAACAATTTTGAGCCTTCAGTTCATCGGGTGGAGGTTACGTACATTTACAGGGCAGGGTGTAAAAGAGAGCGTTTTTTCTGCTTTTAAACTCGGAAGAAGTTCAGACTAATAAAACTAGAATGGTTAGATCATTATCGCTAAGATGACTGTAAAGTTACAGTAATTGCTATGATTATAAATTTTGTTTAGCTTCAAAGTTGTGCGTTGTAGGGGCTGTATAAGTGGCTCTTGTCACTGTCACTTATCAACAAACAGAGATGACAACATACTTATTTGGATCCCTCAGTGACCAATATGAATCAATAATGGATTCATATTGGTCAATATCTTAGAATAATATTGCTTCACCGCAACGTTTATCGGTGGTTACATTTATTTTAACACTTTGTGGTTATCAATGAGCATGTACGAGTATTGTATTGCTCAACTATATAAATGATAACGGTTTAGATAAATGTAATTTATATGACCGCGCGGGTTAATAAAAAAAACTCACAAATATGGTTTAACTACCAGCCCCGCCCGTGGCTTCACCCGCGTGTTGGAGGTAATGTTTTTCTCCAGGAAAAAGTCGTTAAATTAACGTCTTTTTCCGGGGGTTTCTGAAAAGTTTTGGAATTAAAAGTAGCCTATTTATATGTTAATCCAGGTTAATAAACTATATTTATTCCGAGTTTCGTGAGAGCGTGATTGATCTACAAACATCTAAACTGCATTTATAATATTAATTAAGTATAGGGATAGTAGGATGGTTAATAACAATTCCTCCGGTGCCGAACCATATACCACCATATTTTGGAACCGTTTTAAATAGTTTTATTTTATAAGCTTGTCCCTTACGAGATAAAACCTTATTTTATTGTTGTCTGCATATTACATTAGGACTCTAAAGCCAACATATTTTCAGATACAATCCATTCTGCGGACAATTTTACGCGACGAAATGGTAACCGGCTACAAAAAGCGTATAGAAGACAAATCAGGGTTGGCCACCGCGGGCACTTCCACAGAAAGCAAGCAAGTGGAGATGGACAACGAGACAGTGATCAACATGGTCAACAAAGCAGTCACCGTTATAATGAACAGACTGAACTCTCTAGCTATGTTTGACGGACCAGACAGCAGGGTGGCAACTCTAGTCACTGCAGCGAATAGCCACGATAATCTCTGCCGAATGGATCCCGCCTGGCATCCATGGCTCTAAGTTGTAAATTTTAATAATGCCTATGATTCATATTAATGGAATAAATCCACTTATTGTCTATATTTATACTAGCGAAACGCGCGCGACTTCGTCCGCGTGAAGCTATTTTCATACAAACTTCAATCCCCGCTGTACCCGTTTAGAGGTTGAATCTGGGGAATTTATTTCTTAGTAAACTTCTACGAATATACTCTGAAAATTTCAAGTGGTACCAGTGGTTTAGGCTGTGCGTTGTCTATATCCCAGTCAGTCAGTCAGGACAAAGATTCTTATAATTGGTATAGATTTAAGAGACGATTTTTAACTTACAATTTATTCAAAAGTATATCTTTAGCTGCATTTATAAATAGGCAACAGTGCGTCACTCATGACGTATACAACTTGATCATGTAATTTCTTTAAGTCGTAGGACTAACTAAATAAAAAGCATCTCGTAACCATGTTGAAAAGTAATTTTATATGTATTCAATGTTTCAAATCATTAGACTTCGTTATTGTGTAGAATTGCTAACAATGAGCAATTATTTTGGTTGTATAACAAGATTTATGCTTGTAGATTTATACGCTCACATCATTCTATTACCTACCATATACCAGAGGTGCTCAAACTTAGGCAATCGGCGAAGAAATAGTTAATTTTAGGCTACGGTGGACGCTGGATAATGCAACTGAAGTTTAAACATGTGGTGTTCCTTCCTATGATAGTATTTTAGTTGCAAAGATCAGTGTTAAGATGCCTCTCCGACCTAAGCGTTAGTTTTTGGATGCTATCTGCTTTTTATCAGGTCTACTTAGAATTGTGAAAAAAATATAGGGATAATTGTCATGTATAATCTTATTTATAATTTTTCATAGTTTCTTTTCCCCATTTGTATTTTTTTATATCTTACAAGATCGCTACAATAATGACTATACAACAAATTATAGTTGCGATTGTTTTTTTTTAAAAAGTGTATCTTCGAACTCGTTTGATCTATTTACTTATACGAAACTTTCATAAAAATGTCAGTTATCGAAAGGTTCCACTATTTACCACTCAGTTCTTCAAAAAGTAGCTTTTTAACGGAAGAAATCAATAGCCACTAGCTGCGTTTTCTTGCACATTTTAGAACAGGCAGCCGTCGCAAGCGCCAAGGCGAAGCGCGAACCAATCTCAATTTTAATGCGGCGATTTTATGACAGAAATTATAAAATGTATGAGCTGAGTTAACTAATCTAGGTCGGGGTGGCGTCTAAAGTACCTAGAAGTTTTTGTGATTTCTGTTTTGTGTTTACAAACGCTATACGTATACACAAACATCCAACCAGCACAGATAAGACAACAAAGTTCGTGTAGCTTCATTAATATTATTTTGGCTACATAAAGTTAAGAATCTCGAAAGGATGCATGCATAACCTGTAAATCCCGATAGATCGAGCGCCCCTGCTATACTTACCTAGGTACTGTATAGTGTAGACTGACTGTACGAAATTACGAATATTTTACTTTGTTAGATGATTGTTTGGGTAACTGTGATTTTGAGTATTAAAAGTGAAAGATGGTTGATATACAAGTTTTATTTACCCAACCGGTTGCAAAGCCGGATCCTCGCGTGTGTCACATGTGAAATGAATAGCCGATTGCATGTGCATTAGTAAGCTTTGTACCTGCAAAGGTGAAAGTACCGGCTCAGCATCAAGTGCGACAGCTAACAAGCCTCTCTTCCTCGCCGTCACACCCGCCAGTCAACCGCCACCAATCTCACTCAATCGCTAAAGATAGTAAAACTGATTTCATCAAGCTAACAATGGGAAAGAAAGTGCAATAATTGCAGGGTAACAGGAACTGTTTGTATTGAGCTACGGACTGCGACTAACAATGTACTTCTTATTCAATTACTGATGCATTGTGTGTGTTGTTTGAATGAATCTTGTTTCTTCATTCTAGTCGTATTGAACTTGTGTGATATTTGTTTTTTAATGGTTTAGAGAAATAGCCTACTTATTACTTTTAGGCATCACACCCCCTTTACAAGGCCGCTCTACAACGCGGGACACCTCAATCCACAATCGAGCACGAAGGAGCGTGTGTTAAGACATTGAATCAAGTAGAAAGGAAATACGCTGATCAGTCAAATGCCGGTAGTTTTTTCCGTTAAGAAATTTTGTACAGGAAAGATCAACGCGCGGTATTGTAATTATGGAGACGACCATTAGATCGATGGATAATGTGAGTTAAAGTATATGTGAATTAAGTATTGGCGAATATAGCGTGCCATCAAAAGTTGTAGGTACTAATTTAATATTAGATATTCTTTGCCATTTTGGTGGCTCAAAAGGTGTCATTGAAGGGTTCTTGAGTCTTGTCCTGTGATGGATGAGGTCAAAGACGACGGCGGCAGCGGCGGCGGCATGAGCGGGCGGCCACGTCGTCGGCGACGCGCGCATCTCCCCGCCGCGCCGCCCGCGTTGTGTGGGCGGCGGGCACTCCGTCAGTCCGCCGAGAGGCGTCGCGTTACGCGCTGGTGTTGTGCCGCACGAATCCACGATACACCGGTGACCATCCGACCTCTGTAACCGACCGTTTATGACATTCGACAACCCCGCCCTGTGCATTTTTCCGAATTGCATTTCGATCAGTGCGAGGATACTTCGGCCGCGAGCAATCGGATATCGAAGGCGGTGGTGGATCCGCCTGCGTTTATTTATGTTGTCGTTTTGGTGTGGTGAAATATTTGTGCTATACGTACGATAACCGTACTATCTGTGTGAACGAGCCGTGTGGATATTTTTTAACAATTTACGATTCTCCGACGAAGGTGAGCGAATTTCTTCTATTCTGTTAGTACTTTCATCTTGAGGACGTGATGTTCGATTCGTCACGACGACGACGACGTGGCGACCATGTCGTCAATACGCTCAGGAATGCCGGGCTCTGCGATTGCTCGAGAAAAATATAGAAAACGTTTGCATGGCTCCTGCTTATTTGTTTATTATTGCCATGCCGTCCCACCCAGACAATGTTTCGGTATATGTGCCTACCTACCTCGAAATAGATGTTAGATCTAGAAAGATCAGCCGGTATATTGAGGATTTGGTTACTTAGTTAAATTATCTGGTAGTTTTGAGACTTATTAGATTCTTATTGGATCTGGTCCTATCCCACTATAATGGAATGGTACACGGAAGCGTGGGGATTAGAAAACATGGAGGTGAGCTGCGCGGGGCGGTGCACAGCGGCCGAGCGGTCGAGCGGCCACATTCCTCAATGAATACTGGATTATACGCAATGTAACTCTTGAGCTTGGATTGCCTCTTTACCTTTACTGCCATTGGCATATTTGCAACAATGTTTCTCTTCTCGTAGACGCTACCTGGGAATGTATTTGTAGTTATGACGACGACGGCACGCATGGTTCTGTACCGCCCCTAGATTTAAACAACATTGTTAAAATTTAGGTTTAAAAGACTGTAAAATTTAAACATTAATTCTTAGTAGATGTAGGTTTTATAGTTAGAGCTAACTAGTTAGGTGGTACCTAGCAACTTTCCATTAAATCACTACAACGCATAGGTAAATTTGTAGCGTTTACGCTACAAATTACTTAATGGGTTGTAGTGATTTAATAGAAACTTGATTTTGATTTTTGGTCATGGTGTTAAATTTGTAGCTAAAGCCACCATGACCAAAAATCAAAATCAAGTTCTACAAATTCCGTTATCAAAACCTGATTAAATATTACCTACCTAGGTATATTGTATACAAAAATTGTTAAACCATAAAACTAGAAGTATGAGACCTACCAGTAGGTACCTATGTTCTATTTGTAGTTTACGGGGAAACAGCAAGAGTTGAGGCACGAAAACAAAGTCGCGGACGCTCCACTTGTTCTTGATAAATTAGCTGGTATCTCGTTGACATTACCTACCTACTCATGATCTCACATCACGAGTATAATGAGCTCGATAGTGCGTGCTATATTTCGAAACGCGTCCGTTGTCGCTTCCGCTCTGTGACCCACAATTTATGACAAATTTTTAGGTGCTAGCTGGTGGCTGTGTATCTTGTTAAAAGAGTTATCCTTATCATAGGAGAGCCCTTGTGTATGTTGGTATTGGAATTGGAAGAAGAATAACGTAGGTATTCCCTGGCTCGGTTCAGCGTATGATTAATGATTATGTCATTGCTAGTTAAGTAATTCCCAATTCAAAATCAACAACAATAACAACAGAATTCAAAATAAACTAAATTCTCGTTTGACAGATGTCGTTTGATCACAACTTTTATGTCGTTGGTCTATTGTTTGATCAAATTAAGCAATGCTGATTACCCGACACGCTGCTATGAAATCATTAAAGCCCATAAAAGAGTGTAGAGAACTTTCGAGAGACCCCAACAAAGTGCCTATTGCTTAATTCTTAAAAATATGTTTGTAATTTAGGAATGAGGAAGGTAGGTAGGTACCTCATCTAATTTTAACAAAATTCTTTTATCTCTCAGCATCCGGGTCAACTTTACACAATCACTGCGACCTTTATTCTCGTTTCAGATATCTATAGCACGTTCCTTTGTGTCGATTCTCAGAATTCGTTAATATCATTGTTTATTTACCTACAGCTCTAATGTTTTGGCTTGATCAAGTCCCCGAAAGCCTAATCTTAAGATGTCATAGGTATATCATAGTCTAGACTCTAGACTAGAGTCCAAAGAGGACTGACGGACGACACGGGAATTTTTGAAATAAAATTATACGATCGATCTTGCGCGCGTTTGACATTTGGGAAATCTTGTCCTTTACTACGAACGGACTTAATTCTTCATCGTCGCGCATAGGTAAACATAAATAGGTAGGTACATCAGTGGCGTGAGCTCACATGCAACCTTTTGATACAGAGAATGATTCGATCTTTCCTTTGAGCTAAACTTATAATCTGTTTAATGTTTAATGTCGTCCTTGACATTAAAAAACTACTTAGGCCCTTTTAATTATAGGAACTACCTACCTATATGCCGAGTGACAGTCATTTTGTTGAACAATACATTCACTATGATTTTATTATACTAAATCTGTAGCAATTTTATTAGCAAAAGTTTTGTTAAACTACGGCAAAACGAGTTTTTTACAGTTTCTACTGCTTGAGGTTAGTGTATTTTCGCCAACGGAAAGACAGATATCACCTTAGTTTGAGAGCTTAGACGAGTAATTTACTCGTCTAAGTTTGAGAGTTAGTCTTTGGAAACAGATCTGTCTGCTGGTTGATCATCAAATACTCTTTTTTGTAGTACTGTCCTACATCAGCGCAATGAACACTCATTTCAAATTGAATCACATTCAATTACGAAGTAAATCGGTCAGGATGTCAGCTCCACTTTGCTTGTAGAAGTACCACGCGTGACTGTAGGTAGCTACGTATGTGCGTCTTATTTGTCCCCTTGGAAGTAGGTACTTACTTGATCAACATTGTGGCAATCTATTCAACGTGAACTAAAGCTAAGCCTTTCATTATTTGCTCACCGTCCTTGAACGTTGTGTTTAAAAAGTAAAATGAAGATGTACTCATCATTTTGTGATGAAACGCAAGAGGGTATTTAATCGCATTGCATTCCGCGGTGTCTCCCTCTCCTCGTGGTATTGCATGTCTAGCTAGTGGTGTTGCCAGCTCAGCTCCTAAGTGGATTGCATTGCATTGCATTTTAGAAGGTGTTGCTGGCGCTCTCACTATTCAATCTACAATAATGTGCATTTGGTGGTGTCTTGAATATTTTTTCATCTTTTGGATAGGTACTTATTGTTAGACGACATTAGATTGATAAGTAATGATGCATTTTCATTGTAGGTATTCGATGTTTGACTAATTGCCATCACCTTGCAGCGTTTAGCGACGCTAGTAGATGATGTGTAGGAGCATAGCAAAGCGGGTAACGGTTCCGTCGTGTTTGCAGAGGCAGGGTACGGCCCGTGTGTGCGTCCGCGCGGCACACTCAAACACACAGACGCAGAACGTTCACGCTTGTGCGGCCGTTGAACCGAATACTCGAGGAATTTCTCCAATGCGCAACGACGTCGCTCAGTAGGCATTGAAGAAAATATCATAAGGTGGAATGAGCAACTCTCTGGCTTCATCTTATCAAGATATCTCCTAAATTTAATGTAGAAATGCTACTTACTCAGATACTTACTTATTATTTAAAATAGGTAGGTACCTACCTAACTACCTACTTCTTACCTAGGTACATAAAGAAACAAGGGGATAACTAAGTAAGTAATGTTTAGGTTCATGTGTGTTGCAAATAATTTATCTATAAGTAAGTACCTACTTAGGTAGGTACCTACGTTATTCTATTCTTCTATAAATATTCGAATGGTCCTAATTTGTTGGGGTTCTGAGGTTCTGATTTCTTACCAATGCAATGATGAATCACGAAACTGCGCGATTGGAATGCCACTATGAAAGTGTGTAGGTACCTATCTGCTACATTATGGTAGGTAACCTATATACCTACCTAGGTAGGTTTTTTAATCAAATCTATCATTTAATTTTTAGGTTTGCGTATGTGTAGTACCTACCTACCTACCTACTCTACTGTTTAGTATGACTATAGCAGGTATATGCGAATTAATGCGATTTGTTACAGATACAGACACGTGTGTTAGGTCTCGCAATAGCCATACCAGACTAGGGCGCGGTAAGCCTATATTTCTGCAATCATGAATAAATTAATAGGTAGGTAGGTAGGTACGTTGGCCATCTGGTTATTATATTAGTGAACGAAAACTTACAGACTTAGCAAAAAGTAGGTAGGTACCTAACTACCTACATTCATAGTTGCTTTAAAACCTAATAGGTATCTAGGATGAAATTAGGTTTTAAGCAACTATGAATTTCGAATCTATTGAAAGGACGTAAGTAGGTAAGTATTGTTGCTATTGTTCTGACATTGGAACTCCGATTAGTCAGACAGAACAGAACGTCGACATGAGTTATTGATTTGTACCTATGTAGGTATTCGCAACTAACTCTCTGCAGTTCAAATGGTCTGTAAATACCATAAAAAGAATTATGTAATTATCCAAAGTAATTAGGTAGGTACCCACTTACTTACCTAAAGGTTATAATAATAATAATACTTAAAGTTAAGGTTAAACAAGCCGGTACGTTGTCCATACAACCGCTGTAAGTGTTTAATGTCTACTATTTATTAACGTGCGTCCGAAGTTAAGTTTGATACTGAATTATCTTGCCATTATCTAGGTACGTTACCCTATATTCTACAGTAAAATCAGATTACCTTGAAAGTTACAAGCGTCGAAAGATTTAGTACTAAATTTTGTAACGCTTGTAACTTTCAAGGTAATCTGATTTTACTGTAGCATAGGTATAGGGTAACGTACCTACCTAGATAATGGCAAGATAATTCAGTATCAAACTTAACTTCGGACGCACATTAATAAATAGTAGACATTAAACACTTACAGCGTTTGTATGGACAACGTACCGACTTGTTTAACCTTAAGTAAGTATTATAATAAATAAAAAGAAAGAAAAGAAGAAAGAAAATAAGTTAAGAAGAAATAGGTAGGTATTATGACTAACCAACGATGTGTAAGCTCGTGGTTTAGTGAAAATCATATTATGAATACAATATCATTCTATTCAAATATAAGTGTTATGTTAATTTTGTCGTTAATTGAAAAATATTACGTCACTCAGTTTAGGTCGTACCTACTACCTACTTTTACCATTTCTGTGCTTTTACTAGGCAGGTAGACCTACCTACCTATGTCGTAACAAAACTATGCATATAATGATGATATTGCAATTAACTGGCATATTGCACAAACATCCGGCTCGAAACTCCAATGAACTACTGAAGACAATCTTTTACTTAAGTATGTAAGTAAGTAGGTTTGTACCTACCTAACTACTAAAATCCGATGACTCACTCAACTCCGTATAAAATTGTTGCAGTAGGTAGGTAGGTATAGTTAGGTAAATTATTTTCACATCAACACGTGGGACCCACATTGTGAATTAAAGCGAAAAATACAAATCAACAAAGAATTAGCCACTAACACGCTTGAAATAGTCTACAAGCACGCTCGCTCGTTGTTTGAAACGTGAGGCCATTTTCCTAGGCACTATAGGCTTAGGACACCTTAACTGTTACGGGGTTTTGTAACCTAGATGTAGTTGCAAATGATGTGTAGGTAAGAATAGGGTAATAAGGTAGGTACCTAGGTCGCGTTGCTTGAGAATGATTTGAGATGTCAGATTTTTGTATAATTGTTATAAGCATGGTGGTGGCTTCGGCGGCTGGCGACGGCGTCGGTGGCGACGGGGCGGGGCGGTGATATAGCGGGCGAGTGAACGCGGCGACCTTGGGCCCGTGCCGCGCCGCGGACGTTCGTTGAACGTACCTACCTCTCCCCGCGTTGATACTCCACCACCGCTCGCCAAGTCACCCACCAGCCACCACCACAACTCGTTTACGACCCGATTTCTTACTCAAAAATATATTTAGATATTAATACCTACGCTGTTAGTAGGTAGGTAGGTACCTACTTACCTACCTACCTAGATAATGTAGATTGCACTAACTATTAGTAACGCTAGAGGCAGTTGTTTTTCATTGTTAGCTGTAGGTAAGTATGTGCAAGCCCTATAAACTTTTAATTCCGAATCGCTGCTGTCAACAAACAACATTATCTATCACCCGTAAAAATAAATCATTGCGTAGGTTTAAATTTGAAACATGATGAACTAAAAATAGGTACCTAGAGTACCTACTTTACTTACTCCTAAACAGTCGTGTGACGTGGGTTCGACTGCATTATTTTCGCAACATACTTTACCTAAAGTCAAGAGTGTGCCGTGCCGGTGCCGGAGGCCCGAGCAGGCGGCGGCGGCGGCGGCGGCGGCGCCACAGTCCGCGAACATTGACCGCGCGCGCATACACATTGGGACCGTAAAATAAAATTTGTATTTAGAGGCAGGTAGGTAGTACCTACTAGATGCCTGAGTACCTACTGAATACCTACTAACACAGTTTTTTAATATTTCAGTGCTTACTTACTAGGTTTAACAATTTGTAATTATACATACCTACCTACTTTAGTACCTACTTACCTACTGAGAAAATGAAAGCGACATCCCATCTGCTCAGTTGCCACATTAGTAACATTCTAGATATCTTGTATGTACCTACTTACTTACCTAAGTAGCTTACTATTGTATATTTGCACTAGTTACGAGTAGGTAGGTACTACCCACCCCCCTAGGCTTGAGCACTCTGATTTTAGTAAGTAGGTAGGTAGGTACCTACTTACCTAGTGGTTTCTACTCTCTCTAGTACCTACCTAAGTAGGTAAATACCTACCTACCTAATTTGAATCCTATGGATTAAAATATCGTGCCTAGAGTTATCACACGTGTGCGTGTAAGTAATTTATTATCGTAAGACCTGCAATATTTATCGTTGTCAGTGCAATCTTCCTCTGAAACGTGTAGACAAGCGTGCAAGCGAACAGGATGTCTTGGAGTATTTTCCTCGTCGACGGACGACGTGTTAGACAAGTTTTTGTGCATTATTACTGTAGATACGTACGTGGTAGGTACTCGTGCAGGTATCATCAGTAAATCTTGTTTATACGTAGGTAGGTACCTATCGCAATACCTACCTTCTCTCCATTCTACTTCAGGTACAAATAAATGTATAATTGTTAGGTGACCACAAATAAACTAGATACCTTCTTATTCCAGTAACCAAGATATCAATTTCAAGCTGGAATTTAAAATGATCCGTTGTGTTATCGCCAGATGGTTACGTCTCGCACGCGCCATCCTCAAATGACACTTTCTCCACATGTGCACGCGCATTCACTCGTCAATCTAATTAGTTTAAGTACATTATTATTACATATATGTACGACTTCAATAGCTGTACAACAAGCAGCGATGTTTGTGCAGTCGACAGTCCTTGTTTCTATTCTAAATGTTGAAGTATAAAATACTAGCATCTTTTGTCACATCAATATTTAGGCTATCATAGAAATTAAAGGCACTTTTCCTCCAGGTCTTGTGTACGGGTTTATATTCGGTTTCTGAAAAAAAATTGACATAAAAATGTAAGTTGTAGACGACTATGTTTATTTGGGTCAGACCATCTAACTAGGTAAGTCTTACTTCAACAGAGGTCAGCAAACGAATCCAAATCGAATGGGTAGGTTTCGAGAAAATATGGCACATCTTTTCATCACAGACCACAAAGCCTCAAGACGAAAGTCAGTACATGTACCAGTGATGACTTATGGAACTGAGACGTGGTCGCTAACTAGTAACCTCAAACACATGCTCAAAGTAGCACAACGGGCTATGGAGAGAGCTCTAGGAATCAGCACATTATTGTGGCAATGGGCAGGTTGGTTTAATTTTTTTTTTTTAACTTTAATAGACCATCCTTTGGCTTCAATCTCACCTGATGGTAAGTGACGATGAAGCCGACGATGAAGCAGAACGGTCTAGAAGACACCTATTCACTCTTGCCTTAAAGAGATCCAGATTATAGTGGTCAGGAAAAACAGAAGCCGGCAATGAGTTCCTTAGCGGTTCGCATAATGAAGGTGGAACCGAAACGCTTGGTACGAATGAGTGGTATGCTAACCAAGTAAGGGTGGTATTGAGCCGTGCGCCTACTTGTCCTAAAGTGGAAAGAAGATGGAGGATGGAGGAGATGGATGAGATCGTGTAGTTCCTGGGCACATTCTCCGAAATGTAGCCTATAGAAGATCGATAGGCAAGCAACTTTACGACGGTGTTCGAGACTTTGGATCTTAGTCTTCGCCATGTGTTGCTCACCTATAAGCCTAAAAGCTCTGCGTTCAATCGAGTCTAAGGCAGCAAGTTGATGCTTGGCCGAGCCATCCCAAAGGTGGCAGCAGTACTCCATACCGGATCGGACTTGTGCTTTGTACAAATTAAGAAGCTGTCCAGGCGTGAAGTACCGCTTCACCCTATTTAGGATGCCTAGCTTCATGGAAGGAGTTTTAGCCCTAAACTCGATATATGAGCCAAAATTGAGAGCAGGGGTAAGGTGGGTCCCAAGAAGTTCAAGGCGATCTTGTATAGGTAGTGGTACATCTCGGAAAACAGGGACTTGGAAAAACTGACTTTTCTTTGCTGAGAAGAGACAGGCTTGCGTTTTAGAGGCATTGAATTTGACCAAATTGGCGTCGCCCCAGTCGGACACTGCCTTTAATTTCAGATTCAAGCGCTGCAGCATTTCGTCTCTCTCTTGCAAAATCACATTCTGTCTAGCTTGGGCATTCGTGACATATCTTTCCACAACTGTGCTGTCGTCTGCATACCCAACGATACCGGGCAAGAGCAGATCGTTTATATGCAGCAAAAACAGCGTGGCAGATAGCACTGACCCCTGAGGTACACCAGCATTAATAGCCAATTGATCAGACGAGCAGCCATCAATGACTACTCGAATAGATCGTTCCTTCAGAAAGTCTGCAAGCCAAGAACAGAATTGTACCGGGAGCCCAAACGCAGGAAGCTTGCTAATAAGGCTCGCATGCCAAACCCTGTCAAAAGCCTTCGAGATGTCAAGTGAAACAGCAATTGCTTCACCATATTTCTCGATGGCTTCGCTCCAAATGTGCGTGGCATACGCAAGAAGATCTCCAGTAGACCGGTTTCGGCGAAATCCGTATTGGCGATCACTAAGGAGGTCATTATCTTCGAGGTATGCCAGGAGTTTACCATTCAGTACCCGTTCCATACATTTGCAAAGTATGGAGGTGACTGAAATGGGACGGTAATTTGACGGGTCGGCGCGACTACCTTTCTTGGGCACAGGCTGCACATTAGTAAGCTTCCAAGACTTAGGGACTACACCAGTTTTAAGTGATAAGCGGAAAAGTCGAGTAAGAATTGGAGACAACTCAGGTGCGCAGGTTTTTAGCACTAATGCAGGAATACCATCAGGACCACTAGCTTTATTTACGTCTAGGTTACGAAGCGTTTTGAGCACTTCCTTTTGCTGGATGCGAATTTCCGGCATTGATGCTTCGCATCGAGGAAGGCTAGGTGGAGATTCGCCCGACGTGGCTAGACGCGAGTTTTCTGCAAATTGAGTAGCAAAAAAATTTGCTTTATCAATCGCGGCGTGAGCTAGTGATCCATCCGGTTTCAGTAGTGGAAGAAGGGAAGGACGGCTGAAGTTTGCTTCAACCGACTTGGCCAGGGACCAGAAAGCTTTGCTTCCCGCAGGGTATGTAGCTAGCTTAGCACCCATTCGGCCAATTCGATCAAAGCGTCACTTTCGTAACACCTTCTTGCAGGACTTGGCGGCTTTATTATAAGCTTTCTTCTTTTCTTGTGTATCCGAGGCTTTCGCGTTCCGTGCATCAACCCAGGTGAAGTATGCCGCATGTTTTTGCGCTTCTGCGCTAGCACATGCGGGTCCAAACCAAAGGCGAGCCCTGCACGAAGGTGAATCATCAGAGTATGGGATGAAGTACTCCATTGCTCTTTTGATGACCTCCGTGACGGCGTCAGCACATATCGATGGATCACAAGAAGAAAAGCAGGTATGCCGCCAAGGATAAGACGCAAAGAAATGGCGCTTCTCATCCCAGTCTGCTGACTTGTATCGCCATATTCGCCTACATCCTCTAGGAGAGGGATCGGGTGGCGAGTATGATTAATAGGGTAGACCTGTCTTTCCTATGTATTGCTTGGTCCAAAATCCGTACAGTGAGCGTGATTGAGCAACAAACTAAGATATTAGAAATTAAACTAAAAATTTGTAAGCCGAAAATTTTTGAAAGTTTTTGAAAATTGTTCGTTTTAAGATATAAATAAAAAAATCACGGGTTAAACAGTTATCAACCATGTTATTTCTTTTTCTGGTTTTGTGAGTTGTTTGAGCGAACTTATTTACGATAATAACAAGATAGTTTCTATAATGTGGTTATTAACCCGATCAATGGCGACCTCGCACTTGCAAACAGTTACATAATTTGCGACAGTCGTCGATTGCATGCAACTGAATGATGTGGCCGGTAGTGAGTGATCTGACTCCGCCGATAAGCTTACGTCGTCGGTATGCCTTGTTGCTTCGTTATCGCCACTGATAAGCGCGAACTCCATTCGATTAAACTAACTAATCACTTTCTGTATCAAAGTAAACAAACGAATGGGAAACAGTGATGACATCATTTTGATGTAGGACTTACCCAGTTTACCTAGTGTATTAATATTATAATCATTATTTTGAAGTCATCACATACCTAGCACCTACCTGAGCATAGCTTAGATTAGATATGTCTACCTCCATCAACGGCTCCAGGGCGGAGATCAATACTATTAGGTATACCAGCAAGCTTCGCTCTAAATACCTGCACAGCAAATTTTTTAGCGTTGATCTTTTCGGTAAGTACCTAGGTAGGTACTTATTCTCGATGCTAGTTAATAAAATGAATACTTATAGGTTATCGATTTCCATCATTCTCTTTAACTGAAAATTTATTATGAGAAGGGGTTAGAGATGTAACAAGTGGTGCAGCGATGGCGGTGGGCGATGCGATGCGACGGGGCGCGATCGATAGAGGTTCGGGTGGCATGGCGAGGCGTGGGCTGGGGGGGTTACCCGCCGACGTCAGCTGAACCCGGCCAGCAGCCAGCCTCCAAGCGGCAACACATAAATAGAATCAACCACGCCGGTTTTAAAGCTGAACGAACACGTGTCAAAGTGGGAAATAAGTAATCAAAGTCCAGTTGGGTTTATGGAAAACCAACTAAGTAAATACCTACTTGGATAACTAATCTAAAGCCTTCGTTATTGAATGTAACTGTCTTTAAATCGCGTCGCGATTTTACCAAATTACTTATGTAGGTAGGTAACTTAACTTTTGTTTAGGTTATTGAACTCGTCACTTGAGGTTACACAATCATCCACAATATCGTCTGGAACTTCCAAACTCCAAACGATATTGTGGATAGAACAAACAGCATTACAACAATACAGTGTGCATGCAAATGTGAATCTACCTATTTGCCAACATTCTGAACTTTACCTTTCGTGCACACGACTCTCTGCATTATAACTATCTGAATAATAATTATGTAAAACGTATTTTATTCACAACAACGCAATAGTTCACATAGTCGCTAAAACATGTTCATTGAGAAAATAAAACCATCCAAAAAAATTTACTTTACTTGTCTTGTGTAGTAGAGTACTTTGTAAAGATTTACTAATAAAGTTCTAAATCCGAAAAAATTGCAATTTCCGTCTCTGGAAGTCACACCTTAGCTGTTCGCATGAAGGTAGAACTAAAACGTTGGTGTGAATGGGTGGGAGAGATTTTGATTTAAAAACTAAACTATTAAACCGATTTTGATACTATTTCTAATGGACCATCTCGACCTTTTCAAACAAAAAAAAAAGAATTTTCAAATTCAGTTTACAATTGATGGAAAATAAGGAGCATACATGCAAAAATACATGCAGCCGAACAAAGAACCTCCTTTTTTTTCAAATTTTTTATTTTTTGAAGTCGGTTAAAAATTTGCGAATTGCTCGGATACAATGAATCTACTAGAGGATAAACTTTGAACCGTTATAAGCAAACAAAGATTATTCACTTGCTTAGGGAAACAGGACTTTGG